>CM053580.1:272584888-272619078 GCA_028627135.1 Pseudochirops cupreus | reverse complement strand
TCTTTGTTCTAAATATTGTGGCCACTGTAGTGAAAACTATGTGGCCATTCTAATGTTAAGCTGTTGTGAACACTATATTGTGATTTTCTGTGATAAGATGTAATGTTGTATTCTATTGTGATTTGTTGTGAATGTTTGCCTTGATTTGTAATGGAGTAAATGGAGTGTTCACTATACCGTGTAATCAGAACCTTAAAAGCTATTCATAGTAGCATTCTTTTGGGAAGCTGCTTGTACATGGCATTATAAGGTGATAGGGAACCAGTAGAATTTGTTGAGTGGGTGTGTATGCATGGGGAGTGAGGAGGCTAGCATATGCTTTAAGAAAATCACTTTGCTAGTTGAATGAAGGATAAATTGAAGTGGGGAGAGACAAGGCAGGCAGACCCACCCACTACAAGGCTATTGCAATAGGCCAAGTACATGAGGTGATGTAGACATGTGTGTGTGTATCAGAGGAAAGAAACGTATTCAAGGGGTGTTGCAAAAATAAAACTGACAGGCCTTAGCAACAGACTGGATTGCAACTGGGCATCCAATTCAAATAACCGAAAGGCAGTTGAAGTTACACAACTGGAGGTCAGCAGAAAGATTAAGGCAGGTTAGCTTTAAGAATTATCAGCAGAGAGATGAAAATTAAATTAATGATAAGTGATGAAATCACCAAGTGAAATAATATTAAGAGAGAAGAGGGCCCAGAGAAAGACCCAAAAGACAGATCTCTGAGGGATACCTACTGTTAGAAGATGTGACTTAGATGAAGATTCAACAAAGAAGACTAAAAAGGAATGGAACACACACATATGTTGGAGGAGAACCAAGAAAGAAGAGACTATCAAGGAGAAAAGGGTACTTAATAGTGTCAAAGGCTACAGAGAAGTTAAGAAGACTGAAGACTTAAAAAAGGGTACTGTCTTTGTAGCAATTAAGAAGTTATTGGTTCATAGGGTGGGTAGGTGTCACAGTGAATAGAGCACTGGTCCTGGAGCCAGGAGGACCTGAATTCAAATACGGCCTCAGACACTTAACACTTACTAGCCCTGTGACCTTGAGCAAGTTGCTTAACCCCAATTGTCCTCCAAAAAGAAAAAAAAAAGGTTTTTGGTTCAGGTGCAGAACCAGCCTGCCAGGGGCCTTGGTCTTGCTTAGGCTGTGGGGTCCATAGTCTCCAGAGCAGAGAAGGGAGGGATGAAGCTGCTGCCTGAGCAGAACAGGCTGTGGAAGGTGACATGGGAGCTAAATTTGACATCTAGATTCTTGTGCCCCCTTGAGACAAGAAAATGAGACATTTGTATGATCCAGGTTTCTCCAGAATTGAAATATATTGATTATTTTGTGATCGAATGGACCCTCCACAACAGTGACCTGTGGGTTGTTACCCCTTTGCAGTCGAACGACCCTTTCACAGGGGTCACAGGGGTTGCTTAAGACCATGGGAAAACATATTTCCCATGATCTTAGGAAGAAAACATATTTCCCATGGTCTTAGGAACCTCCTCTATCCATCTCCGGGTGGGTCTGCCCACATGCAGACATGCCCACATATGACTATTAAAGGGTCCTGCATTAAGAAAGTTGAGAACCACCGCTCCACAAGATATTTACTGGCAATTCACTAATACATAGTGAAAATGTATAACTTTCTGAAATCCAAAAATAATGCTTATGTTCAGATTGAAGGGAAGGATATAGGTGGCTGTCTGTGTGTGGATTTTGGCAGTGTGATGATTCATTTAATGTTCCCAGGGACCCGAGAAACCTATGAATTGGAAAAAAGTTATGAACTCTGGGCATTTATGATGATCAGTTAGCTCAGATAGCATTAGAATCATTGCCTGAAGATTTTCTCCTTGGATTTACACAAGGAAAGGTGTTTTCAACATTTATTCCATTAGAGTTCAAGAGAGATTAAAGCAAAGTGTTAAATAGCCACCAACCTCAGAGACACATGCAGAAGAAAGTAGGAAGATTTAATGCTGGGATTTTAGACAGAAAAAAAATTTGCTTATGTATGTGTTTACCACTTACTTGGCCTCTGTAGAAATGACCAGTTATTTTCACAATCGCCTCATCATTCTTAGTAGATATCTGATCATGAGGAATAACCGCCTCAGCACTGGTCAAATTCTGCAACTCATTCACCTGTAAACAAATTTTAAAATGGTTATCAGGGGTGTCCTTTTTTGTGTAATGGGAAATCTGGTCATAAGAATATTGCTCACCCTATTCTGAATTCCTTTCCTTGATTCCTCATCATGACATGGAGATGACTGACTATGGGTTGCTGAAGGCCCAGTGGAAAATGAACTTAGGCAGGTCTGAGACCAAGCTGAGAAAGCTTAAAGTATACTCTAATAATTGTGTTATCTTGACACCAACCGAAGTTTCAGTAATTTCACCACCAGGATGACTGATAGCAATGAATTTTTGGCCACATAAATTCTTAAGACCAGCTTATAAGTCATATTAGGGTCTTAATTTATATTGGAGGAGGAAGTACCTATATCAATGGAATCTTAGATCCTTGAGACACTGTAAAAGCATCATACCTACATAATGACATTACTTATTTATGAACAGGGAAAGAAAAAAAGAGGCAACTTTCCCCCAAACTTAGCTAAACTAGTATTACCAGGACCTGTGTAATCACCAATTTAAAAGCAACATGCATAATTTGAGTAGAGCTTAGTGTACTATCCTTATAGCATTTAAGAGAATTGAGCTCTTTAATAAGTATTAAAATATTTAAAATGTCACCCCTCACCAAAAAAAGTTTAGCTCTAAAGTTGTTGATTGTCCTTTGTTCTTGAAGAGCACCATGGCATCAGGGAGGTGATGCCATGACATACAAATGAATTGGATTTAAATGAGGGAGGGCTGAGTATGGAAGAGATAAAGAACAACAAAGGTTGGGGATGGAAGGGTCTAGTGAGGGTTTTTTGAGGTTAGGGGAGACAAGAACATGTTTGTAAGCAATAAAAAACCAGAAGGCAGGAAGAGATTGAAGATATGTGACAGAGTGGGCATGACAGAAGGGGCAATCTGCTGGAGGAATTGGGATGGAATGGGATTACTTGTGCAGATAGAGGTGTTTGCTTTGGTAAGGAGTAAGGTCACCTCTTCATGTGAGACAGGGATTAGGGAGAAGATAGTGACAAAAGGATATTGTTAAGAGATGAAGAAGGGAGAAGAGGAAGCTAATTTTCCCCCCTGTAAAACAGGAGGCAAGGTTGTCAGCTGAGAGAAACAGTCATTGAAAAGGCAGGGAATCAGGAGATCAAGTCCCGTTAAGTCCCATATTACTAATTTCTTGGTGTTAAAATGTGTCTTGTAATAATTTCATAAACTTATATGGTGCTTTCATACTTTTTCCAGGGATTTTCATCTGTATTATCTCATTGGACCCCTATAACATCTGTACAAATCAGACATTCAAGAAATCTACCTATGAACTTGTGTTTATTGAGTATCTACTATCATTCAGGGCCTCAAGTCTTGGTCTTCTTCTAAAATAGCTGAAGAAAGGCTTTTGTTGTTGTTGTTATTGCTTTTAGCATGCTTAGCCAAACTCAGTTCCTTCTGGGCTTTATCTTTCCTGACACTTTTTTCCCCGGCCCATTCCAGTTGTTTGCATTCATCTAGAGAGCCATGTAAGAACACAAAGGGTGTAGAGAAAGAAGGGTAAGATTCAAGGCCGTTTGCAAATCTACCTGGGGACACCTCACCTGGTACTTCATTAAGGAGTCAGCTCTTGTGCTTGGGGGTTTTACTGAATGATGGAATATTTCTCTCTCCTTAAATTCACATATATATGCTACCCAGGAGCCCTGTACTTTCTTGAAATTCTTTTATTAAAAATGTGAGCTATTGCAACCAGGTTTTTTTTTTTAGACACCATAGCCTTCTGTTAACAAAGCCTTGGACAGTGGAGCCAGGAATATATTTGTCAGTGATCCACCCCAAGAGAGGAAGAGTTTGTAACATCATCCTTTTTGACTGAATCCCACCACATCCCTGCAGTCCTTATCCTCCTGCCCCAACCCTCAGTATCACTATAGCTTCCTGTCCCTTTGGGGCTGACACACCAACTTCTATTGATTCTTTTTCTTCCAAGGACCTAACAATGTTCTCTGTGCATCATCAGCTCTGTGTATATCCACTTGTAGTGGATACAGTTCCTGGAAGTTTCCTTATTACTTCAATTGCTCACATTTCTACAGTACTTTAAGTTTAATGCAACATTTTCTTTAGACTAACCCTGTGATGTGGGTGATAAAAAGTATTTTTTTTAAGTTAGTCTTGATGATTACTTCATTTTCCCACAGCTTAGTTCTTAAATTTGAGCTACTGGGGGAGTGGTAGAGGAGGTGCCATAGGGGACAGTGGCTCTGCATTCCCATGGATTGAAGAAATTTTATTTTAGACCCTTCAGTCAAATTATTTTTCAGATTTCAGACCTCTTCTCCAGGAACCAGTGACTTGGATGTTTAAACACTCTGATGTTAATTGCATATACTTGTAATATCTCAGGTTATGTTCCCTGGTTACTTCTGTGTTACTGGCTAGACACTCCCCTTCAAACCCACAGTCCTGATTTAAAAGAAGTTAGAAGGTCCCATTGATTCCTTCTTAGTCTAGCTTCTTATTGCAGAAGTGAAGGAAACTGTGAGAAGACAGGGGCTTCAGGAGACTTGTTTATATTCTTAGTCATGACAAGCAGAAAAGTTTCTAGGCTGAATATTTTCTAGACCTGAGCCACTAAGTTGAGCTTCCTCTTGGCAAAGCAGGAATCAGGCCACTGGGTTTCCTAATAAGTAAATTATCTGATGGGACGATATAATTTGGGCTTAATTACTTCATCCAATAGGAATTTTAGATCCCAATTTTAGGGTGGGGGAAATGCATATTTGCAATTATTTCCAATGATTAAAACAGTGCTAAGAAAAATGCCAGCATACAGAGGAATACACAATTATGTTGAAAACAAGCAATGCCAGGGAAGAAAAGAGAGACACTTTTCTTTTTTCTTTTTTGGCTTTTTGGAGGGGCAGTTGGGATTAAGTGACTTGCCCAAGGTCACATGGCTACTTTGTTTTGCGTTATGTGTCTGAGGTCGGATTTGAGCTCAGGTCCTCCTGACTCCAGGGCTGGTGCTCTATTCACTGCGCCACCTAGCCACCCCGAGAAACATTTTTCTATAGGGCTATCTTCAGAAAAAATTATTTTGGTGTTTTTCTTTAGTGTCCTATCACCTTTTGCTTCCATTTCTAGCCACCTTTCTCATATCCTGGGCTGCTATTTCTCCATCCCATGTCCCATAATGTTCCCATTGTCTACATTGTGCTCTTTAAGAGCTCCAAGTGTACTATTTCAGGGGTCACCCTGGATTTTCCCTTTTGAGTAGTATCTTATTCATTCATTGATTCAACAAGTGTTTATAGTATATATATGTTTTAGGGATATTGAAAACAAAAGCATAAAAGTACCCTTAAGGAATTTGGAATATAAGAGAAGGCCATAAGGAACATTATATACACTGATAAATACAGAACAGTTTGTCACTAACTAATTTGTCCTAATCTCAGAAGATCAAGACAGGCCTGGACTGGAATGTATTCCATGCATTCACTGAAGGATGGCTTGTGTAAACAAAGAGAGGGGAAATGGAATGTTGTGTACCAGGAACTGTGAGACGCAAGTTCGAGGGAGTTGTTAGCATGATGAGTAGTAACGTATAACAAACCTGGAAAGGAAGACTTGGAGCCAAACTATGAGATGCTTGAAATGCCATAGAGAAAAGGTTTGTAATTTATTGTAAAAGCAATAAAGAGACAGGATAGCTTCCTGAGAAGGGCAGTAAGATGGTCAGAGATGTGCCTTAGGAAAATTAACTTGGCAGGATGGATTGGAGAAGGGAGACAAATTAGGAGGCCATTGCAATAGTCTGTGTGAGAGGTTATGAGGATCTGAATTAAGATGGTTTCTGCGTGAGTGGAAAGAAGAGGGTAAATGTGAGAGGAGTTGTGAGAGTAAAGTCTATAAGATTTGACAACAAAGAATACAAAATTACTATCTGCAGTCCTTTCCTCCTTCCGTCTTACCCTCCTCTTGACTCCAACCAAAACTTCTACTTCCTTCTCCAAGCAATAGGAGTAAAGCACTATGATTAATTAATTTGGAGATGTGAATGATTAGGTTCATTTGCATTTTCAATAATTAAGTAGAAGAGTTGTCAGGAGTACAGAGGTTAAGAGAACTGTTCAAGGTCATGGTGCCAATTATGTGTCAGAGGTGAGAGTTGGGCCTAGATCTTCTTGTCTCTGAGATGAATGAGCTTTCTATACACTACAATCCAGAGCTCCTTAAATTGTGACTTGCAACTCCACATGGTGTCGAAAAAATTTGGCAACAATAAAAGTTTTCTGAATGCGTGAAAACCAAAAATTAGCTCAAATGAGTCCAGAGTGTTTCTAGCATCTTGCATCCCACAACTTGCATCCCATCTTGAATCCCACAACTTCATTTCAGCCTTGGTTCTGAACACAAAGCATGTGCACTTTGCACTGCATGTGCCTTCAGGCCACAGAAAGCCAACCAAAGCTGCCAAGATGTGCAAAGAGGTCACAAGTGGAAAAAGTTTCAGAAGCTCTTCACAATACCACTGTTTTTCATAACAGGCAATAATTTTTTTTTTAAAGAAGAGCAACTTAATCTCAAATTGATAGCATTTCAAGCAATTTGAATAATTTTAAGGTTGTGGGAAATATTTTATTTGGGGAAGGGGGAATTTTCTTTAGTCATGCTTATAGCAGACTGCCTATTCTTCAGTCAGATCAACTTGTTCCAATGATATAGAGTGATTCCCCTATCCCCCTTTTCTTACCTATCCCAAACTCAACTGGACTCCAAGATACTTACTGCAAGTTTTCTGGTTTGGAGCTGAATTTCCTTGCAGATTGTCTTCACCTATAATCCCAAATTGACAAGTGCTGAGTCCTTGAGCAGTATTTTTTCTCTAGAAACAATCACTAAATCCTACTCTCAGAAAACAAATTTCCCTGTGCAGTAAAAGATTCCTGGGTATGTTAACTCTAAATAGCTGCTAAACCTGGATGGACAATCCCCTTAGGAAAGAAGAGGGTTGGTGTCAATAGGTTTGGTGACGGTCATTCCTTCCCACCTGTTCCTGAGGAGGGAGAGGTCTAAGACATTAAAATTCCATTCAGTTCAACAGATATCATTAAAGCCTACTATATATTTGGCACTTTGTTATGCTAGTAAGGGTGTACAAGGAACTTAATATTTAGATAGGCAGACCAAATGAATGTGCGTGAAGCCATTAGAGAACAATACAAGGCACAATATAATCTAATGATAAA
The DNA here is from genome assembly GCA_028627135.1 of Pseudochirops cupreus. Lineage (NCBI taxonomy): Eukaryota > Metazoa > Chordata > Mammalia > Diprotodontia > Pseudocheiridae > Pseudochirops > Pseudochirops cupreus. The sequence continues at coordinate 272,611,699 of CM053580.1, read as the reverse complement.
ATAAATGGTATAGAATAGACAATAATTGTAAAAAGTCAGTAAAAGGACAGATTAATGTGGACTGAAGTTTAGGGAGGTTTTTACCAAGAAGGTGGGATACGATCAAATTTTGGAATATAGGTTGGATTTGAATAGGTGGGGAATAACATTTATGTATCACTGAATTTTAAAATTTATAAAGCACATTGCACACATCTTGTTTGAGCTTCACAACAGTCCTGTAAGGTACCCATTTTATAGATGATGAAGTTGAGGCTCAGGGAGAATAGATTTCCTATGTGGTCTCATTTCAGTTTGTTCAATGGTTTTTAAGAACCTCCAAATTGATTATGAACTTTTTACATTTATTTTAAAGTCTATGGTTGATTGATTGCTATCTAGGTCTTGTTCATACCTCTGACTGAGTGACTTTTCCTTACAAGGGACACAGTATTTCAATTTATTTTAAGTGAGGCAGGTGACTTGATTAATTGACTTAACCCCCACCTTAATATCTGCATACATATATTAATGTATAGATATGCTCATAATGTAGTTATTTCCCACCAACATTAGTTTTTTTGTGTAGCGGAAATTTATTCTTCCTTTTCTATGGAATCTGTACTGAGCTAGCATTTATATGTAGAATCCCAGGGGGAAAAGCATAGGCATCTCCATTAGAGAGCCTTTGATCCTCAGGAGATAATAACCTAAGGTCATCCTCCTAGCACTAGTTGAGCAATTTAAAGGCAGATCTTCCTGGGAAGATTCATACTCTTATTAATTGGTTACCATCCAGGGTACCTACCTAGTTTTAATTACTTATTGCTTGTTTTTGCTTTTGCCTCTAAAACTAGAGTAAAAAATTTCATAGAGAAATGTCTACCTGGGCCCCGACATCACCTAGAATCAAAGATAAATTCCTTCCTATCCTCCTTATTAGCCAACCTAGAGTAAATTGGGAAATATCTCAAGCCCATATTCTCATTTCCTTTAAATATGAATTATTTACTATACTCAAAGATCCCAAAATGTAGATCTGGAAGCAGAGGAACCAGCTAATACCTTGTTCACCAGCAATTACGCTTCCAGAACTCCAAGAATACAGGGAGTGTATTCACCAAAAGTAAGAGATGAGACTTTTTTATCCAAGAAGGCAAATTTAGGAAAGCATATTTGGGGGAGCTTACAGTATCCAACTCTTTTCTGATTCTAGTTCTTCTGAGGCCATAGTGAACTCTACAGAATATCCTTTAATAAATCCCATTTAGATAGGTAAGTCTTGAATGTATACTTTAATACTTTTCTTCTCTCTAGTGTATATGGTGTTAGAACATAATCATTTATTTGGAGAGGCATTTGCCACAGAATATACCATTTGATATGTGTAAAAGAAACTGATAAGAGCTCCTCAACTCAAGATAGGAATGATTATCATTTGCACAGGATAATTGGCATTGAGGGGATTAGTATGATTGAAAGTAGTGTAGTATGTATATATTGCCAAGTATTGGAAAGTAAGGTTTTCTGAGTAAGGGAGGTATGACTACTAGGCTCATGGGATTTAGAAGTAGAAGAGGTTTAGAGTTGAGCAGTGCCTTAGAGATTGTTTAATCCAACTTCCTCTTTTTATAAATGAGGAAACAGGCCTAGAGAAGTAAAACCATTTACCCAAAGTCACATAGGTAGTTAGTTTTTAAACCCAGATCTCTGAATCTAAATCCAGCGCTCTTTCTGATTTTGTTAATGTGTGCTTTGTAAGAATATAATCATCCATTCCTCCTCCACCCCTTCCCTGCTTTATCTGCCTCCCAGAAACGTTGTTATGTTGTTTCATCATTATTATTTTTTACATAATTATTATTTTTCTATGATTTGTTCTTTGATGTGTTTATTATTTAGGATTTTATTATTAAGTCTCCATTTGGGTTTATGTCTTTTGTGGTCCCTGAAGCAATGACTATTTTTGTTGTAATGTGGTCTGCAAAAAATGTATTAACTATTTCTACCTTTTTTTTACATTTGTTTGCAAGATCTCTGTGTCCCAACACTTGATCAAGTTTTGTAAAAGTTCTAAGTTGTGTTGAGAAATATGTATGCTCTTTTGTAGTCTTGTTGAGAAGATGTCACAGGTTTTTAACTTTAGTTTCTCCAGGAATTTGTTCACTTCCATATTTTGCCTTTTCTTTATTTTTCTGTTAGACTTATACAAAACTGAGAAAGGGCTATTGAAGCCTCCTGTCACTATTGTGTTATTGTCTTTGTCTTCTTGTGGCTCAGTTAATTTGACTGTTAAGTCATTTGAGCATATAAATTTATTTCTGATGCTAATTAGCTATCTATGGTTCCTTTCAGCATAATGTAGTCTCCTTATTTATCCCTTTTTATTTTTGGAATGTTTGTTTTTGCTTTGTCAGATAGCATGATTATAGTTTCTGCTGTTTTGAATTGCTTGACGTATAGTAACATTTTTTTCCCATCCCCTCAGTTTTATTTTGTATAAGTCTTCATTTTTAAGTGTGTGTGTGTATGTGTTTTGTAAGCAACAGATTGTAGAGTTTATTTTCATATCTAATTCATTGCTTTTTTCACTTTATTGGATTGTTTGATCCATTCATATTTAAAGTTAGGAGAGTTAAGTTTATGTTTTTCTTTATTTGTCTAAGTTTTTTTCAAGTTATGATTTTCTCCCCTTTTTCTGATGTAAACACAGTACTATGTTACTTTAGCTTAATCTTTTTAGCAGTGGCTGTATTCCCCCTTGTTTTCTTTCCTTTACTCCTGGTGCCTCCTCCTGTTTGTTACATATTTCCCTTTGAGGTTTTGCTTATTAGTTCCTTTTTCTTTCTTGCTTTTATCTGGTTATTAATTCTTACCACCATTTCTGCCCTCCGTCTCCCCCCAATTAAGTAGATCTTCCTCCTCTCCCCTTCAAGTCTTCTTCATTAGTTTTTTCAACTTCATTTTTTTATCCCTTTTTCAAGAGAGGGTTTCTTTCACTCTTTTCATTATCCATCCTTTCTGTCTACTCAAGACTTTCATTCATGGACCATCTCTAGTCACCCTGATTTGTATTTTGCCACTGGACCCAGGTGACTCTGGAGGAGAGAGTGAGGCTTGTGTATTTGTACAGCTCTTCCTCACTTAAATCCAATTCATTGAAAGTCATAACATCACCTTTCTGATGTCATGTTCCTCTTTGAGGACAAGACAAACAATGATCTATGAGTGATAGTAGCTGACCCCTGGGGACCCAACTGGCCAGTTCCAATTGGCCAACAAAGTTGCTTCCTCCCTCTCTTCCTTCCCCTTTCCTTCCCTCCCTTCCTTCCTTCCCTGCCTCTGTGTCTCCTTCCTTCCCTTTTTCCTTTCCCTCCCTCCTCTCTCTCTGTCTACATAGAGAATCATACGCTTACTTGTAGGTGCTCCGCCGAAAGGAATATAAATTTTGATTGCTGAAATCTCACACAATATCTTGGGGTTTAAGGGGGTAGATTTCTTTTTTAAAGACCATGCCTTAAACAGAAATCACTCTGGCTCTCACTGATATGTCCCACCCCAAGCCTCATTTGGTCATTGTCTGGGCTCTGATGGCTCAGAATGCATGTAAATAGCAATTGTGTCAGTTTTGACCAGAAACCCTGAGGGTCTTCTTCTCATAGACTGATTTTTTTTTTTGGTTTGCTTTTTAGACCAGGTAAAAGAGGCCATTCTTTGCCTCATTTCTTATCTAGTCTTAAACACTGAATGAGTATGTCCTCAGTCAAATGAGACCTGGGAAAGACCTTAGCTTAAAAAGGCCAAGGGCTCCCACTGAAAAGGGAAGATCTCCATCCTGATCTGTATCTTGCCACTGGACCCAGATGGCTCTAGAGGAGAAAGTGAGGCTGGTGACTTTGCACAGCCCTCCCTCACTTAAATCCATTTCACTTGCAAGTGATATCACCTTCATGATGTCATGGTCCTCTTTGAGAATGAAGGACAAACAAGGAGTGAATGTGACTCTCATTCTATGGTTCATGATCCCTCTAGTATTTCATCTTTTAAAATTTATAGCAACATTCAGACTGCAGAGTAGGTCATCTTGGGCTGCACCCTGAGCTCCATTGCTCTTGTGGGAAACAATGTGAAGAATTTTGTTTTCAGGGGATTAAAGTAGTCCTATCTTTGAGTGATAGCAGAATGTGAGTCTGAGATGGCTGGCTCTAATCAGAGCTGTGATCTAGCAGAGCCAGGCTTATGATCAGGTAGGGGATTAGAGGCTTATGCATGCTTGAGGAGCTGTTTGAGGACAGCATGACATGGGCAGTTCAGGAAGTTGCACCTAGCCAATGGAGAACAAGGTGAGATATTAGAATGGAAGCAGCCTAAAAGAGCTTGAATTTGTCTGAGTCCCTGTACTCCATTAAGGGGGTTACCCATTTATTCAGAAGGGACAAATGTAAAATAAATGGAATGAGAACCTTCCTAGCTTTCTTAGGAATATTGTTTATTCCTAGACTAAGGATGTCTCTCACACTCTTCAGAACATATTATCTCATACTGTCCTGAATTTTCTTGTGGGTACAGAATAGTTTTCTGTTATTAAAATTTCCTTTTCTTTATATTTGAAGGTCTTTTTCTTAATTGCTTGCAGAATTTGTTTCTGAATTAAATTGTTAAATTTAACTATTATATGTCTTGGAGTTTGCAAGTGTGTGTGTGTGTGTGTGTGTGTGTGTGTGTGTGTGTGTGTGTGTGTGTGTGTGTGTTTCCTGTAGACTATCTATGAATTCCTTCATTTGGAATTTCATTTTCTGTTTTTAGAAATTCTGAGTGGTTCTCTTTCATTATTTCTTGAAAATATATGATCAATGCTTGGCTTAGAGATATTTCAGAGGATAGAATTTATAGAAAAAAGGAATTAAGAACCTGACATCAGAAGGCAGGTTTCAATGGAACAATCCCAATAATGCCTTACACTTGTGTAGGACTTTGAACCATTAAACCACCTTTGCAAAGTGTTTCAACCATTTTTCACAACATGCTTAAGAAGTAGGTAGGCTAGGGCTTATCATTATTGACAGATGAGGAAACTGAAGTCCAGAAAGACAATTGTAAACTTTCCAAAGGTCACACAGCTAACTCATGGTGCTGTTAGGATGGGAACTTGAGACTCCTATTGTTCTGTCTTGTAGGATGAACAAATTGATATTTTACTCCAGCCACAATTTCATCTCCAGTTAGAAAAAACCAGAGATAGAAATGGGGCATCAAGGAAGCCATGAGTAGCATAGGAAATAAAGGCAACCTGAACATATATGCTTGTATATAAACATACACATCCATGTATAATTGGGGCATTTAAGTGTAGTATTTCTGATAAGTGCAACTAAAGTAAAGGTTCTGAAATTTTTTTAAAGGGCAAGGTACCAATTGTCATTGCAACAAACCAAATTCCGTACTTATCATTTTAGGGCTATGAGTGATTATTGAAAATCCTCAAGACCAGTCCTTCTGCCTCACTCAACTTGCTGCCTCTGGAGAAACCAGCTAGAAAATGGAGATTTCAAGTATTCTTTCAAGTTATTTTAGATTAATCAGTTGCCTAGCACACAACTGTCACCCAAAGAGCTTGAAGCTCTGCATAGAATACTGGAAAGTCCAGAGAGTCCTCAGAAAATGGAAATTAGACCTTTGAAAGGGAACTGGAAAGTTTCTAATCTGCCCAGGGCCAAGTTCAGGATCCTGGGTCTCATCAGAAATAGGAACGACATAGGTAACCCCTCTACCAATCTACACAACTTAATTCTCTCAATTCCTTTTGGCTGTTTTGACAGCGTTTGTTGTTGGGGGGGGGGAGGGAGAAGGAGGGATGCTTGAGAGGATAGAGAAAATAGAAGAAAAAAGAAACCTATAAGCCCCTGAACTCTTGACTTGGCAAGTAAACAAGAAATCATTATAGCTCTGGTTGTATTTTCAAGTGAGCTCATTTTTACGTCTCCGTTTCTGGGCTGATTTTGTCACTTTTGAACCTCTTTTTGAATTAAGATTCCTTTTTTTGTTTTTTTGATCAGATAGAGAAGGAAATTGGGTAGACTGAGCAGCCAGCCTGTGCTACAAAGAAGTTTTTGCTTTTTCCCAAGCTCCAGCACCAGCAGAGAATCAATATGCATGCTGTCTTTGGGTCATTCAACCTGGTTTTATCTGTAAGAATGAGGAGGGAAAAACTGGTAGGAACAAGGCAGAGGCAATGATTCCATTCAACCCTCACATCAGGGCAAGCTGAAGAGCTGTGTTAAGTGTCCAAGGAGGGCAGAGCTGACCCTCACTGAGGAGAAAGGTCAGCCCTTGCAGCCTAGTAGCACCGAGGCTGAGGAGGAGGGAAGAGGATCAGAAATCACTCAGGGGACTCAGTAGGAAGCAGGTGATGACCTTTCGGTGAGTAAATACAAAAGAAATTGATTCCAAAAGAAGTTGCTGATGAGGTATCAGAGAGGAGTCCAGCAGGAAATAGAGAAGGACCTATCTCCTGTAGAACTTCCTCTGAGTTTAAGGGTCAGTTACAAGAGGCTGCCTGGTAAGAGGTGTTGGGTGATCGAATTTCAGTGATGAGTGAAGTGAATCAGTGATGATTCATGATGCTCTGCCCATTGTGCCTTGGAAAGATTCTAAATAATCAGATTGGTGGTTTGTGGTATTTGGTCACTGGCTGGGGTAGGGGGAGGAAATAAATTTAAATTTTCAAAAATGGCAGAGTTTATTTGACTTGGCTTATAACAAGGGAGAAAGTCAGCAGAGTGACCCACCCCCTGAAATCCTTTCAAGCAGTATCTGCAAAGAGAGAATGCTTCATAATATATTTTGAGGGTCTTTCTATAGTGAGCAAAATTTAGCATTCAGGCTCGTTGTTGTAAGTCCCATTTTGATCTTTTTTTAATTGCCAGTGGAAAAGTAATGAAGAGAAATTCCAATTTAGCTGTGAAAAATCCTACAGATGATAAAAAAGCAAGATGACAGGTGCACTGGAAGCAGTCCTATCTTTCCTACCACTTTGAGTCTAACTGTAACTAATAATGGTATTGAGTGATCTTCTGAACTTTACTGGTGCCTTTTATCTGGAGAGTTCAAAGTACTTTTATAAACAATAAATAATTAGGACTCATAAAAATGCCCAAGATAGGAACATTAGTATTATACTGTACCCATTTTATAGCTGAATAATGGATAATCTGAAGATTTGAAGAATATTCTACCAACTCAATTTACTCTCTGTGTTTCTTGCTAGAACAAACTCTTTTTGCACCTAGGGCTTCTGATAAATTCTGTTCACTCATAAATTCTGTCTCATATTCCCCACCCCCATTCCCAAGAGTTTTGTTTTTTCTTTTCATTTCTTTAAGCCTCAAAACTCATCTTCTCCAGATGGAATTCCCCAAATAAACTAACACCTACCACTGATAATTCCTCTATTCAGTATCCCTTTGGTACTTCTATAAATAGTTTAAATGATGTTTTTGAGAATTCCAAAATCTTGTATCTAAGCTTCATTTTATACTAGACTGAATGACTCTTGAAAGCAAGGGCTAAGGTTTCTCTTTCATTTCAATCAGTCAGCAAGTATTTATTCTGATTTGGGATGTCAGTAATGTATTAGGAGCTCATGGAGACAGAAGTATAAAACAGTCCTTGTTCCCAAGGAGCTCACGCATTCCAGTAGGACAGATACAATTAGCATATGTAGACCTTTGCTGAACAATTAAAGTGTCTAATTAACTACTAACTTCTCTGGTACACTGTATGGGAAGAAAAGGAGAGTTTGTGCTGGGTAGGCTAGTAAGTAATGAGGGCTAGATTACTCAGAGAAGACTTCATCAAGGGATTGATATTTGGTCTGAGACTTGCAGAACAGGTCCCATTTGAATAGATGGAAGAAGTGAGAGGGGAATTCCAGAGGAGAGGAATATCCACGCCGTATATAAGAGTGAGAATATTACGTGTTTTTGGTGGGGAGGGCAGTGAGGAGATGACCAGACAACACTGTATTTCCTCATAATATTCAGTCCAGGTATTAGCATACAATATATTTTGATTGAAAGTTACATTCATTGACTAATAAAGTTGGAATGATTTTCAATATAGTCCTTCCTACAGCTATGAGAATCTAACCAATGTAACAACTTCCTTTTGGGTAGTCCTTTGGGGTATAAAGCACTTTCCTCATAACAATTCCATGAGGTAGGTAGGAGAGAAATAAGTACTTTCCAAATGATGAAACTGAGGTTCTGCAAGGGTTCACATGCAGAGTTCTTGGTCCAAATCCAGTGATCTTTCTGTACCTGTCACACAATCTCTAAAGCTGCCTGACTCTTCTCCTTCCTGTAAGAACAGATTGAAGTTAACTATTTTAGTCAAGTTTTTTATCTTCATTTTCTTTTATTTTCACCCTTGTGGTTTGTCTCTTGAAATTTGCTTTGTGGGGGCAGAGGAAGAGGTTGATCTCTGAAGTAGAACAATAATCACAAGTGCCAAGCAATTTGGTAGAAAGTGAGTAACTGCTGAGGGGAAGTGGAGGAGAGGAATGGCTAAAGTCAGAAAAGATTGTAGGGGAGATTTCAGGGCAGGTTTCCTGGAAGGGATGAGTTTTTAATTGGGTTTGGACATGGATTGGTAGAAAAGGATAGAGTAGGGACACAGGGGAGGAGGAAAGACCATTTAGTAATAATATTACTAACATCTTACATTTGCATAATGGTTTATAGTTTTCTAAATGCATAGAACCCAGGGATTCTAAATGGTTTCTAAACTTGGGTTAGAAACCCAGGTTTCTAAGTGTCACTGTATTGGTCTTCACAACAAACTTTCCATATAGGAATGACAGGCTATTTCATTCTCATTTTATGTATCAGGAAAGGGGAACGCAGACATCTTAGTGATTTACCCAAGTTTGGGTGTGTGTGTGTAAATCTTGGGTTAAAATTTAGGTCTCTGAGATCCCAATCCAGTGTATTTTCAACTGTATCAAGTTGGCAGATTTTTGGAACAGAAGCAGTATTTCTATAGTTTAGTTTAAGAGAGAACAGAAGACTTTCAGGCATCTTAGAATATTGGAAAGAGCACTGCACTATAGTTAAGAGAACTGGGTTCTAGTACTGGCTATAGGAATAGAGAAGTGACAAAGATTCACCAGAGACAATGTTGGGTGTTTTCTTTGTCCATCATCTGCCTGTTGGGATTATCTGGATGAACTGGCATTGTAAGAATGCTACCCCTGACAGGGAGGAAATTTAATGTTGTGACATACACACAGTAGGTGTTCCATAAATATTTGCTGATAATGTTGATTCGGTACAAACTGGCTCACAGCAGGTCTGCCATACCTAATCGCCTTGGAAAGAATTGGTAAGGGATTGAAAAAATCACATTGGTAATAGAATCACCATTTCCTCCCTCCTTCCTTTAGGTCCAGGGAGACTCTGGTTCCTCAGTTACATTTCCAGTATTTTAAGATGGGGGATAATTTTCACAGTAGCAAGGACTGCTGGTGAGATACCAATTTAATTCCAAGGAAAGAATGCTAGAATAGAATTTAAGAATATTAAGAAGGGATTTGGTTCTGACAGAAATATTAGCAGTAAAGGCCAGTATGAAGATTTTAGAGAAATTTAATTAAAATTTAATCTTCTTTCTAATTAAAGTTTCCTTTAATTAAACTTAAAATTAAATTTGCTTTAATTGGACGAATTTAAAGAGTATTACCTTTTGAGTGTCAATCATCATGAAGGGGAAAAATAGGCTGCTTTGTCTAGTTTTAAAATGAGGTTTGGTGTCAATTTTTTTTAAAGTAATAAACAGCATTTAAATAGAAATCAACATTCTTGAGTAATTGGCTCCCCCTCTGCCTGCCAGTAATTACTGTGGTCAAGAGGCATACCCTTCTCCCAGCTGGGCTTGTTCTTTCTGACACAGACATTACGGCAAAGTCAGACCCTTTTTATAAACAGGACACTTTGAGTACCATATGAACCTTGGGTCCAAGAGGTTTATCACCCCATTCCCTTTCTCTGACACTTACACCCATGGTCTCCCTGATCTACTTCTCCCTTGAAGAAGCACCCTAATTGGCCAAACTGGTTTATTCATCATTCCCTGAACTTATTTTGTACTTTTCTGCCTCCTTGTTTTTGTTCATATTACCTCCCATTCCCATAATGCCATGTTGGGGGTGGGGTGGGGAAAGGGGAATATAAGAGCATGAATAAATATGTGGCCACAGCAGTGAATGACATGCACTGTTTGTCAAATGTTTGTCAAATTGAACTGAATAGAATGTGATTTAAAGCAACTACTACTACTACTACTACTACTACTACTGCTACTACTACTGCTGCTGCTGCTGCTGCTGCTGCTGCTGCTGCTGCTGCTGCTACTGCTTCCAATGAAAGGCACTTTATAACTCTATATTTTGGGGGCGGCTAGGTGGCACAGTGAGTAGAGCACTGGTCCTGGAGTCAGGATGGACCTGAGTTCAAATATTTAACACTTACTACCTGTGTGACCTTGGGTAAGTCACTTAACCCCAATTGCCCTGCCTTCCTCCCTCTAAAAAAACAAAGCAAAAACAAACAAATAATTCTATATTTTGTTACAGATGGGGACTAATGAGATAAATCCCTGGGTAAATGCTCCTTTCATACTTGGGGGGGTGGGGTGAGGAGACTATACTTTTGGGAATGGGAGTTTAGGCAGCTTCTTATAGGATAAACATTACTTTCTGGTATCAGTGTTCACCAAGTACATTAATTGCATATACATTTGTAACCCAGATCTAGGTTGAGTAGGAGGCATCTCTACAGGTACAGTGAGTACTTCAAGACACTCAAGTAAATATTCATCCTGATCTGAAGGACCAGCCTTATCAGGGGTAAAGAAATAAATCTACCGCCTACTGCCTACCTACCGTGCCTGAGATTTTTCCATTATAGATCCATTTTTTGGGATCTCACAGATTTTTTTTTCTGTGCTCTATAAAATGTCAATATTTTGGAAGGAATAAACTCCTATCTGTTAGTATTTTAGAAGGCATTATTTGGAAACCAATTGATAGTAAAGCTTTGGGGATATGGAATGCAGTGTAGATACTTGAGAGTTGGGGTGGGGGAAGGAGGAAAAGGAGGCAGACTAAAGCCAGGAGCATCAGGAAAGAAACCTAAAATGAGAAGGGAAGGGAAAGGAGTAATACAAAAGAAAAGAAACAAGGAGTTGTTAATTACTTACTATGTTCCAAGCATTCTACTTACCAACTTCAGAATTTGTTGAGAGCCAACCCTATTGCCTAGTCTACCACTTTTTATATACTCACCATCTTACCTAATCACTTTATCTATCTGCCCTCACATTGTCATGACTGTCTTCCAGATAATTCCGATGACATATTTGTAATATAATTTAGAATCCCACATACTTGGCCATTTGGTTTTTGGGGTTCTTAATCTGTACTTTATCTTTATCTACGTTAACTATGTCATTACTACCTAGAAGGGCCTACACTCCTTCCTCTGACACATGGAATTAAATTTGGAAATCTCTGAGGAGCGTTGCCTTTTTTAGGTTATTTAAATGGCAATTAATGTTCTAAAGCTGTTCAATTCTAGCTGTAGTCTTAGCCTGGGTGTGATGTAAGGAATTGAAGAGGGTGTGCTCCAAGAAAGAGTTATCAGAAATGGGCAAGAACAGAGACAGGAGTGGCGGTTTGCTTTTTAATGGGATTTCATTACAGAATGGGTTAAGGGGGAAAAAGCATTTATGTATTAAGTACCTACCATATGCACTGTGCCAAGAACTTTACACATATTATCTCATTTGAGTCTCACAACAGCTTTGTAAAATAAGTTCTATTAATACCCCATTTCACAGTTGAGGAAACTGAGGCAGACAGGTGTTAAGTGACTTGCCCAAGGTTGCATAGCTAGTAAATGTTTGAGGCTGAATTAGAACTCAAATCTTCCTGACTTCAGAACCAGCACCCTTTCCACTTCACCACTTAGCTGCCTCCAGATAACGTAGAAAGATGATATGTGGTGATTCTTTCAGGGGCTCAGAATCTTCCTCTGGAGTCTCTTCTTCTTAAAAAAAAAAAGCAATTGAAGAGGTCAGAAGCTTAATTAACTTCTAAATAGGTGTCAGATGCTTAAGGACCATAAACTTTAGAGTCAGAAGGGACTTTGGCAAGCTTCTTTTCCATCTCTCTTATTTTACAAATGAAGAAACTAAAACTCAAAGTGATGCAAAGAAATACTAGCTTTTTTAAAAAGTAAAACCTATATTCTTCTATTTAAGTCCTATTCTCCTTGTTAGCTATAATTTAAAAGTATGAATGTATTTTTTCCCTCACTTGTCTGTTCCCACTAATACTGCAGAAATCTTGTGATTTTTGTGTGTGCCTGTTAGACATGGCAATAAAATTAATGTAGTTGTTTCCCTTAACAACAATTTACATTCTGAAAAGTCATATCCTACAACAGCATCTTGTATTGGGCATGTTTTTGACTGATATCAAGATGGTTAGAAGAATGATGTTGGGCTATTAATTCCTATTCAATCAGAAACAGGCCCCCCTCCAAACCCTGCCTGGAGAATTTATTTCCTTTTACTTTTCTCTTTAATAAATCATAAAGAACACTGATAATTAGGAATAGAAGGAGCAAATTATGGTTTTTCTAAGATTTAAAACTGAGTTTCAATTATGTCAGGTCCAAGTGGAAACTTCAGAAATATAAGTATAGTTTCATGATCAAAAATGCTTAATTTCTGGGCCTGGGCCTAAATACAACCAATTTGGAAAAAAAAAGTTACTTTCATTCGAGTGATCAAGTTCATAAAAAATCCACAAAGCTGCATGTCCTCAGATTTGCAACAGGTTCTTAAAAATTGCTAGTAATTTGACAGAATACAGCTTCTAAAAAAATTGTGTTGGTAGTTAGCAGCCTTATGAGAGTAAGAAGCAGTCCTCCTAGAGATGTAAAATCTCTTGATTAAAACAAATGAACAAAAAAGATGGTCTGTGTAGGGGTAGCTCGATGGAATTTTATCTCTGCTGTTTCCATAAATGAAGTTGAAGCAACATATGCAGTTAGATAAAACATAAAAAACCAAAGTAATTAAAATGGCGCAGCAGTCAAAAGCACAAAAATTCATTCTGAATGAGGTATTTTCCAACAAGGAAGTACTGATAACTCAATTTATTGAATCCTAAGGCTCAAGAGACCTTAGGGATCATTTAGCCCAATTTTGTTTTACACACCCAGGATGGTTCAATTACTTGCCATTGTCACATGGTGCTAGAACTTGGATTAAGGCTCAGGTCAGGTCAATTCATTTCTGCATCATCTTCTATGCCCTTTGTGTCCACCCTTGGGAGATACAGGATAAGCAGAAAAAATGGTTTCTACCTTCAGGCAACTTAAAATCTTTTTGGAGAGATAAAGACATATATACATATTAAATAATAACACAAGTTGAGCAATGACACAGGAGATGTCATAAGCATCAAATAATCCATTTTCAAATGAGTGGTACAGATCTGCTGTAGAGACCACTACCGGTGCTGTAGACATCCAGCTCCGCAACTCTGAGATAACTGACGACTTTATCAAAGAAATGTATTTTTAGAGGATGGCAGCAGGTAATATTTTGCCTCTCACAGGTTTCAATAGTTCTCCATCACATGCAGAGCAGAATGACTATCAAAATTCCTTTTCTCAGATCAAAGTTGGAGAGTGACAGATGTCCAAACTGGGAAACTTGCCATTAGTGAGCATTGGGTAACTCTGGGTCCTTCAGTGGGAACATTACCATTTGCTGCTCTTACGTCTGATGCTTCATCTAGTTCATTTGTCTGTGGCTTTGCTGCTACAGCTTTCGCCTCTTCCCCACAGAGGCTATCCCATATTCTAACAGACTCATTGTTAAGGAGTTTTTCTTGTAGTATAGCTTACACTTACCTTCTCTCAATCTTATTTCATTGTTCCTACTAATATCCCCTTGGGTCACACAAAACTGTTTCTACGTCCTTTGGCATTTATAACCTTCTGATATTTGCCAGTAGATATAAATTTTTTTATCCTCCTCTGTAGCTTAGCTCAGCTATGAGTATGTGTTTCTCCATTTTAAATACTGTGCCATTAGGTGCTTATTTAAGGATCTATTGTGTGCTGGGAAATGAAGGAGAGAGGGAGAGAAGGGCATGTTGATTTAGGAGAGTGGCTGCATGTCTGTAGAGGTGAATAACTTGTACTATCTGGTGAACTACCTGCCATGTTGCGCAGGCAGTGAAGAGAGGGAAAACGTGGCAGGAGTCAGCAAGAGACCAATTAAAGCCTAACCTTCTCGCCACTAGATGGTCCTTGCTGCCTGTATCCGGGCCACACAGGTAGCCTCTAACTACCTCTCAACTCAGGCTGCTGGTTTAGAGACTTCTATTGCTGAGGAAGGTGGGGGTGTGGGGCTGGAGAGGGAAGCAACTGTTGCTGGGGAAAAGTGGTGGATCATGACCAAAGTTGGATGTCTCAACTTTTATTGGGAAGAGAACAAGCAGGAGGGAAGGGGTAGAATGAGTGGGCTGGGGACAATTGGGCAGTGATAATTTATTTAAAGAAAAGAGAGAGAGAGGGAGAGGGAAAAGGAGAGGGAGAGAGAGAGAGAGAGAGAGAGAGAGAGAGAGAGAGAGAGAGAGAGAAAGAGAGAGGAAGAGAGAGAGAGAGGAAGAGAGAGAGAAGACCCTTCAAGGGCAAGGAGAAAGAAGCAGAAGGGGAGGGGGAGGGACATTCTCCATGGGATTTCTTTGATGTTTTGTGCAGCAGGACTGACAGGTCCCTGTCTTCAGGCTGTCTTTGTCCTCTGTAGTCTGTCAAAAAGCCAGCCAAGAGAAAGTACTTTTCTGGGACGACAGTATTAATGATTTTAAGGGCTTTCTCATTGAGCTCAGCTTTCTTGACAAACTGGTAGTGGAAATAATTGAATTTTAAAAACTCCTGCTCTTCTGCCATTCATGTAGTTCTGGCATTAGGTCAGTGTGTGTGTGTGTGTGTGTGTGTGTGTGTGTGTGTGTGTGTGTGTGTGTGTGTGCATGTGCGCGCTCACACACTCTGGTGCTTGCATGTTATATATGTGTACTTTCCTTCCATGGGTTACTCATTTCCCATAGGCAGCCCTGCTCAATGTTCCTGAATTTAATGGAAAGTTAAAAAAGAACCAAGGGTCTAACAGCCCAAGGGGTCACAGGTGAGATATGCAAAATTCAGGGTTTTGTTTTCTGATAAAAGTCAATCCTTCCTCAACTGCATTGAACAACATTGCATTTTCTTGGTTCTTAAAAATCGGCTTCCTAATGAGGGCTCAAGGTTTTATAGAGTCTAATTCTTTGGGACTCTAAAACCCCAAGCTCTAATCCTGGCTCTCCTGACAATTTCTTAAGATCTGGGGCAAAGCTCTTAACCAGTTCACTTAATCTCTCTCATATGTAAAAATAAGTATCAGCACCATAGACCAATGTTGTGCTAGGAATTCTACCAACTCTCAGAAAATTCCTGCCCTACACTTTTGTATCTCCAGTCCCATTATCCATTGTTGTGGTCACAGACAGAGATGACACTTAGGGAGAATGACTTTTCAAGAGAATGTGGCTGATGACAATCTGAAAAACAAACAAACAAAAACAACAGGCAATTATCTTTTAATACCTGTTTATACCTATTCTACTATTGCTCAAAGTCTCTTAACCTCTCTGTCTCTGTCTCTTTCTCTCTCATCAATCAGGGTTAAGTGACTTGCCCAGGGTTACATAACTACTAAGTGTCTGAGGCTGGATTTGAACTCAGTTCCTCTTGACTTCAGAGTGGGTGCTCTATCTACTGCACCACCTAGCTGCCTCCATATCTTCCTCTTGTAATCAGGATGGCTTCATGTCCAAACATACCATGCGCCATGCCTTTTTTCATGTTGCCCCATCTGAATGCCTTCTGTTCCAGATCTTACTTGGCTATTAAAGCCCTGCTTAAGCCCTACCTCCTCCAGGAAACTCTGATTACTCTAGTTCTCACTGATCTCATGCATTATTTGCTGGTGTCTTGATGTGTATTGGAAAATGCATTAGGTCTGTGATCAGAATTGTTGGGTCGAAATCCTGATGGTAAAACTTACTAGTTGAATGAAGTAAAGGAACTCTAATAGGATCATAGATTTAGAGCTGGAAGAGACCCTGTAAGTTATCAATTTCAACTCCTTCATTTTCCAGATGAGGAAACAGGCCAAGAGCAGTTAAGTAACTTGCCCAGGGATATACAGATAGTATGTGCATGAAGCAATATTTGAACTCAAGTCTTCCTGACTCTGAGGATAGTATACTATCCACCATGCCAAACTACCTTCCTTGGTCCAACTCAACAATTCTGCACCTCAGTTTGCATCTGTAAAATCGGAATAATAATACTTGCACCAATTATCTCACAGAGGAAAATGCCCTGTAAAACTTACAGTGCCATTATTATTGCTTCCCCATCTAGATTGTAAGATACACAAGGTTAGGGTCCATGTTTTATATTTTCTTCTGTTCCCCACTTTGGCTGGCATAGTGCTAGACACATAGTGATATTAAAAAATGGTCACTAAATATTTTAATTAACAGTGATGCTTCCCTAGAAGTATCCCCTAACAATGTTCTTCCTTAGAAGCAGTGATACCTTAGAAATCTGGTGAATTTTCTTTACCTTGTTCTCAGCTTTCTTTGTTGGCTTCGTTTCTCTACATGAGGTAGTGGAAGAATCTCTGGATCAGGAATCAAAACGCTTGGGTTTCAAATGTAACATTAGCTAGTTTTATGCATCCCGGTAGAACACTCAGGCATTAATGAATTCTTTGCTTAGCCTTCCAGGGTGCACTGATAGGAAAGTGTGAGGTCCACACACAAGGGGAAGAGGAGGAGGTACCAAGATGGTGGCAGGGCAGAAGCCTGCCAGGAAGGGGAGAGGGAGATACTATGACTATCAAAGCAACTGAGAGTCAGAGAAGCAAACCAAAGAGTCACCCATGGGACAGGCTTGTGGGTGAGGTTGATTATTTTAGGGTAATAATTAACTAGTGAGGGAAATGCAGAAGAGAAGCTGGGGAGAAAGTTATATAAGCTCCTCTCCTCTTCTAGGCCAATCATTGGCATTTTGTGTTCTGGCATATCCTCACCAGGTATCAAAGTTCTAAACAAATGCAAGTCACAAGATTATTGTTCTAGAGCTTGAAGGGACCATAGAGGTAATCTAGGTCAACCCTCTTACTTTACAGGTGAGGAAATTGAAGCTCAGAGAGGTCAAGTGACTTGTCCAAGGTATCACAAGTACTAAATGGCAATCAGCTTTTGAATAACAGTTCTTTGACTTCAAGTTTTCACTCTCTCCACTGTTCCATACTTCTGTTATCATTTCTACCATTAGCATCATCATCAAAATCAGACAAATGGCTTAATCTCTCTGAAGATTGGTAATTATATTGAAATGATGCAAGGGAATTGGACTGGGTGATTTCTAAGGCTTTTTTTAGCTATAAAATTCGGTAATTATATTTTTCAGGGAGAGGATTAAGGAATGGGCCTTTGATTTCATGAATAAACTGAACTCCTGAGTAAGAAAATTTAGTCTATGATTCAATTCAATAAACATTTATTAAAGATCTACTATGTGCCAGGTGTTGTGCTAAGTACTGGATGACTATAGACATATACATATACTTTTCTATAACTTATAGTCTTAGAAAGCTACCTGCCTAGGGCAATGAAAGATGAAATAATTTGCCCAGGGTCACATGGACAGTAAGGATGTAAGGCAGGATTTGAACAGATCTTGCCTCTGGACCTGGTGGTCTATCCACTATACCACATTGCTTCTCCATGTATAATTTTAAAATGGTAATAGAATCTAATAAACCCATGATAGACCATTTTCTATACAATGGAGAATGTAGTATGCATGACTCAATTGATTATATACCTCACACAAAACAAGTCTGAAATTAGGCCCCAGTAGGGTCAGTTAGCTTTTCTCTTTCTTGAATTTTCTCTTTGTTGGATATAGTTTGTAGTCCTGATCTCAGGTAGGCAGCTCACAAATGTATAATGCTGTTCATTAGACTACTGAGTATGAAAGCATAGATGGTTAAAAGCAAACATAAACCCACTTTTGTGAGGGAATAAAGCAAACTCCTGAGACATGTCCCTATAATTCTGGCTGACTTTACACATCCATGACAAGCTACCATGACTCGGTGTCTATCTGGGATCTTATTAATGTTACCATTCCTTCCAGAGATTTGTATTATGACTCATTCATGACTGTCCTTTGTGACTCTTAACCATCCTTGTTAAACCCACTGCAAGGGGTTTACCCAATTTACCCAATATAAGAAATCTTCCTCTAGAATTTTTGAGAATGCATGCATTTTAATAGAACATGCTGGCTCTCCATTCTGTTTCTTGTTTTTTGTTCACTTTCTGACACCAGCCTAACAAAGAACAGGGAGACATCATCAATAGGCTTCTTGGTGATGAATTCGTTGACCATAGTGGTTCATAATGACTATGTCAAATAAATCAAGAAATTTTGCAAAATATTCATGATCTCCCTGAAGAAAAGTCCATTTTTTTTTGCATTAAGAGAAAAGGGAAAAATATTCACTCTAATTTGACATCTTCATAGAGCATGGGGGTGTGTGAGAAATGCGCAGCTGATTTTTGAATCACACATCTCATAGCAGGGGGTGGGGGTAGGTAAAAAGCCCTCTTCCCACCCATCTTTGCCCTTGCAGAGTAGGAGTTCTTGATGCAAGTTCTCAAAATCACATAGATTCACCTTATGTGACGGGAAGGAGAAGCCACTTTTGAAGTGCAGTGATTGAAATGGAAATACATTCAAATAAATGGACTCTGGAGTTCCACTTTGTTCTAAATAACCTCTACTGTAAGTGATCAGCCTATTTGAAAGTATGATAGGTGGGCTACGGGGGCAATGCTGTATCTGATTTTATTTTTATCATTAGTATCTCTTTCCTCTTTAATTCAAACCTTATGGAATGGGGTCTTAGACTCAGGGCAGAACACTGGAGGAATCTGTTGGGCCTTCAAAGGACATTGTGAAGGTATTTTAATGGATTTTCAAATTCATTTCCCCCTTGGTTTATTATAGCCCTTCAAAGACATGGGCTTGAAATTCATTGTATTATTTCCAGGGTGACCAGAAACCAAGAAAAACTATCGGTATTGATACCAAGGAAAAGGATCTTGGACTTTTTATTAAGGAAGGAAACACATTTGCTTAATCACCTGAACCATTAGCAAAATGATTCATTCCTTATAATGAAAGTACTCATCTCAGTCTCATATTTCAGGGACAAGATAATATGATCAATGACATACATAAATACCTACATGAACCCAGCCCCAATCTGCCTTTCCAGCCTCCCTCTACAAAAATTGAACCCTCTGCTTTGTCAGATTTAATTCATTAACTCTTCCTCATGCTCATTTTCCCACCCCTCATCCCCCATTCATGGTTATGTGTTCCCACCTGAAATTCTTTCCTGTTCTTCTATTCTCTCAGCTCTGTTTCATGTTTTAATTCCCCTACCAGGGCTTCTATAACCACTCCCAGCTACATTATTCTCTTCTTCCTCTCAGCTTCCATTGTGTATACCTATTGTTGGTACCACTCATTAGGCCCTTAATCTTATGCTGCCTAACATTGAATAGATCTTCGTGTGTGTGTGTGTGTGTGTGTGTGTGTGTGTGTGTGTGTGTGTGTGTGTGTGTTGTCTGCCCACCTCCTCAGCTTTTCAATAACACAGACTTTGTCTCATGTATCTTTATATTTCCCATGTTGTAGTGGAGAAGATAGATTGATCAGGAAAGATATCAAGGTTGCTGCCACTTCTTTGTGTGTCAGAGTTTTCTCTCTTATCTCCGTATGTCTCAAAGATGCATTTTAGGAACACACTCGTCCAGTTTATTTAGGACTCATCAGACCTGGGAGAAGCCGATTCATACTTTCTAAATTGCGCTTTTTGTTCTGTCTCTCTGTGCCTCTCTCCAGTTGGAAAGGATACTTGGAAAAACTGAATTAAAATAACAAGTTTGATAACTATATTTAATCAAAGCAAGGGAGATGTCCAATCATTCATATGCTTCTGTCAGCTAGTCCAGACCCAGATATATTCTCTTTTAGCAAGAGATTTCAGTATTTTTAAGCATCTTTCAGTTCTCAACAGATCTAGTCTCTCTCTTAATACCCTGCTGGATATTTCCACCTAAGTTGGGTATATTTCGATAGTTGTTGAATTTGGTTGTTGAGATAAATGACATTTTTCCCCCAGAAAAGATTTGAGAATATTCTTTCCTTTAAGCATCACCTTTAAACTTCACATCTCAAGCTCAAAGCCAGTGCCACCCCAAATGTCACAGTTTCTTTCTTCACTCCTGTTCTATAAGGAAACTCAGGCAAACTTTCTCCACAGCAAGAGGAGAGTGAGAGGTCAACAAATCCAAGGAAATAGTTCCCACTGGAAGTTAAACTGAAATACTCAAATGGGTCTGTAATATCATCAACTTAGATGTTCTCTCAAATAATGCAAATCGTCACCCACCTATACCTTCCCCTTCTGTATGACATTTGTCCATGTATTCCTAGGTTTATCACAGGGTTCCCTTAACATGTTTGAAGCCTTCCTTGATTTCTCCTTATTTAGAAGATTCTGGGGGTAAGTTTGCCTACCTGTCCATTCTTCATCCCATCAAGACTTCTAGACTTATTTCACTATCACAGGTTTCCCTGGTGATATCTTTTACTCCCGTTCTTCAAAGTCCTTATTTGTTCCATCTTGTAGTCTGCTCACCCCATCTTCATTATTCTCTATGCAACATTTATTTGCAGTTCTTTGAATGCTTGTCTCGTGGTCATGCAATGGCATTAGTAGAATATTGATATTAAAAACATAGGTCCGTGTTGCTGAGAGATGTTAGGGCTCATTAAAGGATCTTTGCAACTTGTGGGAGGCATCCATCCTGTTCTCCTCCTCACGATTAATTCTAGGCCTGACGATGTCCATTTATACCATCTGTCTCAAATATCCATACCAACAGTCAATTCAATTGTATGTCATAATCTGGACAATAGATAGTCTCCAAAAATAGTTACAGAAGGTAAAAATATTAATGTATCTAAGGCAAGTTTGGATCAATAGGGCATTGAAAAGGCATTAAAAGGAAATTAGGAGATGTTCAGGAATGTTCCCAACCTTTTGAGGGCAGCATCATAGAGAGCAATTTTCCTTCTCACTGTCCTTTGGTGACTTGGATGGGTAGACTGATGTTCCGATCAAGTGTGGGAATGCATATGTTTTTATTTTTTTTGTTGTTGTTAGATAAACTTGATCCATAAAGTTCAACCTGGACAAACTACTTTATCATAAACACAAAATCTCTTCCTGTTCTTTCTGGTCAATTATCTACATAATTGCCCATGGTTTATTGTACTGTATTCATAGCATCACAAATGAGTATAGCAGAGGACTAGTCATATGATGGTGGGTATAGTGGTGGTGGTGGGGAATGGGGAGGAGTGTCCACCCTGGGTAAAGGTTGGGTAGGATCGGTAACTAACATATGGGAGATTCTTTTGTTGTTGGAAAGGCTCTCTTTAGAAGTCGGAAGAATAATTGGTGAGAGACTTCTCTAAAAGTGGGAAAGAATTTAAAATGTAAAAGTATCCAAGTTCTAGAAGCACAAAGAGAAGTCAAGGAAGAGAGCGTCCAGCCAGAGCTGACAGGCTCACACACCCATTAATAGCCTCAGCATGTGACAGAGTCAGACCTGGAGGCTACATTACCTCTGCCAACACAACTTGCCTGAGGAAGCTGCCAAAGAGCAGATGATGTTGCTACAGGAAAAATATCATCGGCTGCCTGGCATCTGGCTCCCCAAAAAGAGAATCCACAGAGGAGTGAGAGTGAGATTGGAGCAGTGACAGATGATATCGCTCTTTCCCCCTTCCCTATCCCTTTCATTTTTTGATTGAGAGCAAAACATAAGTTCTGAAAAAATCTACAGGCATAGCCAACCCCTCCCCAGTCAGTACAGAGGTCTCTCATTACTTTGAAAATTTGAACGGTACTGAATTTGCTACAAGGCATATATATTTGATTATCTCTTCTCAGCTTCCAAAAAATATATCCCTTGTCTCTTTGTTTTTTATGCCAGTTAGACAGAATTTATTAAGCGCCTACTATTTACCAGGGACTGTGGTAAGTACTAGGGATGCAAACAAATTAAAACAAAACAAAACAATCCCTGTCCTCAAGGAGTTCATGTTCTAAATCTTTAACTAGATGATAAATTCCTTAAGGACCAGAATTATATTGATTCTTTTTTTTCCCAGGCATGATCTCAGATGTTAGGATGAAAATTTGATGTTAACAAATTTTCTAAAACAATTTGTCACTTAGTGTCTGTCCAGTTGATGAATAATACTGTGCCCATTGTCTAATGTTGCTACCCACAAGGGTCAGGTCATGGCCTGGATCTCTCCCCCAGCATAGGTTGCTAAAACTGGGTATCAGGGAAAAGTCAGAGCCCAAAGATCTAAATTTAGGGCAAGACCAGAAATGTCTGGCATGTCATGCAGAATCAGGGGTCAAACATATGTTGCAGGGTGCATATCTAGAAACCAGGGGTCAACCAAGAATGGAGAAAATGCAGAGGGTTGAACAATCAACAGCCTAGGTATTATAGGATACAGAGACATAGATGAAAAGCCTTACCTTAAGGAGATTACATTCCACTGTAGGGAACAACATTTTTACAGATGGCCAGTAACAATACTTGACTTTTATATAACACCTTATGGTTTGTAAAGTAACTTCTATATCTCATTTGAATCTTACAACATCCCCACAAGGTAGGTCCTCTTGTTATCATCCCCATTTTATAGATGTGGAAGCTAAGTCTGAGATCAAGAATCTTCTCCAGGATCACACAGCTAATCAATGTCTGAGAGAGGATACAAACTCAGGTTCCAAGTCTAGCTCTCCTTCACTACCTAGCTGTCTATATGAGACATTCTTCAGGTTTCAGAACCATGTAAGTTCCTGCATGTTGTTATACTTAGACACATAGTAGTAGCTCCTTACCCTTAAGGAGCCTCCTCTGGACAGCCACCCTTGGGGGAAATGGCCATTTTTAAAGGGCTGCTGATCTACAGAAGATGCTTAGTAAGATGTTGTTGTTGTTTGTCCTTTGTGCTAGAAGAGGACCAAGACATCAGGAAAGAGATGTCATGGCTTTCCAGTGGATTAGATTTAAGAGAGGGAGGGCTGTGCAAAGTCACCAGCCTCCCTCTCTCCTCCAGAGCCATCTGGGTCCGGTGGCCAGATATAGATCAGGATGACTGAAGATGTCCTTGGATGCAGTGGGAGACCTTGGCCTTTTTAAATAAAGATCTTTCCCAGGTTGCAGTTAAACTGAGGACATACCCATTCAGTGATTAAGGCCGGGTAAAAATGGGGCAAAGAATGACCACTTATACCTACTTTAAAAAAGAAAAAAACATCAGTCTGGGAGGGAAGGACCTTCAGGGTCCAAAAGAGAAACAACTGCTGTTTACACTCACTTTGAGCCATCAGAATCCAAACAATAACCTAGTTAGGCTTTGTCTGGGTCCCATTGCTGGTCAATCAATGAGAGCCAGAATGATTTGGTTTTAAGGCATGGTCCATTCAAAAAAAAATCTAGCCCATTACCCCCAAGATATCTTGCTAGGTTTCAGCAATCAAAATTTATATTCCTTTGGGCAGAGCACCTGTCCACCTTGTGAACAGAGGGAGGGGAGGGAGGGAAAAAAAGGAAGGAGGAAAGAAGGAAGGAAGGAAGGAAGGAAGGAAGGAAGGAAGGAAGAAAGAAGGAAGTAAGGAAGAAAGGAAGGAAGGAAGAAAGGAAGGAAGGAAAGAAGGAAGGATGGAAGGAGCTGCATTTTTAATCAGAGCTAGCCAGTAACTGGGCCAGGTGCTACAGGATGTTGTTTGTCCTTTGTTCTTGCAGAGGACTATGACATCAGGAAATAGATGTCATGACTTGCAAGTGAGTGGGGTACACTCCCTGAACCCTCTGTGAAGACTCCTCAGAATGAGAAAGGACAGAAACTATCTGGAAACCTCTAGAGAGACTTTTGTAAGACTGGACAGACCTGAGTCCTGGGTTTACACAACCTAGGACCCTTCCTCCTTTCCCTTGCTGTCATCAGCATTAAGCCCTTTTTCAGGAGTTTTTGACCTCCACCCTTGCTTGTAACCTTTTCCCCTCCCTTGCTCTGGCAGTTACCAGTTTACCAAATAAGGACATGGATGATACCTTGGCTTCCTGTCCCACCTCTCTGCCAATAGGAGATAGTGATGGGCTTCTTTGTTATCTGCCATTGGGTTAGATTTCACACCAAGACTGGGAGCCCGCCTCCTAGCCAATGAAGAGACAGACAGGGGAGGGGTCTTGACTGCATTAGGGAATAAATTCTTGTTCTGTCTTTTGTAACATGCCTCCTCTCCTTGATCCCCCACCTTGGAGAGGGCTGCCCTCTTCCTGCAGGGGAAGAGAATAAAACTTCCTGTTCCTCCCTCAAGATACCTCTGACTTTTGATTTTTCTTGTGTAGGGGTTTTTTTGCGGTCCCTGTACCCCACACACAAGTGAATTGGATTTAAGTAAGGTAGGGCTGTGTAAAGTCACCAACCTCACTTTCTCCTCCTGAGCCATCCAGACTCAGTAAGTACTTGATAAATGAATGAATTAAATGAATAAACAATTTATAGTGAACTCAGATTCCTAGTATTATGTTGACTGAAATCAATTTACCCCAAGGCATAGAAAGATCTTGAATTCGTTTCTGTATCCTCAAAGAAGGATGAAATTAAGTGCAATAAAATTTTTATGTTAAATGCATTTTATGATATTTCAACACTTTGGAAATTGCTAATCCCTATATGTTGTATATGATAACTCTCTATTACCCAAATTGTTTGATTAACTGAATACCCACAAAAAAAAATCCATTTTCTGACCGCTCCAGGTTTAACAGAATCTAAAAAGACATACTTTGTCTCACATTAGTTTAGATAACATTTGGGAGAAGAAATGTAGATACTTTGCTCTGTGCTCACTCTCACAAGTAGACTTGTCACTTAGGGAATAGCAAATCAGGGAGACTGACCAGGTAGGTCCCCATTGATAGTACCTGGGTCTAGCATAAGATTGAGAGGAGAAAAACATATCTCCATCCAGTAGTTCTAGAAAAGATCTGAATCCTACATGTGATCTATGCCATAGCATAACCAAAAGCAAAGCAGGTGGGATTGCCAAGGACAAAAGTACTCATCTTTTACTTTTCTGGTGACCCGTCTGCATGATTAATTAAATGTAATTTTCTTCTCCTATGTCAGGATTCTGGGAGATCACTTCAAGGGAAATTGAGGGAGGGCATCTGAGGGATGTCATTAAAATTAATGTTGAGAAATGGGTTGAGCTCATAACTAAGGCAAGTCATTCTCTGAGGCCCAGCAAGGAAGATGAGAGCTATAGAAGTGATCCATAGTTTGGAAACAAACAAAATTTCCTTTGTGATTCAGCATAGATATCAAAACTGGAAGAACAGGGAATTTGCACCTTGAAGGATGCAGTCAAGAGGAGATAGGCTCCAGGCTGTGATGACATTTGCCATTGAAACTTACGGCTATCAAAGCAGAAGGTCACTAGAAAAATCAGTCTTAGATCCTGGCCTAGAATTGGGTAAAGTTTCACCATAAAAGTAGACCCTCCTGGAATAACCAGATAATCATTATACTTCTATTTTGCTTAAAAAAGAGAGAGAGAGAAATTAGTACTAATCCAGGTAAGATTTCCCATCAGTTAATCAGCATGAATTTTGTAAGTGCTTGCTATGTGTTAGGAACCTATCCAGTTGTCAAAGCCACAAAAACATCTATTAAGGGTGAAAAAAAGCTTCTGTAAGGTCAGTACAGGTCTTCCTGATTTTTCCTAGAGGAAGATTATTTGGGAGTGGTTTGCCATTTCCTTTCCCAGCTCATTATTATATAAAGACATAGAATGTAGAATAGGAATGGATCTTGGAGATAATCTAGCCAATCCCCTTTACTAGAAGTGAAGTGATTTGGCCAAAGTCAACTTAGGTAGTAAACAGCAGCACTAGGATTTGAATCCAAATCCTCTGAATACAAATTCAGTTCTTGGTTCCACTCTACCTACCTTTATCTATGGAAAACTGGAAAAGGTGATTAACACATAAGATGATGGGATACAAAAAAAATTGTAAACTAGAATGATAGGTCAATTCTAATAATTTAGTACTGTTAAATGTACAAACTTATACTTGGGTTTAAAAGAAATCAATTATTTAAGTACAGCGAGGGTGACTAATTCAGGTGAAGAAGATCTGGAGGTTTTTATGGGACTGCAAACTCAATATACATTAATAAAAACTACCAAATAAAGGCCAATATGATATTAAGCTTCCTTAAAAAAGGTATTTCAAATAAAGTAGACAAATAAAGTAGAAGGGTAGAAACCATGCCACATCAGGATTGCTTAATTGAACTGGGAATATTAAACATGAGAAGAGAAAACTGAGGCATATGTGTTTGTAATTTCCTTTATTTTTTTTTAAATTTTTTTATTTACTCATTTACTTTTAATTTACAAGATTCAGTTCCACAATCACTTGAGTTTCAGATTTTCTCCCCTCCCTTCCCCCCCCCCCCC
>CM053580.1:272559141-272584388 GCA_028627135.1 Pseudochirops cupreus | reverse complement strand
ACTTAGGGAGAATGTGGTCAATGCCTTCAAATAGGTGGGCTATCATGCCAGAAAGTCTATGACCATGGAATCACATCTTTTTCTCTGAATCTTTTGAAATCTATTTTCCTAAAGTCTAAGGTACAGGCCTTATTTTGCCTTTCTTCAATATTATATACTTCTTTCCTCCATATTACATTTTCTGAAGTGATATGGTCACTTTTCCCCAAGATTCCTGTCACTTTCCTATCATCAATCAGTTTTCATGTCAATCAGAATTAAGTACAGAATAGCAGAGCCCCACTGTGTTTCCTCTACATTGCTAGTGCTAAAATTGGCAGTAAAGTAAGGTAAGAATTTATCAGATGTCCTACTTTTAGCATAATGACACTATGTCTTCTGTGGATTACAATGGAGTACTAGTCCAATATTGCATATAAACATAAAACATCAACATATTTCTAGTATCATGTGTTAAACGGCATTCTAGGAATTCAAAAAGGTTAACACATAAACTTATCTGATATCCTATGAGAATATAATTTGTTGAAAAGTATTGGTTTGGTGGAGGGTCCTGGTAACAAATTGTTGAGGTCTCTATTTTTAAAAACACTAATTCTAGTGAAATTATTCTTTTTTGCAAAATCTGACCCTTGATCCCCTCCCCTTGTCCCACACCCCAACTGTGATAGCCAAAGCTATGCACTGAGACCAGAAAAGAACAATTGTATTACAGGACTGACAGGGTACATACATATACATGTACATACATACACATATATTTATATGTATATGCATGTATATATGTATCTATATGTGTGTATATATGAACATATACATATATATGTATATATACACACACACATAAAATTAATTGCATGGGATATGGTAGCAACAGATTAGAGAAAAGTTATAAAGACTCCTTTCCCCTTTTTCTTCCCCCCACCCATTATCAAGTGATGGATCATTTCAAATCAAAAGTAAGCCCTGTTGAGTTTCTATATCCAACTAAGGGGGTTGTACTAGAATTAATTATACCTTCTGCTTCTTTGCAAAGGATTGTCTCCAATAAATTCTAATAAACAGGAGTAGAATGATTTTATTCATGCCATTCCAAAGAAATTAGAACATAGTAGTGTTATTTAGCAATGCAGATGTTTTATTATTGCGTTGTTTATATGAAAATGGATATGACATGAAGAGGTATATCAAATGAGCAGGAAAAAGATTTGAGCTGGAATCCCATTTTGATTATGCATATTTATTCATAATGTAGGAGTCACTCCATGGAGCCTCCTCTCCTAAGATGGATTACCTATTTTTGGAAGCCTTAGTCTATTTTTTTTAATGTTTAGACTCGTCAATACCACCTCAGTACAATATATATGAGTGCCTTGTTTAAATTGTACTTTAATTGGTTTAGTCACCACAATTGTAAGACATGATGCTAATACCCGGTAGCCAAGGAGGCAGGGGAGATAATGATGTAGAGCTGTCTGTTGGCTGCTGGGGAACAGACACAGCATACATGGTTTGAAAATAATAATTGCATTGTGACTCTGATTTGTTGTTCTAAGCATAATGTAGTTTTAGTGGTTGATCATTATGTATTCTGTTACACCTATGACTACAAGGCCTGAACAACATCTAGTACCTATCACCATTTGATCTAGCCAACAGCAGGGTATTCACTAAACAAGGATGTGTAGAATTAAAGGACAATCATATTTGTAATTTAGACCCAGGTAAACATTTTCACTTGGAATATTTATATCTCTAAGGTCAAAGTGACTTCTATTTTGGGGTGCCTTTTGGTTACCTACCCCAACTCCCATTTGGTGCAAATGCCAGACAAAGGATTCTGAGTTCACAGGGTTCTGAACTCCATGAAATACTTGAATGTATGTCATATGTCATATGATACCATATGTTAAGTATACATTGTAAGTACTGAAAGAAATTACTATATGAGGAAGTTTAGAAAGCCTAGAAATGGGCAACATATAGCAAATTTACAAATCATTTTCAGTCGTTTGGAGTCTTTAATAGTTATATTCCACTTGAAAAATTTGTACTAGTTTTACCAATGATTTGCTATGCTTCTCTTTCCCCCCTTTCTTCCCTCTCTTCTACTTCCCACTGCTCTCCCTATGCCCCCTTCAATCTCATCAGATTTAGAGGATATAAGCAAATATGTTAGCAGGATATGTTCATTCAGAATTTTAACACTGTTACTGAATCCTGACTATGACACGAACCTCTGTACCTTTGTTCATGCTATTCTTCTTACCTGAAATACTTTCCCCATGCCTTTCCATAAATGCAGGTACTCACTACCTGTCATTCAAATACTATCTAATGCCTTACTTCTTACATGAAAGCATCTTTGGCTATTCTGACACATGATAATCTCTCCATCCTTTAACCTTCTCTAGTACTTACTTTTTACATCACTCACTTGTCACTTATAAATTGCTCATGCTGGTAAATACCTTTTAATACATATATACCTTACCTTATATTTCCCAACTTGGCTGCAAGATCCATGAAGGCAGGGGCCATATCTTATTTTTCTTTGAATACCCCACAATCCCTAGCTATACAACATTTCATGCATAGGAAATATTTTATAAATATGAGTTAGCTATTGTGGGAGGCAACAGACAATTTAAGAACAGTGACTATTTCTTTTTGTGCTTGTGTATCCTTCTTAAAATTACTTACATCAAGCTCTATACAAAGCAGATTCTCAACCAGTAATAAAATATATTGAGTGCAACTTCTTCAATATTACTGATTTTTGTCAGTGGCTGATGAAAGTTTAAGAAATGAGTTAGTTCCATATACTATTTATTGACAGGATATTTCATTTATTGACTTTATGGAGATAACATGTATAATTTGTCTTTTGCATGATAGGAGAGTGTTGTGACCTAGTACAGGAGTTCTTAAAAATTTCTGTGTCATGGATTCTGTTGGTGAAACCTATAGACTCCTTTTCGGAATAATGTTTTGAGATACACAGAATAAAATACGTAGGAATAGAAAGGAATTCCATTATATTGAAATACAGAGGATATATACACACCCACATGCACACATACTATGTTATATATATGAACCCTATTATATTGAAATATAGTTACATATATTTGTATATATGATAAATATGTATATACGTTCTTTCTCTCTCTAGATCATGGACCCCAGGTTAAGAACATCTGATCTAATGGAAAGATCACCAGTGGTTTCCAAAATAGATTCTGCCACCAGTTAGCTGTGAGACCATAGGTACATTGCTTTCCTCTCTTTGACTCAGTTTCCTCATCTGTAAAATGTAGATAATAACATCTACTTATTGCTTCTCGGGAAAGAAAGCTGTTGGAAAGCTCCAGTGGGAAAGAACTTCCAAAAACATGAACCTCTTAGGTATTATTCCAAATAATAATAATATTATCTCTATGTGTATGAGATAGTCCCGGTCCTTCAAAACCAGGACATGAACCTGCTCCCTTGGGTATACTCTACTCCCCCTGAAGCTGTTACCCTGTGGCCCACCTGATACATGAGAAGCTAACTATTTTGTTGCGATTTCTTCACACTTAATGTCTTTGAATGAGCTGGCAGACCGTACTGTTGTGCTGCCAGGTAATGACTATTCAGCTGGAACTGTATATATTTCTTGCCTTTTCTACTAATCAACAGGTTGCAACTTAAGATAGAAACATGGTCCCTAAGTTCATGCTTGAAATGAGGGGGGGGAAAGTCAGAAATGATAGGTTGTCAGCTTCTCTGAAAAGGTGCAAAGCATCAGAAGCAAAAATAAAGACTTTATTGC
Organism: Pseudochirops cupreus; assembly: GCA_028627135.1. Classification (NCBI taxonomy): domain Eukaryota; kingdom Metazoa; phylum Chordata; class Mammalia; order Diprotodontia; family Pseudocheiridae; genus Pseudochirops; species Pseudochirops cupreus. The sequence goes on along the minus strand of CM053580.1, from coordinate 272,580,571 downwards.
CTTGCAAAGAAGGCTTTGGTAGCATTCCGATAATACCCACATCTGCTATAATGATCCCATTTAAGCCGTCATTTTCTGCATTTACCTTGCAGCATTCAAAAGCAACTGTACTTACATGTTCACAGCCAACGCATCGCCAGTGTTACAAAGAGAAAAAAAAGAAAAGAAAAGAAAAGAAAATGCTATGTAGTATATTTCTAAGAGCAGGTTCCTTGAAGGAAATTAGCGGTAATTTTGAGGCCACTCTGGAAGGGAAATAAAGTTTCTCAGGGAGAAAAAGAAAAGTACCTTCACCAAACAAAAATGAAACTGTAAGAAATTCTTTTCCCTTCACCCCTAGGGGATTGGAGTGGTGTCTGGGACACAGTTGTTTAGGGCTGCATCTAGAGAATATGCCAAGAATAAGTCATTCCCAATGCTGCAGAGTCAAAGTCCAGGCAGGAGAGTTCCCTGGGATCTGTCTATCTCCAAAATGGGTGTAATGATCCAGTTTCTTCAAGCTGGAGGGGGCAGAAGAGGTCCTCCAATCCAGCCCCTCTCCCAAAGCATCGATCTCCTGGACAAATGATTATCTAACTTTGAGCTAGAATAAGGTAGAAAAACTTCTGCAGAAAAATGGCAAATTCCTACCTTCATACATGGTCTAAAATGTATTGTCTATATTAGGGAAAAGAATGTGAGTGAGATCTAGGATCTCCCATTAAAGGATACAATCCTCTCTCTTTCTCTTCAAGGCCTACCCATTTTTCAAGGTCAAAGTTAAGACAACCTTTCCTGAAAAATCACAGTCAATGGTGATCTTTATCTTTTCTGTTCTCCTCTAGCAAAACTGACTTTAACCATAAAGTTCTATTCATCACTGTGTGACCCTGAGCAAATCATTTGTTTGAGACCCTCAGTTTCCTCATTTATTGAAAGGAAATAATAATGGTAACATTCCCTATTTCACAGGTTTATTTTGTGGGAAGTACTTTTCAAATTTTTATGCTTTCTATAAATGTGAGTTATTGCCTTGTATTAGTAATCATATAGATTAGCCTTACTGCCCCCAATTCAACAAGAAGCTTCAGGGGCAGAGACCACTTAATTTATACCACACATCCTATAATCTCCACTTGGTAAGCATTTCACAAAAAAATGATTGATTGAATGAGTGATGAAAATGGTATCAAAAGTGAATCCTCAGTCTACACTCAAAGATAAGATCTATTTCTCCTGTTTTTTTAATGGGGTGGTGGAAGGAGTGGGACACATTTCTATGTATCTAATATAAGGCTGTATACAGTGTATTCTTTCAATAAATGTTTATTAACTTACTCTCAGAGAGGCAGTGTGGGATAATGAATAGAGAACCAGAATTAGGAAGATATTGGTTTAAGTCCTATTTCTGACATATACTGGCTATGTGATTCTGGGTGTAACCCTTAACTTCTCAGTGCCCCACTCAACTCTCTACAGCTATATGTTGCAGAACATATGCTCTGCATTGATCAACACTGGTAGAGGGAATTTGCTCATTGAGGGTTCTCCTTACCAGTGAAATCATAGTTCTGGTCTCACCCAAACAAAATAAAACCAAAAAAAATGATTGTAAGATCACAGTTGCTTTGGCCTCCAAATGCAAACAATCCTGGTTTTGTGCAAAGAATTTTGAAAAGTATAAACTGACCCACTTATGGTATATGCCTGTCTTAGTCACTAACTATGTCATTCATCTAATTTCAGGGAAGGCAAGAATCGGTTTTATTCATCTTTGTATTTCTCATAGCGGCTACCACAGTAACTTACATGGACTAATTTATCAATAAATGTTTATTGAATGAATGCTAAATAAATGAACTAGCTGTTTGTTCAGTGACCTTTACACTCTACCGCCATATTATTACTTCATAGTCAAACTGTTTTTTGAATGAAGGGATGACATTACTGAGCTTGATCAATCACCTTTTTCCTTTTGAATGATCTTTCATGATTCTGTTGAAATAACAGGGTTTGTTTAGCCTAAGTGAAGAAAGTGAAAAGAAAGTGAAACTCATGTCTTTTGTCAATTAGCTAAGTGTTATTACCTTGAAGAAAATATTATTTAATTTTTTCTTGGTCTCAGAAGAAAGATTCAGGACCAGCATATAGAAACCATGGGAAAACAAATTTCATCTAATATTAGAGCTGTCCAAAAATGAAATGGGTTGCTAGTACATGGAGTAAGTTTTCTTTCACTAAAGATATTTAAGGAGAGTTTGGATCACCACTTTTCAGGGGTGTCTCTTCCATATAATTTTATAACCAGTGCCAAGTTCACAAAGTCTAAATTTCTCACAAATCATTTATAATTATTTTCATCATTTTTTCTTATGTAAATGAGTTTCTAATAAATGAGCGAATTTCCTAAAGAATGTGATAGCAGAGTGCAAAAGAATTTTCATAAATGGCTGTATAGCAAACTGTGATGAAGCTCTTCAGTTAACCTGATGGAATTGTAGGACATTGGCCATTAGACAAAGCGACTGACTCAAACATATCAGTTTAAAGGATTGGCCACACCCCTTATGGCCTAGTTTAAAAAGCAAGCAGGTTCCATTCTCAGTCAGTTTTGGAGAAAGGATTCAGCTGTTGAGTTTGCTCTTCAGTTTTCTCCTATTTCTTTATGAATATAGTAAAAGGACAAAAGAAATTTCCATTCTACTTCCTTATGTTGTCAATTATGTCTTACAACAGAAGTATATGGCAGTGTCCAGTGGATCAGAGACTGGGTACAGAGGTGAGTCATGTAGAGTTGCACCATTAGAGAAGGCAAGACTATGCTAATGGGTGCTAGGATTCCGATGGAGAGCTGGCAGACTCTAGGACCAAGCATCTTTGATGCTAGGTTATGGGTTATGGTTTGTTGTTAAAGAGCATAGCAGTACCCTAGAATATAATTTCAGCTGAGCTAAAGCCAGAGATATGGAGATAACCATCAAGCACTGGAGTCACATGCCCAACCCAGAAACAGGTCCAAGAGATCTGATGGTGTAGCTTGTTAGCAGAGACACTATCTCCATTTAGTGACAACCTGAGGGTATCCTTGGTCTTTGGGGAGCCTGGTAGCACCACAGCTGTTAGTTGCCTCAGCTACATGTATCTTTTTCATGTATGAACTCCTCTTGTGAACCTTGTGGGCATCCACACTTCACACTGATAAATGCTCTGTTTGTAGAATCTCTATTTGTATACCCATAAAGTATGATATGTTGCTTGGTTTTGAATGTCCATTTAAAAATGCTTTAATATGCTTACTAAGGTCTGCTCCCTTATGCCCAGATAGGTATGTTGTTTTTATTTCAAACAGCACGTATCATCCACATAAATTCATAGACAAAACTTGATGATGTTTTGTGGGCAAATATCATAGAACATTTACTAAACTACTAAATTAAGGTCATATTTGTATTTCTAGTGTCCATTTAAATCTTTTTTTCTTTTCAAAATGAATTCACCTTATTTTATTACCATCATTTCTACTTGATGCTAACAGATAATATATTTGGGTTTTATAAGTACTGATGAATTGCATGGCTCCTGCATTTCCTAGCATAGATCCAGCACCATCCACTATTTTCCCATAATAAAAACTGCCATGAAAGCACAGGGTTATAGCTAAATGAACAAGAGATTATCCTTCATGAGAGAATTAAAAAACACAGTCCTAATTAATAAACTTCTAAAACATTGTTCTTTTCTTCCTGAAACTAATTAAAGTTGAGCAGGAAAAAAAAATCTACCTCAGCTTTGTGCTCTCTCTTTTTTTTTTTGTCATTCTACTCTAAGCTTTCTTCCCTTCAAAACCCTGTTCAATACTCATCCACTCCCAAAGATGCCTAACCAGAGTAAACCCACAGGTTTCTACTATCTTTATCACTTTGCTATACTTTAATACTGGCCGGTCTATTCAACCAAATAACCAACCAACCAAGCAACTTGATTGATTTAAAAGATATATTTAAGCATTGCTCTTTCAAAGTACTATCACATTCGAAATATGACTACATAATCCCCACATAATATTAAACAAACATAACAAAATTTATACATTAAAATGAGATTTGACCCTCAGAGATGTTAGCTTAGGATATATTCAGATAATGCTGTTGTTCACAACATTATTGAAACAACACTTTCAGAAGTCAATCAGAAGGGGCTACTGGGTGGTGCAGTGAGTGAAGTGCCGGCCCTGGAGTCAGGAGGACCTGAGTTCAGATCCGGCCTCAGACACTTGACACTTGCTAGCCATGTGACCTTGGGCAAGTCACTTAGCCCCAATTGCCCTGCCTTCCCCCCTCCAAAAAGCAAAAACAAATGTCGATCAGACAATACTCATTCAAATTCTTTTATATCTGTTTACAAAAGCAATTCTCTTTACTTTGTCTTCTATCCTAGGTTTAGTAGTTCATTTGATCCTAGTGGAATATGTCTCCCCAACATGATGATTTCCACCCTTTCGACTTTCTTTCTCTAGCTAATCAATCTCACTCCTAAATTACGACAGTAAGAATTGAATGTAATTTTTCAGATGTGGCCCAATCTAGACAATACACCGAGCATCTCGTTAACATTGTGTATTATATGTCTATTTATGCTGCCTATGTGATTACATTAACTTTTCTGGCTGTTGCATCATATATTTGATTTCCATTGAACTTGCAGTCCATCAAAAATGTCATCTTTTTTTCTTCTAAAAATGGCATCTACCTATACCTCTCCTCTACTGTTCTCTGTGGCATCTAATTTTTTTTTTTTTTGAGGAGGGAAGGCAGGGCAATTGGGGTTAAGTGTGCACCTAATTTTTAAAATATAAATATGGGACTTAGCATTTATTTGTTACATTTTTACTTCATCATCTGTATTATATTGTTACTTCATTTGCTTCAACCTGTTAAGATTCTGGTCCATTCTAGTTCAATTATCCAATTGTAAAACTATTCTCTGAAACTTTGTGTCACCTTTAAATGGGACAAGCCCACTGTCCATGCCTTTTTTTTGTTGAACAAATCAAGGCTAACATCAGAGCCCTAAGAGACTCTATTAAAAATTTTCTGCCAGGTTGACATTGATCCTTTTTTTTATTTTGGCCATTCAAATTTATTATAAAGCTATAAGACAATCAAGTTACTATCACTCAATCTTGTTCATAAGAACATCATATGAAAGTCTTACAAAATATCTGGACCTGGGATTTTTTTATGGTGTAGGGGACCACTGCTGAGATAACTCACTCAACAAATGCATGTCTAAAGCTCTTCTTTAGCCTAAGATAGGTGACACAGTGCTCTATTGAGCACTGAGCATGGAGTCAGGAAGACCCGAGTTCAAATGCAGCCTTACGCTTGCTAGCTGTGTGACTATGAGAAGTCATTTAACTTTGCTTACCTTAGCTTCAATATTTGTAAAATAAGCAGGAGAAGGAAACGGCAAACCATTCTAGTATGGTTTATACTATAGCGTCATGAAGAGTCAGAGGACACTGACACAACTGTACAATAGCAACTTAGATGGTTGCCTATAGACATTAATACAGTATTGTTAATTATTATTATGTTATTAATTATTATGTTATTAATAAGTAACCCTCCCCAGGGTCACATAGCCAGCAAAGTCAGAGGTGGGACTAGAATATAGAGGAGGTTTTCCTAATGCAAGGGCAGGTTAAGTCTTTATCCTCTACATTAAGCTACCTCTCCTAAAATGAGTTAGGTAGATAGGAGATAAGAGAGTTAGGTAGCAATTACAATAAGTCTGTTTTCCCAATGTCTTGAAGCCAAAGCAAACATGCCTAAGAACTTAGAATGGCCTTAAATATTTCTCAGGTCCATTCCTATCTATAATCTCTAATACATACATATTCAAAATCAAGTTTTGTTTTCGTTTTTTGCTTTATTAAAATCTTCTGATGCCTCATTGTGGAAGGAATATGATCCTAATTTGTTTTCCTTTTGTTCCCCTCCAAATCAATCAATCAACAAGTATTTATTAAGCTCCTACTATATATTACGCACTCTGAAACACTGAGGATACAAAAAGAGGTGAAAGACAGTCCCTGTCCTCAAGGAGTTTACCCTCTAATGGATGAAACAACATGCAAGTATATATATATGAAGCAAACTATATATGGAAAATAGGGAATTATCAACAGAGGGAAAGCACTAGAATTAAGATGGACTGAGGAAGGTTTCCACTAAAAGGTAGATTTTCGGTTGAGATTTGAAGGAAGCCAAGGAGGTCAGTTGATAGAACAAGGGACTGAGAGCATTCCAAGCACTGGGGACAGCAAAAAGAAAAATGCCCAGAGTCAAGAAATAGAATGTCTTGTGGAACAGCCAGGAGGCCATTGTCACTGGATTGAAAAGTACTTGATGGGGAATAAAGACTATCTCTGTGAAACGTAGGCTCTGGCAAGACCTACAATGCTTGCAAAGCTCCAACAAAAGTTCCAGTGATAGATTACATTTCTTCTGCACATGGCCATAGCACCTAAATGCAGATCATCATGAGAGTTTTGACTACCAGGCAAATTTTTTTTTTGACTACTGCAATTAATGAAATGGTTCATTAATTCATGGAAGTATTGCTATCTGCATTGGAAGTGATCTTCCTTGCACTGGAGAAAATCACAGATCTTTTAAAGTATTAAATTAAGTTCTTATGGAGAACTTGGTATGTGTCAGTAATATATTTATATAGCATTATGATTCTTGCTACACACTTTCACTTGTGTTATATCATTTTATCCTGACAGTATGTATACATATATATAGATATAGATAGATAGATAGATAGATATAGAGAGAGAGTATATAAGAAAAATACTGTTAATTCTAATTATATTGATGAGAATCTTGAAGCACAGAGAAGGTCAGTGGCATGTTAAAGGAAACATAATTAGTGACAGAGCTATAGGAAAATCTTTGAGTCCTAGGGCTCTTTTGATTAGATCATGCAGTGCATGAAATTTTCCACTAGTACTCATTTGTTCCTTTAGCATCCTTCTTCTCTACACCCTACAGCCTTTGACCAGGTGACCAATGCCTTCATTGGGACTGTTGGCTGTTGTATCACATATTTGATTTGATTTCCTTACTCAGTACCCTTGAATCTGGTGTCCAAGGACCATCTACTACAGGATTTGACTTAACCTTTGTATCAACAGGCCCCTCCAGATCCGTGCTCTGGATCTATTCCACTTTTGGATCTATAGATGCTCCCAGTCCTATAGATGGGCAAGGCGACTTAGTGTTTCATTTGTTCATGGCTCTATTTTTAGTTAGCTGTCATAGAAAAGTCAGGAAAAGAACTGATATATTCATACTAATGTGGTCATGGCTAATGACCAATTAGGTTAACTTTTTTCCAGGAGTGTCTAGGCCAGTAGTTCTCAACCTTCCTAATGCAGCAGCCCTTTAATACTCGTGTGTGGGCATATCTGCATGTGGGTGGACCTGCCTAGAGACAAATAGAGGAGCAGTGTCTTGGTTCCTAAGACCATTGGAAACATGTGTTTTCTGATGGTCTTAAGAGACCCCTGTGAAAGGGTTGTTCAACCCCCAAAGGGGTCTTGACCCACAGGTTGAGAACTGCTGGTCTAGGCTTTAACAGAGGAATATGTTTGAGTCCAAAGGATTGAATCAGTAATGATGGAATTAAAGACATTATAATTACAGTATTTTTTGGTAAGGGGTCCTTTCTGTGCTCCTTTAAATAATGTCATATATGCAGTCACCTATGTATAAGGCTGACCCTATCCCCAGAATTCTGTGTTGTATCCTGTTATCAACCCTTTGTAAACGGTAGGAGGAGAGTGTGATAAGATTTCTGGCTTCCTCACTGCTCTTTAGCTATCTTTGAAGTATAGATCACCAAGGAGCCTCCCAGATGCCTTTGAGGTGAATCATACAACCAAAGAAGGTAGACAGTTACATGCAGTAATTTACAAAATACCTGTGATGATTTCTTCTAGGGCAGGGTTCTTTCTAAAACATCTTTCAAACCCATGTGTGTCCCAATTTCCCAAATTACTAAGGAATGATTCTTTTGCTGGTTCTCCCTTGATCATGTTCACTAAACACAGGGAGATAAAGCCTAATCTCAAACAGTGTATGGTGGGTAATTATATTTTTAAGGAGCTTCAGTTTCATTATTTTAGCATCTGCATAATTAACAGAAGTGTGATTCTCAATTAACAGGTTTTTCTTTCGTCTCTTGGATGTAATATCTTCATGGATGGGAATATGTTTCTTCTCCTTTTAGGAGGATATATTTATGCATGGTAAGTTTGGGGAGCTGTGGTGTCGGTTTTAATGAAGAAGTCCATCGGCACAGCAATGAAACTGAGGAGCAGCTTCAAGGCTGCCGATCAACCCCCGTTGAGCACTGCAAAGTAATAACGCTTTCTGGGGAGAGACTGACAGCAAATAGCAAAGGTGTGAAATGAGAGATGAGATTTTCTTTGGAGCGTGTCCAGCTTTAGATACTCTTCTAACCTGTCGCTCTCCCCTCTCAGCTTTTCCCCATCTGTAGACTCGGGCCAGGCCAGTCTCCTCTGCATATTCCCCAGAGCATCCCTGATGATTAAACACCTGTGGTGAGCAAAGCCTCTGGAGTTTCTGCAACATGTAGCTGAAAATTCTCTTCCACAGAAGCTGAGAATTAAACCCTAAATTTCTATTGTAACTAAATGATCTTCCATGATTATGAAAAACATAGCATTCCATTTTGATCAGCTTGTTTCCATGCTATCAGATACCTGCAGGTTTTAGTGTGAGAATGCAGCTTGCAGGATGTATTGCTTCCTTAATTAATTATTTTAAAGTAGTTTTGTATTTGGAGATGTGTTTGGGTGAGGTGTCCTATGCTTTGCAGAACTGAGATCCATTATCTTCAGTTATCAATGATGAAGCTAGATTTTAGGTAAGAGTCTTGAGGGGATTTTGTCTTAAAGGCCTTTGTATCAATTTCTAATTTTTTCTTTCTTTCTGGGGAAACTATGTTCAATGTGATCATTCTTTGTCCAGTCTATGGATGAATTATTATGAATGAACATTCTTGGTCCATGTTTTTCTCTGAAAGATTACACATAGGGTGGGAATCAGGGTGCCAGATTCCATTCCTTGGTGTCCTATCAACTCACTAACAACTGATTTTAAGTAAGTCATCTGGTCTTTTGGACCCTCAATGTCTTACTTTATAAAATGGAGAAGACAGAAAAAAATTATACACCTATAGCTGAATGAGTTCAATCAAACAGTCAATGAATAAGTATTTGTTAAGCATGTTGTGACAGGAACTATGCCAGGTGATGTGGAAATAAAGATAAAAATGGAAACCATCCCTATTTTCAAGTAACTTAAATAAAGGGGGTATGGAGTGGAAGTTTTGTTTCTTTTTGTAATAGGGAAAGGTTGTATTCCAGGAAGACATTCTATGGACAGCATTGACCTTATACATAGATGGCTGCCTGCGAGGCCTCCAGAAGCTATTGCTTAGACTGGGTCAAAGATGAGACTTTCTTATTCAAAGAAAATTACTTTGAGAAAAGGCCCTCAACGTTGTACCTTAACGGATGTGAATTATGAAGATTACAATTGAAAGAGCATTGGTTCTGTATTCAGAGGACCTGGGTTCAAGTCCCACTTTTTATACTTCCATGTGTAAATATGGGCAAGTCATTTACTTCCACTAGGCTTAAGTTTTCTTATTTGTAAAATGAGGTTGTTTAGACTTGAGGTTTCTTTCAGCTCTATGGTCCTATGAGTGGATGGATGACTTCACTCAGTGGTGGAAGGTATGGGGAGAAGCAAAAGCTATTTCTCAGAAGATGGGAAAGTCTGAGGCAACAGTAAGCTCATGGAATTGAAGGAGTGAATTGAAGATTTATAAGAATTGGAACAGGGAAGAGAAACTAGATGCTGATAAGTATAGGATCAGGGCTTTTCCATGAAGCAGGAAGACCCTCCTCAGTTCTCCTGACTCACTCCTGATCTTTTCTTTTCTGAGCTCTAACAGCAGCTAAGTATTTGCTCTACTTAATTTGGCACCAAGCACTCACCTTAGCATTTAGTAATTGGCCATTCTCTTATTTCATGTATGTATACCTCATATCCTCAAATAAGCAGAGGCTGTGTCTTACGCATCTTTTGTTACCTCCCTCCCTCCAAGAACCTAAAACATCTACAGATTAAGATTTTATAAATGACACTGTAGGTCAGTAGTGTGAAACTCAAATGGAAATGGGGGCCACTATTATTGTACACAAGGATATGTAATGACTGAGAAAACAATACATTGAAATTATCCATGTTTAATTTACTATTATTCATTTTGTTAAATATTTCCCAATTGCATTTTAATTAGCACTCAAAAATGTTGTGGCCTTATGTGTGTTTGACATCTCTGTATTTGGGCAGTAAGAAGGAAGTACAATAAGATTTCAGCAGCACAAGCAGTAGAAGGAAGGACCATGATGAAGAAGGTTTTGTTATAGCTAGTCACATAGAGCACAGGTACCAGGCACCCTGAAAAGAGATAGAGCTTGACCCTTCTATCTAAGAACAATTTATATATGGAGTTGTATGTACCAATACATTTATATTTTGAATATATGAATGTTCAAGTGATCTGTGATTTTGTCAGGGTGGGCAAATCTCAATGTGAGAACTCATTCCACTGATGGGGAAAAGTAACTCACCTACCACCTAGTTGTAGATATAACCTATGAAGCTGCCTGAGATACAGAGAGTTAAAGTGACTCTACCAGTCACCCAGCCAAGTGTCAGAGGCAGGGATTCAACCAATGTCTTCCTAACACCACACCTAGCATACTGTCTATCATAACGTGATGCTTCTATTATGTTGGACATTTCTTTTTTTAGAGGTGGGGGACCAGAACCATGATTTTACTCTCCTGGGAACTCCCAATGCGAGTACTTCTTTGACCAATGACACCTCTTTCTCTACTTAGAGCCTTAGAGACTTGCTGGGGCACTGATAGGTTGTGACCTTCCAAAAGTCATCCAGCCAGTGTATGCCAGAAATAGAACATGAACCCAGGTCTTGCTAATTTCTAGGTCAGCTCTTTACCCACTATGCCAACTTCCCTTTCATGCTGTAGACATATAAGAATGGTCAATGGATAACTGTATTAATTTCACATGTACTTCAAGGGTTAGAGAGTTTTAGGACTGGATATTGGGGAGAGTCAGTATATGCTTGGGATGAAGATAAATGAAAGTAGCAAGTAGACTTCCATATCTAAAGGGAAGAGGAAGTAAACCCCAGGAGTGAGAGGTGAGCCCCAAGACATTTCTCATGTTAGTGTCCTGGAGATCAAGGATGAGTGAATATGAAATATGCATAGTATAGGAATCTTCTTTTAATTCAAGGGAAAGATTAGTGGAGATGAAGAAAAAAGGGAAAATGTGTGCATAGTTGGCAAGAAGTATCGTGATTTAACTTCTGAGTGAACTTGAAGGGTATAAGAGAAGAAGGATTTGAGGATGCGACTAAACTAAAATCTGAGCCTTGATGCTAGTAGAGATAATTAGAATTCTCACCCAAGAGGTTAGAAATTGGGCCAGAGGGAATCTAAAAAAGAAGAGAAAATTCTCCACTCATACCAATTTCATTCTTTAATTCTGACAATTTTATCATTTTTAGTGATTTCTGGTTCTGACTCTGCCCCGAATTCTGTGACCTTGAACAATTTCTATAACATTTTTGCCTCAGTTTCCTCATTTGTCAAGTGGAGATTAATATATACATACAGATTATATATATATGTATATATACATTCTTACTGTTTTGGGATTATTTTGATAAATCAAGTTAATATTTCTGAAAGGTCTTTTCAAAGTATAAAACTGTATAAATGAAAGAGATTGTTAATATTTTTATAGAATCATAGAGTAATGAAATCTTTAGGGTTGGCAGGAACTTTAGCACCTTGTGGAGGCAATGCCTCAAATGTGCCCTTGTATCTTCGCAGCACAAGGCACAGTGTCTTGCACACAAGAGGTGCTCAGTAAAATGTTATTTGGTTGATGATAAAAATTAATGAACTTGCAATTAAATAAAAAGATGCTTTGCTTTCCATTTCAGACATTTCACTTGGCATGCGTGAACACTCTGAAAGAGGCCTCAAGCCTTCACCCTGGTGTGGAAGGAGTCTAAGGAAAGAAGAGAATATTCTGAAAAGTTTGAAGAATTTTAAGTTCAAAATTGAGTCTCTATGGAGTCTGTTCACCATATCTTTCCCCTCCTGGAAGAAGCAAAAGAACATTGCTGAGCAGCAGAAAGAGGATTTCATCGGGCAGTGCCCATGTTGCTATAGTCACAGATGTGGTTGGCATCCAAACCTGGTCTCCACATGGCTCATTACTTCAGGGTGAGAGGCTATGGGGGGCATGTGCATCTGCTAATGAATCTGGACCTGGTACAGACACCTAGCTAGCTAGCCGCTGTTTTCTGAGTTTTTGTTTCTTAATTGCATTTTACCCTGACAAAGTCACTATTTTCTATGAGTTCCCTAATTTTTGTGGAAGGTAAGAGGTATTTTAGTGACAACTTCAAAAGAAGGGAAAATGTATTTTGTATGCAGCACCTCATACAATTCTACCATTATCATGTTTCTGTTTGATCTCAGAAGGGTCATTACTGAACCTGTCTTTCTAAGTTTCAAATGTACCCTAAAGAATTCTTTTTCCCCTATTTCAGTTCTGATCCAAATGAAAACCTTTTGCAGGTCAAGCTCAGTTCCCTTACTTCTTTTAAGAAGAGAAGAAAACAGTTAAGTAAGGTAGAAAGGACTTTTAAAAATAAAACTTTGATGAATTAGATGTAAGTGAACTATATTCATCTTTAGCCAACCTATCATTATTAGGGGGTAAGAGAGAAAAGATGGTGGTGACAGCAAGTTTATAGAATAATTGTGCTTCTCTTCCAGAGCCATAACTAGGAATTTTTTCATAGCTTATGACAATCCAGGTGGGGAGAGTAAGAATTTTTCTTGGGGGATGGTAAGAGAGGAGAAAACAGTGGGTGCCGATCAGTGGAGAGTCTCGTTGTACAGGGATGTTGCACTGGAGATGGGGTGATTTGGCACTTGCCTCCATGGGGTTTGGGGAAAAACTAGTTCTTAAGAATGAAACACCATTGCAAAGGGATCCTGGGGAACAGCTGGGCATGGTTGCACAATTTAATACTATAAATTAGCTGAGGAATTATAAGAAGCATATGGGATAATGGTCACTTAAACATAAAAACATATCCCTTCCCTACTGATTTCAATGCCCTGAAGCAAAGACCCATGCAGCCCATGATAATGGGATGATAATCATGATAATATAAACCATGATATAAGCCATGATAAGCACAACTTTGTTCTTTTCTGTTTGTCTTTTATTTTTCCCACATTTTGGCCATGTTTTTCTGTTAGTCCTTGTGTCTAAAGGCAGTTCTGGGGTTAAAGAAGAATGCTAGTAAACACTGTTAGGTATTTATAGCTCTTTCATTACAACAGTAGTGGAAAAAACATTAGAATAAGTTAACTTGACCACTTACTAGCTGTGTAACTTTTGACAAGTTGCTTAACTTGTTTAGGTCTCAAAAATTCATCTGTAAACCATGACTAACATTCTGTCATAGAGCTTTGGTAAGAATCAAAAGAGAGGATGAAAGTATAGCATGCTGTAACTGTAAAGCAGTCTAAGGATACAAGCTTTTACTGTAATTACAGATGTGCTTGGACTATTCAGGGTATTCTATACACTTTTGTCTTGGTTGTTTCTATGGAACATTTATTCATTTAGCAAAGATTGGAATGAGCCTTCATTTTAGAGTCCCAGGTGGAGTCTGTCCAGTTTGGGCCCTATCACTCACTCCTACTATGACCCTGAACAAATAGTGAACTTCTCTGAGTTTCAGTTCCCTGATCTCTAAGATGAGGAATTTTGAATCCACGACGGCACCAAATTACTGTGAAGGTAAACTTAGCCAAATAAATTTCTATGAATAGTATGTTATTTAAAATAATAATGATAAAATCTTGTATTGTATTTTACAAAGCCATTTCACAAATACAATCTCATTTCATTCTTAAGCTAGGTAGATGGGTCAGGAATCATAATTCAAAATTCAAATTCAACCAATAGTTAACTGTTTTTTTTTCTGTGTAAGGCACTGTAGTAAGCATAGGGGATTCCCCCAGACTCAAATCTGTGGATCTGTGGCGTGCATGACCATTTCTCATTCATGTCCTCTCATAAGTTATCCGTGGGTAGTGGTGGTGGTGGAAGTCCATCCATTCTTCTGAGGCCTTTCATCACTCACTCTCTTGATATTACAAGGATACTGAAGAGTCACACAAGTTATTCATCACATCTTTCCACATAAGCCCATTTATTTTCTGCATATATTCTTAATAATCCCCTCTTTCATAATTTCTCTTTTTAAAAAAATGTTCCTACCAGTTCATGTCTACCATGGGCTTCTCCATTGTCTTTTGAGAAATTTTGAAGTTCAGTTCTCCTCAGATGATTGTGTTCCATACCTCGCAGCCATATAACAATACCATAAGAATATTAGAATTAACAAATGGGCCTTTGGTTAAAGGAGAAGCTTCGGGTCATTCAATGAACTTTGCACTTTCCCAAAAGACAATCTAGATGTCTTTCTCCTCATATTTCAGCCTAGCTTCTATTCATTGTCTATTTTCAGCTTCTATCTACAAAATATACACTGATCGATGATCAGTATAGGGTGTCCATTTAACTTCATATCATAGTCTGAATAATGAATATTCTTCATGCACTTATATTTTCCTTCATGAGTAGTTGGACCAAATTCTTTCAAGAGATTTCAGACTTCTATATGAGGCTCTCTCCCATACTCCTGAGTTTGATGCAATCAGCAAATTAGTAAAATATCGTCTGCAAAGGGAGCCTATGGAGGGGCTCCCCATCTATAGGCAAGATTTCCTTAACTTGAAATTTCTGCTAGATCTCTGCCATAACATTGGTGAATACCTGCAGCAACAATGTCTCCCTGTTTTCTGTTTAGTTTAATATTGATGATCAAAGGATCAAAGGTAATAATCTCTCTTATGTCTTTTCAGGGAGCCTGTATAATTTTGACATTCCTAAGAGGTAACAAAAGAATAAAAATCATAAATGAATGAGAAAACAAAAGCCATCAATAAAAAAGCACAAAAAATTTGAGATACAAATTACAGGAACAACTGGATTATATCAATATTTGCATTCTCATTCTAAATGAAACCAAAAGACAGAAGGAAATTGCAACTAGATAGAAAACTGCCTTACAGATTAGCCTTGAGAAGTAAATAAAGGAATTGAGAGGTAAATAAAGGAATTGTGCATTCAAAGAAGACACGAAACATTATTTCATGGGATAGTTGGTTATCTCTTGTTGTAGTCCACATAAATATTTGCAAAACAACAATCATGAAAACTGAAGAATATATGCCAACATGTGTTTCAAGTGATAAAGAAGGAGGGAAATTCTATGAAGAACATGTTAAGATCCTCCAAATCAAAATAATATGTATTTTAACAATAACTTCAAAGTAAAAATAGAAATAAGGACAAGAAAAATACATTGGAAAATATGGGTCAGGTGTAATAATTGAGATTGGTAGACCACAGAAACTTCATGTCTAAGTATCATAAATACTTTGTTGAAAAAAAAACCAGAAATCACTAGATATTATGAACATCAGGAAAGATCACTAAGATGACATTGTTTGTAGGAAACTACTTGTAACTGATGTGGCTGTCATTTCTGTTTCAGAGGTCTGTGTACAGTCATTTCACCAATTTGTTAGAAGAAATATAAAAAATAAAACATAACCAGAAGAAAGAATAAAAGTACAAACAAGATCAGGGTGCAATTAAAATAATACCAATCTGATCTATTTAATCACATTATTGGTGATGAAAAATGCAAAATAAATGAAGGACGTCAGAACCAAATATTTCAGTTTTATATAAAAGTTTAACCAAGGTAAAACAATCTAATTGAAATCCAAGGAAACACTGGTTTAGAATATAAACTTATTTTAAAATCTTACAGACAATAACAGAAGATTTTATAGAGTATTATCATGCAAGATAGTAGTATAAGGAATAACCAGTTTAAAGAAAACTTGAAAAGAGACTCAACTAAGCAAAATCATCCAAGGACATGTAAAGATTAAAGCAGAAGGGATACAACAGAGAGAAGATGAGAATTATATGAAAATATTTATGTAACAAAGTTTTCTTCATCACAAAGCATCAAAAACAGTGGATGCCCATATTTGTGCGCCAATAATGCATTCTGGGATGTATAACTAGAAGAAGTAATAAGGACACTGACGAAAGGCAAAGATGGAAAAGTGGCTATTGAAGGTGAAGTACGCAAAGAGGTCTGTTCCAGATACACACAATTATGAGTATTATGACAAATCAGTTTCAAGGTATCTGAAGGAGGAGAAGGTGCCAAGGTGGAGGGGGTAGTAGGGGGCAACCTCAGGTTCTCTTATCAAAAAAGGAAACCAAGAGAACATTAATAGCTGTTGGCCAAAATGCCTACTTTCTCCACTTTCTACATATTTATAAGAAAAAACAACCAGTACATTAAAAATATTCTTGATGCAAGTTTCTTTCTTTTTAGAGAACAGGTACACTTTTGCATGTGATACTCCACAAGAAACTATGTTGCCCTCACAAAATTAACTGAAAATTCAGACAAAACACGATATCATTGTATACATTGACTCTAATAAGTATTATTTGTTGATTATAAAATTATTTATCACTTTGGCTTGCATAGCATTCCTGTGTATTTTTAACATTTTTATCTTTTGATTCTGGCCAACATGATATGGTGAACCAGTTATGAAGTATTCACCAATTAGGACTGGGATTGAAGTTCTCAAATTAAAAGGTTAAATCCTCTGAGATGTCTCCCAGCTCCATGCCTTTTTACAGGCCATCCCCTATTCCTGGAATGCTTTCCCTTCTCCTTAGTTCACCACCAGAATTTATATGTCTCTTCAAAGGGCAGTTCTAGCTTCATCTACAACTCTTGGTCTATTTTGATACCTATGCCCACTCCTTATTGGTGCTTTCAAGTTACTGTATATTTACTTTGTTTAGACTCTGGGGGTTCTCATCACAAATTCTACCCATACTAAGGACTCAGGTTTCCCAGAGGACTGATTATATTTCTTCTTCCTCCCCAAAAGATTTTGGATTACTACAGAGGTGTTGAGATCTTTTCAATAGGCTTGCCTTGAGCCCCCATTCTGGTGTGTTCTCTCTAACGTCAATCACCAGTTTCAGTATCTTTTTTACAGTATTGATTAAACCAATGATTAGTATTTCAGCATCACTTAATCAATTAACTTTTATAACAAGTTATTTACTGAGAAGTAAAGAATAGAAGAATAGAAGGATTTACTGAAGATGACAAATATTAGAAGGCTGCAGGAAAGCTGGTACACTAGTAACTGTTGATGGAAGTGTGAACTGGTCCAACCATTCTAGAGAGCAAATTAGAACTATAACCCCCAAAGCTACTAAACTAAAATTCCTTATTACCTAGTATACCACTACTAGGCCTATACTAAAGAGGTCAAAGAAAGAGAAAAAGGACTAATATGAATAGAAATATTTATGGCAGATCTTTTTTGAAATAGCAAAAAGTTGGAAACTGTCCTATTGGGGAATGACTGAACAGACTGTGATATACAAATATAATTGAATATTATTGTACAATAAATGATGAAATGGACAGTTTCAGAGGAAACCAGGAAGAATTCTATGAACTGATACAGATCAATTTGAGCAGAACTAGGAGAACAATTTAGAGCATTGTCAAGAAAAACAACATCGAAGGACTTTAGAATACTATCAATGCAATGATAAATCACAAGTCTAGAGGATTAAAGTTGAAACAAGTGATTTACCTCCTTCCAGAGAGGTGATGCACTTAAAAATCATACATTTTTAGACATGATCAGTGTAGGAATTTGTTTTGATTATGTATGCTTAAGGTGAGAGTTTCTTTTTTCTTTTGTTAAAAAAAATTTAATTTTAATCAATTCATTTATTTTACTTGAATTTCATAATTTATCATAGTGGGAGAGATAAATTATGAAATTCAAGTAAAATAAATGAATTGATTAAAATTAAATTTAAAAAGGAGAAGTTAAAAATACATCTTCTCCCAATATCTAGGGTCATATTCATCCTTATAGCAACTTGGTCCCTTGGGAGACTGGGGATGCACTTAAAGTAGTTGTTACGAAGATCAAATCCTACCAAGTTAACTTTTAAATATGCCATATTAGCTTTGGCCTTAACTCTTCACTGGGTATGCCCCCATCCCACCTCCTAACCCTGGCATGGACTCCTATTACTGGACCTCTGGTGGCTTGGTCTTTCAATTTTTCAAAACTTAAGAAGTTATAGCTTAATCTCTTCTGGCTCTAAAACAGAAAGTGCATTTCTGATTTTCTGGAATTCTCCATGATGCCTTGGCTATAGTCTTTCCCTGGAAACTCCCTCAGTACCTAGAATACTACCTCCTTACTCTGGAATGGTGAGTTCTTGCTGTATTCTCCATTTGGGAGATATATCCAGGCAAGCCAACCTTCAGTTCCTTCCCATTTGTACTTCTTACTTTCCAGACTTCAGTATCAGTACCAGGGGCCCACACCACCCCTGTGTGGGTGCCTTCATTCCTCACCCCCCTCCCAATACTATGATTGTCATCTCCTTTTTGTGTCTTCCCTTGTCAGAATGTAAACTCTTTCAGTACAGCGATGGTTTTTAATTTTTGCTTATGTTCTTATCCCCAGAACTTAGCTTAGTGCCTGGCATATAGTTTAGTACTTAATAAGTGTTTGTTACTTACCTATTCAAGGAGTATAGGTATGCTTCCTTTAATTTAAGGCATTAAAAATAGACATACAAGGGACAAAAGCAATAGTAGAAACTGCTCATGGCTTCATGTTGATCTGGGTGGAGAAAGTAGATCGCTTGAAATTACAACTCTCTCCTTACCCAGAGGCTCACCTTGGTGCTTGCCTCCTCAGGCAAATGCAGTCAGGCAGGAAAGACAAAGCAATTCCTTTTGATGAGTTAGTGCCTTTTGAATGCACACTCAGTTCCAACTCAGCAGCCAATCAAAGGTCCTTTTGTCACCATGGAGTAAAATGAAAGGTCATGGTCAAGAGCAATGCCCTCCATTACATGTCATCACACAATTCTGAAAGCATATTCATCAAACCTCCCCAAAAGATTTGGCAGAGGACAGAGCATGATGATTGTTACTCTGAGAACAGGGTTCCCATTGGTCAAACACTGGTTACACGTATGATACTTTTAGGTTTGCAAAATATATTTTGGAAACAAATCTGTTAAGTAGGTAGTATAAACACATTATGTCCACATTTTATAAATGATGTGCAGAGAAGCTTTGTGAATCATTGGAGATCTTATAGTGAATAAGTATAACAACCAGCATTTGAACCCAGGCTTCCCAACTCTAAGATCTGTTTAAATATACCAGAGATTTATACACATATATACACAGACATACTAAGATCTTTTTAATACGCCAAAGCAACAAACCCCTTAAAATGTATTTTTAGGCATTTGGACCTTGAGTACTTTTCTGATGTTTTAAATACAGTGGGTGAACTATTTTCTGTTTGGACATAGGTTTCTACTTGGATACATCAAGTCTGAAATAATAGTCCTAATGATTTTGAATATCCCTAAATGAAATTGCTCTGAAATTTGGTCAGGGCCCATCTGGCTATTATAAGTGAAAATATTTTTGAATATGGAATAAAATCTATAGGTTTTCTCTTCATTTATTCTTTCCAGATAATTCTGTAGAATCTCTTATATGCACGTGTGCAGGTGAGCATAACTCAGACATTTGGATCAATACCTCCAAGTTTGGAGGCTTATGAAATCTTCCAAATTGGAGTGAAAAATGTCCCTGGGTATTCTACAGCACTAGCAAATGGAAATGAAACATCTGAGTGAAGTTGAAGCATTCCCCAGACCTTCATCTTATTTCCACTCAGATGTAATCCAAAATTAACACTTGCTCCAAACACCCTGCCCATTAGCTCGTGGAACGATTCCTCAGTTTCAATGAGAAGGGCAGCGACAGCAGGACCAAGTAAGCAGCGGGCGTCTCTCCCACTTGGAATTCCACCCTGGTAACCCAACAAGAGCTGAACATTACCATTTAATTATAATGACTGAACAGATGTGATAACAAGGTTGTCTTCTCTGGCTCTTTTCCTGATGTCACCACCAGGGTTTCCAGTTGTTGCTCTTTCTCATTATGCTCTTCCTCATTAATCTCGACTTCTCTTGCTGCCTCCTGCTCGCCTCTCTGACATGTCTGACTGGCCTTTGTGTGCTTCTATCAAAGGTCTTTCTAGCCTGCAGCTGTGGTGCAGCTTGGGGTCTTTGCTTGGACTGGCTCAAGCCATCTGTGCTTCCTGTCAAACTGCTGAGCTCCTCATGAAACCTGGGAACTTTTTTTCCACTTTTATTATTACTATCTTTTTATCTCAATGATATTCACAGGCACATCAATGAAAGGTCATTTTATCTCATATCTGTAACTGTTATTTGGCATTTTCTCCTCATTACACTCCTAGCTACTTCAAAGCTTGCTCCTTGTCTCTATTGTTCGCTCCCTTCTTGCCTGAACTTGAGTGATTGACATATCCTTTAATTTTCCTGAGGTTCAGATTAGACTCAGAAGCCGGGGCAATAGAGCTTGGGTATTAAGTTGATGTGGGCAGGAATTCTACATTTCTCTCTGTGAAAGCTAAAATCTTAAGGGTGAATCGGTTACAGTAAAGTTTGAAGAAAATACAGTGGGTCTATCACATGGAGTCTGTATGGGGATTATTTATATGTTGGCCCCTTCCAATAGACCACTAGTGCTCTGACTCCTTGATTTGAGGAGAAAGGGATGGGCAGTGTGTGTCAGAAAGGATGGTAACTTATTCAGGAATAGTCATATACAATGAGTTTCTAATTCCTTTTCTAAGGTGGTCTCTATAGAAGTTACCCAATTCCAGTTCTCCCCTTGAATTTCTAGTGAAGGTTGAGGATGGCAATTTTTTCCTTCTCCCTTTTCCCCTATCAGTAGCAGCTACAGAGGTTATATATACATAGCACTGAAAACATGTGCTTGTCTACATAAGCATGAGACTGGATCTCAAATTCCAGGCTACTTCTTTTTTTTTTTTAATTTAATTTTTTTTTAAATTTTATTATAGTTTTCATCATTCATTTCCATAAGATTTTGAGTTACATATTTTCTCCCCATCCCTCCCCCACCCACCGCCCCAAAACAGCCATCC
>CM053580.1:272527001-272558641 GCA_028627135.1 Pseudochirops cupreus | reverse complement strand
GGGAGGGGAGAAAATCTGAAACTCAAGTGATTGTGGAACTGAATCTTGTAAATTAAAAGTAAATGAGTAAATAAAAAAAATTAAAAAAAAAAAGAATATATTTTCCTTACTGGTCCATAAATCTGATATCTTGTAGGCAATTGAATTCCTCATTTTGAACATGAATTATGCTATTACATGCATTACAGGAAACCTTCATTTACTCACACACAATGTAGATAAGACCCTGTGGACCAGATTCTTGATATTGTTTCGTTGTTTCAGTTGGGTCTGACTCTTTGTGATCGCATTTGGGATTCTCTGAGTGGTTTGTCATTTCCCTCTCTCGGTCATTTTATAGATGAGAAAACTGAAGCAAACAGGGTTAAGTGACTTGTCTAGGGTTACACAGCTAGTAAGTGTCTGAGGCCAGATTTGGCCTCAAGTCTTCCTGATGCCAGGCCCAGCAATCTATCCCTGGAACCACCTAGCTACTCTAGCTAATTGCTCACTTCTCACAGGAACATGCTTGTCTCTCTTATGAGCCAGTAAGAAAGTCAAACAGTAACTTGGAGTTTGGCCAGCTGTCTCCTCTTTACAGATATCCTGAAGTTTTACTTTGTGTACCAGAAGTAGAAGGTGAATTCAGTGACTTCAAATAGCAAATCACTTCAGCTCCTACCTTATATTACCTCGATTCTCATGAATAGTACATACTAAAAACCAAGGCAATCAATAGAATTAAACATATTACAATGTTGCCCTCATTTAGGGTACTAACCCCTCATATCTAACCAATTGACCCAAGGAAAACATATTTACCTTGCAAATTAGTACTAAGTGAGAGAAACTTCATTGTATGATTAAAGATAATATTCAAGGTATTATGATATCATCTTAGCAAAACTTGCATCCCCTTGTTCCTCTCACCAATCAATCAATAATTATTTATTAAGTGCCAGTCATTTTACTAAGTTTCTATGGATACAAATGCAAAGAATGAATCATAAGAAACTGGAATGTCTCCAATATACTGGCCCCATTGGTTGTGTGGCTTGAGTGATACCTATCTTAAGCCTGATTGTCTCTGTATTAATTATTCAGGAAGGGATTACAGCATCTGATGACTCTCTATTTTAATCTCTTGCTTGGTTTTTTCAATTAACCTATATGGGCTTTGCTTTTCTAAGAAACTGACATATTTTTGATGACCATCAGAGAGTGATCAGCCAACAAAAGGCTGTTTTTCCTAGCATAAACCCACCCACTCTGCATAGGTAATATATGAACTTGGATTAGTCCCTTGCTGACCAAGTATGAAATTAATCTAGGGAATGAAATGAAATATTGCTCAAAATATTAACATTAATTAGGGAGACCATGTGGTGAAGTGAAAACAACATTGGATTTGGAGTCAGAAGCCCTTAGTTGGAGCAACATTCTTGCTACTTACTATATGTGTGGCCTTGGTAGAGTCATTTAACTTCTCTGGTCCTCAATTTCTCCACTGATAAAATGAAGAGGTTTAACTATATGACTTCCAAATGCCCTTTCATCTCTAAATGTATTATCTTATGGTCTTAAGGGCTATGAAACCTATGGTTTACATCTAACTTAGAACTCTCCTCTCCTGTGTGGGTTTCCCTCTTTCAATTTATTCACCTTAGTAGTCATCTATTCCAACTTGGAAGTGAGCAGGGATTTCCTTCACAATATTTTTGAGACCTGGTTATCTAACTTCTACCTGAAGACTTGAAGTAATGAAGAATCCACTGTCTGCTGGGGCAGTTTGTTCAACTTTTGCATAGTTTTAATTACAAAAAAATCTTACATTGCTCTAAATCTGCCTCTCTAAAAGTTTACACATTGCTTCCAGATCTTCCTTTTTGGATTAAACCAAACAATCCTGATTCTTCTTCTACATGGCCTCTCTTTAAATACTTGAAGACAGCTACTAGCATCTTTTTCCCAAATCATCTCTTCTCTAGACTAAATATGTTTATATCCCTATGAATAAATTTTGCATATGACATATTTGCAAGTTTTGTCAACATTTGGATTGCTCTCATATTGACATGTTCCTGCTTTCTGAAGTTCTTTCTAAAATATGGTACTTTGCACTGAACAAAGTGTTTTTGATGTGATTTGGCTAGGCCTGAGTACAGTGCATACTGTCTCATTCTGGACATTATGCTTCTAGTTTATTTTCTAGTTTTACCAATATTCTCATGGTAATGGTAACCTCCTAAATGGTTACAAATTACAAAAAACACTATCTTAGAATAATCAAAACTACAGCAATAGAAAGACAAATCATGGCTATCAGCATATGGAGAATGTTACCAATGATCAGTTGCATGCAGGAAATAAAGATATGTCAAGGGCATAAATGCCCAGAAAAGGAGGCAGTCTAGACATGTGGCAACAGATGACAACAGATGGAGAGTCTGAATGGCACCTTGGGTCCATGAAATATTTAAAGAATGGTATATAGACCTCCTGTATACTGGTAGATTACCTATGGAAAATTTACATAATGATGATAATAATAAGTAACATTTATACAGCACTTAAAGCTTTGTAAAGTGCCTTACAGATATCTCATTTTGTTTTCACAACAGCCCTAGGAGATAGGAATTATTATTATTTTTTATTTTATTTTTTTATAGATAAAAAGCTGAGACAGACAGTGACATTCAGAGCCAGACAGCAAATAAGTAATTAAGGACAGATTTGAACTCAGTTCTTTCTGATTCCAGGCCCAGAGCTTTGGTTACTGTATAACATAACTGGAAGGACACTCATATGAATCATCTAACATGAGGCATAGTGAAGGGGTTATAATCTCTATTTGTTGAGGGAACATCCACACCAATGAAATAACACCCTTCAAGGTAAAATAAAATTGCATAAACTTTTTTTGCTGTTACGTCATAATGATGACTCATATTGAGCTTGTGTTGCGCTTTAACCCTCAATTGTTTTCTAGCTGTTGCTTTCTCATCTTATACTTGTACAATTGATATTTTAAAACTCAAGTGCAGGCTTCCCATTTACTCTGCTAAATTTCATCTTAGTATATTTAATTGTGAGTATCTTAGGAAATAGCCTAGAAATTATTTAGTTAGTTGCAGCTAGGTAATGATCGGGGGAGGGGGGGGATGCATTTCCATATTGGGAGCCCCCTATGTTGATTCAATTATAACTACTCCACTAGGCCTTTTTTACTTGGATTCTGTCATTCAACAAATCACTCATCCCTCTCAACTTAATGTTGCCCATTAATTTGATAAGAACGTTTGCTCCATCTTTATCCAAGTTACTGTTAGGAATAGTCAATGCCTAAGACAGAGCCCTGTGATACTCCATTATGCAATTCCATTTGATCAAAATCAAAGCCAGTCTTCAGGTTTGTTAATTCAACCTCTTCTGGTTTCATATTACTATCATTTACTCCACATTTTACACACAAGGATATGGTGAAAGACTCTGACAAATGTACTGAACCAAAGTTTGGGGATAATTATAGTGTTACATTTATTTGGTAAATCTGCCCAAAAGGATGAGATAAGTTTGCCAAAATAACTTTTTTGCCTTTAAATTTTTATTGGTCTTTTAAAAAATCATGTTTATTTCTCTATACTTTCTTCTTCTTCCCCTACCAACAGATCTTCCTTTGTAACAAAGATCTTATTTTTAAGTTCAGCAAAACCCACCTGTGCCTATGCATATGTAACAATACATTCTCATAGTCCCTCTACATCTCCAATGAAAAGAGGGGATGGGTGTGTAGCACCAATGCAATATTCACAGTGCCCACAGTCACTATAAATATACTTGCATGGTGCCCAATCACAAAATATAACAGATTCTCCATATGGAAGACAGAAGGAAAATATTTATTCAGACACCAAAAAACCAATTCCCAAAACCAGTAAGCTGATTCCATCATAGCAGCAAAGAAGTTAATAAACCACCACAATGCAGAGAGCCATAGCATCCTTTAGCCTTCCCACAAACCAACACAAACCTAGATGTCGCAGCAGGTGGCAAACAAAAACTTTTACTCACAAGTCTGTGTGTCTTCTTCAGAAGCATGCTCTCCTCGCAACCATCTAGCTGGCTCTGACTCCCAGCTTCCTGTGGGCTCTTCTCCACCCTTCAGCAAAGTCCTCCCACCACAGGCTCCATGTGATTACGTTCAGCCTGTTAAGGGGCAGAGTTTATTTTCAAAGCAGGGAAGGTCTTCAAATTCTGTTAGGCTTATTAGGGGGCAGGAAAGGACTTCAAATTCCCATTCCCATTACATAATATGGATGCATTTTCTCATCCCTTCTCTAGGCCTAATGTGATCATTATAATTTTACAACATTCAATTTTATTTCATTGTTCTTTCCCTCTCCATTGTTCCAGTTGTTGGATATGTACCTGTTTAGTTGACATCAGCCCCAACCTCTTGTGCTTTGGCTTTATGTTTTTATTCTGCTATCTTCGTTTTCTGCACAGATCATCTGTGTCAGTGTTTCTGTCTTCAGCTGGGAGCTCCTGGAAAGCAGAGTGCAAAGGGTGTAATTTTCATTTCTGTGGTGACTCTTAATGAATGTGTATGAGTGACAATGGAGTCATCTTCTGAATAAATACTTGTTGATTGATCGAAAGAAAATATGATCTCCTTAAAATGGGCCAGATTTCAAGGCATTTTTATCCCCCCAAAGACCTTGATTTTTTAGAATGTAGCCTTTTCTCAACAGTTTGGGAATCTGGTTTAGTCATGATTCAGTGTGGACAGTTCCACCGCTATAATCACCAGCATCAATTCTCTTAGCCCCTTTGCCCTTTCCAACACTTATCTGATAACAGCCTGGGGACCCAACTCATGGCCCTGAATACCATTACTGACTAACTAGGGTGATGGGGTGGGGAAATTAGGAAGGCAGCCCTAAGAGAGGGGGGCAAGGTGACATCTTCTGCTGAGTGTATGTGTGTGTGTGTGTGTGTGTGTGTGTGTGTGTGTGTTTGTGCGTGAGTGTGTGTGTGTGTGTGATAGTGACTGGCATATTGGCATAGAACTAACCAGTAGCTTCCTGATGGCATTGCCATAATTCTTCTCACTGTCTGACTCAATAGCAGCTTTCTGTGGGGGGCATTTTTTACCTATGACAGTTGGAGCTTTCAATCCTAGATTGG
Organism: Pseudochirops cupreus; assembly: GCA_028627135.1. Lineage (NCBI taxonomy): Eukaryota > Metazoa > Chordata > Mammalia > Diprotodontia > Pseudocheiridae > Pseudochirops > Pseudochirops cupreus. The sequence goes on along the minus strand of CM053580.1, from coordinate 272,553,475 downwards.
ATTTCTACCTGTCCTCCCAAAAGATGCTTTAGTGATGCACCAGCTTAGCATATGATTGGTAAGGCCTTGAAATAAATCCCTAATCTCTAGCTCACAGAGGTGTGTGTGTGTGTGTGTGTGTGTGTGTGTGTGTGTGTGTGTGTTTGTGTTTGTGGTGGGGAATGGGGGGTTATGGAGTTGGAAGTGTGTGAAATTAACTAGTAAACCTAATACCTTGCTAACACTTCTATAAAGAAAGGAGGGTGTTGTGTTTCAATCCTTCAGCCTCTCCAGTTTTTCTTTTTCCCTCTCTATTTTTTCTTTCACTCCTTGGTCCCATTGTGTGCATTCTCACCACAATCCCAGTCAGGTTATGGAAACTGAGTGCCTAATTGGCATGAGCATAGCAGGGTGGCTTGGTGAATAGAGGACAGGTCTAAAAGTCAGGAAAATTTGCCTCTGACACATATTAGGTCTGTGACCACGGGCAAAACATTTAGCCTCTCAATGTCTTGGCAAGAACCTGAGAAGCTGAGTGGCCCAGAGGAAGAAATACTTTCATTGCATTTAGAGCAGCTGAGTTCAGATCCAGCTTTTCTATTTACTGACCCATGAGATCTCAGGCGATATCATACTATAAGCTAATGGCAGAACATGAACTCAGCACAGGACAAGATAAAATCTAGAGTTCTTTCCAGCTAAAACATTCTATGGTTCTAGGTTTTCCTAAAGAAGTTAAGCTTCTTTATTGAGTTAGTCTTTTACCTTCTCATATTATATCCTAGTCTGTTTAATAGTTCCCCATTGATTGCTGCAGAGCCCACTCTTGCCCCCAAATGGCTCTCACAAGCAAGTATATAAGGGTTGCACTCTATCTATGTACTCTCATAAAGGAAGGGGAATAAGCAGACATCGGGAAAGAAAGTAAAGTTGAAAATGAAGAATGCAGAAGAAAAGTGAAAGGGAAAAAGGTACATCCAGATAATAACCAAAGGGAGGAAGCTTGGGAATTAATGATAAAAGAAAAAGGAGAAAGGGAGAAAAATAGGAAAAGAGAAAATTGGAATGCAAGAAAGAGAAAGGAAAATATAATCAAGAGCAGAGGAGAAAGAAAGAAGAAATGAGGAAAGGAGAGGAATGGGAGGGGGAAAAGAGGTTTACTTTTAAATGTCTCCCTTAAGCACATTTCCAGGTTGCCAAAATACCAATTTTCTCCATTCACATGATAAAATAGTAAGACTCTCAGAGTCCATAAGTAGAAGACCATTTGGGTCTGGATAAGCAAAAATTTCAACCAAAGTCGTCCGATGTATATGTACCCAAAATATCATTTTTTCCAGAATATCTCTCAAATGGGCTTGTCATAGTATCTGAAATTCCCACCATTGATCACTAGTAAGTGATAATAAGGCTGTTACCTTTGCATTGGAACAACCCATGTATGAATGAATAAATGAAAAAGTCCTTACTGTGTGCCAAGAACTGTGTTTAGTACTAGAAGCATAAATACAAAAGCAAGATACAAGGGGGAATGAGATCACTGGAGGAATGGAGGAAATGACAGGATGAAAGGTTATGTTCAAGGTTATGTTCAAAGGCAGTGACATACTGGTCTGGTGTAAGTGAGAGATTTTGCTGAAGATTCATGGGAGATAGGTATTATGGGGATAGGTAGATTGGTGTAGGGGCAGCTAGGTGATTTAGTGGATTGAACACTGGGCCTGGAGTCAGGAAGACTCATCTACCTGAGTTCAAATCTGGCCTCAGATACTTACTAGCTATGTGGCCCTGGACAAGTGACTTAACTCTATCTTACTTTCCTTATTCTGTAAAATGAGTTGAAGAAAGAAATGGCAAACCACTCCAGTGTCTTTGCCAAGAAACCTTCAAATGGGGTTACAAAGAGTCAGACATAACTGAAAAACAACTGAACAATAACAAAGAATAATGAAGTTGAATGCCAGAGTAAAGAATTGGGTCTAGAAATAGAATGTTTGAGGCAAGAATAATTGAATTGGATTTTGATCCTGTGATAGTCTCTGAAGGATAGAGGTAGCTCCTGATTGGTATTTCTTCCTCGCCACCTCACCAATGGTAAGGCTATGCATTGTGGTACATTGGAAGTTGTTTTGGATTTAGAATCAGAGACCCCTGAGTTCAAATTGTGGTGTTGTTATTTAGTGAGACCCTTGATAACTCAATGTCCCAATTTCCCAAATTATAAAATTAAAAGGTTGGAATAGATGACTACTGAAGTCTCTTCTAGTGCTAGACCTATGAACTTATGTATACACATTAGTTTGGAGGTCTCTGTGTTGATAGGACCAATCAAAAACAAATAGAGAATTAAACTCCCATTGTGCTCCTGGACACAATAGAGCCCTTCTAACATGTTGAATAAGAGACTTAAACATAATGTCTCTCACAGTGGTTTTCAACATTTTTTGAATCTAACTACTATTTTAGTTAGACCAAAGTTAGACCAAAGTTATACCACCTACTCAGTATATTCCCCTTCTATTAACACCATAATTAGAGAAGCATTGGAGAGATGCTGAATCACAGGGATACCTAGGATCTCTGCACAAGTAAATAGACTGCAAACAAATGTGTAGGAGGTCATGTTAGCTGATGCGTTTAAATAGGGAAAAAGAAGGTCTTCCTTTTTTTCTTTTTGGAGGGGGGAAGGTGGAGTAGTTGGGGTTAAGTGACTTGCCCAAGGTCACACGGCTAGTTTTGTGTTAAGTGTCCGAGGTCAGATTTGAACTCAAGTCCTCCTGACTCTATGGTCGGTGCTCTATTCACTGTGCCACCTAGCCACCCCAAGGTTTTGCTTCTTTCAGTGAATAGTTAAACTGATTGTAGTTTCAGTGCATGGAGGAGCATTGGCTTGTTCACTGAGCAAGAATCAAATCCAAAGAAATCTCCAGGACTCTAGAATAGTATGGTTCTTTTGCATCTGGGTCATCCCCCCTGCCCCTTTCCCCCACATGAACTGTCAAAAAATCTAACCCAGATTTGAGGCAATGTTTGGGTTAATCCACTTAAAACCAAGTACTGATTGATGTTTTTATATTTACCAGCTAAGTAGAGTGCATATTAGTTTGAAATTGGCATTTAATTAACCAATATAGCAAACAAAACAACAAAGGATCTCAAAAGACACCTTTTACACAGGTTACCAAGTGACCATTGGGAAGGGCACATACTCAGAGAACATATGTGACCAAGGAATTTGAATGGAGAAGTCACATTGGGGATATGTGTGTCCAGGGCTGGCCATTGTAGGGCTGCTGATAATTTCTGTTGATATCAAACTGTTTTTTCATCTCTATAATATGGTATTTCTGATGGATATGTCGTCTCTGTGTTAGAAATTGCATTTTCAATGGGTAGGTTTATTTGGGCTGTGTCTTTTTGGCTTCTGAGTTTCTCTCTGCTTCTATGTATTGGATTTCAGCCCTTCAGGACCAACTACTAAATCTCTGCTCTTATCTACCAGTACGTGATGCCTAGAAAGCCTCTCCCTGACAAGGGCAGGCTGAAATTTCTTTAATGTATAACTGAGTCTATGAACTACCACACATAGCTCAATGTAACTAGACAAAAGTCAGAGTACCCCCAGGTTAAGATTAAGTCTATTATTTTGACTGTCTGTCTGGTGCCAATTTGAATTCTGTCAATTTTGAATTCTGCCAATTTTAACATTGTGTTATAAAGTTCCTTGTAACTACTATTAAATCCCTAATGAGAACTCTATATTATCAAAACCCGTCACAGGGAGCTGTATCTCCCTTCCCCCCCAAAACTTCACAGAACCAGCATATAGACTGGGCTAAAATAGTTGATGCACAAGTTATTTTTGCTTACCACACAAAATGAAGTTCAATAAAAGCACCAGCTAAGTGAAGGAGGTAAGGTCATTGTCCTCATTCCTGGTACAACTCCCTGCTTTTATTCAGCAACAGACCGTTAAGCTACTGACTTTTAAACTATAGTCTAGCTGGGACAAAAATCTCATTCCTGTTCCTCTCCCCCCCCCCCCTCCATATTTGCTTTGTCTATAGATCCTGGAAAAGGCCAAAGCTAGAAGACAGGGGATGATATGGAGTTGGTACTTTGTCTGAACTCAAGATACTTCTAGGAAACCTTTTTTCTTTTTGTCTTCACTAGCCTTGCTTGCCCTATTTCCTGCTAGTGTTAACTATCTACATGGTTCCAGGCAGTCCACTGCCACAGGCTGACTCAATCCTTGTTTTTGAGTTGTAGGACTGGTCTGTCAGCCTAGTATCTCAGCAGGATACCCTTAGATGCACTTAATCTAGCTGTGATATAACCCTTCCTGCATGATCCTGTTCTAGTAACACTATATAAAAACTATCTGTTTAAAGATTAGTGACAAAATTGCTGGCCTTCTCGAGCTATTGTGTCTTAGTATTAAAGATGTTACCTTGCTCATTTGCACTGTGTCTGCCATCGGTGGTTTTTGTGATGGGGAATTTTACTCTGGACTAAGCAATACCTCTGCTGCTTCCTCAAAGAAAAGAATCAGCAGTTCAGGCAGGATTTTGGGGCATTGGAGGCTGTCTGTGCCTTTTGTAAAGACAATATTGCTATAACCATACTGGAGCATCTGACAGGAAGGAGAGTATTGTGAGTCTATATCATTGAGTTCTGCCAACCCAGAGCCCTCTTGGGTTTAGAGAAAGTGGAACTGATGGAAGTATTTTGAAAATGCTTAAGCAATAATTTAAAATTGCTTCTTACCCCCTTTCAATATGGTTTCCATCCTTTCCAATGAGAGTTGTTCTCTCCAAAGTTACTAATGATGTTCTAATTGCCAAATCTTGTGACCTTTGGTCAGTCTTCATCTTTCTCAACCTTCCTGCAATGTCTGACACTATTCTGCACCACTCTTTCCTTCTGGATACTCATTCCCCTCTGAGTTTTTATGGTAATGATCTTGATTGATCTATGGCACAGAATCTCTTGATTCTTCTACCAAGCCAACTTCTCCATCTGAATTTCTCACCCATATTATGATCCACTCTCATTATGGTTGAATGACTCTGTCCTGGAATCTCTTTTCTCTATATACGTTCTTATTGGTTGGCCTAATATGTTCATGTAGATTTTATTTATCATTTCTAGCAGATGACTACACAATGTATATATCCAGTCTCTATCTCCCCCTTGAGGTTTAGTCCTACTGCACCAGCTGCCTTTTAGACATTTCAAACTGGATCTGGTCTCAGAAACATTGCAAGTTCAACATGTCCCTAAGAGAAATCATGATGTTTCCCCCCCCCTCACCAATCTTCCTCTTTTCCAAACATGCCTATTCACATTAAAGGTAGCTTAACATGTATTCTTCTAGTCAGATTAGTAACATTAACATTACTTTTGATTCCTTACTCTCCTTTATCATGCATATCTAATTGTCAAATATTATAATTTCTACCCCTATAACGCATCTCATTTCCATCCCCTTCACAGTCAGAACTTTAGCTCATCTCTCACTTGAACTATTGCAAAAGTCTCCTAATTATATTTCCCCACTCCAATTCATCTTCCATGTAGCTGACAAAATGATGTTTATAAAGCCTAGGCCTGATCATTTTATTCCCCTACTCAATAAACTCTTGATCACTTTTAAGATCAGACATAAACTCCCCCTTTTGACATTTGAAGGGGAGTTTCTATTTGATTCTGGAGCTCAGAGAAGGGATCCAAAGACTGAACAAAGAGAGAATTGCCACAGGTCCCAGTATCTTATAAGATGGCCATACAAGGCTTGGTAGTGTTTATATCTTCACTTCAAAGACTGCTCTTACCTGCCCTGCTGGTATAACCAGTCAGAGCAAGGAGAACAACCAGTTCCTGGAAAAGTCCTGTTGGCATGACTAAAACTTTCCCTTGGTTATATGCCAATACGGAGTGATTTTTTTTTTTTACCTAGGGTTAAGGATTGGAGTTAAGAAATACTGGACAAATGCAGGTCCTGATTTATTCTGGAGTGCCAAGAAATTATATTGCTTATAGTTGGTGACATGGTGGGACATACCGTTCAAGAGGAAAACTTTCCCTAAACGAATCGTTTCAGCTGAAGAAAGAGTCTTATTGCTTAGAGAATTGAATTGACAAGAAAACAATCCACTTGACTAGGAAATGGGTTATCACTCACACTGGTTAGTTTTGTGGTCTTCAGGAATACTGTTTAGGAGCAATGGCTTAGGCAGCACAACTCATGCCTCAATTACCCCTCAGAGTCAATGATTCTTTTCTGAACTTGTTTCTTATGGATAATGTTGCCTAACAACATCTGGCAAAGCCAAATGCTGAGTAATTAGGTCAGAAAGACTGGGAGTTTTGTCCCAGGCCCCATTTAAAGAGTGCCAAAAGTACTTGTCTTTCAGCATCATAACAACAATAAGACTTAGTTCCCATTTGGCAAGAAGATTAATAAAAGAGGAATCTCATAGATGGACCATTTCCTTTTCCCAGTAACTATACTCAAAATGAGCCTTTCCTCTTTTCCTTACTCACGAAAGCTACCTTAGCAATTGCTTCTGCTCATGTAGGATAGTATCTGTGTTGAAAAAATTGATTTGATGGCACATTTCCTGCTACTTTCCCTAGACAGTTCGCACCATCCTACCACAGCATTTCTTAGTTACAGTTCTAACAGCCAGAGACTTGAATCAGACTAACCTAAGAATACAGGCGGACTGATTTCTTTCTCTCTAGGAGGATGAGAGTCCTAGGGACTTTGCTTGCCATGGCGAGGAGGCACCTTTAGTTGCATGGGAGTTTATAATTCAAGCTTCTGTCTGGGACTGATAAGCCAGAGGTAGAGAAGGTTTATGAATCAGAAAGTGATTCCTCTTTTCAGAATTCTGAAAGTTCACAGAAGGCGGGTGGTTTGGACGTTAGCACTAACTGGTCCTTCAGAAGAAAGGCAAGAAGGAATAGCACGGGAAGAAAGTGCCCCACATGGGAACACTAAAGACAATGAAGAATTTTAATCAAGTATAGCAGCTACCACGAAGAAAGGTGGCCAATGAACAACAGACAGTTTTAAAGACATAACCAATGATCCAACATGCTCCTGAACAGAAGAGGGAGATGCTCATGGCCTTTTAGGTGTGAGTCAATTGTAGAGGGGAACAGGAGACAAGGGATCTTAGAAGGCATTATTCTATTACATCGTAATTAGAGAAGCTCAGTGAAGCTTGGGGGATGGGGGGGGCAGGAATCAAGGAAATACAACCCAAGAAAATGCATCAATTAATTGATAAACATTTATTAATCATCTGCTATGTGCCAAGCAATACGTCAAGTACTAGTGATATAAAAAGGGTAAAGGACATTCCCAAGTCCTCAAGGAGTTTACCATGCAATGGAGGAGACTGCGGTGGAAATATGTAGAGACCGAAAGAACTTGAGTATTTCAGGAGGAAGAAGGGTAGTGATTAGTAGTTGGTAGAATATTAGAGTGGTCACAGTCTTGGTGACTTTGGTTATTTGCAGTGTAAGAACAAGAACAAGATTGAGATAAACGTCTAGGTTTCAGAAAGGATGTATCTGTTTTATTAGGGGCAGAGAGTGAGAAATGTCTCTAACATGGAAATGTCTCTGTGTCTCTCTGGTCTGTTGACTAGTAGGAAGGACACTGGTGAAGCAGTGTGTATTTGTGTTTTTTCCCCCTTTCTCAGTTGTTTTCCTCAATTGTAGGGGCTACAACTAAGGAGACCTGGATTCTAGGGACAATTCTATCAGATCCTACCCTTGTGAGTCCAAGTAAACCTTTAGTCTTTTAGTGAAGCAAGGAAAGCAACATAAACTATAGGAACAGAATGAAGTAGGTGCAGGTATAATGACTACAAGCCCACTGGTACTCCTATTTCAGCAGCTGTTGCAATCAGCCATTATTTAAATGTATGTTGTTGATTTTGACCCTTAGACTTTATGATTCTGAAGGCATAGAGTGATCGATTTCAGGGCAGGGGTTGGGAAGAGAAGGCAATATTATTATGACAATGCTTGCTAATGCCTTTACTGGTAAGGGGATTGGTCAGTTTTTTGGAAAGGGCTGAGTTTATGCTAAGTACGTTCTGAGACATACTGAGCCTCTAACGCATTGCCTTAAAGGTTTGTGAGACCCACAAATGGAAATATTCAGTACTAAAAAAGAGTAACAATTCTTTTTTATGGACATCAATAAGGAATATAAAAAAGTAAAAGATAGATATGGTCATATAATATCTGCATTCATATTGAGTTTTATAGTTTCCTAAGCACTCTTCATGGCTAATATTTAATTTTGTTCTTAGAACACCTCTGTCAAATTGGTAGGGTATCATCATCTCCACCAACCAATGAAGAAACTGAGGCCAAGAGAGTAATTTCAGGTCTCTAACTCCTTCTGAGTCCTCACTGAAGCAAAGAAAGTGCTGACCATGCCCTGGGGAATGGGGAAGGGGAAGGGTCTCAAAAAACAGCATGAGGAACCCAGGCTTGCTGAACCTGAGGCATTAATCATCAGAGATAAACTCCTAAGTAAGGTGATACATGCCCAGACTTCAGGCCACTTTGAGGACTTGGACTCAGGCATCCAAAATGTCCTTGGGGAAAAACACAAAGGGCCCATGCTCCTGGCGGTCTTCCCAGAATGGGAGATGCTCGAGCAGGGTACGCTGTTCTACAAAGAAGAGAAAACTCTCAGGGACCCCAAACCACTGCAGCTGCTCTACTTTATTGATGTTAAGGTTTTACTCAGCTCCTCTCTTTCCTCAAATCGATCATTCTGTGCCTGCAGAATCACAAAATCTAAGGGTCAACACCAGCAACATATATTTAAATACTGCTGAAATGGAAATACTGGTTTGCTTCTCTGCGTTGCAGCTGTACCTGCTCCATTCTATCCCTACTAGGTTGTCTTCCTCATATTAAAAGGCAAATGATTTGCCTGGACTCACAAGGTTAGTGACTGCCTGTCCTATCCCTGGAGTCTGGGTCACTTTGGCCCTAATCTGAATTTCATTCCCCTTCACTGCTTCCCTTGGATGGAAGTACTCTTCTAAGGCGCTGCCCTTTGAAACCTGAATGACCCTACAGGGTAAACTGCCCATTGATTTTCAGAGAGAACAATGGATTTAGTCCCACAGTCCCTATTTTATAGGAATTGGGTTCTGAGAGATTTCTCTCATGGCTATAGGAGAAGTGTATTTTGCACATTAACACAACTCTGTGTCAGCAAATATGTTTAAGGCAGCTATTTACCATTGCTTGGTTCTAATGGGTTTCCTTTTCAGTCTGCTGGGGAATGCCCCAGTGCTTCCAGAAACCCATTTCTCACATTTCCTCTTTTGCAGCTTTAAAGGTTGACCCATCTGAAATCTATACATTATTTCACAGCCATCAGTGGCTTTTTCCTGGTTAAATTATTTAATGGGATTGTTTTATTGAAGGCTTCAGATTAGCTGCTGACACTTATTGGCAGAAAGAAACACGTTCTTCCATTGGGATAAAACATATTTTTTATTAGAGAAAAGAGCAACTAAATTGGGTTTCTGTCTTTTAAATCCTAGCTGTAGAAAATGAAGACATCTGGCCCTTTAAATGGCAACTCACCTAAGTATCAAAATAAAGCGTGAACACATTTTTCTCTCTCTCCTCTCATTCTCATCTTCTTCTTCCTCTTTGCCCTTGTTTTCCCCTCCTCTCTTGCTCCAACTTACTCTATTACTCTATTTTGTCTATTTTGGATGGCGTATCTTCTTATCTTCCTATTCTTTATTCCTCTGGGTTTGGAGTTTTTAATTCCAAATGCCACTTGTCTCATGGAGGGAATAAATCAGGGGATCTGAAAGGAAAGAGAAAAGTAATTGAGGTTTGATTTCAGCTGCCTTCTTCCCTCTGCAAAGCTTTTTCTCTGGGAATTTTACAGATGCAAACAGAGACATTCCAAACTACCTGTTTTTTCCATCTGAGTGGGGGATGGGAGAGAGGGGAAATGTGGGAGCAAACAGCTGACCAGGTCCTCTCCCTCTCCTTCCCCACTATTACTACGGTAATTGAAACTACCTCTTCAATGTGTCTCTTTATTTCCTCACTGCACCTACAAAGCAAGCCAATCAAGTTGGAACAATATAATATTTCATTTACATAGTACTTTCATTTATTTTGCTCTCTCGAAGGCTTTTTTAAAATCTGATTTTCTTTCCAGCAACTGTCCTGTAAGGGAGAAAGGGCAGCTATGACCATCTCTATTTTACAGATAACAGAATGCAAACCCAGAAAAGGGAAATGATTTGACTGAATTCACAGAGCTAGCTTGTGACATGAGCAGGTCTAGCATCTAGGTCTCCTGATTCTCCTGTTGGCCCCATGCTAGTTCCACTAGACCACACTGCAAATTTCACAATAACAGAATGTCAGCAGAGAGGCACATAAAAGCTAAACAGTGAGCTCTTCTCTTAGAAACAAGTTGTAAAGATGGACTATAGAAATTTCCTGGGGAGGTCTCTGAGAGAGACTCAAGAGGAGAAGAATGGAGCTGGCTCGGGGAGATGTGAACATTTTCTATCCATGATTTAACCAAACACATTTTAGCAACACTGTGCTAAACACAGCACTTAACTCTAATGCTATGGGGAAGGCACGGGCTCTTAGATTTAATGGTCCTACTACCTCCGCTTTGCTATGACTCTTATCAGAGCTCGCTTGGCCATGAATAGCCAGGATGTATTAATTGGACTCAATTATTCATCCCCAACAAATGAGCTGAGTGACTAGGAGCGCTTTTTTGTGGGGGCTGGGGGTTGTTGGTCATTTCCTTGGAAGTGACAGGTCAGAGAATCATATAAACATATCTGATTAATAGAAGGAAGAAATGAATGTGACTTGAAGGGCCCTTTTTTGGATCACTCACACTGAAGCCACAAATATGGGTTGGTGGGGGGGGAGTCTTAGGAATGGGGAAGGAGGGGACAGGAGCTCTGAATTTAATACCATGACAACATCTGCTCAGTTCTGAGTAAATTTAAAAAAAAGCCAATCAATATTTATTGAGTAGCTATTACATACAAGGCATTTTACTAGGTGTTGGGTGGGTGTCTATAGAAGGAGCATGCAGACTTTTGCTGTCTTCAGGGAGCTTAAAACTAGTTGGGGTGACACAATAAAGGCATATGACAAAGCTTACAACATGAGTCAGTATAAGGTAAAAGTTACATGTAACTTAGAGATAGTGCTGTTTTGGTTACCTTTGAGGGGGACCTAGAATCTGGCTTGTAGCAATGATTCCTTACATGTTCAGCCCTCTCTCCCTTTGTAAATTACTGACTTGGAGTCAGTTTGGGGACCAGAAAAGGGAATTAACTCACTTAGGCCAATGGGGGGGGTCACATAGTAAATTATAGCTTTGGCACCTTAATGCATTTGCCCACAGCCCTGAAAGAATTAAAGTACCTTCCTCAGCACCTACTAGTTGTGCACAGAATCTAGCTGCAGAGAGGCATCTTTGTTTCTGTGATTAATTGTAGCTTGTACTGTCCTCAAATCTGATATTTAATTATCCTAAAGTGCTTTATGAATATAGATTATGTGCCTCCGGAATCTGGGGTATGGTCCAGGGGTGACTGTGTGAGTAATCTTTTCTCTAGTGAAGGCAGATTTCAACATAACCAAGCAGCCCCTTCTTCACTGTCTATCTTTAGCCCCCTGTCACATCAAGGAAAAAGGACACTTACTACCACAGGGTATTATTTGTCTCAGGCCACAGAAAGAATTCGGATGTTTCTACTAACCCCATCTGTAAAAGCTGGCTCCACTCCTGGATGGATGGGAAAGTCTCTCTCTCTCTTTCTCTCTCTCTCTCAACCTCTCTCTCTCTGTCTCTGTCTCTCTCTCTCTCTCTCTCTCTCTCTCTCTGTCTCTCTGTCTCTCTGTCTCTCTCTCTCACATACACACACACACACACACACACACACACACTGGAAAGCACTAGCACAATATAGAACTTCTCACATATCTCTGACCATGACATTGCAGATATGATGCCCAGTCTCCCAGCTCCCCAATATGTGTTGTCTTCCCTCATTACTATAAGTTCCTTCTGGGTTGAGACTATCTTACATGTTTTTGTTTGTATCCTCCCATGTTTAGCACAATGCCTGACACAGTGTAAGCCTTTAATGGGAAGGCAAAATGATTGACTAGGGGTTGGAGCATAACTTGTGACCATGAAAATCAGACCAACTACACTGACCCCTAAGCTTCCATTACCAACCAACTCTCTTAATTTGCCCTAAGTAATGAGTAGGTTAACTCTGGTACTCAGGTTTACGTCGTATTAAATGCTGATTGACTTCCAGGAACAGCCCTGAGGTCCTGATTTTTAGTCCTTTGTTCAGATTACTGGAATAGTCATAGAAATGGGTGTAGGCAAACTGGCTCAGATCCTCCAAGAACTCAAGCAGCAAGCAAGTAAGAATTTTAATAAAATAATTGTAGACTAGATTCACTCCATTGCTTCGATATTTCTTCAGGCATTTATGCTTCTATTATCAGATGCATCACAACTATGACATTGTTGAGAATGGAAAGGGTTCACGAAAATATTGTGGGTTGACAGATGTTTTGAACCTATCTATCTCCCAGGCTGCACTACATCTAACAGCCTGAAAGTGATTTCCCTTTATGATATTTCATACCACATTGCAAATCTAAATTGATGCCTGTTTCCTAAATACATTTAAATATTAGCTGAATATAAAAATTTGAATACAGCCAACAATCCATGAATACGCAAATGCATTTCAAAACATTCTTCACCCTGAGAATCAGAATATGGCATATCTGGGACAAGTGAAAATGGATACAAAAGACCAAAATGGAAACATGCCTATCTGTGTATCTAAGCATTACTACTGTGTCTATCACCATAGTACCTGGGTCTTTTGTTGAGAAACATTTTTTCTCCTTAATGATGATAAACTCAGGAATATGCAGGAACAAGAGAACTAATTTATAAATAACATACATCCCATCTATAATGGCTAGTACTGGGGGGCCATTATGTAGAGGGGTCCAGATCATTAAAACTGGCAATGTTGCCAACACTACAAATCCATTGGGGGGGTGAATGGAGTTAGGACAAGAAAAGGAAGGGGCATGGGCAAAGGACAGATATGCTTTTGTGTTTCAGAGTAGCTTTCCCTATACATCTTTGTTTAGAATTATGTTTTCCTAGTAACGTGTTGTGGTCCTAAAGAATAAAGCGATGATTTACTAAAATATGGCTCTTTCATCAGCTGACCCTATCCCTAGATTCTTCTTGGCAACATCCAGGACAGGAATCAAGGAGTAGATGATCCCTTTCCATATAAAGTGCTTCACTAAAGTAGGAGCTTGGTTGTGACGAGACAAATCAAGTCTCTCATCTACACAGAGTCCAAAAGCATAAATAAACCTATGCTAGAGAAAAATAATTCATGCAAACTGGAGTGAAACTCCATCCTGGCCACTGGCCGAGCACAAGACTGACTCAAATGTGCTAGTACCTCTCTCACCTGCTGTTTTTAGTAAGTGCTGTAGACTTGAAGCGTTGTTAAAACCAAACAGAAACAAATTGAAACTAGGGCAATATAATTAACACAGAAAACCACAAATTGACGTTTTATATATATATACATACATATATATATGTATGTATATATATGTATATATATATGTATGTATATATGTGTATATATATTCTATCATATTTTCATTTATTCCATTAAACATTTCCCAATTATTTTTTTGATGTGGTTTGGGCAGTAAAATAAGGGAGGTTAGCCTAAACAGTCTCTAAGATCTAATTTCCTTTTGTCAGAAGGATGAAGATGGGTTGAGAAAGGATGGGGGAACAGACATGTTTTAAAAGCATTATGTAGGCTGTATGGGGCCTGTAGGCCATGAGTTTGATCCCTTTGAAACAGGGCTTTTATTTGATTACCTGATGCATGGCCAGGTTCACCTTAGTCACTCAATAAACAAATTTTTGTTGATTGATTGAACCAATAGCTTTTACTGTGTAGTATGTACTGTGTGGTATTTATTTTGGAAAATATTTTTTTTTTATGTAATGCTTCCTTTTACCAAGTAGCAGAAGAAACTTAGACCTGAAGACTGAGGCCCATTTTGTTGGTTCAGCACTTGACATACCTTCAGAAAGCATGTCTTTTTCCCTCTCTAATCTACACCTCACATGTTGGAAATACTTGTACAAAGATGTGACCCACATAAAGAGTAAGTGTAGCACCTCTAACTGTCTCATCAATGAATGGAAACAGGGGAGTTTTTGCGATATTGGTAGAGGAACAAATTCTCATACTAAAAATAATTTATATCAGAATCTGAACTTCCATCTTTTCTATGCCCAATCTTTATCCTTCTGATGATAGTAGATTAGACCTTAGAGGTTCTCTATTCTAACCTCCCTCATTTTACACATGACAAAAGTCAGGCCCAGGGAGAAGCAATGTCCGTAAGGTCCCAAAGCAAAATAGTGATAAAGCTAAGGCTCTATTATAAATCTCCAGACTTCCAGTGAAGTGATTTTCCCATTATGCTATGTTGCTGATGTTGAGCACATACTATGTGTAAGGAGCTGATTTAGGGGGTATGATGAGGATAAAACAGCTTAAGACCCTGTCTCAGGTAATTTATTATCCAGTTGTGGAGATAAAACAAGCACCAACAAAAACAACTAAGGCTAAAAACGGTGTATGAGATATGACGTATGAGTGACACAGACAAGGTATGCCAAAATATTAGTTTTGATGGGAAAGAGATAATTTCATATAATGCTAGTCAGGGAAAGAGGTTTCACTGAAAAGTTAGGATTAGATCAGTGTCCTGAAGAGTGAGTGAATTGAATTTATATGAAACTGACACCTGCTAAAGACCTAAGCTTTAAAAGTCCAATGTATTTCATCACATCTGGGGTCATATCCAGTGGTTCTGATGTGTATCTGACCACTGGACCCAGATGGCTCCTGAGGAGAAAGTGAGGCTGGTGACTTTACACAGCCCTCCCTCACTTAAATCCAATTTACTTGCAAGTCATGGCATCACCTCCATGATATCATGGTCTTCTTTGAGAATGAAGGACAGGCAACAACAATTTATATCCAGGAAGAAGAAAGGAGAAGACCTCTTCAGTCAGGGAGATAGTATGAAGAAATTTGTTGATGTAATGGGAAAAAAACACATTCAGGGGATGATAAGTCAACTAGGCAAATTGAACCAAATAGTTCATAGGGATGAGTAGGAGGAGATTGGTAGTTTGTATAGGTAGGCTTGTTTGAGCCAGTTCATGAATGTCCTCAAATGCAAGACCAAAGAATTTGACTCAAATCTTGTAGACATCAGTGACCCACTTAGGATGTTGAGAAGGAGAAAGACATGATGAACAAATTAAAGTTCACCAAATCATATACTATCAGAATGGGTAGGATCCTCCAGAGAACATCAATTTCTGGCAGGTGAATGTCAAACCATTCAGGTCAGAATGCTGTGTCTTCTTGAGAGAACAACTTCATCAGTCCCTCTTTGCTATAGAGTTCACTAGGTTCCTTTCATTTAGTGCCCCAAATTATTTGCTATCACCCTTGGTTTGTGGAAGGATGGATTTGAATGGACATACCATAGAGCAGGGCCTGGCCTTATTTGAATTGGGCACATCTGGGGACATGTCACATTAGTCTAGGAACCTGAAAGCCTCACATTTCTTAGCAAGGGATATTGTTCAGTTCATGTTGTAAGTTCAGTGCATGTTGTAATTGCAATGTATAAACTCAAAATGAGATAACAACACTCCACTGGCTTGCATGAAGATTCTTCTCATCCATCTGCTCTGATGTCTCTGTAATAATATTATGAAGTTATATTTGACATGATAATCTAAAGATGACGAGGATGATTCTTATTGCAGTGATTTTATATTCTTTCCCTATATTCTTTTGTACTTTTTAGATACCACTCTAGCTAAAGCTAACTAAGCATTATTTTCTTCTTCTTTTTTTTTTTTTTTAAGTATACTAAGGTTGGGTAGTGGGCAGCCATGGGGATAAATTAATTGTCTGTTTAATGTGGCCGAATGCATTATTCAACCCTGGAGTAGGAAACTAGCTCCTCGTAACAGTGCAATAGGAAAAACTAATCATTTGCTTCTTACATATCCAACTTCCCCAGAAGTAGGTCAGAGGCAAGTGAGGTCCATGACAAAAGTGAAATGTGGGCAAGTACTCAGGTAGACAGGGGTTAATTGTTGTTGTTTTTTAGGCTTGTCCTCCTCCTGCTGTAGAGATCATATCCTTTCATGGATTCATTGTGTGTACCCCTAGAGTCTGAGCAGGGCCCAGTGTGGCCCCACTTCTTCCCTTTTACTCCAGTTGGACTGCTTTTCTCACTGTCACATGAATAAAATAATCTCTTTCCCAGCTCTATGCCTTTGATGATGTTCATCTCACCTCACTCTCTGAAAATCCATCTCCTTCAAAGTCTGGGTCACAGCTGACATTTCCTTGTATGTTTCTCTGTTTACTGAGTTAGAATAGGGGACAGAGCCTGAGACTGAGAAGTTGCCATGGCACAGATTGAAAGAGTAAAGGAATGATTCAGTTTAAAAGGTCCCACAGTTATGGACCTGGAACAATAATCCAAATTCAATAACAAGGATAGAAGTGGTTGAGCTGAGGGTACTGCCCAGAGTGTCAACAAGAATTGTACCATGATTACTAGTGGAAGGGATGAGTGAAGGCATATGGTCTACATTCATGATGCAGAGATTTGATGTGAAGATGGCAGGAGGGTACCTATTTCAACTCTCACTGATTTCTCTCTCTTCTGAACTCCTATAACACTTAGAGTTTATATCATACAATCTAGCCCTTCATTATGTTGGATTTTATAATGCCTGTTATTGCTTCATGAGGGCAATCTTTTCTTCTTCAGCTAAGCCCTAAGCTCCTTGAAGACAGGATACATAGGTAATATTTCTTCCGAGTAGATTGCAAGTGCTTAATAAATAGATGCTGATTGATTGATAAATTGATTAGACTAGTAGGAAATGAACCTCGAAGTGGTCCATTCTGCTTCTCAGTGGCACTTCTAAAAGGGATGGGGGGGGGGGAGGAATTGTAATTATTGACAGAATTGTAAATATCACCCCTGTGGGGAATTCATGAGAGGAGGAAACCTTTTCAATGGAGTCCTGTTTAGCTTGCTAATAGCAAAGGAAGGGCCCCAGTGCCCCTTCTGAGACTTTTGCTTGGGATTTTTAAATTTATATACTCCTGGCACTAACTATCGATGAAAATAAATTTTGAAGAGAACTATGGATTCTGATCCATATTATCCTTGCCTGGTTATGAATAATTGAGAGCTCACTGCTATAGAGTTGGCTGCTAGAAAAAGTAGTGTCAGAATAACTCTGAATAAACAAAGATGGAAGACACAAAATTACTAAGGAAGTAAAAGCTAGTCTGTAAGCAGTTTCCTGGAGGATCTTTAGTCCAGTTTGGGCTGTTTGTAAGCCCCTTCTCAAACCGAACCTTAAAGAAATCAGAGAACAATCTCCTTCCTAGGGCTATAATTGTTTTCCCAATAGGTAATAGGGGAACTCTGTTGCAGAGACATGCTCTGAAATCCAGCCATCCTGGGAGCAGCAGGAGAGGATGGTGATGAAGAGAACATGAAGCACTCTGGTAAGAGGAGTCAGGGCTAGTCATCATCCTTGCCATCTCATCAATGACCAGGTTGCTCTGAATACACTAATGATGCCATTTTCTGGTCTGGAGGCAAAGCTATTGCACTTTCTATTAGGCTATTTATGATTGGCAAATGGCCACAGCTCTGGTATTTTGATGAGTTGAGTGACAGCCCCTCGGAAAAATCTCCCAAGTCACAAGGGAGGAGGAAAATCTCGTCATGCTGTTCATATTCGGCTTGGATCTTGTCAGAGGCAGAGTGCACGGCTCTGACCCAGCTTAGGCAAGTGAGAATAGAGAAGCCGGTGAATCGGAAATTCACAACCCTCACAGGCTTTGAGGTCATGGAGTTTGTTCCTTTGGCTAAGCTGCTTTTAGGACTTCCTCATTTCCTACCCCCTCCCCTGAAGAAATGAGCGCAGGCCTCTTTCCACATATGCACTCAGACATGCAGAAGCAAATGCCAAAATGAATTAACTGGAATAGCTCTATTAATTTATGCCTCGACAGTAATGACCTTAAGACACAGAAGAATTATATATTAATTTGTTTCTAGCGTATAGCACTGCTAAGTTAACACATTTAGGAGAATACACTTCCCTCATCTCCAGCTGTGAAGGTAAATGAGGCAGACTGTCAGCTTGGGAAGGACTTTGGAAAAATGACCACTAGATGGCAGCTTGGCCTCAAAGATTGGCCCCCGCTGCCCTTGCCGCCCACACAAACACTCTCCTTTTGCATCATTATTTGACAAATAAACAAACAAAAAATCTACTATTTTTCTCATGTTGCTCATTTGGCAATTATATGTAAACTCCTAGCTTTACATGAACATGTACATGCGCATGTACATGCACATGCTATTTATGTATGTAGAAAGAAACCTTGCTCCATGGCCAGGGAAGGTTGAGGGTTTCAAGGCCCTGCTCCTTCCCAACCTAAGTCTGCCCCTCACTCCTCAGGCTAGCAGCTGCACACACCACACTGTTGAGTTTTATTGATGTAAGGAAGGGGAGAGATGGCTTTGGAAAGTCAGAGGGCATAATCCCTTCCAGGAGGGAAACTGCTTTTAACATGTGGCTTGGTCAGCCAGCGGCTCCCGACAAGACCAAGACATGGAAATGTACTCAAAGATGCATTCTCTGTCTTGTACATGTGTATCCTTACCGCTTAAGACCAGATGAGAGGTCTGAATGTCTTCTGTTACTCCGTTCTGCTTCCCCCTCTACATCTCACCTTCTTTACAGGCTGTCTTTCCTTTCTCTTCATTCTTCTTTCCATCTCTCCTCTCTCCTTTCTCTTCTTTTTCTACCTTCTTCCCTTGCTTTCAATTACTTGCTTCCTCCCCATCCTCATGTGTGTGTGTGTGTGTGTGTGTGCGTGTGTGTGTGTGTGTGTTTGTGTTTTGCTTTCTTGCCCTTCTAGGATATTTTGGTTTGAACTGCCTGTGGCGCAGACAAGTTCCATCTACCTCTTCCTATTCTTTTTGCGATTAATGACAAGTTATAATTTTATGGATGGTATTTGTCTTCAATACCACCAGATACTTTCTAGGCTGCTCTATTCTATATCAGAGACATCACTGTCAAAAGACCAGGTCATCCCATGTCATTAAATATATACCATGGCTCCAAGATCTAAGACAGGATTAGAATTGTAGTTTTAAAAATACTTCTATGGAAATATATATGTATACACACATATAAACATATATGTGTGTATATATGTATATATACACATATATAATTATATGTTTACACATAATATACACAGAAATGAATTCTTAATGTGTCTATTTCTCCAAGATGTTACTGAGACAAGATTTAGTATGATCCTCCCAGTCATAGAATCTTAGAGTTATCAGGAACCTCAGTGACCATCAAGTCCAATTCGTACCTGAAAAGAATTTCCATTAAAACATCCCTGACATAGCCAACTGCTTCTTAAAGACCTATAATGAAGTGGAACTCTCTGCTGCTGAGGCAGTCTTCTTCTTCCTTGTTTTTCTGTGTTTGCCTTGGTTTTATGTATAATAGAATCCAGGATTTTTAGAGTGAGGGGACCCTGAGAGGTTATCTTATCCAACCCATATTGGTTACATAAATTTCTCTGCAACATTCCTGAACAGTAATCATCCAGTCATTTCTTGGGATGTAGGAGATTTAGCATAGAAGGAAAATTGCAGGAGGAGAGCCAACTAGTAACTGGGGGATCTGGGAAGGCTTCCTGGAGCAGGTAGCCCTGGAAATGAACATTGAAGGACTAACAGGATTCGGAGATATAGAGATGAACAGAGGGTGCATTTTTACTCATCCATCAGTTTATTTATCTATCTGTTTATTAATTTATTTATTCTGAAGACTGGCTTGTATGAAGGCATAGAGATGCAAAAGGGATTGCTGAGTTTAGAGAGCATATAGTAGTTCTGTTTTTTAGGAATTTTAGTTTATAGAGGGAAATAACTGTAAGATTAGGAGGTTAGGTTGCAGTCAGATTGTGGAAGATCTTAAACCCCAAGCTAAGAAGCTTATATTTTTCCCTAAAGGCAATGGGGAGCCACTGAAAGCTTTTTTAAAAAGTCAAATAAAAATATTTATTAAGTTCCTACTGTGTGTCAGGCAATTTGCTAAGTGCTGGGTACATGAAAGGCAAAAAACAAAACAAAATCAAACAAACAAAAAACATCACTCCTTGCTTTTATGAGGAGCTCATGGTTTAGGGAGGAGACAAGATAAAAGAAATTATGTACAAACAAGATGTATGTGTAGTAAACTGGAGATAATCTTAGAGGAAAATCACTAAGGAGGACTACAAAGAGGCCATAGAGTATGGCTTTTGTTGCAACTTGAAGGAAGATATGGTCAGAAATGTTTCTTAGGAAGATTTTTGGTAGCTGTGTGAAGGTTGAATTGAAGAGTAGAGGGACTAAGGAGACCAATTAGGAGGATATTGCAATAGTCTTAAGATGTGTGATCAAGGCTTGAACCACACAAATCACCCACAAATATGCTTACACCCCTCATCAACATTTCATTTACTTGGCCATAATCCTTAGGAGAAATCTTAGAATCCCATAGCTTGGGATCCCTGACTACCATTATTTTTAATATATTACTATGGCTTCATAGTATGTGGACATCAATAACTTTCCATTACCTAATATTTTATTAACTGAAACTTCCACACAGTGATAATTGATGTTCATAATTATGACCTTAAGGTGATGCAAGAAAGCACAGCAACTTCTGAATATTCAAAACCAGATTCAATTATGTTCAGTAGAATTTGAGTATTAAGTATATTTTATTGTAGTATATTTTTTCAAAATTAGAAAATCATCTACAGTGTGTGTGTGTGTGTGTGTTTGTGTGCACGTGCATGTCATATGCATTATCTGAGTATTTGATTAAATAGGAAATTGACATTTACTTTGTATTCTGTCCCTCAGTTCTTTCCTTTGTCTTCCTCCCTTCCTCCTTTCTTTCCTTTCTCCTTCCTTCCTTCCTTCCTTCTTTCCCTCCTCCTATATTTCTCTGATATAAATTGCTGTGGCTTTAAAGTAAAACAAACAAATATACATGCTCTTTCCCTCCAAATAATAGACTATAAATTCAAGACTGATTATGCCTCAAATTAATAGGATGCTGAAATCTTACAAGTTCCCACCCAATATCAACCTTGGCCAGAGTTTCTGGATCATTGCCGAAAAACGTTCCTTTTGCTGCCATTAGTGGACATTTTTTTTTGTGATCTAAGGGGGGAAATGTTCTTCTCCTTTCCTACTGTGGTGTACTTCCTGTTGCTAGATGAATAATTGAGCAGTTTATTTTAATCAGGAGTTCCTTGCAGTGAGGGGGTGGGGCTGGAGAGGGTTAATTGCTAGGGTAAAACAGCTACAGGAGTTCAGCTTACTGGGGTGTTAATTGGGTAACAGGTGAACATAAATAGTGTGGAGAAGCAGGAAATTAGATCAGAGGAGTGAAAAGTATAGACATTGAACACCACAGCCCTTATAAGGTGCCTACCTTATCAAAGCACAGACTGGGGAACACAGTGTTTTCCCTTTCAAAATCTTAGCCAGTTCTTTCCTATGACTAGCTGCCTCTTGGGGAAGAGAGGTTGCCATCAGTTAGTCCAGAGAATGGGGGTCTTTCAGTCCTATTGATGCGTTAAAGAATACCATTCCCACTATTTTACTGTGTTCAGATTAGATGATTGCCTACTGGTTGTGTTTCCGGAGGGGGGGAAGGGGGCAGCGAAGGTCCTAGTCTTCCCCAAATGGTGCTCTTCCCTGTTCCCTGATGTTCCAGCTCCCTTTACCAGAGGGCAAAGCTCTTTATTCCAGTTGGAAAGGAGATCTCATAAGTGACCCTGGGAAAAGTAACATGTCACAGAGACTTCGCTTCCCACAAAGGTATGAATGATTAGAGTTAAATTATTCCTCAAGAGCGTGTCTCAATAGAGAAAGTTTAGAAGGAGAGAATAGGCATGAAAAATAAGAATGGAACAACACAGAATGAGGAAAAGGCACAGAAAGGTGAGTGAAATCAAACTTTTATGGTTTTATGCCTGTGTCCCAGGCTGTGCTTGACCATTCATTTTTCAGTATGGGATAAGTGTGTTCTACTTGTCGCAGTTCCCAGTAGAATCTCAGTTCCATTTATGTATACCATGGCATACAATATGTATTGAGACGACTGACCAAAGGAAACCAAAGATGGATGTACTAATATGTCCCCGATTAGGGGAATTTATAGCTGATTATTGTTGTCAGTATATCTTTCTTTTATCTTTGTACTTATCTTTCTTCTGGAAGGATTGTATTTTCTAGTTTTCTGCTGGACTTCTCCAATTGCATGTCCCACGAGCACCTCAAGTTCAATATGTCTAAAACTGAACTTGTCATCTTTCTCTAAAACTGGTTTCTCTTTCAGACTTCTCTAGTTATGTCAATTACACCACCATTTTCACCATCATTAGTGTTCATATTATTGGAGCCATCTTTGATGATACTTGAGGGCTTCCTTCTTCTTTATCCCACATATCCAATCAGTCATCAAATCCTATGAATTCTAATTTTGAAATGCTTCCAGCATCTTCTTCTTCCTGAAGAATCTCACAGCCATCATCCTAGTTTAGACTCTCCTTATGTCTTGTGTGCATTTTCCCAGTATCTCTTAACCAGTTTCCCCACCTCTAGTCTCTCTCACTCTAATTGATCTTACATACCTTCTCTAGGTTAATCTTCTTAAGACATTGCTTTAGTCATATGTCACTCTACTACTTAAAAACTTTCCTTGAGTCCTGTGGCCTACTGAATATTCAAAACTCCCCAATTTGCCATTTAGGGTCCTCTACAATATGATTCTAATTTGCCTTTATCAATTTCTCCTTTACTGCTCCCCCTCACATAATCTTTGCTTCTGTCAAACTGGACCACTCACTGTTCTAAAGATGAACCCACACTTTTCCAGTTCCATATTTTTAAATGTATCATTCCATTCCTTTTGTCTGGAATGCCCTTCCACCTGTATTCAATCTCTGGTAATCACTTACATATTTCAGATGCTGTCACCTCCATGAAAACTTTCTTCTATTGCATATGACCTCTGAATCAATCTCAAAGCAATTTGAGACCCTCCCATGTTCTTTTTTTTAATAACCAAATATGTGATTTTAGTGGTAGAGGCATGTCCCGCTGTGGCATTCCATGTATAAATGCAGAGGAGCACCTGTTCCTGTACCTGCACCTGTACCTGCACCTGCAAATGGTTCTATAAATTATAGTCTAGGAGAGTTATCTGGGGGCACTGAGAGGTTAAGTCACATGACAAGGGATGCAGGGTTAGAGGAAGGACTGGGATCCAGTTCTTCTTGACTTGGTGGCTCCTTCACTAGCCACTTCACCATGCTGTCTCACTTTCTACTTATCATGTGCAAATTTGTATGTCTTATCACATCTCAGTTTTAAGTTCTTTGAGGCTAGATACAATGTCACACACATACTTTTTCCTTTCTCTCAGTATCTAGCACAGGACATTTTACATTACAGAAACTTAATAGTTATTTTCTTAATGAATGAGATTAAAACCTAAGAAAAGGTTAGGCATAATGAAGATCATATGATGGAAGAAAGAGGAATAGTTCCTTTTAGGCACCAGTATCTTTTAATACTTGGGCATACAATGGGCTCTAAATTCTCTGGTAGTTAAGGCAAAAAAGAAAAGATATTAGATGACACAGTTGCTTTTTTTCTGGGTATTCAGTTTGTGCAAACTTATATAGAGAGACCTTTTCCCTCTTGAACTAACTCAAAGGATTCAGGACATTGAAAGAACCTTGAAGCTAGAGTGAGATGCAGGGAAGTAAGAGACAGTCCAGGAGAAGGCTATCAAAAATAATTAACGTGTTGGCAATCAAGGCCTTGGAGTATAAGGCCAATAATAATATTGGGTTATTTGGAGAAAAGAAGACTCAGGAGGATGAGACTTAATAACCACTATCAAGTATATGGAGTGTGTGGGTGATGTTGAGTACCTATTCTTTATTTCCCGTGAGGGAAAGAAAAAAAGGAAGAAAAAAAAATCAAAGTCACAGTAAGAGGGATTTATGTTAAATTTTGAAATGTATTGTAAAAGAGTAAAGGAAGATTGTGGAATTGCACTTTTTTTTTAAATGAAAAGGTCAGCTACTGTCATTCTGAGAGAGAAGTGTATCCCTACCTAGAGTCGGATGCACAATACCACTCCAAGGTCCTTTTGAGCAATGTTCTTACTATTATAATCACAAAGTGTTTATTGAGTTGTTCCATCCTCTTGGCACTCCTCCATTTTTCTCTAACTCTCCAAACCCTTCTCATTCTTCAAGGCCCAGTTAAAACACTTTGGGAGTCTATTCTCAACAATGAGTCTTTAAGCAACTCTCAAGAAAGGACTGCTTCTTAGCCATTTCTTCCGTACCAGCTTTGAGTCACAAAGCCACCTTGTTTTGTGCTTAACTATTCTCTGATTATTTCATGTGAAGTAGAGTTTTTGTTTTACTTCATTCCCTTGCAACTCACTCACACACACACACACACACACACACACACACACACACACACACACACTTTTGTGACATTTCACATAGTGCCAATCTGGCCACTTTAAAAAAAGAACCTGCCCTGGCATCTTCATTCTTTCCTCTTTGTCCCAGTTAGGATCTTATTTTCATATGGAAGTGTGTTTGCTCTGAGGGGGACTTTGAGTATATATGTTCTAGGCAGATGTTTACATACCCTTCTCGTAGGCTTATAAGGAACAATGGATACCAGGGAAGAGATGGCTAGGAGTTAGGAGATGGAAGCCTTGGAGCAATGTGGGTGCATCATAATATTTGATACTTTTCCAGCATGTTACATCCCTTATCTCATTTGCATCAACTTTGTGATTTAAGTATTATTTTTACTTCACTGCGCAGTTGAGGACACTGAAGTTCAAAGGTTACATGTCTTGCCCATAGTCAGCTAGTAAGTGTCATAGGTGGAATTTAAACATAGGTCTTCATGACTCTATGCCTAGAACTGTTTCTGTTACCTCACACTGCCTCTCAAGAACTTTATAGATAAATTTGTGCTGGATGACTTTGGAAAACTCTGGGCAAGGTGGATTAAAAAAAAAGTTGTTTTTGTTCTAGTCTTTGCTCTTTGGACTTTAGGCAAATCCATTAATCTCTCTGCATCTTTCATTACCCCTCTGGAGGTCCAGGAGTTCATATTAATGTTATGCCAAATACACTTAACAACTCATTTTCTGTATTAGCCCAGAATTCCTTCATTCATCAGGCAGATGTCTCCCTGGGCTTTGTGACCCACCTAAGCCACCTTGTTCCCCCAGCTGTGCTGAGTGATATGGGATTGCTAGTTTGGCAACTGCAGAGAACAAATTTTCCACAGGAGCAGTGGGGAAGGGATAGATCTATGATAGCTAGATAACTGGGTTAGCTATCACTTCTTCACTAGTTGTTAATCACAAATCTTTCAAATGGTCCAATGACAGACTTGGGTTTAATCTCCTTTTATTTCTCCTAACTATTATGAAGTTGTGGTTCCGAAGTGAAATGACTAAAAGGTAAGTTTAGCCTGCAGAAGAAAGTAGCATGATACAGTATAAAGGACCCTAGTTCTGAAATCTGAAAGCCTGGGTCCAAATTGACATTTCTTACCTGTATGACCTTGGGTAAATCAAGTATATCCCTTTATGATAGGTTTCTTAAGCAAGGGTACTGGCAAATGACCTCTGAAGTTCCTTGCAGTTCTGCATCTAGGATCTAGGATCTGATAGTTCTGATTTCTGTAATGCTTTATTAAAACTACTCCTTAAAAATATCTCAGTTTATCCCCATAACAACCATGTGGGAGGTAGGTATTATTATGATTGCAGTTGAGGGAACTGAGGTAGACTGAGGTCAAGTGAATTTTATGTGATCACGCAGCTTATTATGTGTCTGATATCAAATTTTGTATCAAGTCTTTCTGATTTCTTATCCAGCCCTCTAGTTATCATACCACCAAGCTGCCTCAAAAAATCTTTTGAAAAACAAAGGTGTAGGGGCGGAGTCAAGATGGCGGTGTAGAAGCAGCAACACATTGCAGCTCTCACATAGCCACCCCAAAATACCCATAAAATAGGACTCTAAACCAATCCTGGAACTCCAAAACGCACACAAAGATACTTCCCACTAAAGTCAGCTCGGCTC
>CM053580.1:272441409-272526501 GCA_028627135.1 Pseudochirops cupreus | reverse complement strand
GGCGGGGGAAAGACGGGGAGAAAAGATGTAACTCAAAAAAATTTAATAAAGAATTTAAATAAAAAAAAATAAAAAAAATAAAAAAAAAAAGAAAAACAAAGGTGTATGTGTTTCTCTACGTAGAATTCAGGAGAGGAGGTAGAAATCCAAATTCTGGATCATCAGAGAATTAACAGTGTGGATATTTACTCTCTTAGAATGTCATAATCAAAAATGTTTGGGAGTTTCCTTGGGATATAGGTTACTATATGAAATTTTGGTGATGGCAAAGAGGCCATGTAAAACACGATTCCTGATTTCAAAGAGCTTAGAGTCTAGTCAGGGAAATAGGATATATACTTTAAAAGGTCATATAAGAGTGCATTATAGCATATGATTAGAGATAAATGCTACATGAATACCAAAAGTGCTACATGAATACCATGGTAGGTGTGGCCACCAAAGTGGTGACGAGGCACAACATTGTGGAAAGGCAGACCTTACGATAGACCTGTATGGAATGAAAGGACTTAGAAAAATAAAGAAACAGAAAGAAATTCCATGTAGGAGAAACAATGTTAGTGTGATCAGAGAAATGAAAGCAAAAATGTTACATACTGATAAAAAGTTGAGATGAAATGTCCACCTTTTATCTGTCCATTTAATAATATTGCAAAGACAAAATTCAGAATGACTAGAAATATGATTTGCTTGAAATATCAAAAGCCCTAAGTTACATATTTTGAAGAAAAAAAATGAGGTTGACTAAGGAGTCTCTATTTGCAAATTTACCATGTTTTGATGCCTGGCTTTTATGGAGTATCTAGTAAAGGATTTCAGAGATTATCTTATCCAAACAACATGATTGGGAAGATGCCTGAAGATGACTGGCAGAGCAGTAGCAACCAAAGAAATTTTTGTTTTTTCTAAGTTTTGTTTGTCATGCAACTCAGCCTAGAGTCTTCTATTCAAAGTCATGGAAAATACCTAGTATGTAGAACCCAGAGTCCTAGAATAGGATCTGAGAGGAGTTGTACAAATGCATGACCTATAAACTATACTGGCTTCTACCTCATGTCATGAAGCTTCTATCTTGCCCCTTTTAGTCACTCATCCCCTATCAGTTCCCAAGCTTGCTTTCTGATAAGTTAAAAAACAAATCACACCATAGATGTCTTTTTCTTGCAAATGTGAATTGTAGATGTGTTACTGTCTTTGAAAAATATATATATTTATATATATATATATACACGTATATATATGTTCTTTGTATTTGCAACTTGTATTAGCTACAGACATTTTGGAAACATTGAAAGATGAAAAGCAATCCTTAGATTTTATGAGTCCTATTTAAAATCATCACTTTATTTATTTATTTTTTACCTTCAGATATATTGAATAGACCATCAAGTTCCATATGGCAGGAAATGTATCAAACCACAAATATTGATCAAGAAACATGTTTGTTGCTGATCAGAGATAATGTTACTTGTACGAATGTGCTTTTTGGTCAATATTTATTCCTTCCTAAAATTACACAATTATGTTTTCTGCTCTTAAACTCAATTTGGCCAATTTGCTTTAATGTAATTTCCTGTTCTCATGTATAATTTATTTATGTGGTTAGGTTTTCCTCCATAGAAACCTATACTATTGTAACTTTCTCTAAACAGCACATCTGGGAGGGTTAAGATCTGGCACTATCAACTAAAGAAACATTTAGCTTGTGAAACACAAAAGCAAATGTGACTAAACAATTGTTGAAAGTGATCAATTTTAATCGGGTTGTGATGGTAATATTTAAAAAGAAGAACAAAGAACACAATTCGTGTTGTTCACAGAAATTTATGTTCTAACAACTTGAAGCTTGAATCTATGATGACTAACAAAATAACAACAGTTAGCAAAATAACACACATCTAATTTTTGTTTACTATCCAACACACTTTATATACATTAAGTGATTCTCTCAACATGACATTGTGGTAAGTGAATATAAATGGGCAATGGGAATTTTTAAGTAACCTGACCTCTTAAAAAGGGAACATTAGCGTTCATTCATTCAATAAGTACTAGTGGGTACCTAGATGGTACATGGGAGATGAAAAAAAAGGGAGAGGTATAAGATGCAATTTCTGACCTTGAGGAGTTTACAGGCCTACTTCCAGGGCAATGAAGAAATTGACTTATCCTTTCTCCTTTTCCTAAAATGGTAGCAATTTGATACAGGTTAGAATAGTGTAGGTTTCCATGGAGGAAAACCTAGCCATGTAAATAAATTACACATGAGAATAGTAAATTACATTATTTGATACAGGTTATACATGCTATCATGTAAAATATATTTCCATATAAATCACAGTTGTGAAAGAAAAATATAGATCAAAAGGAAAAAATGCAAAAAGTAATAAAGCAAGTAAAAAAAAAAGTATGCCTCCATCTGCATTCAGAGTCCACCTCTTCTTTGTCTGGATGTGGACAGCATTTTCCTTTGTGAGTTCTTTGTATTTGTCTTGGATCATTGTGTGGCTGAGAAGAATTGAATCATTCATAGTTGATCATCACGCAATGTTGCTGATATTCTGTACAATGAACATCCCTCAATTTCCAATATTTTGCCACCACAAAAAGGGCTATTGTAAATATTTTTGCACATGTAAGTCCTTTTTCCTTCTTTTTTCTGATCTCTTTGGGATACAGACCTAGTAGCATTACTGCTAAATCAAAATGAATGAAGTTTGATTGCCCTTTGTGCTTAGTTACAAATTGGCTCTCAGAATGGCTGGATCAGTTCACAACTATACCAACAATGCATTAGTGTACCAATTTTCCCATATCCTCTCCAATATTTTTCATTTTCTTCTTTTGTAATATTAGTCAATCAGATAGGTGTCAGGTGGTACTTCAAATTTGTTTTAATTTGCATTTCTCTAATCAAAAGTGATTTGGAGTAATTCTTCATATGCCTGTAGATAGCTTTGATTTCTTCATCTGAAAACAGCCTGTTCATATCCTTTGACCATTTATCAATTGGGGAATGACCTGTATTCTTATAAATTTGACTCAGTTCTCTATATATTTGAAAAAATGAGGCCTTTATCAGAGACAATTACAGTAAAGATTGTTTCCCAGCTTGCTGCTCTCCTTCTAATCTTGGTTGCATTGGTTTTGTTTATGCAAGAGCATTTTAGTTTAATATAACAAAGTTTATCTATTTTACATTTTGTGATGGTCTCTATTTTTTGTTTGTTCATGATTTTCCCCCCACCCTCTTTTCATAGATCTGACAGGTAGAATATTCCTTGCCCTTCTCATTTGCTTACGGTGTCACCCTTTATATCACGTACCCATTTTGACCTTATCTTGGTATAGTGTGAGATGTTGGTCTTATGCCTAGTTTTTACTTGCTCCATTGTTTTCCACTTTTCCCAGCACCTTTTTTTCAAATAGTGAATTTTATCTGCTTCCATTTTAAGGGAGAGTTCATCCCATTCCCATTCCCAGTTATGATTACTAACTGTACTAACTGTATTACTAACTGTATTTCCCTCCAAGCTATTATTTATCCTGTTTATCGTCTTTCTCCTTTCACTCTTTCCTTCCCTAACAGTATTTTGCTTCTGTCTACTGCTTCCCCCAGTCTACTCTCTTCTGTCAAGTCCCTTCTCCTCTCTTCCCATTCCTTTATTCAATTTCCACTTCTGCTACTTTCCTTTTGGAAAAGATAGATTTCTATATTTAACTGATTGTGTATATGATTACCTCTTTGAGCCAATACTGATGAGAGTCTTTTTCCCAATTTATCTTCTGTTCTTTTAATATGATTTTAAGCTCCTTTTTGAGCTCTTCTGTAAGTTCTTTCTGGGTTTGTGAATACTTCCCCTTTTTCTTTTGGGACTTTGGCAGTAGGTGTTTTGACATTGTTGTCCTCTTCTCAGTTTGTGTCTTGGTCTTCCCTGTCATCATAATAACGTTCTATAGGCAGTTTCTTTGTGTTGTTTTGGGTTTTTTATTTGTTCGTTTTATTTTTTTTAGCCTTTTCTCTTTCTTTTGAGTTCTGCTTCTGTGGTAGATGGGGCACTGTCTTTGACTTCTTGTGTCACAGGCTGCAGACCCTGGCTCTTTACCTGGTGCTATAATGATGTTGCCTTTAGGGGACCCTCCTGTCTGGTGTTATGCTAAGGGAGTGAGTTGGGTAGTGGCTGGCACTGATGGAGGCTATAGGGGACTGTCAGCTTACCTGGTGCTGAGCTGGGGTCCTAGTGCAGACATCTGGCATGTGCTGAGGCTAGTGGGGGTATTTCTGTGTTTCCCAGGGTTACACTGAAGTACATGGAGGTCTGGCTGCTGGAGGTTACCTGTTTGCCTGGAGCTACACTGAAGCACATGGTAGTCGTTCTTAGAGCTGGAGTCTACCCATTCTCCTGGCTATGCTGAGGCATGTGGGGTGGTTGTGGTGTTGGTGTTTGACTGCTCCATCATACTGGGTCTCAGGATCTCCCACCAGTTTGCTGAGGTGGGACTTGCTGCTGCCTAGCCAAGGACACTTCCTGTCCTGGACTAAGCCCCCCCCTTTATCCTATTGAGACACACTTTTCCTGACAACCTTCCAAGTTTCTTTGTCTAAAAAATTGTGTTGTCCCATCTTTTTGCTGGGTCTGGTGTTCCAGCATTTGTTTTGGGATGCTATTTTATGGTCATTTGGAGGTGAATATGGGAGAGTTACAGCAATTTACTGCTTCCTCTGATACCTTCCTTGGTGTCTACTTCAACAATCATTGATCTTTCAGTTTTATTCCGAAATATTCATTCATAATGTCAGTATCCTAGGCCCAATAGTCCAAGTGTTTTTAACTTTTTTGTGTGCAATGGAACCTTTTGGCAATCTAGTGAAATTTAGTGAATCTTTATCAGTATGACATTTTTAAATTTATTAAAAAAAGATTATAAAGAAAACAATTATATTGAAATAATTTTATATAACACATATTTGCACATATACATGTACCATGTGCATATATTTCCCACATATGTATATATGTGTATAGGCATACATATATACATACTTAGAAATAAATGCATATGCATACACATATACATACAAATAGATATATACACATACATGCATGTATACATACACATGGATATATACATACACATTTATACATACACTTACACTTATGCATACACATACACACACACACACATACACACACACACATATATATATATATTTCATTATATATGTGCTTGGCCTGTTGTCAGGAACACCTGTGTTCAAATCCAGGCTTTGACACTTGATAGTTGTGGGACCGTGGACATGAGATCATAATATTTGAACAGGAAGGGATTTAAATGTCACTTGCAGTAGTTCAGGTATTTCATTTCATTGCTGAGGAAACAAGAGTCCGGTGAGTTTTAGTGATTTTTCTAACGCCTTGAGCCTAGTTCTTCTGTTTCCAAATAGAGCATGCTCTTTATTACATTGTTTCCTGTCTACTGAAGACAGTGTTCTAGAAACATTAATCCTAAAGTGCAATAGCAAGAAAAGGGGACTGGATTAAGATTGCAAATTATTGATGACCTTATGACTCATTTTCAAGTCAAATTTATGGGCAAATATTAGGGCACATAATCTGTAGTAAGTTCATATTTTGTGGTCCCATATTATATTTGCTCTTCTCACATGGACCTAACAATCTTCAGTGCCAGTTACTTAAACTAGAAGATTATCAATCACACCACAGTGGAATAAACACTGACTCTGGAGTCAGATGCCCTAGGTTCAAATTCTACCTTTGTGACTTACTATTTGGGTGACCTTAGTTCATCATTTAGCCTCCATTGACACTAAGAATTTCATCTGTAAAATGAAGGGATTATATTAGATGGTATCCAGCATCCTATCTAGCATTAATCATGAGTCTATGTTAATTCCATTATATCTTACCTGAGTCCTGTTATTTTTCATCATTTAGTGCTATGGGAGTCAGTGAACCATAATTAAAGATGCTATGGAGTTGTACACAGAGATTTTGGATTTGAATGCAAGCTTTGCCTTTTACTTTTTGCTTGACTATGGGCAAGTTATTTCTTTCTATGCCTCAATTTCTTGATCTTCAAACTGAAGTTGTATTAAATAAAAAATATATTGTTCCCTTCAGCCCTGAATCTATATCCCATTATCCTTCATGTTAAAAATTACGTAGTAATAAACTGCTCAAATGTCATAGAATATGCTATTTTTTAACATTAAAAACATTTTTTTTTTGCTTTTTGGAGAGGAGAGGGAAGGGGGATTGGAGTTAAGTGACTTACCCAAGGTCACATGGTTAGTTTTGTGTTAAGTGTCTGAGGCTGGATTTGAACTCAGGTCCTCCTGACTCCAGGGCTGGTGCTGTATTCACTGTGCTACATAGTCACCCTATGCTATTCTTTTTGCCTTAAATTTAAAAAAAATGAAATATTTTGTTTTTATATATATTTTCCCCCAAAAAAGTATCCCCTTCCTCCTCTATGTGTTATCCTTTATATAAGATGACAATATATATTCTGATCCTATTCAAAAGTCAAGGAGATTAATTTTTTCCTCATATTCAAGGCTAAAACTGACCATTTTAAATGCCTGGTTTTTAATTTCATCTTTTTGTTCTTTTTACGTATATTGTTATAGTCACTCTGTATATTGTTTTTGTGACTCTTACTTACTTATGTATTAATTCATATAAGTAAGTTTTCCCAAGCTTCTCTATAGCTTCATATTAATTGTTTCTTACAGCTCAGCCATATTCCTTTATGTATATGTACCACACTTTGTATAGCCCTTAGCCCTTCTCTAATCTGTGGGCATAAAATGCACTATTCTTATTTTTCTAAATTAATTGAAACCAGGCTAGAATTCCTCGAACTACAGAACTACAGTACAGTACTACACTGATGTAGGTATGGTGATAACCCTGGATTCTTGAAGATTCTGACAGTGGATCTTGGGTTTGGGAAGGGCCCACAAGATGAAAAGGCTTTGAGCACAGTCCTGGCAAGCGGATTGTTATTTTTTTGTTTGAGAACCTGACTAAGCAATTACAGAGAAACCAAACATCAAGGCTTTGAATGAGGGAAAATAAGTTATCCTGGCCATAGTAACTTACACAGACTTAGTAAAATGACATGTTTATGTCATGTGTATATAGGTTTTGTGTGTGTTTGTATACTTGTTGTTCAATTGTTTCAGTTGTGTCCGATGCTGTGCCCCCATTTGGAGTTTTCTTGGAAAACATATTGGAGTAGTTTGCCATTTCCTTCTCTAGCTCATTTAACAGATGATGAAACTGAGGCAAACAGGGTTAGTGACTTGCCCAGGGACACATAGCTAGTAAGTGTCTGAGGCTGGATTTGATATCAGGAGGATGAATCTTCCTGACTCTAGGCCTGGTCTTTTATTTACTGCAGCAGCCAAGCTGCCTCGTATTTGTGCGTATATGTAGTATATGTATACAGTGTGTGTGTGTGTGTGTGTGTGTGTGTGTGTGTGTGTGTGTGTGTGTGTGTGTGTATGGATGTGTATGCGTGTGCAGGGAGGAAGAGAAGGGTTTGCAACATGTGTTGTTTTGGTCAAGGGAATATACGTAACAGTGAAACTCACAGAGATTTTGGAATATTGGAGTAATAATAATTCTGTGACAAAAATAGCCAGAATATGATATAATCAATTTGCTCTTTATGGGGATGAAGAAGTGTGGAGTAGAGAATAAACATTTATTAATTGCCTGCATTCTCATTTAATTCTAACAACAACCCCCTGAGATAGATTTTCTTATGATTCCCATCTACAGTTGAGAAAACTGAAGCAAGAAGAGATTAAGTGACTCTTCCAGAGTCAGAGAGCTAGTAAGTGTCCGACCCTGGATCTGAACTCAAATCTTCCCAAGATGAGGCCCAGCACTCCTATCCACTGTACCACCTAGCTGTCTCTCAATGGTTAATCTGGTTCACCACTTAGTTCATCTAATGGGCATCACAATAACCAGTAGTTGCTCTCCTAATATGTGTGTGTATATTTACATATTTGATTTCTTTTCCTTTAAAATGTTTCCTTTTATAATTAGTCTAAAAATATTAATAAATAGGCATTTTTCAGTATTCAAAGAAAAAAGAAAAGATGATTATATAGATTTGAATTTTTATCGAATTGATCAGATTTGTTAAGAACATTCTGACTCATTCAATCTTCAATGAAATGTTCTATAATGGACATTCAAGTTGATGAAATAATACTAAAAATGGGTAGATGCAATAGTAATGAAAGAACATGTGTT
This sequence comes from Pseudochirops cupreus, assembly GCA_028627135.1. Lineage (NCBI taxonomy): Eukaryota > Metazoa > Chordata > Mammalia > Diprotodontia > Pseudocheiridae > Pseudochirops > Pseudochirops cupreus. Next base: position 272,518,207 of record CM053580.1, on the reverse strand, counting down.
TATGTGTGCAAATTTGTCCCAGTAGTACAAGTTCTATTTAAAGCAGTCTGTTTGAAATCAATGACTTACCTATTGCTACACAAGTATCAGTGGTGTTTTGTTTATGAACAGGAAGACTGAGCAAATTCTGACATCCTTGATCACTAAAAACATTTCATAGTAGTTGCTTGGAAAAACTGATTTTAGAAACTAAAGTGATGGGGAGTGAAATTGAATAGCAACCCTTCCCCCCTCTCCCCTCCAAAAAAGAAAGTGAATAATGTTTCTGTGGCTAATACAAAGTGCCTGGGGGGAAAAAAAGCAATTCAGTTTTCCCAATATTAATTATTGGGCCATATCCTGCCATTGATTTGTGCATGTAAAAATCAATGCCAAGATAAGGACCTTGATAATTGACAGGAGTAATTTTGAGGTATGTAGTCATTGACATTCAAGGAGCCAGGAAACAATGAAGGCAATATGGATGAGCAAACCTAGTTTCACTTTGAAGTCATTTGAAGTTTTAATAGTTACTTCTCAAGCTTTTGTTGGGGAGGGAGGGCTACACCATGCCTTTTGCTCCATGTTCCATAGTTTCCAAAAAAAGAAAAAAAAATGAAAAAAAAGTATAAAGTTGGGAAGGTAGGTGACGTTATTCTCATTTTTGTTATGAAGAAACTGAAGACCAGTAAGGTATATACGATGCTTGTGCAAAGCAGAGAGAATGGTCCTGACAGAGTCAAACTCAGAAGCCAATTTTTGATTCCTAATCCTCTTCTTTTTCTGCTATACTCTGTGGTTTCTGAGGATGACGCATTAACACATCAACATTTTCCTTAGGGAAAAAAGATAATTTGAGGGTTGTTATAAGTCTCATGAACTTTCTTCCAGCATTTTTGATAAGTAGAGTTGATTTTTTTGGGGGGGGGAAGTATTATACTTTGAAGGTAGACATTACATAAAACCCACAAAAAATAAAAATACACTTTGAATCCTCAGAAACAACCCAGGATTTGGATCCTAGAAATTGACTAGTTCACAGGCCTATTTTATGGATGAGGAAATTAAGGCCCAGAAAGGATCAGAAGTTTGCCTGAGGTCACCCTGAGATTTTTAGGACAACTAGGTGGTACCATTGGGCACAAAGCACTGGGCCTGGAGTCTGGAAGATTCATCTTTATGAATTCAAATCTGGTTTCAGGCAGTAGCTGTGTTTCCCTAAGCAAGTTATATAACTCTGTTTGCCTCAGGTTCCACATCTATGAAATGAGCTGGAGAAAGAAATGGCAAACCATTCCAGTATCTTTGCCAAGAAAACCGCAAATGGGGTCATAAAGAGTCAGACACAGCTGAAAATAACTGAAATAACAATAATAACCTGAGATTTAATAGCAGGATTTGAACCTAGGTTCACCATGCTGCACTGGCTGCACCTTATCCCCTGTCCTGCTCCTATCAGACTCACTAGAGTGAGACTTAAAATGCCTAATTATATAGATTTATGATGTTGGATTTGGACCAGAATTTTCTTCATAGTTCTTAGTGGCAAGACAGAACTGTGGTCTAGGGAAAAAGGATGGATCTGGAATTACAACATCCTATGGGAGGATCACAGATTTAATGGTAGGAGGAACTTCAGAGGCCAGGGTTGAGGCCCAGAACTAAGTGACTTGCCCTTTGTCACACAGGTAGCAAGCTTCAGAGGTGGATCCATGCCCTCTGATTCCAGGTCCTGCGCTCTTTCTATAGTACTATGCTACTTGCTATCTGCTACTGAGTGACCTTGGATAAATTAATTATATTTTCTAAGTTTCAGTTTGCTCATCTGTAAAGTGAGAGGGTTAAACTAGACATCTAAGGACTCTTCCAGTTCTGAATCTATAATTGCATGTGTGAGAGATGTTGTAGACTGACAAAAATTGGCAACAGATTGGATATGAGAAATTAAGGAGAATGAAGAGTTGAAGTTGACTCGAGTTGCTCAGTGGGTGACTAGAAGGTGCTACTCTCAGTTCTAGGCGTTCAGATAGAACAGGAATTGGTGCAGGCTTATGATTTATTTCACTGAGACAGGAACTCTATCAATTCATATCACCCTGTTTGCACCTGAGAGTCTTTGTGAGTTGCCTGGGTGACTGAGCCCTTAAGTGACTTGCTCAGGGTCACACAGCCAGGATGTGTTGGGGATGGGACTTGAACCTAGGTCTTCTTGACCCCAAAGTCAGAATTCTGTCCACTAGAAGATGCTGGGGATATAAAGACAAAAACAAAGTAATCTCTCCCCTGCAGGAGTTTACATTTTACTGGGGTTGAGGGGTATAAATCATACACATACACAGGCAAATAAATGCAAGGAAATTTGAGGAGGGAAAGAGCTCAGAAAACTTGGGTGGGGGGGGTGGGGAGGACAGAAAAGGTTGTGCCTCGGAGGGGGCTTGAGAGCTAAACCTTTAAGGACTTGAAAAATTCTAGGGAAAGAGGACTTAGTGACTTGTTTCCTCTGATTTGACACATTCCAGGACTCATCTTTGTAATCTTCTTGGGAGCCTCTGCTCTATCAGACTGTGAGCTTCTTTTGGTGCCTCTTCTTGTATCACCAGCACTCAGCACAGTGCCTGGCACATAGTAGGTACTTTGTTTTTGTTAAGGCCATATTTCCTCAGGTTTGAGTTTAGGGAACAGCTTCAGTGGTTAATTTTGACTGAAGTATAAAATTCATGAAAGGAAGCAATATAAAATAAAGTTGGAAAGGATAGTTGGAGGCATGGTGTGAAGGGTTTTATAGATTGTTTTAAATAAAATTTTTGTTGATATCTTTTGTTTTTTACATCACCACAATTCCTTCAGTATCCCTATCCCTCCTCCTATTAGACAGATATACCATAGAACCAACACATTTTTTAAAGATTAAAAAATGAAACGGATGGGGCAGCTAGGTGGCACAGTGAAGAGAGCACCACCCTGGAGTCAGGAGGACCTGAGTTCAAATCTGGCCTCAGACATTTAAAACTTACTAGCCGTGTGGCCTTGTGCAAGTTACTTAACCCCAAATGCCCTGCCCTCCAAAAAACAAAAAAAAAATGAAAAGGAGAAGAAAAAATTAGTATAACTGACCAATAAATCAAAACAGTACAAATATATATGCAATGTACAATACTCTGCAAAGATGGGAGTGTTTTTCATTCTTCTCCTTTTAAGACATGCTTGTTATTTGTAATTAAAAATGACAAGTTTTTCAACATTCAATTTTGATTTTTTTTCATGGCTGTTCTTTTCATTTATGTTGTGGTCATTATGTATATTGTTCTCTTGACTCTCCTTACTTCACTCTACATCAGTCAATGTAGATCAGAGATGTCAAACATGCAGTGTGCCAGATTAGAATGGGAGATACTTAAGAAAACAAATAACAGTACAATAGAACATAGATAATGTTAATATGTGGTTTTCTAAGTCAATATGCTACCTGCTGGGATTCTTATATACAGTTTATGGCTCCATTTTATTTGAATTTTACAACATTGATATATTTCCATGACTCTCTGTATAATCACATACAAATTTCCTATAGCACAGCAACATTCCATTATATTAATATACCACAATATGTTTAGCCATTGCCCAATAAATGTTATGTATATGTATATATCTGAGTAGTTTGTATTTTATTCTAAAAGCAACAGGGAGCCACTAGAATTTTCATAAAAGGGATAGAGGTGACATAGTTCAATCCTTGCTTCAGGAAGATGATTTTTGCAGTTACAGGAAGGATGGATTGGAGAGAGGAAATATTGGAAGTAGGGAAACCAAATTGGGAACTGTTATAATAGTTAGGATAGGAGCTAGCGAGGACCTGCAATGATTATTTGACTGATGAGAAGAGGATGGGTGAAACATGTTTTAGGGGTAGAACTCGCAAAAACTTAACAATCAGTTGAATATGGGTAGCGAAAGACAAGTAAAAATCAAGGATTCCTTGGAAGTTAATAACCTGGAATGACTGAAAAGACGGTGGTGTTTTCTACAAAAATAAAGAAGTTTAGAAGAGGGACAAGGCATGGACGGGGAGATTAAGAGTGCAGTTTTTGACATGTTGCGTATGAGGTGTTGATTGGACAACCAGCTGCAGAGATTTAGCATGAATTGATGATGCAGGACTGGAACATAGGAGAGCAATTACGATTAGAGATAAACATTTGGAAGGAATCTGTATAGAGTCATTAATTGGGCCCATAGTAAATAAGATCACAATGAAGACAGTTATAGAGACAGTAAAGGAAAAAAAAGGCACAAATCAGAACCTTAGAATATAGGAGATGGGACGACAATCTAGTAAAGGAATCTAGAGAAGGAACCATTTGGCAAGTAACAAAAGAACTAGGACAGAGTAATATTGCAACCTATGACTCCAAGATCCTTTATATAAGAACTCTCCTAGAGATTGATTGATTAGTCAGTGCTCTGAGCCTGCATGAGCAGAATTCCAGAATCTGTCTTCTCTTTAAGGTAGAAACCAAAAAGATTAGGGTCTCTCTTCTTTCAAGCTCCATTCCTCACACAGGAAGGGAACACTGAGTAATTGATTTCCACCAATGAGGAGAGACTTATGCAAATGACCTTTAAATCTTGGGTTAAAATATTATAGGAACCAAGGGAAGAGAAAGTAAGCAGACGGGAATATTGTCCCAGGAAGGGGAATGACTAATGAATCAAGTACCCAGATGATACAGGAGGTGGGGGAATGGAATGAAAGATATGAGCAGGTCTTGACAAAGAGAATGTTTAAATCTTCCTCAGAGATTAGCACAAAGAAGGACAGAATGTGATGTGGGAAGGATGATGTGGGAAGATTTTGAGGTGTGAAATAGGGAAGATAGAGTTCAACATAGCTGACCTCAAGTTTCTCAGAAAAATAGGTTTGTTCCATTGCTAAAGAGATCTCAAGTAAGTTTAATCTAGGGACCTTGAGGAAGAAAAGGAAGAAAAATTTTGAAATAGCTTCTGTGGGGAATGTAATGGAGAGTCTAGCAAAGAATTAAAAAATTGCCATGCAGAACCAAAAACCCAGTTAAGATTGTATAATAAAATAGTGGTGGACTCAGTCTGCATGATTTTCTCCAGTAGTATTCAGAAGTATGCAGGTAGGAGAGGTGGTTGGTGGTAGTAGTGGGTGGATAAAGGAGGCATTGAATGGGGTGACCTCTAAGGTCTCTCCCAACTCTAAGATTTTATTATTATATACTAGCTGAATTGAATTGAAGTCTCCTGTGCCTATAAAATGTAATTTCCAGACATGCTGATGCTCATGTTTGATGTGAAAATTCACAAATAAGTGCATAAAAGTAGCAGCAATGCAAAGTTCTGTGAATTTCATTTCTCACAGAAGCAAGGTAGAGGGATTCAGAATATCATTTTTAAACACCTTGCATCTAGAGAAAATAATTTTAGAGAATAGAGAAAAAGAAAGATGGGCTTGTTAGGAATGGCAAAGTCCCCTAAGAAGATTAGCAGGAACGAATCATGGGATATGTCTGATCAGAACCAGTTCAGTAAAGCAGCCCTTAAAAAGGTCCATTGGTCAGCACTCCAAGAGATAGGTTATGAAATGACTTATGCCAATCAAACATAGGATTTCAAGAAGCTGAAGGTAAATTTGAAACACACACATACAGCTTACAGTTGAAATGTCAAATCAAAACCAATATCAGTCATCAGGGTATCAGTACAGTGGAGAATGAGTAGAGTTGACAAGCGGAAGATTGGTGTGTGTGTGTGTGTGTGTGTGTGTGTGTGTGTGTGTGTGTGTGTGTGTGTGTGTGTGTTGGGGGTGGAGTGGGGGTTAGGGCTAAAAGTATGTTTGACATATTGAGAATTTGTCAAGCCTAACAGTCTATGAGAAGATTCAAAGGATAACACATAATTTCAAATAAAAGTTCAAAACTGATGAAATTTCTCTAATAAGATACTGAACAGCTCCTCTATTCCATTTAAAGAAACAAACATCATGATTCATTAGAAGACATGCCATTACTTTAACTTTCTAGTGAAACAAGGTGCTGTTTCATCACTCTCCACTCCTTTATGGCTAAGCTTCTTGAAAAGGTTTCACACTTCTCCATTTTCCCTTCCTCCCCACCTCAGCTTCTCTTCAATGTAGTTTCCACCACTACTGTGTTGAATCTGCCCTTAGAGAATCTCAGTGACCTAGTAATCATGAAATTTAATGGCCTCTTTTCCTCTTCCAAGTTGACTGTTTTTCAACTCTTTTTCTATTATTCCTCTCCCCTCCTCCTCTTACTCTTCTCCCTCTTTTCCTCTTGTCTTCTTCTCCTCTCCTTTTTCTTCTCTCCTTTCCTGTTCTTTTCTCTCTTATTCTGTCCTTTCTTCTCCTTGGCAACTCTCTTCCTTTGCAACCTAGATCCTCTAATATCACATCTTTCTTCTGCCATTACCCAATACAAACTATCATTAACATCTACCTGTACTATCATTATAACCCCCTAGCAGGTTTTTCTGCCATTATTGTAGATATTAAGGTGCTAAACTTCTCATTTATTTATTTTAAATTTTGTTGTTGCCTTTTGTTTTCACACGACAGTCATTTTTTTTTTAAAGAAAACCTGGTGAAACTTTCCTTTTAACAAACCTTCTTTTTTTAGAAGCTTCCTTTTAACAAAGAAAAACACTGAAACAGTCCCTGGACACAAATACCCATATTTGTGGAATTGTTATTCATCCTTTAAAAGCTGGTTAAAATGCCACTCTCTCCTCCAGAAAGCTTTCCCCCATCCAGTGACAGCTTTTCTACCCCCTGAACTTCACATAGTATTTCAAATTTCTCTAATGCATATATTATGTATTATTTTTGTATTGCAGCCATTTCTACATGTCCTATCCATTCAGTAGAATCCAAGCTCTAAAAGGGTAGGAACTATGTTTTATCTGAACTTTGTTCTTTTCCCAATGGCTACTGCAGTTCTTTTTAATAAATATCATTGAAATACAATTAATGAAATTAAATTCATTAATCTCATTTTATGTGCCACGGTACACTGAGGCGACATGACAGAAGGAAAAATAGAACAGGCCTAGGAGTTAGGAAGACCTGAATTTAAGGCTTCCCTCTAACAAATCTCCCATCCCTGTACTTTTGCTCTGACTATTCCCTATGCCTTAAAGTTCTTCTACCAGTACAGATCAATGCCTTATTTGCAACTACTGCTCTAGAGAGTTGTTTTAGGACACTGAGATGTTAAATGGGGATCCAGGGTTATCTAGTCAGTGGGGGCAGAGGCAGAGCTTTCTACTGTGACAGGCTGCCTCTTGATGAAATTCTTAGTTTTTCCTTATGAACTATCATGATTTGCCTTGAGATGTTAACAGATTTAATGTGCTACCTCTCCTAGGCAGTATGTATGCTTATATTAATACATAAGCACAGAAAATGGGACATTCTTCACCTCAATAAATGAAATCCTAATGTCAGAATTTCAGCCACTGTAGCACTGGGATAAGGGAAGTACTTTGGAAGTAGAGGCTTCTTTCTAGTGTACTAGATTCATTCTACATTGGTGATGTTGTTTCCTCTAATGTGCAAGGCCAATCTATAAGAGGTATCAAGGTAGATTTGGGAGTCACACAGTCAGAAAAGTTTGCAAATCTTTTCCATAGCTGTTCATATAGATCAAGACATACTAACAATTAGAACCAGTATCAGTCAAACCATATTCAATGATAAATAATTCAGAAGTAACTCCCCTTTCTTCTCTCCCTTCCTTTACCTAAACTGAGACCATTTTGTGTTCTGTTGCTCCACTGTGAAATAATCAGTCACCATCTATGTTTTCTTCCTAGTTTCTCTCTTTATGACCATGTCCACTGTTTCAAAATACCTCATTATCTCCACTCTTCCACCGAGCAGGCAATATTATAGCATTAACCTTGCCTAAGGATCGGAGATACAGTTCTGCCTTTCTCAACATTCCTGCCAACTCTGATCTAACCAGGACATCTAGTCTAGCCCATTCCACATTTCTTCCCTTCAAAGGTGAGGGGCCGACTTTCTCATCTTGCCACTTTTGACAGAACTAGATAATGTTTTCCCAGATTTCCTGACGGGATTTCTCAAAGAGAAAGATTCTGCAATGTTTAGAAAAGAAAGCCAGTTTGGATTATTTGACTCTGAGCTGATAAACAAGATCTAACATGAAAGATGCTGAACATGTGACGTGTGTGTGCACACATGCGTGTATACACACACAGAGAAAATTAAGTATGGTCAGTTACAGACCAGACTGGCATACTCAGTAGTCAAACCTTACTGCTTTGTTTTTGACCTGTTGGCTATGTATTCAGTGATAGCTTTCTACTATCACAAAACAATAAAATCCTCTCATGAAGACAGTCCAGATTACTCTAACATCTTCTTTAAAGAGAGGAAAATGTAGAAAGTTAGACTGTAGGGGCTTAATTTATCATATATATGTAACTTATGATATTTGAAATATAAACTTCTGATTTTAGGTTAAAAAGAACTCATCAAAAGGTATATGAAAGACAAATATGTTGGGTTCCTTTCTACTTTGGACTAATCCTTCTCATTCCTTTTTTTTCTCAGAACATTTTACTAGCATTTGACTTTGCTTTATTTTAGAATCTGAGTCCAAAAGGGTTTATTGCTTTGGGGATCAAATTTAGGAAGGTGGATGAGAAAGAATTGTATAAAATAAGGTATTTTGTACTGTTAAAAAGCCGGATAACAGACTGATATTCAGGGCATGAAGGAGAAAGCCATCCAACTCCAGTGAAAATCATTTCTATCCAAACCCCCTATATTTAAAAGTATTCTTTCATGCCTCTGCTTATTTCTTACTCAGAACCATAACTAGGGTGGGGTGAATGAGACTTTTCCCCAGAGTGCTGACATTTAGGGAGCACAATTTTTTCATGCCTTTGTCCTCTCTTCCATATGCTATAGTTCCCTCCAACCAATATGACTATTCATAGTCCCTTATTTGGCTTAGGGCTGCTGTTTCAAGTGTCCTACTACTCTCAAGGACCTTTTCCAGGATTCACTTTCTGCACAGTGTCATGCTCTCTGTCTGTGACTTCTTTCTCACCTACCTTGGTTCCTTCTAGATGTTGCATAGTTACGGGTTCTTGGCTATTTTATAAGGTGAATTTTGCAAGGGATGGAACACTCCTCTTCTTTATCTTGAGTTTTCCCTGAGGCTCTAGAATCATTAGTTACCAATGCCAAAGGTCTACTGGAGTCAGATCTCATCAGTTTGGGAGAGCTGGTTGTTAAATTTTTAGTGTGAACATTTACACTTTGGAAATTTGAAAACACTACAAATCAAGGATCAATTTAGCATTTTGGTTATCTAGACACAAGAAAGTAATAGAGGAAATATTAACATTGATTAAATTTCAAAGTATGTCAAGTGTAGGGTTTTTTTGAGAGCTGGTTGTTAAACATTTATCAGGATTACTCTGATGCACCTTGCCTTCCCCTCTCAAAATCTTTCCCTGTCTTCAAGTCTTAAGTCTTACTTCCTCCATGTCATTCCTCATTATTCCAGCCCTCAAATATTCTCTGAAATCCTAATATATTTATGGACTATATTCCACAATTTAATACTTGGTTATAATTCAGTTCAATTCAATCAACATTTATTAAGTACCTACTTGGTGCCAGGCACTGTGCTGAGTGTCTTTCTTGTTCTCTGAAGTTGAAATTCTCCACAAGGAAGGCATTGGGAGGAGTTTGATACTCTACCTTCCAATCCTGCAATTAGAGGGGAGAGAAGGCTAAGGGTGGTGGTGTCCATCAAGGCTGAAATCAGCAGCAGGGAGATGAGATTAAGTGTGATAAATTTATCCTGGAGAGGCAAGCATAGAATAGAAGGAAGAGCAGTAGATCCCAAGGGGAATAGTTATAACACTAATTTGTAGCTAATTCAGTTCATTTCAAAGCTCATAGATAGCATAGATTTTAGAGCTGGAAAATATACCAGAGGTTATCTAATCCAATATATTTATTGTATAGGTGAGAAACTGAGGTCCTGCCACCCACAGTTAGCAGACAAATTGAGATTTGAATCCAGGTCTTCTGACCAAAGATGTAGTGATTTTTTCTAAAGCATCTTGAGAGGAAATAGAAAGGATTTTGGAGTTAGAATCAGAGGACTTGGATCCATACCCTGGCTCTGATGTGTGTGTGTGTGTGTGTGTGTATGTGTGTGTGTGACCTTGGGCAATTCACTTATTTTCTTTGTGCCTCAGTTTCTTTTTCTTTAAAATGAGGGAGTTAGCACAGATCAGGGGTTCTTGACCTTTGTTGTATAATGGACTTTTGATCAGGTGATCCCTTCTCAGTACAGTATTTTTAAATGCATAAAATAAAATATAAAAATTTATCAAGAAAATAAATTGTATTAACCTATAATTATGAAAATACTTACACAACAACAACAATAAAAATACCTTGCATGCCTCAGGTTAAGAATCTCTGATCTAGGGGCAGCTAGGTGGCACAGTGAATAGAGTACTAGCCCTGGAGTCAGGAGGACCTGAGTTCAAATCCGGCCTCAGACACTTAACACTTACTAGCTGTGTGACCTTGGGCAAGTCACTTAACCCCAATTGCCTGGCCTTACCCCCTCCAAAAAAGCAGAAAAAAAAATAAAAGAATCTCTGATCTATATGATCTCTTAAGTTCCTTCTGGCAATACATCTGTAATCCAATTATCATTTAGAAGAAAATATGAGAAAAACAGGATAAAATGAGGAAATAAGACAGAAAATCTGTTCTTGAGAGGTTTATATTGTATAGATAGAGTTAAAAAAAGCTATATACACAAATATTTATAAAATGAGTCAGAATAGTTATATGTGCAAAGGAAAAGTCTATATAAAATGAAAGAAAACTTTTTAGCAGAAAGACATCACAATCATATACTACAACTTGTTCAACTACTCCTCAATTGACTGACATTCTCTCAATTTTCAATTCTTTGCCACCACACACACACAAAAAAAGAATGCTTCTATAGATATTTTTGTATGTATAAGTCCTTTTTATCTTCCCCTTTTAAAAAATCTCTTTGGGATACAGAACTTGTCAAGGCATTACTGAGTAAAAAGGTATCCATGGTTTTATTGCCCTTTGGGCACAGCTCCAAATTCTGGTGAGCCAGAATGGTTGGATCAGTTTACAATTCCACCAATAGTGCTTTAATGCCTTAATTTTCCTAGACCCCCTCCAATATCTTTAATTTTCCTTTTCTGCCATATTAGTCAATCTGATAGGTGTGAGAAATGTTTTAATTTGCATTTCCCTAATCAATGGTGATTTAGAACATTTTTAATAACTATAGATAGCTTTGGTTTTTCATCTTAAAACTAACTGCCTATTCCTATCCTCTGACCATTTATCAAATGGGGAATGGCTCATATTCTGAGAAATTTGACTCTGTTCTCTATATATTTGAGAAATGAGTCCTTTGTTGGAGAAAATTTGCTGTAATTTTTTTTCACAGTTGTGATTACTATGTATTTCCCTCCATCCCATTTCTCCCTGTTTATCCTTTTCTCTTTCTTTCACCTCATCCAGCCTCAAAAGTGTTTTGCTTCTTATCACTGCCTCCCCCAATCTTCACTCCCTTTTGTCAGACCCCACCATTGTCTTATGCTTTTCTCCTCCTACTTCCTTGTAAGATAAGATAGATTTCTGTACTCAACTGTTTATGTATGTTATTCTCTTTTTGAGACAATTCCCATGAGATCAAGGTAAGCATTGTCTCAAACCACTCCCCACCATGTTTCCATCCACTGTAAAAACTCTTTTGTGCCTCTTATTATGTGAGATAATTTACCTCACTCTACTGCTCCCTTCCCACTTCTTCTAGTGCACCCACCTTTCTCATCCTTTCATTTTTTCCTACATCATCCCATCAGAGTCAACTCACACCTGTCCCCTCTGTCTATGTATACTCCTAATTGATAAAGGTCTTAGGAGTTACAAGTATCAACTTCTCATTTAGGAGTATAAACTGTTTAACCTTATTGAATCCCTTATAATTTCTCTTTCATATTTACCTTTTTATGCTTCTCTTTACTCTTGTATTTTAAAGTCAAATTTTCTATTCAGTTCTGGTCATTTTCAATGCTGATTCATTTCAGGGATACTTAAAAGTCCTTTATATCATTAAATATCCATTTACCTCCATGAAGGATGATATTCACTTCTGCTGGGCAGGTGATTCTTGGTTATGATCCTAGCACATTTGACCCCTCTGGAATGTTATATTGCAAGCCCTTTGATCCTTTAACATAGAAGCTGCTAAATCTTGTGGTATCCTGACAGTGGCTTTATGATACTTGAATTGTTTCTTTCTGGCTGTTTTCAGTATTTTCTCCTTGATCTAAGAATTCTGGGATTTGGCTATAAAATTCCTGGAAATTTTAATTTGTGATTGGTGATTGGTGGATTCTTTCAACTTCTATTTTGCCTTCTGTTCTAGGATATCTTCTTTGATAATTTCTTGAAATATTAGGACTAGGTTCTTTGTTCATGGCTTTAAGGTAATAACTCTTAAAATATTCTTAAATTGTCTCTTCTTGATCTACATTCCTGGTAAGGTGATTTTCTGATGAGATATTTCGCATTTTCTTCTATTTTTTCATTCTTTTGATTTGGTTTTATTGTTTCTCGATATCTCATAGAGTCATTACCTTTCACTTGCCCAATTGAGATTTTTAAGAAATTATTTTTTAGTGATCTTTTGAATCTCTTTTTTAATTTGGTAAATTCTACTTTTTAAGGAGTTCTTATCTTCAATGCATTTTTGCATGACTTTTTGCATTTGGCCAATTCTGCTTTTTAAGATATTCTCTTCATTAATTTTTTTTTTAACCTCTTTTGCAATTTGGCCTATTCTGTTTTGAAGGTGTTGTTTTCTTCAGTATTTTTTTTTGTTCCCTTTACCAAACTGTTAACTCTTCCCCCATGATATTACTGCATCACTCTAATTTATTTTCTCAATTTTTTCTCTACCTCTCTGATTTAAATTTTTTTTTAACTCTTCCAGGTATTCCTTTTAGACATGAGACCAAATCACATTTTTCATTTAGGCTTTAGATGTAGCTATTTTGACATTGTTGTCTTCTTGTAAGTTTGTGTTTTGGTTTTCCCTGTTACCGTAGTACTTACTTTTTGTGGTCAAGTTTGTTTTTTTTTTTCCTCATCTTTACCACATATTTCTTGATTTTTAAAATTTGATATGTCAATATTGGCTCTGTTCCCAGGGTGGAGGGGCACTGCCCAAGCTTCAGTTATTATTATTTTTTTGTGATGCTACCCTCAGAGCTACTTCTGGAGATCTGTAGGTTTTCAGTTCTTCCAGGCTGGTATTGTCTAAGGAGAGGTATGGTCACTGCTTTCTTGGCCTGTGCTCTGCTCTGTGAGCAACCATAAGCATTCTTTTCTGCCCTATAATGTGACCAAGTTTTTGTTTGTTTTGCTTTGTGTTGTTTTTGCTCTGGGACTGTGAACCAACAGAGTTTTGTTCCCAATGCCTGCAAAAGATTTTTTTTCCTGTTTTTGTGTGTGTGTGTGTGTGTGTGTGATCTTCTGACCAGTTGTCTGACCCCTTTATGGCTTGTGAGCTAAAAGCTCTGGAAGTTGCCTCTGCTGATTCATTTCCCAGGACCTGCTACTGGCTTTCTGGGGCACAGTCTACTCTAGACCGTACTTCACTTTCACCCCAGTGAGATAAATTTTTCTTGCCCTCCTCCTAAGTTGTCTTGGACTGGAAAATCATTTCACCCCATTCTTTAGCTGGTTCTAGCAATGCAGAAATCATTTTAAGGCATTCTTTTAAAGTTTTTTGGAGGGGAATTTGGGAAAGGTTGGGTGAGTCTCCATCTTTACTCTGTCATCTTGGCTCTACTTCCATAGAAATTACTCTTAACTTTCCAATGTTGTGAAATCTTTGTGAGCAAATACCAAAATTTAGTCTTCTTTCCTATCCTCCTATCCTCAGTGACACCTAGTATAGTACGTTGTACACCCTAGACACTCTGTTCTTTGGTTGTTATTTGAGATTTGAGTAGGCTTGAAGGTTTTACTTTGTGTTCAAAATGGATAAATGGTTCAGTAAATAAGAAAGAAGTACAAATTTTATGTCAGCTCTTCAATATGGGGATTCATTTCAACAATTTAGATCATATGCCATCCATGCCTGCACAGCTATAGTGACTTATCTCATTAATTCCATGCAAAGGAACCTCTGAGAGTGTGCTGGTAAAAGCTCAACAACTCATTCTCTGGGGAGAATAATGTATACAGGATGGCCTTTTAATTTTAATCAGAATTCTTAGCATTTTCTACATCTCCTTCTGAAGTCTGTATAATAAACAAAATAATAAACCAAGATATTAGTTATTGTTTTTGGTGGTTAGTTTCAAGCTAGTTTTTATTCTCCCCTCTTTCACCCTCATCAAGAGGCTTCTTAATTCCTCTTCACTTTTGGCCACCAGAGTGGTATTGTCTGCATATTTGAGATTGCTGATACTTCTTCTGGGAAACTTAATCCCAGCTTTTGATTCATCCAGTCTGGCATTTCACATGATGTACTCTGCAAATAAGTTAAATCAGTAAGGTGACAACATACAGCCTTCTCATACTTCTTCCAATCTTAAATCAATCAATTTTTCCATTTTCAGTTCTAATTTTTGCTTCTTGACCCTCACATATGCAGGGACACATAGATTCCTTAGGAGACAAGTAAGATGAGCTGGTGCTCCTATCTCTTTGAGGACTTGCCACATTTTATTGTGATTTACACAGTCAAAGGTTTTAGTGCAGTTAAAGAAGCAGAAGTAAATGTTTCCTCCCCTCCCTTCCCCCCCCCCCCCCGAAATCCTTTGCTTTCTCTGTAATTGAATAAATGTTAGCAATTTGGTCTCTCATTCTTCTGCCTCTTTGAAAACTAGCCTGCTCTTCTGGTAATTCCCAGCTCATATATTGCTGAAGCCTAGTTTTCAGAATCTTAAAAATAACTTTGCTAGCATGTGAAATGAGTACAATTGTTTGGTTAATTTGAACATTCTTTGGCCTTCACCGTTTTTAGAATTAGGATGTAAATTGATCTTTTTCAATTCAGTGCCCATTGTCGTGTTTTCTGAATTTGTTGGCATACTAAGCATAACACTTTAGCATCATCTTTTAGAATTTGAAATAGCTTAGCTGGAATTTCTTCACCTCCACTAGCCTTATTGTTAGCAATGCTTCCTAAGGCCCATTTGACTTCTTTCTCCATGATGTCTAACTCTATATCAGTAACTATATCATAGTGGTTATCAGTGATGTTAAGATCTTTCTTGTGTAGTGCTCCTATATGTTCTTTCTGTTTCTTCTTAATCTTTTCTGCTTTGTCCTGAGGTATAACATGAAAAAAGTATTAAATGCTTTGTTGAAGACTAGGTAAACTGTACCTACAACATTTCCCAGATTGTTAGTCCAGTAAAAATATTTTAAAAAGAAAATGAGAATAACCTGACTAGACCAATTTTTGATAAAGCTAGCTCTGCTCTCTTGTAATCTCAGCTTCCCTTTATAAAGGTTCATATAATGCCTCTTTATATTTTCCAGAATTTTCCCACATGTTGAGGTCAAGTGAAACTATATGGAAAGCTTGAAGGATTTGGAGTCAGAGGACACAGTTTCAAATACTAGCTCTGCCATGTGCTACCTGTGTGAACTCACTCAACCCCTCTATACTTATTTTCTTATCGTAAAATGAAGGGTTTGAACTAGCTGAACTCTAAGATCCTGTTTAGTTTATGAATTTGCAATGCTTAAAACAAATCAGGACAAATATTTGTCTTTCCCTAGATCTGAATCCTTATTTCTCATTCTCTATGATCTTTTAGAGGTCACTAAAATGGACTCAGAATTCATATTTACCAATTCTTTTAATGTCCTGAGCTTTGTGACTGGAACTCATTGAGGTTAGTAACATACTCTTTTATTATTTCTTCACTTATCCTGAGTTTTAACTCTATGAACCATTTGTTTTCTGTCTTTTCCAGTCCAAATAACAAAGAACATCGTAAGATAGGAGTTGAGTATGTTAGCGTTCTATCATCTTACTACTGCAAGTTCCTTCTACTCTTTACTCCCCCCACCCCCAACAATATAACTTTGCCTTTATCACACTTCATAATATGCTCCCGACCCACAGCTCTTCCCTCTTTTTTGATGAATCCAAACTTGGTGAAATGTTCTTTATGGATGCAAGTGTTCTTGTTTTTAAAGGACACATTTGTTACTTAGTCTCAGAGAATTACCTGTATCACCAAGACATTAAATGGCTTACTTGTGGTCAAAGTTAGCATGTGTCAGGGGCAGAACTTGAACCCAGATTCTCCCTCCTCTAAGGCTCCTTTATCTCTCTATCCACTATATTTCACTATCTATCATTTTCCTTTCCCATCTAATCTCTCCAAACTCCCCAACATAAACTCTTTAGTCAAACAAGCCTACCCACTGTTTCATGATGACTTATACTTTCCTGTCCCCAGCTTTTATTCACACTATTTTACTCACTGAAAATATTGTCACTTATTTCTATTTGAATCCTCCTGAATTACATCTGAAATATGACCTCTCTGAGGCCTTCTCTGACCATCTCATATCACAATGATTTTTGCTTTCTTTGAATTTTGAGAGCACTTATTATCTTCACTCCTCATTTGACACATAATTTTCCACTGAGTATTGTTAGTTAACTTTTTAGTTATATAGGTTATATGCCCTGCTCCCAGAAGATCTTAAGTAGGTTAAAGGCAGGGACCTTGTCGCTACAGAGCCTAGACTGGTGTTTTATACATTGTTAGCACTGATTTTTTTAAAATGAATTCATGAATTCTGTAACCCTATGATTTTGTTATGAACACCTTATGATTTTAGAAACTCATGGAACAGACTAAGTCTAATTAATAAAATTTTAGGATCAAGAAATTAGGGCTTGTTAGAATCCTAAAATTTATCCCTTTTAATCCTTTCAATACACAGATGAAGAAACATACCCAGAGAGGGGTGAAGTGACTGGGTTTGAACCCAGGTTATTTGATTCTACAACCTTTGATCACTTTTCTAAAACACACTGCTATGACTTAATTCCTTTAGATTAAATTTTAGCTTATAAGTCTCTGGAAAATATAATTCTACAAGGATACAATATGGTGACTCCATTATAGACTTACTCTGATGATTTATTGTGTTGGGAAGGTGATCGTAAATTGGTTCTTGGAGGTTAGGCCAGTGCAACATGAGCACTGTGAGGTTCTAATAAGGTAAAAAAAAAAGCTCCACAAATAGATCTAGAAACTCTATATGCTTGCTATATGAAAACCAGTTTGGTGAATTTTGGAAGGACTATTCACTAGGCATCTGTTTGTCAGATGAAGAAATTTGAAGTCATAATAATTGATGATATATTCTAAGTTAGATAGATTGCAGTATGAGCCAGTAGAGGGAATAGCCACCAACAAAATCAGGGATCATTGAAGTGACTTTGATTTAGAGTAGTGATTAGCACTATCCAGACCTTTCTTAGAATACTTTGTATAACTTATTTCTCCATATTTGAGAGAGATGTGCAAAAGGAGGTGGGAAATCAAGATGAAGAAAAGATAAAAAAAAGGTGCATGATAACGATATTTTATCTTGGAAAAGAAAAGACTGATGTGAAGAAGCCACAGATATGTGCAGGAGTATGTCATGAAGGATGAGGACCTGCCATTTTGGATTTTGATGGGTGATTATGTCAAAAGGAAATAGGTACCAGTTTAGCAAAAGGGGATTCATATGAGAACTAAGAAGCTGCTTCCTGATTGTCAAGGTTAAGATAGTTTCTGCTGAGGGATCAATGGAACCTCTTTCCCAGAAGAGATTTAAGAATCAGATAGAGATCATATACATGGTATGAATGTTCCAGAAAGCTGTGAGAAAGCCAAGTTATAATTAAAAACCTATTTATTAAACACTAGAAAATATTTGAACTGGAAGCAACTTTAAGGATCATCTAGTCCAATAGTCTCATTTTCCAGATGACAAAACTGAGGTCTAGAGAATTAAGGTGAATCTCTAAGGAATCAGAGCTGTGACTAGAATCTATAGCTTAAATCCTAGTTCTAAAGATGTGGTCTCTGTTTTCCAATAGTTTACGAATAAGATGGGGCAATAAAACATGCACCTAGGAGAAAAACAGAGAGCCATACAAGACTACATACATAATTAATGTGAAATGATATGGCACAAAACAAGCAAGTTTAGCCTTTTGAAAAATTGGGAAATACTTGAATTTTGTTGTGCCTTACATCTCTATTATGCTTCATCCAATCATGTGACTCCTGAAAGTATCTAGTGCTCTCATCATAAATCAATCAACAAGCAATTATTGACCACTCCATAGCAGGCCCAATGCCAGGTACTGGGTACATAAAGACAAAAATGAAATAGTACTTTTCCTGAAGGAATTTATATTCTATATACATATATAAAATATGCAAAAAAAATGAATATAATGTTATTTTTCTAACAACGACAATAGCATTTAGGTGGTTCAGGAAAGTCTTCCAAGACTTCTCTCCTTCCCCGCATAATCCCAGGAATAGCAACCTTTGCCTGACCTAGGCTTATGTTCCTTGAGCTGACCCTGGGCAATGCTTTAGACTAACGACACTTAGCTTTTTAAATCATGGACCCTTTTGTCAGTCTGGTCAAGTCTATCAGCTCTTTCTTATGACAAGTTTTTTTTTTCCTTTTTGATTCATAATTGAAAGAGCTATTAAATTTTATTTGTGGTACAGAGCAAATGATGTTATTTTTCAAATTTACTGATCTCCTGAAATCTATCCACACATCCTTGGAAAGTCCCAGGACTCCAGGTTAAGAACTCTTGGTTTAGAACTTTCCTGACTTCTTTCTAGCATCAAAACAATAACACTTTTATTTACTGTTTCCTCTGAGTCTTACTGAATGACTAAAGTTCATCTGACTAATTCTGAGTCAATTTGCAACGTGCGATGTTTTGTCCTTCTTATACAATATTTGATCACCTCTGTTGTACCCTACCTGTGACACATAGTAGCTGAAAAACCTCTCAGTGCTATAAAAATTTCTATCATTTTATAGTGCTTTTAAGTTTTGTACAACATTTTATGTTTATACTCTCTTTTGAGCCTCATAACAACCATGGGGAGGTAGGTACTATTTTTATCCCTAATTTACAGTCGAATAAACTGAGGCTGAGAAAAGTCAAGGAACTCAGTCACAGCTGATAGATGTTTGAGGTTGGATTTGAGCTAAGCTCTTTCTGACTGCTAATCTAACAGCTGATCCTGTGTCACCTAGAGGAATGTGCTGGCATTCATCAGAAGAGGAAGTTTCCTTGTCTAGAAATAATCTATATTGATGAAATCACAGATCAAGTACCTATCCTTGTCTCCATACTTGATCCCGGGCCTTCAGAGACAAAACCCAAAAAGGTTACTCTTGTGGGGAGAATTTTAGGTACTGTGGTGACCAAGTGGAGTAGATATTTGGGGGCAGAAAGATTTTTGGGTTGCCCTTCAAAGAACAATATATAGAGACAATTTATCTCTCTATACATTAGGCTAGACTTACCCCTCTTTTCTTTCAGTTTAGGAAATGTGCCTTTCCTAGTATAGGAGGGAGTGTAATCCAATCCACAAGGAACTGGTTGAAGTTTTTTGTTCTCTAAGAGGAAGAAAATGTAGGAGGTTTTGGAGGGGGGTGGTTAGGTGGGTAGGGGGACTTTGAATTTGTGAAATGATTCCCCATTGCTAGTTAAGGAGTCATTGTGGCGTAGCCTGCTACTGCTGTATTTTTCACACTTTGTCTAGCATCCTATGTCTCTGTTCCCCGAGAACCATATTTATATTTACACTGTGAAGCGTGAATATGCTGCTGTCCTTTGGGGAAAGGGATTCATCAAATAATCCTTTTGGTTGAGTATTATTAAGTGGACCATGGAACTTCCTCTGCTTGTTTTTGCTGGGAGCCTTGGGACATCTGAGGTGGCCTTGTCCACTTCAATAGGTTTCACCATGGTTAGCAAGATTTAAAGAAACATAAATTCAGTTGAGAAGGAGAAGGTAACATGGCATAGCTGAATAATGGGCTTTAATAGGCAAAGCAAATAGTTAAAAGATGCACACTGCATGCTAAAACTTAAGGAATGCATATTCAATGCAATGCATTATTAAATATAACAGTGAGCATATGGGTACCTACAATTAATGTATATAAATAGCTGATAAAATTGCTCAGTATTAGAAAGCTAGCGGCAAAAATGACCTCATATGTCAAGCAGACAAGTAGGCAGCTACCATTTTCTTTGTACACCTCACAGATGATAAATTAGTTTTATGGTCTGCATGGGGCCCTTATCACACTACAGCACCAAGTGCATGATAAAGAAAAAAAAATGTCTCAGCTCAAAAATCGAACTGGAATTTGGAGTCCCAGTGGAGCTCATTTTTTAAATGTAAAGAATTTTAACCCGCTTCCTTTGGTGAAGATTTATTGCAGCCAAGAGAAATGTAGATCTTGGTTATGTGTTTTGATTAAAACTTGATTTTTGTTTTTATCGACACCAGGTAGAATGTGAATCTGTCATAACTTGCTGCTTATTGATTGAAAGCAGTGTGGTCTAATGGGTAGAGAGTGGAGTGTGGAAGCAGGAGTCCTGATTTTTATTTCCAGTTACTACCTGGCTAAGCTGACCTTGTGCAAATGTTTATAACTACTTGCTCCTATGACACCCTGCATTTCCCTTCCTTCAAGCTAGTGCATCATCTCTTTTTTTTTTTACCCCCAGAGCACACTGGGTTAGAATATATCTCAAGCCATGGGTAAGGGAACATATTGGCAAGACATTTTAATGGAAAAGCATCATCTGAAAGCAAAGTTCTGGGGTGCATACAGAAGCCAGTGTAGTCTGTCCTCTAGATGGGATAGCTGGGTACTCCAAGTAGCACAGAGGGTTATCATTGTTCTCACAGCAAATTGGATTTAGTTCTCCTTTGTCCTGGTTCTGAGGCAAGCAAGCAGTCTGTTCCTCTAGTAGGATGGATTAGTTTCTTAGGTTCTCATGGTATGATTCAACTAAGGGAGGATGAGCTTTCCTGTATAAACTTTAACATCATTTGTAAGGGAGGGACATTAGAAAGAAAGGCCATGATGGAAAGACTGGAAATACAATTATTGTAAAAATCTTCCTCTTCCTTTCCTTGCCTACCTCTATTTCTTTCCCCTTTCCAAACCTACTGGAAAAAGACAGAAACATACATACTCTTATTTCTAGCATACACAAAGGAGACAATAAGTGAGGATATTTTTCCTTTTTCTTTTTAAGCACTGAGGATCATGGAGTTAGTTCTAGAAGGGATCTTAGAGGCCATCTAATCTAACATTCTCTTTTTTACAGATGAGGAAACTGAGGCCCAGAGAGGTTGACTGATTTGTCAAGGGTCCCATAGCTAGTAATTATCTGAGTCAGAATTCAAACCCAAGACTTCAAGTTTATTGCTCTATCCCAGTGGTTCTCAACCTCTGGGTTGCGACCCCTTTGGGGGTCAAACGACCCTTTCACAAGGGTTGCCTAAGACCATTGGAAAACACGAATTTCCAATAGTCTTAGGAACCGAGACATGGCTCCTCTATCCTTCCCCAGGTGGGTCCGCCCACATGCAGATACACCCACATATGAGTATTAAAGGGTCGTGGCATTAGGAATCATTGAGAATCACTGCTCTATCCATTATACTAGGATATCTCTAGGTTTGATTCTCTTGGTCTTATAACGTTCTGAACACGATTCTAACTATTCCACAGAGGTTCCTCTTTGAAGCCATTCTTGGATTAAAATAAAATAACAACAACAATAATGATATGATTATCACTAGGAGCATAGGAGTATAGGAAAAAGGGGAGGAAATGGAAGGGAGACGGCTTATTCCCCATACTTCCTTACCTTGGCTAGTGTTCTCTGTAGAAATTTCAGCGTATCTTAATATATTTTTTATTTATTTCATTAAATATTTCCAAATTATATATAGACTATTTTTGACATTCATTTAAAAATTATTTTCAAATTATCTCTCTCCTTTTCCCCTCCTGTCTACTCCTCCCTACTGCTTGAGAAGGCAAGCAATATGACATTGATTATATATCTGAAGCAATGCAAAACATTTTCATAATAGCCACATTACAAAAGAAAACATGGACAAAACAAAGAAAAAGAGAGAAACTAAAAAATAGTTTGCTTTAATCTGATCTCAGAATTCATTGGTTCTCTCTTTGGAGGTAGGTAGCATTTTTTGTCATGGGTCCTTTGGAATTGACTTGGATCACTGTCTTGATCAGAGTAGCTGTCTTTCATAGTTGATCATCCTTATAATATTGCTGTTACTGTATACAATATTTTCCTGGTTTTGCTCACCTCCTTTTGCATCACTTCATATGAGTCTTTCCAGGTTTTTCTGAAACCATTGTTCTTGTCATTTCTTATAACATAATATTATTCCATCACAATCCTATACCACAGTGTTCAGCAAGTCCCCAGTTGATGGATATCCCCTCAATTTTCAATTCCTTTACACCACAAAAAGAGCTGCTATAAATATTTTTATACAAATAAGTCCTTTTCCCTTTTTTTTGAGATACAGACTGAGTAGTGGTTTTTCTGAGTCAAAGGGCATGCAGAGTTTTATAGCCCTTTGGACATAGTTCCAAATTGTTCACCAGAATGGTTGGACTAGTGCACAATTCCACCAACAGTATATTGTTAGTGTCGTAATTTTTCCACATCCCTTTGAGCATTTGTAATTTTCCTTTTGTGTCCTGTTAGCCAATCTGAAAGGTGGGAGGCATTACTTTGGAGTTGTTTTGATTTGGATTTCTTTAATCAATAGTGATTTAGGACTTTTTTTTTCCTAGTATGACTATAGATAGCTTTGATTTCTGTTATCTGAAAACTACTTATTCCTATCCTTTGACCATTTGCCAATTGAGGTCAGTTTTCCATATATTTGAGAAATGAGGCCTTTTAGTCACAAACTCTTCCCTTATCCATAGATCTGATGAATACATTTTCTCATATCCTCCTAATTTTTTTTATGACATTGCCCTTTGTGTCTAAATCATTTATTCATTTTGACTTTACTTGATATACAGGGTAAGGTCTATGCCTAGTTTCTGCCTAACTGCTTTCTTGTTTTCCCAGCAATTTTTGTCAAATGCTGAGTTCTTAACCCTAAAAACTCATTCGAGTTTATCAAATTCTAGATTATGATCATCATTTACTATTGTGTATAGTGTAACTAATCTATTCCACTGATTCACCACTCTATTTCTTTCTTAGCCACTACCAGATTGTTTTCAAGATTATTGCTTAATTTGAAATTTGGTTCTAATAGTTGACCTTGCTTTAAATTTTTTCATTGATTCCCTTGATAAATGGATTCCCTTCTTGAACTTTTGTTCTTCTAGATGAATTTTGTTATTTTTTTCTCTCTTTTAAAATGATTATTTGGTGGTTTGATGGGTATGGCACTGAAAAAGTAAATAAACTTAGGTAGAATTGTCATTTTACTATATTGTCTTGGTTTACCTAAAAACAATTAATATTTCTTTAGTACAGTGGTTCTCAACCTTCCTAATGCCGCGACATTTAATACTTGTATGTGGGCATACATAGAGGAGTGGTGTCTCAGTTCCTAAGACCATAGGAAATATGTGTCTTTTGATGGTCTTAGGCGACCCCTGGGACCCCTGTGAAAGGGTCATTCGATGCCCAAAAGGTCACGACCCACAGGTTGAGAACCACTGCTTTAGTTGTTTAGATCTGTCTTTATTTGTGTGAAAAGTGTTTTGTAATTGTGTTCATATAATCTCTGAGTTTGTCGGGACAGGTAGACTTCCAAGTATTTTATGTTGTCTATAGGGATTTTAGATGGAATTGTCTCTTTTTATCTCTTTCTCCTGGGTTTTGGTATTAGTATCTAGAAATACTGATGATTTGTGTAGTTTTATTTTATTTCCTGCAACTTTGCTAAAGTTGTTAGTTGTTTCAACCAGTTTTTTTAGTTGATTCTCTGCTGTTCTCTAAGTATACCATCATATCATCTATAAAGAGTGATAAGTTTGATTCCTCATTGCCTATTTTTATTTCTCCAATTTACATCATTGTATCTTAACATCTGATTTCTACTAAAGTGAAAGATATAATGATGTGTCAATAACCTGCAACACTGCTCCTTTAATAACTACTAACGCACATGCACATAATCACACACTCTGATTATGTGACTTGTTTATTCAGTATAATTCATTTGGAGGACTAAAGAGTTATTTCCTAGGACTCCCTCCTCCCCCCGAAAGCCTGTAATATTCCTTTTTTAAAAAATTTCAGACATCTATAGAAGGTCATAAAATCATAGCTCAGATGTTACTTTGTCCAACCCATGGCTATTCAGTTTCCACTGTAAGATCTCTGTAACGTGATCATTCAGCCTCTGCTTAAATACCTCTAGTGATGGGTAACTTACTAGTTCCTAAAGAAGCTTATTCCACTTTTGGACAGCTATAATGGTTACATGAAGCCTAAATCTGAAGCTTCTGCCCATTGTTCCTAGAGACCCACAAGAGCCAGGAAAAATAATACTCTTCTTTTTATGAGGCAGCC
The DNA here is from genome assembly GCA_028627135.1 of Pseudochirops cupreus. Taxonomy (NCBI): domain Eukaryota; kingdom Metazoa; phylum Chordata; class Mammalia; order Diprotodontia; family Pseudocheiridae; genus Pseudochirops; species Pseudochirops cupreus. The sequence continues at coordinate 272,493,449 of CM053580.1, read as the reverse complement.
CTTCAAATAGGACAGCTCTCATGTTCTCTCTATCTGCCCAGGTATCCTCTTCTTCAGAGTAAACATCAACATTTTCATAATATATGGTCTCTATTCCTCTCAGCATCTTACTTGCCATCTTCTGAATGAAGTCTAGTTTGCTTTTTCCTAGTCTTTGTGAAATGGAAAGCCTTGAGCTTTCTACCCTGAGGGCAACTTGGTATCTTTAAGTGTGATTTTTTTTCTTTTTCTTTCTTTCTTTCTTTTTCTTTCTTTCTTTCTTTCTTTTTTACTTTCAAGCTTGTGAAGTTCCAGAGAAATTTAGGAGGACTGCTATCTGTTAATGGACATCTTTTTGGCTAAGGATTAAAAATACTCAGAATAACTACTTACCCACAATAGTAGAAAGATTTCCTCACTGAAAATTCCCTATTCCATGTGAATCAGAAATTCAATACAAACAAACAACCTTTAAACAGAACTATCATTTGATTAAAAAAAATTGGGGAGGGGTGGGAGTGTATTTGAACAGACTAGTGATTTCTTTGCTATGGGGCACTTCTAAAATAGAAATTTCTTCTACCTAATTCAGATATGAATTTCATATGTAACATGTAATCTTAAAGAATTTCCTGTGTCACTGACAGGTCATGTGACTGTCCATAGTCAGAGGCTCGACTTGAACCCAAGTCTTTCAAGGCTAACTCTTTATCCACTAAGCCATGTTGCCTTTCACTTGTGTTAATCTCTCTCTCTATATATATGTATACATATAAGTATATAAGGTTATATATGTGTATAAGTACACATGTGTATGTATACGTGAATAATACAAAATTCTAAATACATGTTTATCATAAAATGCTTCTCACTGTACTATATGATGGACGCTTCTTTTAACTCCTACAAAAATCTTCAGAAGTTCTTTCATAGGAATCTGTGTTTAGTCTATTTGAAAAAGAAAAGACAAACAGTCCCGTGTTGGAATAATAGAAAGAAATATGCTAAGTCCCATTGTTTGGATAATTTTTCATGAAACCTTACTGTCTCATGACAAAGACAATTGTTGTTCTCCTTAGCAAGAAACAGACTTACTGTCATTTAGGGGAAACTAATCTGAAAAGATAATGCCAGGGATGAATAAAGCCATCTTTTAGGCTTGCAGCAGTAGTCATTAAAAATAAAATAGGACCCCTCTCAGGGGTCTGCCAACCTTGCCAGTCAGTTGACATTGTTTGGAGCAGAGGACACTCAGCATCATGTCAGAATAGAGGAGAAAAAAACCAGCAGGATTTCTAAACAAATTTTCTCTCTCTGTCTTTGAACCAGGACTTTTGCTTATTAACAGCAGTTGAGCTGATTTAGAATGGAAATGAGACTTCACCTACAAGCCATTGTCCATCCGCTCAGCTGTTAGCAACACAGTAGGCAACATTAATCAGAATGAGTGTGGTTAGGCAGCCTAATGTAAAGTTTCAGTTGAACATTCCAGTTTACTTCATTGCTTTGTCTCTCTTGGGTTATTTGTAAATATTTAGCTACCTGTGACACTTACTAATGGGGCAAGATGCCATGTCCTTGCTCAATGAAGTTATTCCAAAAAATGCTACTAATAAAAGGATTGGTGAAAGGTTTTTTTTTTTAATGTAAATCCAAAATGAATGCACATACATACATGGAGAAAGTAAAATTTATGCCTCTGAATATGGTTCACAAGGAGGGAGTAAACCTACTGAATTTAGCAATCAAATTTGTTAAGGCTTCTCTAAAGCCTAAACTTCCAATTAACAAGCAAATCATCATCAGACAGTCAGTGAATGGCAAATTCATTCTATTCAACATCTTTTCAAAAGTGGATTTTGTGCACTTATCTCCATGAAAACCCAGCAGGGAGATTTTCCCTGGGAGTGATCCTGCATCTGCCTGTTTTTAATGACTGTAATGGCAAGCAATATTCTACAATTACTTTGGCGATCTCATTTCAAGCATGCAAATCATATTATTTAAGAGCCCGGCAAAAACCATTTATTTCTTGGAACTGCAAGCTAACTTTTTGTGAGGTGAGAAAACACCACACCAAGAAGACCAAGCGCTCATGTTACTTCACTTTGATGACATAGTTGCAAAATTTGTCCAACAAGGTCAGAGAAAGCAATACAAAAATGAACAGAGAGGAAAAACAAAACAAAACAACTGTTTTTCATTTCTAAGTCAAGCAAGTGCAGTCTTAATTGATGAATAAAATGGTTGTTATTTGCTGATCAAGTGAAATATACTCTACTAACAATCAAATATCCCGAATATGCAATATATGTAACTCTTACAAAGTCAGTGCCAAAAGACCACACAGGAAGGAAAATTTCTTTAGGAACCTCAGTTGTTTAAAAAAAAAATTCTATTGCCCTTAGTCAGCTAAAGAAAAAAAATTAATATTTCGTAACCAAAAAGGAGATTAGGTTAGGGAAGAGATCATTCAATGGAATAGAACCAGTAGGTGATGCAATAGGCCCGGGAGTCAGGACGACCCAAATTCAGATCTAGCCTCAGATACTTACTAGCTATGTGACCCTGGCGAAGACCCTTAACCTTGTTTGCCTCAGTTCCTCGTCTGCAAAATGAGTTGGAGAAGGAAATGGCAAACCACTCCATTATTTTTGCCAAGAAAACTCCAAATAGGGTCATGCAACTGAAATGACTAAACAAAAACAATGAAAAAGATCTTGTAAGAGCACATAGTAAACATGTAAAAAACCTATAGAAATACATTTGGGATGAAACAGATTTTACTAGACCAAATGACGGTAGGGGGTAATAACAAGACTATCTCATTGGATTTTTTGAATGTAACCAAAAGCAATTTGCCTCCAAATGGATTCCATTAAATGGTTAATATCCTAGGGTAGAATCCACAAAGTTTCAGTGGGAGACATTCACATGAAGCAAGTCAGCAATATGTCAATAAAGAAGGATCAAAGAGATTGTTAAGTCATGCAGATTTGTTGACGTAAAGGAAGGGTTTATGAAGGCAATTTAGCCCAGGTTATCACCACCATAAACTACAGAAAGGTTATCTTTAAGGAGCCCCAGACATATTGAGCAACAAATATTATGCAAGGAAATAGAAATTGTGCAGCACCTGACCTCAGTCTGTACAAATTTAGTACTGCCTGAATACCTAGCAAGAATAATGTGGTGCCTGGAATTATTAATCTGACACTTGAAGTCTTTAGTGTGCTGACAAATAATAAATCTCTACATTATAAATGAGGACCTCAAAATTCCCTTGAAACCTCAACCAACAAAATTTTCTTGAAGGTAGTAAACTGTTTTCCACAAATGCCGGCACATAACATTAATTCATTAATACTTAAGAAAAATAAATATCACCGTACCAAAATCCTTATAATTTCTAAGTTCTTGGAATCAAAAGCTTTCAAAATATAGAGACCTAGGAGATGAGATCAGAATCACATAGGAATAGGATGAGGTGAATGTTATACATATTGTCCTTGTCTCCTTATCCTATTGTACTGAGGGTGCTTCTCTTGAGCCTACAAGAGATAAGTTTATGTCCTAATACTTCTATTCGACTCAAAAAGGTTATTTTATCTCCTTGCACAGTAGTTCATAGAATGTTAAATGTAAAAGATAATAAGAGGATAATGACTTGTCCTGGGGCTGTTCTGACTGAATTCCACTGAATGAGATGAGAACAGTTTTTCTATAAAGATAATAGTTGACAGATACTGCTTTGAGATTTGTAAAATGTTTTCCGTACTATGTAATATTTAACCCACACAAAAGCCCTTTGAGGTAGGTACTACGGAAATTCTTCTCCTAATTTTACATATGAGGAAGCTGAGACCCAGAGAATTAAGTGACCCTTTCTCGCACAGGAGATCCCTGTTGCTGAATGGCAAAAAGGGCACTGAATGTCAGCGCTGGAGGGCCAGAGACAATCTTTTCTTACTTTGCAGGTTTGCCCACAGTTCAATTATACTCATTCATATCTGGCCCTCTGTAAAGCACTTCCATCCATAAACTGAAGCTGTGTTTAAAAAAGTTGAGCAGTTTTCAAAGGCTTGCCTTATTTCAAACAATGAATCAGTTAACTGATTATTGTGCACCTATCTTAAAACAAAGAAGCACTATGTTAGGTACTATGAAGGATAATATATATTATAAATATATAATACATATATACATGTGAACTATCTATCCATATGCATATATGTGAAATAACTGTGTATATGCACATCCATATGTACATTTACTACACATATATGTAAAGTATACATATTTTACAAGTATAGGTGTATATGTATCTGATTATAAGTATATCAATAAAACATATGTGTTTCTTCTTCTCTACCTCTCTCTTTCTCTCTCTCTCGAGTTACAATCCCTGTACTCAAAGCCCTCAGAATACAGCTGGGAATTTAAGATGTAAACATCTAAAAAGATGCATGATAAACAAGTAAGATCAATTATCCAATCAACATATATTTCTTACCTGCCTACTATATATAGGTATTTTCTAGGCACTGGAGATATAAGTACAAAGAATGAAGCAATTCCTACTCATGAAGAGCTTATAATCTAATAGGGAAAAGAACAAGTACTCATCAAAATAAGCGTAACATAAATATAAAGTTAGTAAGTACACATGTACAGAAAGTATTCCAGGACTTCAGAGGGAGAAGTCACTTTGGTCAAGGACGGCAGAAAAGGCCTCAGAGAGGAGCAGTGTAATTACCATCGAGGGTGGTTACAATTTCATTGAACAGGAAGGAGGAGGGTAATAGCAGCCTATTTGTGTGAATCTGTAAAGTATAAATGTGTATCCCTGAGTATAATGAGAATAGAGATTAATATTAAGTCAAGACTTGACTGAATGAGGTTGATGTTTGACGGTAGAGAGCCTTGAAAGTTGGCTAGGTGGTATAGTTGAATAGAGCACTGGCCCTGGAGTTAGGAGGACCCGAGTTCAAATTCGGCCTTAGCATTTACTAGCTATGTGACCTTGGGCAAGTCACTTAACCCCAATTGCCCTGCTTCCCCCCCCCAAAAAAAAAAAAGAAAAAGAAAGTTAGGTTCAAGAGTTTAGAATTAATTCTATAGGTAGTAGGGAGCTCCAGAAGATTTGGAAAGTGGAAGGGACCTGATGAAAGTGATGATTTAAGAAGATCAAACTTGTTTCAGCATGCATGCTTTATTTTGATTGTGATTATGATTTTAAGGAAAGTGTCCAGGCCAAATATACCTCCATTCCTCTTCAGGCTCTACTCCTCACTCCCTGGATACTCTGCTGTGCCACAGAAGCCTCCTCACCCTGGAGATTCACTCTACTCCTTACTTCTCATACTGGAGGTACATTAGGTCCCTGCAGCCCTTTCCTTTGATTGTCACTCCCCCTAGAACCTCCATTTTAATGAAAATATGGAGGCCAGCCTTGTCTTCCTTCCTCCTCCCTCTCTGGACTTTCTCTATTATGAACCCAGCAAGAGACCTTCATTCTTCCCCTTTTGAGCTTCCTTTTATGTGCTGCCTTCCTCTAGTTGTTCTTCGGGCAGTGACTATCTCTCTTTCTGCTTGTATTTTATGTCCAGCAGTGCTCAGCACAGAGCCTTGCACATAGTAAGCACTTCAATAAATGCTTGTTGATTTGATTTGCATGAACAAAAGAAATAGGAAACCTATTTACAATGGTGCAAACTATAAGTCAAGTGTTCGTTAATAAGGGCCCACATGTTTCTTGTGTGCTAAAAAGACCTCAATGGAAGAGTGACACTCTAGCTCCAGTGATGACCTCTAATGGAACCTATGACCTAGTGTTTCCAAGAGGTTAGGGCAGTGTTAGGTTACTTTGGTTCACCATCACATTCTATCAGCCTTCTCAACAGCTGCAATTGTCTAGTCATGCTGGGTTGGTTTGTTTTTCTCCATAGGATCTGCAAAACATGGGGTCAGCTCAATTTGTGAATCATATGAGCTTCATTCTGATCATCCAGAAGAGAACTTCATTAGTCAAAGCCTTGATTGAATGAGCACTAATGTGCTAGAGAAAAGCAGACAGGGCATTACTGTTTCCCTTATTATGACTAATCCTGACCCCATCCCTTTAAAGTATCTACTTTAAATCTCCAGTTCATTCAGAGTGAATATGTTTCTCCCTCTCTTATTTTCCTTTGCTTTTTTTTTTCATTTTCTTCACTTTATCCTTCCCCTTCCTGTCCCCCTCCATTCTCCAGTTAGAAACTGGCTCAAAGTGTACTGAATGGTCAGATGAGAATGCTATTTATCTGAGGCTCTGTTGGACTAAGAATTAAGTGAAGGAGGGTAATGGGGAAGGTAGTGTGAGGGGAAGAGAAGATGCTGAGATCAGAAAAGCAAAATCATAGAATGCCAGAGGTAGAAGAGACCATAGGGATTATAGGCAGGGGTGGGCAACCTTTGGCCTCAAGGCCATGTGTGACCTTCTAGCTCCTCAAGTTCAGCCCATTGACTGAAACCAAACTTCACAGAACAAATCCCCTTAATAAAAGGCCACAAATTTCCCATGCCTCATTTTGCAGAAGAGGAACCTGAGACCCAGAGCAGTGCCAGTGATTTGTCCCATGTCATATAGTTAGTAAGTTCTGAAGCAAGTGTTGAAACGTGTCTTCTGTGTACTGCTATTTCTATTACACTAGGCTCCCGAGAGCCCCGCAGGGATCTAAAAATTAATATGGACAATTTGCACACCCAGGCTTTCATGGACTGTGAGCTTTTCTTATTGCCCCATACCACTCCCAGTTCTGCAGCTTTGGGGTCCAGGTCCTTCAACACAGCTAGCGTTTGTATGGTACTTTAAGGTTTGCGAAGTACTTTACAGGCACTATTATTCCATTTGATCCTCACAAAACTCTGGGAGATAGGTACTCTTATTGTCCCCATTTCCCACAGGAGGAAACAGAGGCACCAGAAGGTGAAGAGACTGGCTCAGAGTCACACAGCTAGGAAGTGTTTGAGGCTGGATTTGAACTCAGGTCTTCCTGACTCTGGTCTCACACCCTATCCATTGTGCCACCTAGCTGCCTTAAGTCTGAAGTTTCTGTGAATTAGAGAGGAAATGCAGTGAGGGTGAGCCACTGGATAGAGAACTGGGTAGGAAACAATTCCCAGTCTTTGTCTATCTTCACAAGATTGGCCCTTACTATTAGTAGCATGTAGAGATATAAGAGAGAGGGAGAGGGAGAGGGGTAGAAATGATCGCTGCTCTTGAGAAGCTTCTAGTCTTGCTGCTAAAACAAAACACAACAATTTTTCCAATGACTTGAGGGCACTGGTTTTTTATTCCTTCGGATGGAGTAGAAAGGCAACTCATGGAGGAGATGGAATAAGTTGACCATAGATATCTACCTGCCACTACTAGGTCAATATTGGGGTCTTCAATCTCTCCCCATCCACTGGCCATTCCTTTTATTTGCCTACATTATCAAGTCTCTCCCATTGAACGTGTACTCATTTGACCACTGCCACTATATCTCTTTTCCTTTGCATAGTCAGATTTTTGAAAAATTTGTCTAAAACCGTTGCCTCCCTTTCTTTTCCTCACTTTTCAATCCCTTGTAGTCAGATTGTATACTTATTAATCAGCAGAAATTGCTCTTTTTAAAGTTACTAATGATGTCTTAATTGTTAAATCTGATGTTTTTCACTCACTCTTCATCCTGCTTGACCTTTCTAAAGCATTTGACATGAGTGACTACCTTTTTCTCCTCAATAAGCTCTTCTTTGAGATTTCCTAACACTACACTCTTTTGGTTCTCCCTTTACTTTTCAAAACACTACTTTTCATTCTCCTTGGAAAAATCATGTTATATTTTACCCCCAACTATGTGTGTATGCTAAGGCTTCTTTCCTCAGCCCTTTTGTCTCTTTTTAATCCCTCACTTGGTGATATGATCAGGTCTCATGGATTTAATTAAGCAGAAAGCTCCCAATATTTCATATCCTGTTCTAGACTCTCCAAGTTCAAGACCCGTGTTACCCACGGCTTATTGGATATTTCTAACTGGATGTTCTGTGGGCATTTCAAACTCAGCATTTCATATACAGAAGTAATTATTTTTCTTTCCAAGCCCAATCCTCTTCTGAATTTCCTAGTTGCTATCAAGAGTAGTACCACCATGCTTTCAGACACCCAGAGTCATCCTCAATTCTCTTCTCATACTCACTCCACATATTCAATCAGATGCTAAATTTTATTGATTCTAATTCTAGAACATCATTTACACTTGCCCCTTTCTCTCCATTTTCAGGGCCACCTAATTCAGGAGGCGTTCACCTCTTGCCAGGGTTACTACAATCATCTTCTAATTGGTATCTCTGCTGTGCATCTCTCCCCTCCTTTAGTGCAACCTCCACACAGCTCCCAAAGTGATAGATATTCCTAGATCATAGGTCTGACCACATCAGTCTTCTGCTTAGTAAATGCCAGTGACTCCCTATTACTGCCAGGATCCCATGCATCCCACTCTCCCCAAGGCATTTACAGCCACTCACTTTTGGCTTTGCCCTATCTCTCCCCTTCATTTATGCATCAGAAAAACTGGCCTTTTTGCTGTTCCTTATACATGCCATCCCATCTCCTGCCTCCATGACTTTGAATAAGCTGCCCCTAAAGATTCAGATTTTTTCCCCTTCTCATCTCTTGTCCCCTAGACTCCTTAGTCTCCTTCAAAGTTCAAATTTAGCACCAATTCCAAGGCAGTGAGGTGACACAGTTGATAGGGAGCTGGGCCTGAAGTCAGGAAGAGCTATGTTCAAATCTGGACTCAGACACTTATAAGCTATGTGACTCTCGGCAAGTTATTTAAGCTCTGTCTGCCTCAGTTTCCTCAACTGTAAAAGGGGAATAGTAATATCATGAACCTCCAAAGGTTGTTGTGATATTAAAAATAGATATTTATAAAGTACTTAGCAGAATTGTCACACGAAGTAGGTGCTTAATAAATACTTGTTCTGTTCCCTCTCCTACAATGATCCCTTCCTAACCCTCTGCTGCTAATGCCTCATCTCCAAAATTACCTTGTATTTATTTTATACACACTTTACATATTCTTATATGTATATATGTTATCTCCACTGATAGAATGTAAATTCCTTAGGGGTAGGGATTTTTTGTCATTTTTTGTTCTGTTGTACCCAAACCCAAATCCCAGGTCACTACACACCACCTGGTTTGTGGCCCACCATTAAGCCCCTTTTATATTTCTGTGTTAGTCCCTATCATAGCTTGAAACTACTTAAGGCATATCTGGGCATATTGCTCAAGGTGTTCCCTGGACCCTTCTCCCATAATCAGCATTTCATATTTTCTCCTTGAATCATTATAGTATATAAGGCTCTACTTATCTAGGTACCATCTTGTCTGGCTCTGCTCACTAAGCAGGGACCTCACCCCTTTGCCCAGAACAAGACCCTAGCCTGCTCTGGGTAATTCCAGTTCCCCTCATCCATGACCCTCTACCCTGTGCCCTCCACCCAGTTCTGGGAAAGACCCTCACTTCACAGGAAGGTTGTACCACTGAGTCATATGCCATATTCCCCTGAGTCATCCTTGAGTTCCCGGCAACAGAAGTTGTGAATGTTTTGAGATGTGCTGGACCCTGTGGACTTCAGTGTGTAACAAGAACTGCCCAGAGTACTGGGCAAGAACCTGGGAGCTGTCTGCCTCTGAATCCAGGTGACTGTTTGGTGGATTCAGATAGGAGCTGGGACCATGGAAAGGGATCCAGGGAATCTGAGAGACCACCCCAGTCAAGATGAAGAAAAGGCCTCTCCTTGGATATTGAATGTGTGATGAAATTGAAGTTTACTGAACACCAAGGGGTGGAGAGTTTGTGTAATTTTCTAATGATTGTATTTAGTGATTAATTATACTTAGTGACTGATTGCTAGATAAGTGACTGAATAAGTTAATATATGATTGCCCCATGAGTGGAAGATTGATTATTGTATTGTGAGATGACTGAATGAGTGAGTGAGGAGGCAAACCTCCTTAAGGATATCAGATGATTATTCTTTTGTTCTTTGTTCTTAATACTGTGACCACTTTGGTGAAAATTATGTGGCCATTCTAATGTTAAGCTGTTGTGAACACTATATTGTGATTTTTTTGTGATAAAATGTAATATTGTGAATATTATATTGTGATTCGTTGTGAATATTTGACTTGATTTGTAATGGAATAAGTGGAGTGTTCACTATACTGTGTAATCAGAACCTTAAAAGCTGTTCACAGCAGCATTCTTTTGGGAGGCTGCTTGTGCATAGCCTTACAGATAGACACCCTCCTAATTCACTGATAGGTCTGAGGCCTGTCCATAACCCTCAACCTGTTCTAGCTTGTCCACTGAGAAGGTTTTACCAGCTTGTGGCCACTCCACACACTACACAATTTTTTGGAACCACAGGTGAGAGGTTGAATTCCAGGTGATCACCAAAGGTGAATGTGCAGCCCTGAAAAGGGTGTGGCAAGCCCTCACACCAGAGGTGCTAGTCCTTTCTGAACACCCCATACCCCACCCCAATCAATCCCTTCTTTGCAGCAAATGACCAGTTTTGGACATATATGTGTGTGTGCATACATATATGCATGTATACACATATATGTGCATATACAGATACATACATATACACACATATATACATACATACACACATACATATATATATTTATATCCCTCACCCCCAAAATCAATGCCTTCTTTTCCGCAATTACCAGTTTTGGAAATATGTGTGTATGTGTATGTGTGTGTATACACACACACTGAAAAATTAATAATTTATTTTTGAGATGGTTAAAGCAGGCTCCAGCACGCCCCCAATATAAGGCAAAATTTCCCAACAGAATTGTGACATGATCTTTCTCCTTGGCCAGTAAGTTCCCCATCTTTAGCTATGTCATGAGCATATTATTTTATTTTGATATAATGCCATCATTTAAACCTCAAAATACCTAAAGCAAACTTATCGTTTCCCACCTCCTTCCTTCACCACCCCTGGTCAAATGTAAACAAAATCACCCTCTAACTTTTTCATATCTGTAAGTATTAGCGTTCTCCTGTGCTCTTCATTTGGCGATGCCGTGGGCTACATGTTATCTTTTTATTTGCATGTGATTCGTTTTCCTAATTAGCTCTTCGAGAGCTGGGATCAAGAACCTTAGATAGAAAGTACTTCGAAGGTCTTTGTGCCCAAAAGTAGTTGACTAACAATCCTCTCTTACAATGTCCCTAGAAATTGATATCTAGTCTTTGCTCGAGGACATTGAGAAAAGGAGAAACTACTATTTCTGGAAGTAGCCCCTTCAGCTTTTGTATGGTTTTAATGGTTAGCATGTCTTTTTCTCCTCTCTACTTCACTTCTCTTCCCCCAAATTGCACATGCTCAATAAACATTTGCTGGTTGATTGACTGATTGATTAAGACAGGTCATTAGGATCCACTGCTGTGAACTGTCTCCAGCTGCTTTGAACAGATTGAGTGGGTTCTGTTTGCCTTGTATGAACATGGTGGTAGGATGAGAAATAGGATAGGCATGGCTGGGAGGGTGGCTCTGCTCATGTTGCACTGTCTGAAATGGAAATATAAAATTGTATTTTGCTATTTGTACAGCATTGTGAGGACCACAGGAGGAATAAGGTTGAGTATTTTCAAATCTAATGCTGCCTATTTGGTATTTGTGGCTGTATGTACTCAAAATGAAATGGAATAATAGCAAATGGCCTTTGAGTTTCATCACCACAGAGAGGTAAAATGTATCCTTCAGATCACAAAGTATATATTTCTTACCTAAACTATTATATTTTCTTCCTAACTTACCAAATTAACCAAATAATTGTAAAACTACTGAAATTTCAAAATATTCTCCAAACTCACCATAGGTGTTCATTTAACTGCTGTGGACATCAGTTTTTTCATTAATGAAGTGAGGGGGTTGGATGAGATGGTCTTTAAGGTCTACTCCAGATTGAATGTATAATCCGTTAATGCTTTATTGCACGTTGTAAAGCAGAGGTAGGGAGCCTGTGGTCTTAAAGCCGCATGTGACCTTCTAGGTCCTCAAGTGCACCTTTTGACTGAATATAAACTTCACAGAACTAATCTTTTTATTAAGGAGCTGCACTTGAAGATCTAGAAGGTCACATGTGACATTGAGGCAACAGGTTCCCCTCTCTCGTCTAAAGCATTTTATATTATTACATACTATTATCTAATTTTAATGGGTTTATGTTTTTGAAATTACATTATAAGCAGAGTTTTTTTGTGTGTATATGCATTTCTTAATACATTTAATACTTAATACATATAATTCTTAATATGTTAAGCAGAAAGTCATATTGTAAGTGCTCAATAAATATATGCTAAGATTATTTGAAATGTCCATAATAATAATTCTTGGTGATAGAAGGGAAAATTTCTGTTTAGGAGGAGGGTGAGTTAGTAGGTAGATGGAAACAAAAGAGATCATCAATAAAGTATTAAAAATACACAGAAGATAACAAAAAAGATTTCAGAAGAGGATATACACAGAGCAATTTTCTTACTCCCTTGTTCAATTTATTATATACTTTTGAAAAACAAACTGCATAACAGAATAGCATAGTTTCATATACAATCCTCCTTTTAGTTTTTTAAAAAATTTCTTGGAACATTTGTCTTTGTTGATTATCGTTAATTTCAAAATAATAAAGTGTAAGTTAAAACATATTCACAAAGAATGCTATGCCATTTTTTTAATGCATCGAGGTATATAAGCATATTTTAGAACATGACACATTTTTGCTGGTCTTGTCATAGAATCTCATATAAATGTAAAGGGCCTTAGAGGCCATTCAGTACAACGAATATCTGAGCAAGCATTTCCCATGATAACACCTTCCACAAGTGGGTGTCTAGCCTCAGCTTAAAGATCTTCACTGAAGAGGCAAACTATTACATATCTGTACTGTAAATGTTGGCACATTATCTCTTCTGAACAGAAAGACTGTAAGATCATAGATCGAGAGCTGCAAATATTTATCAAAGCCATTTAGTCAAGCCCCCTCCTTTCAGAGAGCGGAAACTGAAGCCCAGAGAGGTTGTACCTTGTGCAAGATCATAGAAGGAATTGAATTCAGGTCTTATGATTCCAAAGACAGTGATATTTCTATTCTATTTCATTGGTTCTCAAGGCAGCAATATGCTTCTCTGAAACTTTCATCCATTGTGCCTTGTATCAGGTTCTAAAATAAAACAAGTCTAATTTCTTTTCCATATGACAGGCATTCAAATACTTGAAGAAAATTACTTATAAATCTTGATATAATACTTTGATTTTTGAAGGATCTGTGATCTCACTAATAAGAAGGCATCTTACAGTGATATGGATCAAACCCATCCATGCCTTGTTACTTCATGTGACTCTTGACCATGCCCACATTTATGTCTCTTGAAATTGCATAGAGCAAGCTAGATTGACTTGGGAACTAACACAGTATTCTTAATGACCTCAAACTTCTCACTGAAAAGAAAAGAAAAAGCTATTCTATTTAGCATCACTACTGGGAAAGACCTGAGCTAAAAAGGACCAAGGTCTCCTACTGCATCTGTGGCTATCGCCAGTCATCTGACATATGTCTTACCACTGAACTCTGATGACTCCAGAGGAGAGAGTGAGGCTTCTGGCTCTTCTCAGCTCTGGCGTAACTAAATCCAATTCAATTGAAAGTCAAGACATTACCCTGCTGATGTCACTGGTCTTCTTCAAGAATGTAGGACAAATACCACCACTACTATCACCACCACCACCAAATAAATTTCAATGAAGCTGTGTATCTGTTGTCCTTCAGTCTTTTCAGCTACATCTGACTTTTCATAATCCCATTTGGGGTTCTCTTGGCAAAGATACTAGAGTGGTTTACTATTTCTTTCTACAGTTCATTTACAAATAGTGAATCTGAGGCAGACAGGGTTAAGTGATTTGTTTAGGGTCACACAGCTAATAAGTGTCTGAGACCAGATTTGGACTCAAGTCTTCCTGACTCCAGGCAGGCCTGGTGCTCTATCACTATGCCACCTAGCTGTGGTGGATATAACAGACTCTGAGGATATAACAGACTCTGAACAATTGTTCCCTACTTTAAGGATGTTAAATATTTCTGCTTCCTTTAAGAAATCTTCCTGTTATGTGGTTTTTACATTCTGTCACAATTCTTTTTTTCCCTCTTTTTGGCATATTAAAATTTGATAATGTTATTCCTACAATGTCGTACTAATAGTTGAATGCAGTACTCTATCAATCACCCAACCACCAATCAATTAACAAACATCGATTGATTAAATACTTATTTTATGTCAGGAATTCTAGAAGTTCTCTAAGAAAGAATATATAGATATTATGCCCTCCCTCATTCTTGGCACTTTCCTTGAAGTAATGCAAGCTTAGATCTAACTAGCATTTTTGACTGACATCTCATACTGCTGACTCACAGTAGAACTTAAAATTCTTATCTTTTTCCACATGAACTTTTTTCAAGTCATACTTCCACCATCATGTACTTAAATGGTTTAAAGAATTAATTGTAAGCTTTACGTTTATCTTCATTTAATTTCATTTTTATTAGGTTCAGCCCATTATTTTATTAACTTGAGATTTTTTTGTGATCCTTGTTTAATCGTCCAATGTATTAACCATCTCTTTCAGTTTCTTGTCATTCAGATATTTGGAATACATGTCATCTATCCCTTTATTTAAACAATTGATTTCCACTAGAGATATCTCTCTGTGTTGACATCACCTCGTTAATTAACATTTTTCTAACCTAGCTGTTCCACTTAATTGTTTTTTGCTTTTTGGAGGGGGGAAGGTAGGGCAATTGGTGTTAAGTGACTTGCCCAAGGTTACACTGACTCCAGGGCCAGTGATCTATTCACTGCACCACTTAGCTGCCCTTTATTCCACTTAATTGCACTATTCAGCTAGCCTGAAACTCAAAGACATGATGAAAGTTTTTGTCAAATGTCTTACTGAAATTCAGGTGTAACATGCTTATAGCATGACTCTGATTTATCAGTCTAATAACTTTCTCAAAAAAAGTAAATTGAGTTTTGTCTGTCATGATTTGTTCTTAATGATTGCGTTCTTTCTTTTCTCAAGCACTGCTTCCTTTTCTAAGTGCTTACAAAGCATCCCTTTAATAATGCATTCTAGACATGCTTCCATCTTTTGACACAGAAGTGATGGACTGGAGGTGCAAAATGAGAAATACATTTATAGGCACAGCCAATGTTGGTAGATTGGTTTTGCATGGCTCCTTATTTGTTAGAAGAGAAGGCTTAGGAAGGGTATGTCGTAATAGTGATATTAAAAAATAAAATGGAAGAAAAGAAATGAATGTCAATATATCATTTAAAAAAATACGCCGATTGTAACAGAGGGAAGATCAGAAAGGCCATAGACAATCAGGGAATTGTTAGACTACCATGCTGAATTCAAAACATATTTTAAAAAACCAAGTGGAATGTTGTGGGGATTCATGGTTACATGTTTTTTTTCCTTTTTTTTTTTTTTCTTTTTGGAGGGGAGAAGGCAAGGTAATTGGGGTTAAGTGACTTGTCCAAGGGCACATGGCTAGTAAGTGTTAAATGTCTGAGGCTGGATTTGAATTCAGGTTCTCCTGATTTCAGGGCCAGTATTCTATTCACTGCGCCACCTGGCCATCCCCTATTTTTTCTTCTTATAGAGAAATGTTCACATTTATTGATGTTTTTCAAGGTCATAATCATGAAATGGAAAAAATAAATTTAAATAAAAGATGCATTCTAGAATTTTTCTTAGGCATTGAAGTAAAGCTCCCTGGTTTATAGTTTGAAGAGTCAGGATCTTCTTTTCAAAATTTAGGATATTTGCTTGCATTTAGTTCTACTGAACATCTCCCATTCTATTCCATTTGTATAAGATTATTAATGAGGCTTCTCATCTACAAATTCTTTCAGTACCCTAAGATATAATTTGTTTGGACCTGATGATTCGAACTCACTGACATTAGCTTAACATTAAAAAAATACATTGGATTTAGATTTTCTGTTTACCATTTTTGAGAGTATTTCATTTCTCCTGAGCCAGCTACCTCTGTAGAAACTTAGGCCATGAAATCCTAACTGTCCCTTTTTTAAAAACTCTATATTCTGCTTTTCTATTAAATAAGTATATTATTGATACCTTTCGTTTTTTTACATCACAATCATTTCCCAATACATTCCTCGGTCCCTATTATTGAATATTGACTTGTATGGAACTATGGAAAAACATTAACAGAAAAAAACATACTAGATGATATTTATCTGACAACATATGCATGTAGAAGTTAGTATTGTATTCTCCATCTCTAAAGGGGAAGGAAATATGTTTCATTATCTATTTTCAGGAACTGAGATTGTTAATTGCAATTAGTCAATGTTCACCTGCCTTGTGGTGTTATTTCATTTACATTATTGTAGTAATTATGTCTATTGTTCCCCTGGTTCTACTTCTTTCACTCTGCATGACTTCATACTTATCTTGCCATGATTCTGTGAATTCATCATATCTGCAATCTCTTACCATGTAAATATGTTTTATTACATTAATACGCCATTGTTTAGCCGTTCCTCACTCAATGAACACCCATTAATTTTCTAAATTTTTGCTATCTCAAAGAAGTGTTGTTATTGATATTTCGGCACATATGGGGTCTTTCTGTCTTTGACTTTCTTGGGATATATCATTAAAAGTGGAATTACTGGGAAAAAGGGTATGAACAGTAGTGACTTTTCTTGAATAACTCCAAATTATTTTTCCAGAACAGTTGGACCAAATTCACAGCTTCACAGAAATATATTGGTGTGCCGGTCTTCCCATAGCCCTTCCAACATTGACTATTTCTGTCTTTTATCATCTTTGACAGTTTGATAGGTTGAAATCTGCTTCCTTGAAATCTAGGGTGAGTGTCAGACTAGGCTTGGCATTTAACTTCTTATCTGTCATAAACTTTGAGATGATTCAGCCATTGCTTTCCTAGGTGTCCAATATTTCTACTTCTGTGACCAGTCTCCCTTGTTAGATTATAAGCTTCTTAAGGACAGGTGCTCTGCCCTTTCCTGACTCAGAAAGTCATTCTCTTCAATCCCAGAGAGAGTGCCATGCACATTTGCTTCAAAATTATTTCTACTGCCAAATGATAACCTGGTTTTAAATGAGGAACTTTTTAAAGGCAATATACAGAAGACAATGAATAAATAATGAAAGAACAGTTGCAAGTATGTTGTCTTTGGCTCATTGCTCCTTAAAATGTAGCTGAGAAATGGGGGCTGCAAAGCCCTGGGAAGCAGGAATGTGCTGATCGGGACTCTCCATCATCAATAGGATGCTAGTTTATGTTGCTAATAACAATAAGCCATTACCTTCTGATGACTGCCTGCCTCCAATGGTCTGGGTAAAATGACTTTTTCTAATTCTTAGTATGGGAGTGGGGGAGGTGGGTGAATGTGTGAGCAAGTGAGGAGGTTTCTTCTTCTGGAAGATTTCCGTGATTATTTCTACCTGACTGCTTACTCTTTTACTCTGAATCTTATCAGCATTTATTTGTGCTCTAGATTTATGCACCTTATAGCTGCCTATCTTATTCATTTCCACTTGTTGATAGGTTGCTTGTGGGTTTTTTTAAGCTGCTTTCCAAGTATGTGTTTTGTTTCTGAATTTGGACTTAGATTTCATCTTAAAGGAAAGGAGCTCCGTTTTCTATTTTTTCCAGTTTTTTACTACTTCCCCTAGTATAGTGCCCTGCATACAATAAGGGCTTGGTAAATGTAACCTGACTTATTTTTGCCTCACTGGGCCATGTCTGGCCTTACCCAGAGTGGCTGTCATGTGGGCAAGTCCATGCAGATAAGAAAGCACTAATAAGAATAGGGCTATTCTGTCTCCAAGTTTCCCCTTAGTCCCTTTTATTCGGCAGCCAGATTCCTTGATTGTCTTTCTATCTCTCCCCGAAGTGTTGTGAGACAAACATTAGAGCCAATTATTTGAAGCAAGCAGCACTGTGTGCTGGGGTGATTATTACTGAGTTACAAACCATTCCTCCTCCCCCCAGGTGGTCCTGCAAGGTCACTGCCAAGGCAGCAGTGCCCCACTCCTGCCAAACCACCACTGTGCCTCTCCCTGCTCTCAGGGTGAGGACCTTCAACCCTCACAGCTGTCAATCCTGCATCTTCTAGCAACAGTAATTTTAAATCACCAAACAACAACAACAATAAGCTCTTAAAATACAGTTACTCGGTTTGTGGTGGCTAAGAGCTGAGTTTGCTAAAAATAAAGTTGCCTCTGCTCCCACCATCATCCATTTTCTGCCAGGGTATAATTAGAGTCCATATCTGAAATTCTTATTGAGCAGCAAAGTCCCATGAGTGATTGGCATCTGGCATCTGAAAATATTCTGTAAAGAACAGTGTTCTCAGTGGCGCATCTGACAGGCTTGGCTTGCTTTCAGTGCTCCTGGCTTCTCAATGAATGGCAAGCCAATGGATGAACAAGAAGATTACTTCAGTCCAATATCAATCAATCACTTGGTTCTTCAATCAATGACTTGCTACAGTTTCTCATGCCCACCTTCACTTACCCCACAATGACACTTGAGATGAGGAGAGCAACAGATAAAATTGAGCCTTGTTAATTGGAACACTCTTTGCCAGGTTCAGCAAAGAGGGTCCTGGCTTGGTTGGAAAAATGTGGCTCCCTAGTGAGATAAAGAATTTTACTACAGCCCTACTCTCCTTCTGGCCCAAACACTATTAGGTTTTAGAGAGGGATTCTACCCAATTAAAGGTCTTTCATTTCAACCTGAGATTTGTGGTTCTTGCTGGAAGGGATAATTTAGTAGTAGATAGAAGAGGAGAGAAAGCCTTTCCCTTTTCTGTGTTTATCAAGCTCTTAACCATTTGCATGCGAACTAGACAATGTATGATTACACATTGGGTACTCCGGATGGTATCTAAAATAAGGGTCCATTGGACAATGAGAGGCATTCTATCCCCTAACCCCCCACTGCAGAATGAAATAGTTCTCTAATCATATGAATATGCAATGAAATGAAAGCACCAATCCTTCCTCCAAAAAGGTTTATGATTTTAAGTAGACTTGTGCTAACCTCTTAGCATAATTGTAATTAGAAAGAACAGGCCAGTTTCCTGCTGTTCTTGCTCACATTTGACATGTGAACAGTATGAGGTTAGATGCCTGAGTTGAATTTTTGATTTGCACCCGTTTCTAGTTGTCGTTTGCTATTTGGCAAGTCAAGACACCCTATGAACTAATGGAAGCTTTCTCAGTGGAAAACAAGTGTATTATCTCTTTACATTTGCTGAAGCTAGCCAGTATTTCATCATTCCATTGCGCAATGTTGTTGTGTTGGGTAATGTAATAGAGTGACATGACATGGGAATACCAGATACATCAGAATTATGAACGCAGGAAAAGGACGTTGATAAATGTTTAAAGATGTAGGGGATTCAGATAGCACAATGCACAATGAATTTTTACAGTTGATTAAACCCATTTCCTGGGTGCCATCTCATCATTACACATCAGGATACAGAAACAAGAGGGCATACTCCAGGGCTGGGTGGGGGGAAGGGAAGGAGTATAGAAGATTTTGAAAGCGGACAGAAAATACAGATTGCTGACTACAGATTTTTCTGTCATGAAAATGTGTATCATACAAAGACTTACCAGAATGGGATCTACCCTTTGATCATGATTCCCCTCCCCCCCCATTGGAATGCAAAAACACTTTTATAGATGTTATAAATGTTACTCCCTTATGTAAATACACAAGACACTTCCTCAACCTCTATAAGTGAGCTTGGATCTCTGATGCATGTCCTGGAGACTGGAATCTGTCAACCTGTAGAAAGAAAAGGTTTGTGCGGAGGGCTTTTGTTTGTTTGTTTGCTTGCTTGCTTTTTTTTGGGCAAGGCAAAAAAGAGGGTCAAGTAACTTGCCAGGGTCACACGGCTAGTAATTGTCAATTGTTGAGGCAGATTTGAACTCAGGTCCTCCTGACTCCAGGGATGGTTCTCTATTCACTGTGTCACCTAGCTGTCACATGTAGTTTTAACAAAATGGATGAGTTCTACCTCTAGGGAAAGTATGCCACAGAAGAGCAAAATTTGTTTGCTGGTGAAAGAAAAGAGAAATATTGAACAATTACAACTAAGGAAGGGTGACGTGGGCAAGATGGACATTGATTCAGATGAAAAAAGAAAACAAAAGGCTATAAGTATCTATTTCTGTTGATGATGATGTTGGTGATGTTATGGTGAAAATGGTGATAATGATGAAATTTATAGTTATCTCTTCCCCATCATGGTTTCCATATATTATGTGTTGGCATAAGAAATTAAATGGGAATTTTTAATTCGCCCACAACAGAGAACAAAAGAAAACCTAAAAGGAAGCAAAGAAAAGAGGAACAGATCCGAAGACAGTGTGTACTTAGTATTTATTCAATAGGCTTTCTTGAAATGGAAATTTATTGCTGTATATTTTGAATCCTCTCATGTTCTGCTGTACACATGACATTGCTTTCTTTCCCTTTTCTTATTTTGTATTTAAGTTTAAATATCTAAGTTTATAATGTTTCTTTTCTTTTCTTATTGTATATTTATTTTAGTATTTAATTTTAAAATAAATTTTAAAAAAAGAAATGGATTTTTTTTTGGTGGGGGTTGTGAAAGTCATGATGACATATGAAGGCCAGTAGACGACACAGATCCTATGAGCACATACTTAACCCAAATTTTATGATAAAGTACTGTCAACAACTCATAAAAGAAAAAGAAAAAATTCAGACTTCTTCTCTGGTATGAAGGGAGGGTCAAAAAATTTTATACAGATTTTCCAGATTGCAGGGGCCCCACATCCCTAACCCCCATGATATGGAAGAGAGAACTATATTTAATATAATACTTTACTGAGCTGAATTACTAATCCTATTTTCATAGCATGCTTTTTTTCCTTCAGAGTCTCACACCCCACTTTTCCTTACAGTGGGTTCACTGACAGAATAGTCCAGGTACAGAGTATTTCACATCTAAAGTTAGTTAATGATGGAATTAGAGTTTGGGAATCTAAGTCCTGAGATTCTGATTGCAAAGAGCTATTTCATTGTCTTTCTCCATTATAACTGGAATAACCAATGCAATATTTTTTCATGTAACTAAACTGTGAGCCACAGTCTTAGTTGACAGGTAAACAATAGTCATTTTACTTAGCCAAGTCCCACTTGGACCACTCATGCACATGTTCATAAAAATAATGCCACATGTTAAGGATTTAATAAAGCAGTATTAGTAATGCAAGAATGAATTGAAAACTAAGATCAAGGGAGATGACTAGGGTACCTCATCCTGAAGACAGTCATTCTCTTTTAACCAAGTGAACAGAAGGAATTTTAGAGGGAGAACCCCTTTACTGAAAAAGCCTAGATCTTTCTCTTTATAACTTATGGTTAACTCTCTCAACAGGAGTAGTATTCACAGAATTCGTGATTCAAGGACCCTGGAAAGACAAAGTAATAACATATCCCCCAATAGTGAAAATCATCTATGCTTTAAGATACTGGGGTGTTCAATGGCAATGGCATTTGACTCATGAGATGTTGTCTGTCTTAACAATCCAGAATCTGAGAAATAAGATGATTATTAGTAATAACTAAGTACCCAATCTACTGTGAATTAATGAATCAAGCAGTCCGTTCACTAGGATTTATGTGGGGTGTTTGATGCGTCTAACTAAAAGAGACTTCAGAAATCCACTAGTCCAACACATTGGTTTTATGGATGGGAAAACTAATCCCCCACCTACCTTTTACTCTAGGGCAGCCAGGTAGCTCAGTGCATAAAGTATCAGGCCTGTAGTCAGAAAGACTCATCTTTCTGAGTTCAAATCTGGCCTCAGACATTTACTAGCTGTGTGACCCTGGGCAAGTCACTTAGCCCTTTTTTCTTCAGTTTCTTCATCTGTAAAATGAGCTGGAGAAGGAAATGGCAAACCATTTCAGTATCTTTACCAAGAAAATCCCAAGTGGGGTCACAAAGAGTCAGACATTACAAAATGACTCAACAGTTCCCTTTAGTCTAGCAACACAGACTTCCTTTCTGTTCCTGAAACAAGACAGACACTGTTCTCAGGTCTGGGCATTTTCACTGGCTACTATCCCGCACACCTGGAATTCTTTTCTTCCTTATCTCTACCTTCTGGTTTCCACATTATCCTCCAAGTACCAGCTAATATTCTTCTATGGGAAGCTTTTCCCAGCTCCTCCCAATTCTAGTCCCTTCCCTCTGTTGATTCTTTCCCAGTTATCCCGTATATAGGTTTGTTTTTTTTTTTTTTGGACACAATTGCTTGTCCTCCATTCTCCTTCAGAGCAGAGGTTGTGTTTTGTCTCACTTTGTATCTCTAGTGCTTAGCACAGTGCCTGGCACATAGATGTCTCTTAATAAATGCTTATTGACTGACTAAGGTAGTACAAGTGACTTGGATAAGGTCACAAGGCTGATTAATGGAAAATTTGGGACTTGAAGTCAGATTTCTTGTAAGGAGGCTCTAATTTAACAATATGAAATTTAATAAGCATAAACAAAAGGCCACATGTTAAGGATGTTGTAGAAGATATTTGACAAAGCTTCTAGGCCATTTTAACATGAAGAGTCAGAGAAGGGAAATAATAATGCAAACTAGCTTAATCAGAGGACAATTCAACAGAGGGGTTCCTGAATTAGGTCTTGAAGCAAGAACAGAACATAAATTAAAAAAAAAAAAAGATGAGGGGGCATCCTATGTGAGAGCATCAACCTGAGCAAAAACATGTTTGAAATTATTATGGGATTTTCAGGGACAATGAGCAAGTAAGCCTCTCTGATTAGAGTAAAGAAGGCCTATTGAATGACCAACCAGTGGGAAATAGTTGGATGAGTATGATCAAAGGATCCTAGATTCAAAGCTCACAAGGACTTCAGAATCCATCCAGGCTCCTTTACATTTGAGGAGACAGAGGCTCAGAGAAGTTGTGATTTATCCAAGGTCATACAAATAATATGAATCAGATTTCAGATTCATAACCAGGTCTTCTCATTTCAAATTCATTTCAGTTAAATAAATATTTATTAAGCACCTACTATGTGCCCGGAACCATGCTAAATACTGGGGACACAAAAAGAGGTAGATTTCTTTCTACTGTACCACTCCCCCTCTTAAGGTGCTTAATAAATGCTCATTAATGGTTAAAGCTCAGTTTGTAAACAAAATCTTGGAAAGTCAAACATTTAAAAATTGTGGAAGTTGCCCTAAATAATTTATTCTTATTTCTAAAGTGACTGCTAGAAAATTGAGAGAAAAAAACCATATATTTTAGTAATATCGGGAAGAGAATTGGATTTGAACTCACAGGACTTGGGTTCAAATTTAGTTCTTCTACTAAGTGACCTGTGTGACCCTGGGTAAGTAAGTTCCTCTCTCAAAGGCTTGGGTTCATATTCTGTGAAACAAAGGTACTGTAGTCTATCATCTCTAACTATATTATCTATTATTTAATCTTCGTATCCAAGCACTGGAGCTAGATGTGCCCAGAGAACATAGGAATTTAACAAAAGTTTTGTTTTATCATCTAAACTCTCGGTCCTTCACTACTGGGTGGAGATTAGAGTTGACAAATTGGTGTAACTCTACTCCAATTCGGAAGCCATAAGGGGAGGATCACAGTTTGTTAATGGAATAAAATCATATTAGGGTTTCCATATATCATCAATACCAGTTCAACCTCAGTTGAATGAGACAGAAGTTTCCAATTTTAGAAAAAAAATTGAAATGGACTTTGTTTACTGGGTACAATTTTAACTTGCCCACATGATAGAAATACTACAAGTTACCTAAAACTAGGAATTTACAGATACTTTTTGTTGAAAATATGAAATCCCTTGGTACAGATCTATACTTATATTCCTATCTATATATTTAAATAGTCTCAAACTTTCTTGCAATTTGAGGAACACTGCACATTGCTGGCTCTATTCATAATGGGCTGGATTGTATCCCAAAAACCCCATTGGGAGAGACTAGAGATGACTAGTCATGTTAGAAAAGGAGAATGAAGCCATTTGGACTCAGTGGAGGCTATGGATGGCCTGACAGTCTGCAATTTATAATTCTTTAGTACTTTTAACATTCTTTATCTGCCTTTATTTGCTCAACAGCCCTTTGCTGAAGTTCATGCTCAACTTAGCACATTTGCTGAAGTACAAAACAGCGGACAGCAGCTTTTCATCCAGAAATCAGCCAGACTTGTCTTCTCAATGTATTTTAGATTCTAGGGCTATGCTATGAGGATGCATCGACAGCAGATCCGTCTGGGAGAGGTGGACTAAGATGCATGCCGGCATTCATAACAATGCAGTTTAGGCAATGCTGTCAAACAAACTCCCATCTCCTGAGCTGACAGACAACAGCATTTGAGGAAAATGAGTTAACGGTTGTTAGGAAGCTCAATAAAAAAGGGGAAACCAAGCAGCTTTTGCTGTGCCTTTTATAATTGTAAATATTTCCATCTGGTCAGCATAGAGTACTTTTCCCAGACATTCAGGCTAGTTCACACTTTGGACTGTCTCAATTGCATTCCTCTGGATTCTTTCATTCCCACTTACAGCTTTCCAGTGATGAGATGGCAAGCACTCAGTCTTTCTGAAAAGAGTCACATTGTTTGAAATGATACAATATCTTCCAGCACTTTTCGTGACAAAGGGCAAACCTATTTGCTTGTTAACTGCTACTTCACACTGGGAAAACATCTTTATTGATCACTCAACAATGCTTCATCTGAAGTCCTTTTCATCTGAGGACCCTATATGTCTCCAGTCGAGGTCAGAAGTTTGTGAAGCTCTAGCTACCTTGCATTATCATTCCTTTATCCAATGTGAATGTCACCTGTCTTTGGGCTGCTGAGCCACTGGACTTATCCTGGACTTCTTTATTCAGGGGCAATTCAACACCATCAGGATATCTCCCTTATCTATTATTTTTCTCTTCCTCTAAATTATTTTCATGCTCTTTTCTTTGACATTGATCAGATATTTTAACTTTTTCTAGCCCATAAAAAGAATCTCTAGTATTTAGCTCTACCCCTCCCCTCACAGATTAATCTTATTCACAGGCTAAGAAGTTTTCTAAATTACCAAGAAGACCCTGCCCCCAAATATTTACCCCCTTGCTTGACTTTCTTTATTCTCTTTTGTTATATTGCCCAGCATTCCTATCAACAGGAGAACAACTCCTGTGTGTTTTTTAAATAGCATCTTATTTTTTTCCCAATCACACGTAAAGAAAGTTTTCAACATTCATTTTTATAAGATTTTAAGTTCCAAACTTTTTTCTCCCTCTCTTGTTCCCCTTCCCCCTCCCTGAGATGGCAAGCAATATAATATAGGTTACATGTACAGTCATTTTAAACATATTTCCACATTAGTCAGAACAAAAGGGAAAAACCAAGAGAAAGAAAAAGCGACAACAAAAAGGTGACAACAGATGCTTCAATCTGCATTGAGACTCCACAGTTCATTCTCTGGATGTGGACAGTATTTTCCATCAGGAGTCTTTTGGAATTGCCTTAAATCATTGTATTGCTGAGAAGAAGCAGCTCCTGTTTTGAATGGAAAGTACCCTAAAATGATTGTGAGGCTGTAATTTACAATTCATATGAATTAATCTAATCAATTGTTTCCTACTACTTACCTTAGAGATCAGTTGCACTTCGAAGTGGGAGCTTCAGTGAGGAACAAGGAGGGGTTATTTTGATGAATGGGATAGAGAGGAAGAATTGGCCAGACTGGGACACTGGTGTGCAAATCTGGAGTTTCAAAGGCCTACCAAAGGGAACCAAATGGCTAGGAGGCTGGTCAACAGATATTGAAGGCAGTCATTGATAATTTGAAGTTGTGCAGAGGCTAGCCCTGCAGATGCCATCAAGAAAATTGGATTATTTATTAGATAGCTTAAGGTTGCTGCCCTTCTACCTCCTCTTTATAATATTTCCCTCCTCTTTTGATTATTATCTTCAGATTATACATGACTTCAAGCTATAACAATCAGTATCCCTTCCCCCAAACACACTGTGGGGACCCTTGCCCATTAGTGTATTCACAATAGTATACAATCATGTGCTATGACTTCTCCTTGGGGCCCTGAGTTCTTCGAAGCAATAGGTTCTGTAGGTGAAATGCCCATCCCAAATGGATTTCAAAAGGCTGTAGACAGGGGATTACCTATCTTCTAATAATAACCCGAGCATCACTAAATCCTATTTTCTGGCTTCCTTATTGCTAGTTTCTGTCTTGGACATATACATACATACATACATACATACACACATGTGCATACATATGTGTATATATACTTTTTTTTTTTGGTCACCTTGGCAATTCTATTCATTTTGTTTTCAACTGACTCCTAACTATCCCCTCCCCCCTTTTTTTTCCCCACTCCTTCAGTGCCGGCACTTTCCCATTTAATTCCTATCCTTGGATTTCCCTTGCCACTAAATAATAATGTTTTCTGTGTCATGAACCCAGTTGGCAATCTGATAAAACCTATAGACCCCTTCTAACAATAATGTTTTTAAATGCATAAAATAAAAAGTTTAAGATTGCAGAGGAAACCAATTAGACTGAATACAAGGATCAAAATGTTGAGAACAAACAAAAATACAAGTTTAGTGTGCCCAAATTAAAAACTTCAACTTCATACACACCATACTGAACCCCTGATGAGGACTCTGAGTCTGTCCATTCTCTGAGGTTGCTATGACTTATGATTGGCCCCCTTTTTCCATTGTACAGCAAAGATGTTTAACATACTAAATATAACATTTTTTTTAATGAGAGGCAAAATGATATATGAATAGAGAGTTGGCCATTAAAGCCAGAAAAGTATGGGTTCTGTTTTTGTGTTCTTTATATCATATAGAACAAGGCTTAATACCTAGCCAGTGGTAAAGATGGTTGTTGATTTATTGGTGCTTTTACATAAATTTATTTTTAAAGAAAAATCACTGATGACTTTGCAAGAGTTTTTTTTAATAGTGTTTACTCATTATCAGAATAACCCCATCTCCCAACACAAAATAAATATTATCCTCCTCTTCCAGCCAATGGTATGATGATTCAGTACCTTAAAGAGCAGTTAGTTGGTATCTTCCATTGATTCACAGTGTAGAGGCTTAGTAGATGGCATTTGCATGTTACTATTCTTCTTTCCCCCACTCCCCCAAAACACCCAAAACACTTGAAGGCCAAATTTCTATTAATAAACTTGTCTATATACAAGTTGAGTGGTCCTTGTTGGTCTATACTACAAACCTTTCCAGTTTGGTAGAACTTGCTAGAGATTGTTCTTCATTGTATAGCCCTTGAAATTTCAGGGTTAACTTTATGCAATATAAAGTACCAGAATTATTTTAGCACAGTAGTTTGCCTCTGACAAGTTGGAGAACATAGTTGGCTGAACTGCTTGTCCTTAAAATCTAATAAAATCTGTTGTCTTCAACCATAGAAGAAAGGACTTATAAAGAGATCCAAGTGATTAAACCTCATTATTCCCCTTATGACCAGAATTTATACCCAGAGCATTGAAAAAAAGGAATAGAATAGGGAAATTTCCATTTAGAGAGTTTCTAGGGTCATTCAGAAGTACTGTTAGTTCTTCTAGAGTTTTCAGAAGCATAAACACCCACAGCTGCTACTTTGGCTTGCAGGGTATATACAATGGAGAGGGTGAAGAAACCACTAAACCTATCTCTGAAAGACTTATTAGGCTCTTCTCATGGAAACAGCATTGCAGACATTTTGATAAGGGAGATGTATATCTAATAAGATGTGAGTTGAATCCCATTACCATACTAATCACAAATAGGTGTGCCATAAATGTTGGCTCTTCCCCTCTGATGGGGTATGAA
The DNA here is from genome assembly GCA_028627135.1 of Pseudochirops cupreus. Classification (NCBI taxonomy): domain Eukaryota; kingdom Metazoa; phylum Chordata; class Mammalia; order Diprotodontia; family Pseudocheiridae; genus Pseudochirops; species Pseudochirops cupreus. The sequence continues at coordinate 272,465,401 of CM053580.1, read as the reverse complement.
TGTTATGTGAATCACCAAATGCAGCAAATTCCAAGGTGTTTTCCTTTAGTGAAGCACATATCCAAGATGGCAGAAAGATAGCCAAATTTTATCAAATTTACTCATAACTACTTGATTTTGCTGATTCCCATAGGAATGAATTATATAATTAGAATAAATCTAGAATGTATGACTATGATGTCTCAAGACTTAGGACCCATGCCATGCTGTCCTCTTTCCTTCCAATAAATAATCATGGCTTGGAAAAGAGAGGAAACTCTGAGGAGTGAACATGGGCAATTTACATGGTAGCAAAGAAAAGGAATTGGTTTCCTTGACCACAGTACAATTGGAATGACAAATTTTTGTTAAAGGGTAATATATATCTTACCCAAAGTGGGAAAAGTGTCTTTAGTAGGAAACTGACCAACTTAAAATGAATTGGATGAGGTGTGGGAGAAAAGTCAAAACCCAGGCAATAAGAAGGGTAATACATGATTATCTATCTATCTATCTGTCTATCTATCCTCATATAGACATTTATAGACAATAGATACATATCTGTGTATGTATTATATGCATGATAGAGATACATAAAAGATTTGTGTATATATGCATGCATGCATACATATGTTTGTATAGTAGAGGTACATAACAGATTTGAAGCAAAAAAAAATGTTTCTTAAAGCCAGGGACTATGTCTCATATTTCTATTACGTATGGTATTTCTCATATGAAAGTAACAAGGAAGATTCTTGCAAACAATACTTACAGCTGCAGATGTATGGTACTAATGCACAGTGCAGATAGCAAAGTAAAGTAGGCTCTTTAACAATGAAGTATTTCATGAGGGGCATAGGTCAAATAACATAGGATGGGACTTACGGCTAGACTGCAACAGTGGGAAAAGTATAAATTGTCCAAGCGAAACAGAATTATTAGAGGGAAGAAATAGCATTGAATGTAGAGGAAATATACATTTATGGAAATTCTTGACCATGAGATTGGAAACACCATGAAAAAAAATTTTGATGAGGAAAAAAGAGAATGAAATAGGAATGAAATGATCATGCATATACTCAGACAGCTTGACCAGATGTATTACATGGATGATACTTCCTTAATACCAGTTAAAAAACTGGTCTAAAGGCACAATACGGTGATCAAATACTTAAAATGTTTTGATACATTGTTTCTTTTTTTGTCTTTTTTTGGAGGGCAATTGGGTTTAGTGACTTGCCCAAGGTCACACGGCTAGTTTTGGTGTTAAGTGTCTGAGGCTGGATTTGAACTCAGGTCCTCCTGACTGCAGGGCCAGTGCTCTATTCACTGTGCCACCTAGTCACCCCTATTTTGATACATTGAAGTCTAATTCTGCTAAAAGTTGAGAAATTGCCAAATTCACATCTTCCTTCCCTGATGATTTAATATTTTATAGGATAGAAAAGGCTGTGTGGAGAAATGCTATTTTGAATTTAAGTTTGACCAATAAAGAAGGGCAAGTTTGTTATACAGAACCTAAAGGAACCTTAAGATAAAATGATCCCATTCATTTATTTCACAATGGTGAGGAAAATAGATGATGGTTTTCAGGGACTATATGCATACTTAAGAATTGAGAAATGCGAGGTCTCTTACCTCCTTTATTATATGCCATATGTTCATATGTTAATGTTCATATAGGCTATTTTTTGCCTGACCTGTGGTAAAGCATTGTCTGATCACCACAATTGGACATATTGTATCTTGGCTCCAAAATAGTGATATCATTTAGGTCTTCTTTGAGAATGAAGGAGAGAAACCAACCAATCATATGCTTTCTGATTTCTATGTCAGTGCTTCTCAACCTGTGGGTTATGCTCAATTTGTAACAATGAAAATACATCCTTCATATCAGATAGGTTCATAACAGTAGCAAAATTACAATTATGAAGTAGCAATGAAAATAATTTTATAGTTGGGGGGTCACCACAACTGTATTAAAGGGTCGCAGCATTAGGAAGGTTGAGAACCACTGTTCTATGTGAAGGCCCAAGAACACTTGCAACTGAGATTGGTGAGAGCTAATATCTTATGTTCTACAGTATTTAGAACTTTGGATGCCATTAGTTCTTTAAGCTTTTTTGATGATTAAATTTTACTTACTCAAAAATCTCTCCCCTGTGCTGCCAATGTGTCTTGCTAGTCTACCAACTAATCTACTAGTTCCTCAGTCTACTCATCCAGCATCACTTATTGCCCTGCAAAGTTGAATACTTTTATATCTCCTCCTCCAACCTCTCTTCTCTGTAGAGAAGCCATACTCTTTTCCAGGAAGGCTTTGGTCTTGTGCAACATTCTCTTAGTCTGTCTTACTGATTTCTACTCTCTGAATTTTCTTTGGCTTTTTCTGTGCCATTGCTAGTTGTTGGAGAAAGTTACAAAATTTTATTTCCTTTCTTACAAAATTCTGCAATAACCTAATTTGTTTAACCATCCTTTGCTTCAACTTTGATTCTCTATCATTTCCTCCATAGTAACAGTTCCTGAACTTTCCTTTTCTCTTCAAACTTGCAACCTCATCCAGATCCTTTAAATGTACAGCATTTAATCAGGTTTCCTACTTCACTGAGATTACCCTGATCCATACCTCAAAACTTCTCAGTACCTTCAGTCTATTTCAGGGGTTCTCAACCTTCCTAATGCCACAATCCTTTAATACAGTACCTCATGTTGTGGTGACCCCCAACCATAAAATTATTTTTGTTGCTACTTCATAACTGTAATTTTGCTACTGTTATGAATCGTAATGTAAATATCTGATATGAAGGATATATTTTCATTGTTACAAATTGAACATAACCTACAGGTTGAGAACTGTTGGATTTACTTCTTTTCTGTTTCATAGGAAGTTTTCCTCTTGCTTACCAAGACTAACCCGTCCAACTACTCCTGACCCTCTTTTTCTACCTCCTCCAGGACCTTGTTATATCACTCTTCTCTTATTTCTCAAGTTCTCCTTTTACCCTGGCCCCTTCCAATCTACCTCTAAAAATGCCTAACTCTAACCATAAAATTCTCCTAATCACTCATCTATATTGAAATAATAACCCACCCCTCTCTTCTCTTCACTGTTACATTTCATAAATGAATAGTCTTCAGAAGAGTCATTAAATCTACATCTTTTTCCTTTGTAGACTGGGAAGAAAGAAACTATCTTTTTTGGGTAGTTTTTCTCCATTCTCTAGCTGTTTATGCTGTGATTACATCCCCTCCTCCCGTCTAGTATCCTTCCTTTCCTTTTTTGTCTTCTTTCTTTTTTTTTCCCCCTGATTGGCTCTTCTTGCCTATAACTTCAGAGGTTGGAAACCCATTTGATATCCCTAAATGATGCTCTTTCCTCTAAGACATTTGAGTTGCTTTGATGCATAATGCTACCCTTCTTCATGGGCAGACAGACAAATCCAGGAATACTCGGGAGCTTGTAAAGGTGTGCCACATCCTGGGATCAGTCTTTTAAAAGATCACTGCAGACTATCTCCTCCTGCCATGGTCAGGTGACCACCCTTCGTGTTTTTATCCTTTGCTCTTTTTGATTCTACTTTGGAGGTGTCAGTTCATACCCAAGGGAGAAGGAGGCAGGGAGCTACCCTAATTTTTGAGATGTCAGTTGTCTCAGTTTGGAGGGGTAGATGATGCCCTAGTACTATTTCCTCTTTCCCTTTGCTTCTCTTTCCTTGAATGCTAGAATATCTGCAATTAAGCATTTTGACTTTCCCTTAAACTTGTCAAATAAAAGGACCTGGTTGTTTGTTTGCTTTTAGCACTGACTGGTTCAAAATTACTTTTGGTCTAAGTTCTATTTAGTCTTAGCAAGAGATTCCAGCACTCCCTGTTCAGCCAATCCCCAATCCTTTTCAACCTGACTTTTTTTTTTTGCCACTCTCTAGAAACCTCTCAAAAGTGAAACTATCCTATCAAAAATCTTCAAGGTCCTTTTCTCAGTCTTCACCCTCTTTGTCCTCTCTGTAGAATTTAACATTGAACCAATTGTTCCTCCTTGATACTTTCTTCACCTTTCAAATTCAGATACATCCTTGTTTTCTTTCTACATCCAGGACCAGACCAGTTCTCTTATCTCCTCTAGTAGCTTCTCCTCTTCCTGTGTTCCCTTAAGGTAGATGTTCTCTATGAATTTATTCTCAGGCATCTTCTATTTTCTCTATATTCTCTCCATTCACAATCTCATCATCTTTTATAGTTTCAGCTATTACCTCTATGATTAGGCCTGCACAACCTGCAACCCACAGGCTGCTTGCAGCATGGGTGGCCTGCAAAAATGTAGAGGAAAACACCCTCTACATTTTTCATGGGCTGCCTAAAATCTGTGCAGGCCTGATGTAGATAATATGAATATGTGTATATATATATATATATATACACACACACACATATATATAGTAGAATTACCTTTCCCTTGGCTCTCCAGATAAACATTTCCAACTACACACTGGACATCTGCAACTAGATTTCTGGGCAGCAACTCAAGCTCCATATACAAAAAAGCAAAATTTATAATCTTTCCTTTAAAACCTATTCTTCTTGCCTTTCTCATTGCTGTCACTAACATCACCATTCGTCTGGTCACCTGTACCAGAACCTTAGTATTATCTTTTACTCTTTCCCAGTTACCACCTCCTAATTTAGTCAATTACCCATCCCATCAATTTTCCTTATATAATGTCTTTAGCATTTCTCTCAATTTCCTATTGCCAGAGCTACCATCTTAGTTTAGGTTCATTATCATCTTCCTTAGCTATTTCCAGAGCCTCCTGAGAGGTGTTTATTTTTGGTCTTTGCCTCCTCCAATTCATCAATTAAGCCACTTTTATCTTATTCTTACACATGCACAAATATCATGATGTCACTACTCTGCATAGAACTCTTCAATAACTCCTTATTGCTTACCACCTACAGTCAAAAACTCATTATCCAGGCACTTGAGGCCACTCACAATCCATTCCTTCCCTAGCTTCAAAGATATATGACACAGCACTCCCTTTTATACACTTTCCATTGCAGCCAAACTAGCCTGAAAATATTCACAGCTGTTCTGTGAGTATGACTGAATCTGCCACCTTAGTGCTTTGCCCAGGTATTCCTCTATGTCTAGAATACACTCAGGCCTAACCTTCTTCTTTTAAAAATCCTCGCTTCCTTTAAAGCACAGTGAGGTCACATTTATATTTACGACCTTTGCTTATTAACTCCTTAGTGCTTTCTCCTTCTTCAAATGGCTTTGCCTATACTTCAGACTTATTTATTTGTATGCATCTTATCATTCAAGTAGAATGTAAACTCCTTAAGGACAGAGATTGTTTGATTATTTTCCTTTCTACTAGAACCTATCACAGTGCTTTGAACTTAATAAATATGTGTTGGGTCGTGGTCCCGCCATACAATTGATGCTCTAGTTTCTAGTTAAACTGGATGATCTGATGACCTTCTGTATCAGCAAGCACCATAGCATACCCAGGGTGGCTGCTAGCACAGGTTCTTAGATCTGCTTTTCTAAAGGAAAGCAACTCAAAATGGGTTAACAGTCTTACTTTAATCAATCCAACACATATATCGTTTACATAGTTTAGGGGGAAAAAGTCAGCACCCTGACCTTCAGAGAACACAAGCACAAGTTACAAACACAAGTTACAAACAGACAAAGAAACAGATCAGCAGGCAGGCTTCAAGTGGCTGACCATCACATCCATACCTATTCAGTTACCAGAGAGGGAAGCACCAACATCTGGGTTTTTCAAAGCCAGGGAGCTCAACAACTTCTCGTCTGGCCAAGTCACACAACTCTTCTCAAAGTAAGCCCCAAAGCAAAACCTCACATCAGGGTGTGTATATAGCCTTCTCCTGGCTCAGAGAATGTCAGAGCCCTCTTGACCCACTGCCCAATCACAAAGTAACAAGGCTTGGGCATTCCTGAAAAACAAGCATCTCGCCACAGGCTCCATGTGACCACATTCAGCCTATTAGGGGGCAGAGTATATTTTCAAATCAGGGAAGGTTTTCAGAGCCACTTAAGCCACTTAAACAAAGGGCCTAGGGGCAGAGAAGATCTTCAGATTCCCATAACACCTTCCTACTCCGGGATGTTGTGATGCTTAAACAATATGATGGTTGTAAAGGACTTTGAATACCTTAAGCTAGATAAATGGAAGTTATTATTATTATTATTATTATAAGCATATAGTTACTAGGCCTCCTATCTGTTGATGACTTCATTCCCTGAGCCTTCTACTATACTCCTACTGAGCTCAAGCAATGTTTATAGATCAATATAGGGTCATATAAGCAAATATTTAATAAATGGCTGTTGGAAGGAAAAGAATCTATGCATATACACTTTTAAGTTTAATCTGTATTACTGACACTTTCTTAAGTCTAGAGATGATTAAAAAAACCATAAGTCAAGCTCTGATTTGTAGTAAATGATTTCTGAGCAGTGAATGCCCACATTGAGAATCTAAAAATCAGTTAGTTTCGATATACTCCTGTTCCTTTTTTCATCTCTTTGCCTTTGCTCATACCATTCTTTATTTCTAAGAGGCTCTAAATCTCTGACTGTTAAAATATGACCCATTCTTCTTGTCCCAATTCAAATGCCACCAGGAAACCTTTCCTAATTCCCCCAACTTCAATTTATATTTACTTATTAAAACTTGTAAAATATTTTGTAACAAAAACAATTATATACTGATCATGCTATTTTTACTGTAATTGTTTGCGTATGTCTCATATCTACTTAGTAGATTATAAATTTAATGAGAACTGAGACCCAGCCTCATTCATCTCTGTATCTACCTCAGTACTTAAAAAAATGTGTTATGAACATAGAAGATGTCAACTGTGAAGTGAATTGAAATTGTGTGAATCGTCATAAATGTTTGCTAAATTTTAAGACAATATAATCTAAAGTACTCTAATAAAATATATAACCCATGACTAGAGATATCATAAAGGATAGAAAAGCATCTTAAATATTGTAATTCTGATCCTGTTGTTAAGAATGAGTATGGTGAAAAAAGAAAATGGGAAAGCATTTAAAGATGTTGCTGCACAGGGAACTCTCTGACAAACCACAATCTTAAAAAACAAAACAAAACCGAAAAAACCCCAAAATATGTTAAAGATAGAAGGAGATGCATATAACCAAACCTAATATAAATGAGTGGAATGACTATGTAAGGACATTGTCAAGAGTGTTAAAACATAAATGAATTGTAACTTGTTTTCTCTCTCCTCTTATTTTCCTGTTTTCCCCTCCTACTACCCATGCTATGGTCAAAGCAAGTCTAATGAAAACAGAAAAGATCTGCTGCTCTTTTCCTGAAGATTATGTATAGGGAACATGCTGTTAAGAGATAAATCTAAGGACATTCACAAATGGAAGGAGGGTTGACATTTGAACAAGAAACATAAGGTCTTTGAATGACATGATTTCCAATTCCTGATTCATATTTTCTGGATTTTCAGTAATGTCTTCTGACTCAGTACCTCATATTGTCCCAGATCCCCATCAAGTAAAATTTCTATTTGAATCTAATGATTCAATACCTCAAAAGGTTCCTCCCTTCATCCTTCAACTATTGATGCTTTCTAAATCATTCTGCAATGAAATGACCTTAGGTTCTTACCTAAATAATGTTTAGGGGAGAAACAGTGGCTTTATTCTCTAAATATTTTACTTCAGTCTTCTTCAATAGGGGAGCAGTCTTGTGCTCTTTGTTTGAATTGACTTCGAGTTACAAAGAGTAGAATTAACAAAATCTAAGAGGAATTACAGCCTCAAATGGTTGTGAGATTATAGGATCTTGAATGTGTAATCTTAAAATAATTATCAATAATCTTTGTGAATCCATGAAGAAAAGAAGAGACTCTAGGAAAATGGAAATAATGAAACATCTTGATTTTCAAAAAGAAGAAAAAAAGAAATTCTGGAAATAGTTGGATGCAAATTTGATGGTAACAGTTCTGAAAATTTTAGGACACAAAGATTATTTTAGACCTTTGGAAAAGAATATGAAGATTATAAGGTGTCAATGTGGGTTCACCAAGAATAAATAATATCTAACTTACCACATTTCCTTTGTTCACTTTTTTTTTTAAGGATTTGGGAGCATGAGTCTGGATGCATCAGTGTGGGGGAATTCTTGGAGTAGAAACTCCTTCCACCAATGAAGGTCAGTAATTCATCTGTAGTTTAGAGTCTTGTGAGCTGATTGCAGTCACTGAGAGGGTGAATGACATGTCCAAGGTTATGTACGACACTACAGTGTGTCAAAGGTAGCACTTTAACCCAATCCTCTACCCATTCTCACAATTCTTCTTTTCCCCATGATAAACTATTAAATTGATAGTTTTGAGGAATGTCATGATTTCCACAAAATATTTAACAAATTCTCCCTTGATATTATTTCATATAAACGAAGACAAATGCAGATTGCATGATAAAATAATTAAGAGTTTTTTTGAGTAGAAAACAACCATACCCCCAAAATATTGATTACTGAATTGATATCACTACAGAGGATTGTCTGTAGTATTTTATATATACATATATACATATACATATACACATACACATACACATACATATACATATACATATACATACACACACACACACACACACACACACACATATATATATATATATATATATGTATATATATATATATATATATACATACAGGGCTCTTTCCTTATACAGCAAAGGGGGATGTTGTTACATGCCTTGAAGGAAGGCAACATCTATAGCCTCTTTTCCTTCCACTCTTATCCAAGTGAGGCTTTAATTCCTGCTTGGAGAGGAAGGAGGAAGTTGGGGCCCTGAAGTCGCTACTCTGCATGTCTCACAGAGAGGGGGTACTAAGCTAAAAGCATATCTTTCTGCTCCATTAAATATTGTTAGTCTTGAGGATATGATTTTCATGTGCAAGCTCACCTTTTATTGTTATTTCAATATTGGAAGAAATAAAAGGATCCCAAGTTTTATATCTGAGGCTTGACCCCTTTTTCATCAAATACTGCTTCCATAGTGAACACACATAGCAGTTAGTCAAAAAGCTCATTTATCCAAATCACTAAGAAAATAGAAGGCAGAGAAAGTATACATATGAGGATATATACCAGACAATCTAGTGTGAAGAAACTCTCCCATTGGGACTGAAGTCTATAGTGTAGCAAGCTGGGGACAGGGACGTTATGGAGACTGCCAACTCTTCTCATGTTGGCTTCTTCCCAGAGTCTTTTCCTTCAGCAACCTGAAGGGGAGATGACCTCTTACATCTTCTCTCTTGAAACTAGAAGCACCTGAAAAGAGATCAAAACAATTAGAAGAGAACTGAAGAAGATCAATGAGATTGAAGCTGTTTCCCATTCTCTCCAATCTCTGCCCCACTTACCCATGCAAACAGTTCTAGCCAATAATAAAGAGAGAACTCCATACCAATGGTCTTTGGGACTAGGGTTATACTTAGTTTTGTTTGGCACTCTTAAGATTCTATCATGGATTTTGAGTAAGAAAGATTCTTCATGATTGACAGGAATCAGATGTTCTCTATGGTCCCAAATCAGTCATGATAAAGGAAAAATATTGTCCATATTTGAAATTGGCAGGTAAATAAATACTTAATAATTGACTACAGCTACGGACAGTTCATGAAAATTGTATCCATTCCCATATAACAACAATTACAAGTAGCCAGAATTATAGAATCCTTGCAGAGTTCAAAGCATCCCTGGTTATTTTATCATAGGACATCATCTCAGTGGTGATACCTAGCAGGTGCTCAGTAAATATCTGGTGATTAATTGATTGATTGACACCATCCTAATAAGATTTTCTCAGTAGGGTGACATTCTGAATTAAATCTAAATGAAATTCATTTCCAGAGACTCCTGACACCACTTTTTATTGTTGATGTTGTTGGTGTTTGTTCCATTCTGGATGTGTGTGTGTGCCCCAATCTAGCCCAAATGAACAAGTGCATGATACAAGTGCGTTTTACTAAGTGCTTACTGTGTGGTAGGTAATGTGCTTGCATTAAAATGGGGGCTGGGGACAACGCCTCAGATGGAGTTAGAAAGGGAGAGGAAGCTGGGAGAAGAGAACAGTGTAAAGAGTCCAGTGCCTACATTTTGGAAGTGGTGCCCTGGAAGTGTCCCAGAGATCTGCATCTAGGCAAGATAACACAATTGTTCACATGTAAGAGTCTAGGGTGATTCCAGAGGAAAAGCTCAATGTTTCAATAGATCAGAAGATGTAGCGATATGAATGATGGCTGATATGCGGGTGAAATGATTTAAAACTTGTGGCCAGAGGCCAGGGTGGATTCAGGGGTAGAGTCTTGGACTCTGGTATGGAAAAGTTGCATGATGAGATGTGTAGTTCTGGGAGTTCCTACTGTGTCTGCAGGCAAATGGGGAGATCAACCTATTTGTGTGGTTGTGGTCAGCACTGAGAGTTTGCTGGAAAACAATTGCTTAGTGAATTAAGTTATTGTGGAAGAGACCAGTGGTAAGAGCTGGTTATGTGCTAGCCTCTTACCCTGATTCATGTGTTATTATTATTATTTTTTTTTGGCAAGGGGGAAGGCAGGGCAATTGGGGTTAAGTGACTTGCCCAAAGTCACGCAGCTAGTAAGTATTAAGTGCGTGAGGCTTGATTTGAACTCAGGTCCTCCTGATTCCAGGGCCAGGTGCTCTATTCACTGTATCATTTAGCTGTCCCCATGTGTTAATTTCAAGTTTCTGAAAACCTACTTGAATAAATCAGTAAAAGGGAAAATTTGTGTGAGAAGCTTAACTTTGCATAATTATCTAAAAATAGTAGAATGATATAAAAACAATAAGAACCATATTTACAATTGAAAGAAGATTATATCTGAATTTGCCAACTTTCTAAATCCATAAAACTTGCAGACCAAGGTTAGGGATGTATAGATCAAGGTCACGAACTCAGAAATAGCTTAAATATAGCGGTGTCCTTCATGAATATGTAGCATATGCTTATTTGAGTTTTAATTTCAGGTTCTTCTTTTTTCACATTTAAGAGCTAAAATTCTGGAAAGAACTGAGTGCCTTATTTTAGTTTGAATGGGACCTGGAGGTAGTTAACCTTGGAAAGAATGTAGAAGTGAAGAGAAACTTGTGTTGTGGCCTCTGGATGCTTCTTTTGCAATTGATAGATCCCTCAAGGATGGATGCGACAAATGACAAGCAGGGAGAGAGAAGTTATGCTGAAGCTGACATTCACATAGTGGATTAATTAGAAGTATCCATCTCCCAAGTGATCATGCACTTTTTCTTCAGGAAGCAAATCAGCCAAGATTTTTTATTTTTGATGGAAATGAAGAACATTCATTGTTCAAGAGAAATTTCAACAACTAAAGACAAATTCAGATCTTAACATACAATGGTAGAGGTCTGCAAGTCCCATAGCACCTAATTTTCACTCTTCTTCAGCACTGTTTGCTGTGTGAAACAACAAATTAGTTATTTTAGCATGTTTGGGGAAAATATGACACACTGTAGTTTGACTCAAGAATCTGAAGGTGTGAATGGAGCACAGGCCCTGGAGTCAGGAGGACCTGAGTTCAAATCTGACCTCAGACACTTAACCCCATGTGACCTTGGGGAAGTCACTTAACCCCAACTGCACTGCCTTCCCCCCTTCCCAAAAAGAAAAAAAAAAGAATGTGATGGTGGATACTACCCAATATTTCTGTGGTGGCACTTAGTAGCAATTTAATAAATGCTCATTGATCAACTGATTGATTTTATCCTATCAAGAAGTACAGTAATGACACAGGGTACTGACAATACGAGTTCACACTAATTGCAATTGTATTCCCAGGGAATCCCCACCCCATTCTGTATGGAACTTTCCCTCTTGGCACTGTCAGTGCATGTGCTCTGCTCCTGCCTAAGTTTATGAGTGATGGATAAGTAAATAATAAAGTGTTTATTAAGATTGTCACTTCCTGGGCACTGTTCTAAATGCGAGGCATACAAATATAAGGAAGCAAGAAAATCCTTACTCTTAAGAAGCTTGTCCTATAGGACACATCACATAAAATGAAATTGAAAAGGAGCTAGGGACAGAGAAAGAGTGCAAAGAGTTAGGCCTGCAGTTTGGAAATTGTTTCATGGAGAGGGAGAGATGGCTGGTGGTGTTAAAGTTGTTTTCTTTTCATTAAATAGCTTAGGGACATTTCCTACCTTTAATCCTTGAGCATGTAGTATGAACATGAAGAAGCTGCCAGGAAGTGGTACAGAAATATAGCAAGGTTTACCAGCTTTTAGGAAAAGCCTGGCATCAGGCCCTTGCTAAGCTTGGGCTTAAAAGGATATCAGGACTGCCTCCCAAGGAAATAAACACAGAGGAGACAAATCCCTCTGCTTCTGAGAAATCCAAACAAAAGCAAGACAAGTTAAGCCATCTTTTGAGTTAAAAGATTATTTCTATATGGGCAGGGTTAGGGCAAATGGCAGACTTGTCACCAAACTAGGGCACTTGAAGTCATTGCTCCTTCTGGGGATACAATTAATTTTGCATGCTTCCCTTCATTGTTAATTTTTTGCATGCTTCTAAACTGTTTTTGTGAATGAAGTAATGCAAGAAGAATCCTGTATACAAACCTAAGAAACACTGGCCTCTCTTTATTGGACCCAGTTTGACTCTATGGTATTAAAAGAAAAAAATGGTGTGTGTAAGTAAGTGTGCAGCTTTGTTGCTCCATGATGCTCATGTACACAATACAAGCTCATATAATCTTTCTCTCTTCATTCCCATAAGAAGGATAGAATGATCTATTATGCTTTGGTTTCAAATACTATGTTCTAGAACATTTGATTTTCTGAATTCAAAATTGTTCTTATCATATATGAATTAGCACGTGTTTTTGTTTTTGTTTTTAAACATCCTCCTCAATTCACTTCCATATATTTAAATATCACCTCCACAATCCTGCCCCAATCTGATAACCAAAGTTACCTGCCAGTGACCAAAATGACTGAATTGCCAAGACATCATCCATATCCTCGTCACAACTCTGCTGCGCCTCATTTTCCCTCTAGCCTCTCATTGCTAGTCTTAGCTGTTCCCCAATTTATCAACAAATCTTTGTCAAGCACTTATGTGCAAGGTTCTAGAGTTACAAAATGAAAAATAAGCCTTGAACTCTAGGAACAGACATTAGCAAGTAGTATAATTTGTCTAGAATTTAGACTGAATAAAGGACTTGAAATGCCGGAAAGTTTGTCCAATTGAATTTTTTTTGAGCCAGGAGAATGGTGTGGTCATATCTGTGCTTTATATGAAAGTGACTATGATAACTTTATGGAAGATGCATTATCCAGGAGAGCCTGGAGGTAGGGAAGTCACAATATTCCGGAGGTAATAAGGATATTAATCAGCGTGGTAGCTATATCAGTGGAACACAGTCATGAGAGATTATATAGGTGGAGAATCAGTGAGACTTTGCAAATGATTGTATTTGGAAGATGAGTAGTGAGGAAAAGTGTATGCTTCCAAAGTAACAAACTTGAGTGACTAGAAGAATAGTGAGTCTCTCAGCAGAAATAGGGAAATTAGGAAGAGATTTATTTGGGGTAAGAAAAAGAGTTCTAACTTGGACATGTTCAGTTTGAGATGCTCATAGGATATCCAGTAGTAAATGTCCAATAGTCAATAGAAGTTGAGTGACTGGAGCTCAGGAGAGAGATGAGGCTTGGATATACAGATCTGAGAGTTATCTCCACAGAGATGATAATTGAAACCATGGGAACTGATGAGGTCAACATGAGTGAAAGGAAAGAGAGAAGTCAGGTTAGAGCCTCAGGATATACCCAGAGTTAGGGGATCTTTTTGAATAATTCAGCAAAGGGAACTAAGGAATGGTTAGACAGATAGGAAGAAATTGAAGAGATAGATGTCAAGAACATCCAAGGAGGAAAAAAATAATATTCTGAAGGATGGAAATGATGAATGGTGTCAAATGCTACATAGGTCAAGAAGGATGAGGGCTGGCAAAAGAACGGTGTATTTGACAGTTAAGAGATCATTAGTTTCTTCAGAAGGAATAATTTCAGTTGAATGATGAGGTTGGAAGTCAGTTTAAGTCTTGAGTAGTGAGGAGAGGAAGTGGAGGTCTTCAGTATGGCAGGCATTTTCCAATGAGTTTTCTGTGATAAGGAGGATGGTTAGAGAGCAATAGATCAAGGAAATATTAGGGTTAAGAAAAAAAAATTAAGTGGAGGAGATCTGGGCATATTTATAGGCAGCGCCAAAGGGATGATTAGGTAGGGAGAGATTGAAGTTGTGAGAAAAGGGGTATGATTGCAGGAGAAATTTCCAAGAGGTGACTGGAATGGATGAGATCAGAATCACCTTAGCAAAAAGAGCTACCTCTTCCATAGACATTGTCCTTTAGCTGTCAACTCCCTCAGCAATCATCTGTATATTAAAGTCTGGGACTGTGCCCTGATAATGTTTAATCTCTGTGTGCTGCTGGGAATGACAACCTAAGGATTATAATGCTAGCTCCAGGAGCACAGGAGTCAGCCCAATTGGTTTTGGAGAGCTGTATGCAGCCCCTCTTCCAGCAGAGCCTTAGTCTTCACCTAGAAATAATTAAAGCAATTTGAATAAGATACATGTCCCTTTTTTCAGATTGTGTGTTCCTAGAAAAGTGTGCATAAACTTAATTAATACAAAATGAATGCCTTAAAAATATAAATAGTAAGTTATTTATTTAGGTGAACTTTGCAGTGAAAATCCCTTTGAAAGAAGTTTATACTCACTTTTGTTAAGTTAACAAGTATGGAATTATAGGATCATAAAACTAAAGCTGAAAGGCATCTGAGTGGTCCCTTAGTACAAATTCTTCACTTCATATGTAGAAAAACCGAGGCCCAGAGAAGGTTGTTGACTTAGGTCCCATAAGTGCTAGGGAGATGAACCAGAGTCTGACCCTATGTTATCAACATGATGATTATTCAACTGTACTCTGATCTGACTATACTACATGTAGAATATTGTGTTTAGATCTGAATGCCACATTTTGGGAGGGTTACTGATAAACCTTAAAAGCCTTCACAGAAGAATGACCTTGATGGTGAAGGGAATGAAGATCAGGGCTCAGGATCATAATGAGGGTTATTTAATCCAGAAGAGACAATTTGGTGGGAGAATCTTTGTTTTGTAAATCTTATCTCAAGTACCGTTTGTTTAAAGAGGGAAAGACATTTTTCTCTTCCAACCTCAGTTTCTTCATCTGTAAAATGGCCTAGAAGAGTTGAGAGAATCCTAGAAGATGAAAAGGATCTGGTTTTGAATTCTACACTAGTTCCTAGCTTTGCAAATCCTTTCATTTTAAAAAGTTTCCCCATAGATACTTTGGGGATAATAATAGTACTTATCTCACTTGGCTGTTTTGAGGGTTTAAATGAGATAATATATCTAAATACTTTGCAAATATTAAAGAATGGTATCAATGTAAGCTCTTAATTAATAATAGATGTTTGTTACATGATTCTGTGAAGTCTCAAGACAAAGTATTTTTGTATATAGATTATACCTATTATACTACTACTAATAATAAATTTATTGTGGACACCTTTCCACCACATGGTAGTTAACAGACATAGTCTTAAACAATATTCCCTTTCCTGAATCAATACCTTTGTACAAACTGAGCCCCCATGACTATGGTCCATTCCTTTCTCCTCTCTGCCTCTTGGAATCTCTAATTCCTTCAAGGTTCAATTGAAATTCTGCTTCCTTTACTGAGGTTATCCGGAGCCTCACAATAGTGAGTGCCCCTCTGACATTATTCATTCTCCTTCTCATTCTCTCTGTCTTTTTCCCTTTCTCTCTGTCTCTGTTTCTCTCTCTTCCCCACTCTCTCTCTTCATATACATGTATGTATGTATATGTGTATATATACACACATATGTAATATTAATTTACCTAGATACGTACTGAAATTCTTCTTCCTTTACCAAAGTCCCACCATGAGCCTCCTGAGCCCCACAATGGCAAGTGCTCCTCCAATATTACTGTCTCTCTCTCTCTCTCTCTCTCTCTCTCTCTCTCTCTCTCTCTCTCTCTCTCTCTCTGCCTATCTGTAGTATTGATTTATCTAGATACATGTTTATTCTTAGAATGTAAGCAACTTAAAGGCATGAGAGTTAGATGTAGTTTGTATACGTGTCTGTCTTGTTTTGGCAAACATTTTAAAATCTCTCATCTGCCTTTTGCAGCAACCATAACACAGAAAGTTATCTACAGGATTGCCCCCAAGTGTTACATGTTAATTTTGCCACATGGTCCTACTATTGTAAACATTTCATTCAAGTGTCCTGTCTTTACTCATGCAGCTTCTATCTTCTTGCCTTCAGGATGGGATTTCTATGATATCCAGTGGCTGAGAAGTTATTTCCCTTTAGTCAAATGTTTTCCTCCTGGAAAATGTCACTGTATAGATAAGTCATAATAAGATCAACTCATGAATATTCACAGGACATTTTTGAGTTCGTGTATTACCCAATATTGCACGTTTACTGGCTACATCACCCATATTCCTGATTACTTCCCCCCATTAAGTCCTTAATTGCTATTTCAGCAGGGCAATCTTTCATTGTTATTCTTGCCCAGTCTAGTGTCCTACCATTGCCACTTGAATATTACACGTGACACACAGCTCACTCACCTCCTTGAAATTTGTGTGTGATTCATTTCTTGTTATACTTTTCAACTTCAGATACTATTTTCCCCCTGAACTTGTTTGCTTTGCTTTCTAAATGATAGAACTTCTGAGATCACCCTTACAAAAGTGACCTTTAATGGAACCTTTATAATATTTCCCTTATGGATGAAAACTGTCTACTTTTCCATTCACTTGACCATTGACAAAACTTGGTGGAGACTCAAATCTTTGGCTTTTGATACTTGAGATTCCATTTAGTCCTAGGGGCGCAGTTAGATGCATTTGTTTTTCTTTGACACCCAGGGAGGTCCAAACATCTAGAAGCTAATAAAAGATGGTTTTAAATTCAGAATCTTTCTCTCCCCATCTTTTAGCATTTTCTGAAGCTACTTCCTCCAAATGAAAATTCAATTTAGTTGAATAAGTTAATTAATATTAGGAAGCACCTTTAACAGATTTGCTGATGATGGGGGTACAAAGGTACTAGGAAATAGTGCTGTCTCTCTGAGCACTTAAAGTCTAAAGCAGGGTGTGATTTGGGGAAGATAGAATTTGTACAGAAATAAAGATAGTGAATGTGGCATACTGGATAGAAAGCTAGCCTTGGAATCAGGAAGACTTGGTTTAAGTCTTGCCTTTGACACATACTGGCTTTGGAATCCTGGGAAGATCATTATATTAATTGGATTGGGCTGGAGGGTGGGAGCTCTTCTAAAATGAGGGGATTAATTTCCCCAGGGACCACAAAAAGGCACGGATGCTGGGAGAGTTGCTGCCCTCGTGATATTATTTGAAGGATGCCTGGATACAATTTTCCCCCAAATGTCTCCCTCATGTATTTGTCACTGAAGCCTGAAATTATCTAATAAACATATATTTCTTGTATGTATTTCCCCTTAAAAATGCAAGTAAACCTGGTAGGGATAAAATATAATTCCTAATCATTCATGTGTACCTTAGTCTGAATGAGTTCATAAATTCCTTATGAAAGATCAGGTCATAGGGTTACATGAGCAGAAGAAGACTATACACTGAAAGTGGAGGCAGGGGCATCAAAAGCAGACATTAATTTAATATGGGATGAACCCTAAATATAGATCTTGCAAATGAATCCATAAACTTTCCTAGACATCACAAATCTTTTACTCTCCATGCAATAAAATAAATGAAATAAAAATTCTTTTCTTACAAATCCATGTAATTTAAAAATTTTTGTGTGGTACAAGGTCATTCAATTTACCCTTCTAAGGCTAGACCTTTTGCGGCAGTTATAATTATGACTACATGTAAACATAGGCTCTGATTGATTGAAATATTTTTGTTAATACAAAAACAGCCAAGCTCCATCAGCATTTGGTGCCTAAATGTTGATAAAAAGAAAATGTTTTAGGCCAGGTAGTTTTTAGCTTAGTATCTACGTACTTTTAAAATAAAAATACATATATAAAATATATATAATATATATGTATGACATTATTTAAATGTAATTTATTTCCTTTGTAATCCTATGTATTTGATTTTATGCATTTAAAACATTATTTTGAAAAAGAGTCTATAGATCTCACTAGATTGCCAATAGGGGTACATGAAACAAAAGAAAGATTAAAAATCCCTTTTTTATAGCAAGAGGATATTTTTGTGGGTGGACCCACCCACCTAATGAAACACTAATGTTTATGCCATCTTGGGCTCAGGGTAATCTTACAGACCCCAGGGCAAATAAAAACTGATTTTTTTTTAAAGGGAGATTAATCACTCTATTTTCATAGTCTTCAATTTATTTATAAGAAGCTTTTCTCATGGTTTTTGTCCTGTTAATTAGATATTGAAAGGAATTCAACTAGTATCCAGTTAGGAAATGAGCCTATATTGGACAAATAAATGGATAAATGAATAAAATAAATAGATGAAAACAGAAACTTTTCCAATGGTGAAAATTATTTATTTCCACACTATTAACATGTTTGAATCCCCCCTCCTTTCTCTCTCTCTCTCTCTCTCTCTCTCACACACACACACACACACACACACACACACACACAAACACCAAATGCCTCCCCTCAATTCCCTCTTTCTTAAAGAGTTTTGAGATTGTTGTATTAATTAATAATTATTTGTTAATTCAGATTATGTAGCCAGATATAAAACTTTGAAGAGTTTTGGGACCTTGTAGTACCCTAAAAATCATTTATTCAAACACCACCTTTTATAGATAAGGAAAATGAGGTTCAGTGTCACATAGCTAGCTTGTTAATAGTAATGCTGAAATCAGAACTGTCCCCTGTCTTCCAAACCAACACTTTACATTACTCCTTCTTGTCTTTAAAGTTCACTTGACCAACTCCAATGTGAAATATATTAGATCTTTACATGGTTTCTCTTCCAAGGTGGTTTCTATACCTGTGTCTGCAGAGGAAAAGTGAATTAAAGGATTTGGCCAATATTTTATTAATTTTGAAGAGGAGGGGGAGATTGCTACTAAGGTGAAAGAGGTTTATGTGGCCTTAATTATCCATTCTGATTTTCAAGTGTAGTTGAAATCCTCAGATAATTGCTCAATTACCCACTTTGCTTTGACTGTGTAGATGCCCTGACTCAAGTCTATTAGTCAGTTAATATACATCAAAGATCAGCAAATTAGGAGATTATGCCTGTGTTGACATTTCTCTTCTCAACCCAATGCTTTGTCTAGTTTGGTGAAATCTGCTTTACTCATTAGGAATGATCACATTGAAGTGGCCTTCATTGGGCCTAGCAAATGATGACATATATTTATGTTCAATTTTTTGTTAACCATGGGAATTATTAACTTAAAGGTACTGTGTTTGTGCACAATTGTAGGGAGGATCTGTGATATCTGTGTGTACAGGAAAACCCAAGCATAGGAAGCAACCTGATACATTGAACCCACAGTTGAATCTGGGATGAGGAACTGTGTTGGAATACTTGTTCTCCCACTTCGCATCTGTGTGGGCTTGGACTAGTTACATCTAGTCTCTAGATCTCAGTATCCTCACCTGTAAAATGAGGGGACTGGAACATATTACCTCTCAGGTGCCTTCCAAGTATCAGTATATGATCTATGGTCCTATGAACTTTCTTTATTATGACCTCTGAGGAACACTCCTGGAACAAGCAAGTCAGAGTAGCTGAACTAGCAAAGCATTCCAAAGGAGAGATAGAAAGAAGTGACATGTTCTTAGTGTTCAAACCACCATAAACATCACTTCTTTGAACATCACTTCCCCTCACCTTCCTATCACTTCTACCTTAGTGGAAATAACTCAGCTTTCTTGAGCCCCGTTGCCTTGGGAATAGTCCTGTCCTTCAGATCATAAATTCTGTTTCCAGCTTCCCTGGAGCTTCTTCTCTGACCCTTCCTCCCCTACACACACAACCATAATCCAAGGAGCAACTCATGTGGAGATGCTCATCATGTTCACTATCAAGACCAACTCTCCATCAATTGCTGAAGATGGGGCAAACAAGCTAGCCAATCTATCTACTTCAAAAGGTCAATAATGTCACACAAGTTCTCTGTTTCCTTTAGTAACTCATTATGGAGCTATCCTCTAAGAATTGATCTAGATCTCTTTGATACTAGTTGTTATTTTTATCTTGTACCAACTTTGTTATTTGACTGTAAGGGGTAGTGCTTATCATGGAATCATCTGATTAGTTTTATGAGCCATCAGTCAACTTGATATTGCAGGATAATTATCTTTCTTTGAAGTACAGTTGTCATGGAGATAGACAAGAACTCTGTCACCCTTACCTTGCAGTAAGACACTGGGTATCTAACTGGCTAGTTTCTAGTAACTGAGGCTTCTTCAAAGATTAAAGCCAGGAATATAAATTTATTTTGGATAATCTACTCTATCCACAGAGCTTTTAAAAGCAAATTGGTTCCATCTCTCTCTAGCCTTACTCCTTCCACCCTGACCCACTCTGGCAATCTCTTTTGGTCTTTCAGAGCAAAGCTCAAGTAAGTTAACCTCCATTTGAGAAGCTAAGGGAAATATTTAAATATGAGAAACAAATAGATATGTGGGGAAGGCACAGGTCCCAGGAGACAAATATTTTTTTGTGGGGAAGGTTAGAGAGGGAAAAGATATTTTGCAACTTTCACATAGAATTGCAGAATATGTGGTCCAAGGTTCATAGAGTAAGTTGAAAGTCACATATTTCTTTGTAAGTCTTCTGATGAAGTTCGGGCATGTCCTGTTGTATAAATCTGAATGCCTCATTTTAGAAGAAGCACATGGCAAGGTTAGATATGTGCTTACAGACAACCTCTAAAAAAGGTAGTTTATGAACAATGTTAGTGAACTGCAGTTCCTCTAGGGATTTTCCTAATACAATGTGTTTCTTGGAGAATAAAGAACATAATGCATATAGTTCCCATGCAGTGCCCTGTTTGGAATGAATGAATGAATGAATGTACAGGCAATTTTTAAGTTCTATGTTCCCAAAACCACACTAAGTACCAAAGACATAAATTAAAAAGCAAGAGTAGCCTTTGCTTACATTCAAACGGGAGAAATAACATTTGTAAGGCAATGATGCTCAGCAGGAAGTAGTTCAGAGCAATCGAAGTGAGTTGACTCATAAGGTCATCAGTGGATATTGCTGTTGTTGTCCTTCATTCTTGAAGAGTCTCATGACATCAAGAAGGTGATATCATGACTTGCAAGTGAATTGGATTTAAGTGAGGGAGGGATGTGCAAAGTCATTAGCCTCACTTTCTCCTCCAGAGTCATCTGGGTCCAGTGGCAAGATCTAGATGAGGACAACTGGAGATGGCCTCCAACGCATTAGGAGACATTAGCCTTTTTCAGCCAAGGTATTTCCTAGATTTCAGTTTGACTGAGACAATGCCCATTCAGTGATTAAGGCTAGGTAAGAAATGAGGCAAAGAATAATCTCTTTTATCCAGTTAAAAAAAATCAGTCTTGTAGGAGAAGACTGTCATGATTTCTAGCCAGAAGAGAAAAAAAAATGCTATTTATATTCACTCTGAGCCGTTGTTGACCAATCAACCTCTCAGTGGATATACCTTTTTTCCCCTAAAAGTATTGGCATCATTAATTCGATTATTGTGTCTAGAGCAACAGTTGGTAGGAGGCAAGAGAAAAGTTCTGTTTGACAGCAGGGCAGGATATCATTACATATTGTGAGTTTACAATAACATTCTCCAAATGATATAAGTGGGATTTCCAAAGTTAGGTGGATTAGCTTCCCCAGGCACTAGCTGATGGATTCTGGAAGTCTAATGGAAAAGGTGGTAATGAAGGTAAGGAGAAGCTAGGAAGAAGCAATAGTAGGCAAGACGGAATATTCTCTTTAGAAAAAGAACTAGCTTGTTCATAGCATTGTAGTATGGTGTTCGACTTGGTGAACAAAGCCAACAACTCAGTGCAGCTTTTATGAGAGCACTTCCTTTTTCAGCAAACTTTCCAATTTGTTTATCTTTCAGGCAAGTCTGAACTACAGAGCAGCACTATGAGTTCTTAAGACACAGTGTAGAGGTCTGTGGGAAAGAGGGACTTACCAGAATGACAAAAGTTTGCCCTTACAGAGTATCTCTGTAAGAGTTGAGAGTACTGTTACCTATATTTGGAGAAACCTAGAAATGATCTAAACCTGAGCTTTACTTTAGATTTTTTTTCTCCAGATCAAAAGCACAGTCTCAGGGCAAAGAGACAAAAAGAGAAGTTGACTCCTCTTGAATTGTATGGTTAATGACCATTTAGGTTCATCTCTCTTTCATTACGGCTTCTAAGAATTTAGTCAAATCCCTGTTTGCCCTTGTCTGTCATTTCAAGAATATTTCTAAAGTTAGTTGGCACAGTCAATAGAGTGTTGGGACTCAGGAAGAACTGAATTTAAATCTGATCTCAATTATTTAGTTGTATATGCTTAGGTAAGTCAGGTAAGTCTCTGTGTCTCAGTTTCCCTATCTATAAAATGGGGATAATTATAGCACCTACCTCAGGGTTGTATGTGAGGATCAAATGAGTTAATATATGTAAAGCATATTGCGAACATTAAAGTGCTATATGAATGTTAGCCATTACTCTTATAGAATGCCCCTTAAATCAGCTCCCTTGATTGTGTGCCTCCTCTCCATAATTGTTACATCTCTCTTGAAGTACAGCAATCAAGAGAGATCACAATTTTCCAAGTAAGACCACACCATGAATTTCTTACAAGAGAAAATGATCTTTCCTCTATTCCCTGAAGAACTGTGGAAGGAAGAAGCTATGGGACATCAAATCATGGAAAAAAGAGCAAAGAAAGAGGATGCACACAAGTTTACGTCTGGTCATATCCCCCAATGTAAATCTATCTCTCTGATCTTTCACTAACTTCTGTTGTGATCACAAGTCTGAAAGTGAGCAGGCATGAGTTGTTAGAATTTGGGGCTGCCTATCAAGCTTTCCTCCTGCTGTTTGAAGTCAGAATCCTGATTTGATGTCTGTATGCCTGATCACTCATCTTAGTTTCCTAGTTTGCATGGAGTATGTTGCTCAGTAGCCAAATGGAAGATTAATCACGGAATTAGCATTTTCAAGTCGCCAACAATCTCCTTTGCAGATGTGCAGCTATATTACTGAAGTCTGTTGTTTTGCCCTACATTTATTGTTAATAATTAATGTACATTTCTGTGTGAAATTATGTGCTATCACCATCTGTTTAATTTAATAGAAATAGTCAAAGCTAAAGCACTTTATTAAATATGTTGGAAATAATCATCATCATTACTATAATGTAGCAAGTATCATGTTTTTCCCCGATAAAAGTGCCAGAAAACAGAACAATTCACCATGTGCCAATTTAGTTACCACATTCTACTTTTAAAAACTACATAGATATACATTTGAATATATGTATACACACATGTATATATTTATGTTGATATAGCTGGGCATCGTGTAGTCAGTATGAGAATTAGCAGAATAGGAAGTTCACAGATTAAAAGGTAGACCATAAGCATTCAATTGAATTTTCAGTAAAGAGCTCAGGTAATAAAGGCAAACTGCATCAGATAGGTGAAGAGAAATTATTTCCTACCCCCTCATATTAGTCTTCATATTGAATATCAAATGAAAGTTCTGGAGAGTAACAAGAATATAATTATTTGGCATTTTTCTTCTTGGAGCTGTCTCAGGAAAACAAATGGCTTGAAGTAAGGGCTCCTTTTGGAATTTGTAAAGTGCCAGTATAATGAAGAAAACACCATTGAGCCATCA
>CM053580.1:272357096-272440909 GCA_028627135.1 Pseudochirops cupreus | reverse complement strand
GTCACCTAGTAAATGGAACAAAGGAGTTGTAGTGGTAATGGTAATTTGAAGATCTTCCCTGCCTCTTAATAAGCCTAAGGGAATTTTTAGACCTTCCTTGTTTCAAAGATCTTCCCTGCCCTCTAATAGGTTGAATGTAGTCACATGGAACCTGTGGGGGAAAGAGCTTGCTGAAGGATGGAGCAGAGCCCATAGGAAGCTAGGAATCAGAGCAGTTAGAGACAGAGGGAGGAGAGGAGGCACCTGGAGGAGACAGTTAGGCTTGTGAGTAAATGTTGGTTTGTGGGAAGGCTAAAGGATGGTATGGCTCTCTGTGGTGTTATGGCTTATTAATTTTTTTGCTACTCTGATGTTTTGAGCTTACTGGTTTGGGGATTCGTTTTTCTGGTGTCTGAATAAATGTTTTACTTCGGTCTTATATATGGAGAATCTGTTATATTTTGTGATTGAGCACTATGCCGGCATATTTATCATCCCCATGGGTACTGTGAATATTGTGTTGACAAGCATCTACTCTGGGTTTCTCATTTCATCTTACCTATAAACTGATTGCATGTTCATGAGCCTAGACCTACTCCTACCATTAGCTGTGTTTGAAAATGACTTGGGTCTTATTAGACACAAATTCATCTACATGATTCAATTCAACAGGTAAGACAAATTCAACAGGTTTATAAATGGTTTTCACCTTCTTATGTCATTGGAGATAATTTGTATGAATGGATTAGTGACCTCTGAAGGTTACCTCTATTCTTTTGATTCTGTTAGAGGCCAGTAAGTGACACAGTGGATAGATTGCTGGGCCTGGAGTGAGGAACACCTGATTTCAAATCCAGCATCAGACACTTACGGGTTACATGACTCTGGGCAAATCCCTTAAATGCCATCTGCCTCAGTTTCCTTAACTGCATAATAGTAATAATAATATCACCTATCTCTCACAATTATTGTGAGGATAAAATGAGATACTATTTGTAAAATGCCTGGCACGTGGAAGGCTCTTAATTCCTTCCTTCTTTGTAGGGTCCTTGTAGGATCTTGAGATGCTTCTTGATCTTCCACGCTATATTGTGTCCAGTTATTACTGGAGCTTGGTGAGAGCACTCTCCTAACTTCTCTGATTGTGGATACTTTCCCAAAGGGACTATTACAAACATAATCAGATTTCTAAAAGGGCAAAATCAATCAATATTGTTTTGTCTGCGTGATGCCAAGCCACTATGAACATTTCCCTGAACTGACTTATCATGTTGGCATCATGTCACAATAAACTGAGGCATTCAGAATCAATATTTTGAAAATCCAGGCAGGAAAGGTTTTCCAAAATATATCAATCATTATAGAAAGAAAACATGTTAGGAATGTGAAGGAATATTGAGTCCCACTTACCCCAGTCTGAGTCCCTATGTAGGTATCCAGGAAGACACTTGAGAAGGTGCATTAGCTTGTTCAGAATCAGAACAGCATTTCCTGTCCTACTGTTCAGTTTGACAAATATGGGAAAAGTCCCTATCTGGATGAAAACTCTCCAAGGATATCTTTCCTGGAAATACTAGCTAGCACGCCTGAAGAGTGAATAAGTTTGCTCACAGAGTTGCCTATGGAACTATGAAAACTGATGTATAGAGTCAAGAGCACATATTATAATCTAGAATCCCTCCTGGGAAACAAGATGAAAAGAAGAAATGGTAACATTAGAAGTCAAAGCCATGTTGACGCGCGTGCACATGTGTGTGTATTTGTGTGTGTGTGTGTATGTGTGTGTATTTTCTTTGTATCTGAAAGTAAAGCTGTTAATGGTAAACACTATCAGTATATAAGACCCAAAAAATTTTAAAATATTTTAGGGATACAGTAAGTGGGAGAGAAAAGACATTGCTACCAATTGCTATTAAAAATTAGAATGTGCAATGGATCTTGATTTATCAGTTATGCTGCAAGTCATTTACTTTGAATCAAGAAGCCCTGCTCATTTTAAACTGACCCCAAGGAAACAAAGAACTCTGGGAAGAGAATCAGGAGGTCCCAGTGAAAGTTCTAGCTCATCCACTAATGGTGTGATCAAGAGCCGGTCTCTTCACCTTTGTGATTCTCAGTTTCCTCATTTGTTAAGATCATAATTATTATCAGTATTCTCCACCCTACTCACAAAGTATCTGAGCTTCCCTTTTCATTGTCCTTCCCCTACCCATTTTCCCATTTGCAGCTCAATTTATACCTCTTGTGCGAAGCCTTCCCTAATTAGCTCTCCATAGCCCACAGTGATTCTTCCCTTCTTATAATAATGACAGTCCTTAAGTGTAGTACTGTTTACTGAGCCTGTATCACTTATCACGCAATCTCGCTAACCATGTTGCCTTGTATCGCTCTCTTAAAAGTTCACATGTGCTAATCTTGTCCAATAGGATTGTAAGACAACAAGTATATATTCTACTTCTTTGTATTTCCTACATTGTTATTGTTTAGTAATTTTTCATCCTACCTGGAATTTTCTTGGCAAAGATCCTTTGGTGGTTTAACATTTCCTTCTCCAGCTCATGTTACAGATGAGGAACTGAGGCAAACAGAGTTAAGTGACTTGTCCAGGGTCACACAGCTAGGAAGTGTTGGAAGCCAGAATTGAACTCAAGAAATTGGGTCTTCCTGACTCCAGGTCCAACACTCTATGCATATGGTGCCACCTAGTAGCCTATTTTCTGCATTACCTAGCACATAATAGGTATTTAATAAATGTACGTTCAGTAATGAAAAAGTTATTGAAATTTTTAGGTTTCATGTTGAAATTTGACATCATATATACTGCTCTAGGCTGAAGAGAAGAATGAGTGAAGCGTATCAAACTGAATAGGAATATTATTCTTACTAATTCGATCACATCAATAGACTTCTCCAAGGAGATTTTTCCATAGGAAATGGATGAAAACTGAAAAAACTCACTAAAAATTCTAGTGTCCAATCTATACAACCTCGGTCATTCAAACATTTCTCACCAACCAGTGTGTTAAAAAAAAAATCTTCCCACCCCTTTTTTGGACTTTAGTCAGATATTGTTCATGTGAATCTAGCCTAAATAAGATGTCAAATACTTAGGAGTAAGTTGGAGATTATAGGGCAATAAGACCATTGATCCCTGAAATTCAACTTTTAATAATATCAATTGTCATTTTAAAAAATTCTCAGAATGTAAGTTATTTGGGGGTGTGAACAATCTCTCTCTCTCCTTCTCTCTCTCTCTCTCGCTTTTTCTCTCTTTCATACTTTTCCTCTCTCTCCCCTCTAATTCTCTCATTCCCTGCATCATAGGAGGAATTTAATAAATACTTATTGATTGACTGGTTGGTGATTGCTTCTTTTCTCCTAACAATCATGTGAGGTTGGTAGCAGAAGTATGATATTTTAGAAATGTTAAGTATTTTTTATATAGTCTACTAAGTGTAAGAACATAAATTCAAGATCAAGTCTCCTGTTAGGAATCCTAAGTGTACCTATGGTAAAAACCAATTATCAGATATTGGAATTAGAAATACTCAGAGCTTGGTGTTCCTACTCTGAAAATAATATTTAAACTCAAATTTTATTAAGTTGGAAAGAAATTGGAAACTTACCCTCTTCAACTTATAATGCATGATAGTGAGACAAGGAATGACATTAGCAACACAATTTATATAATTGAACTAGGTAAATAGAAGGCATGCTGGGATGGATGCTTAATGACCTGAACTGCCGGCCTAGCTATGCCACCTACTCTATGTATGACTTTGTTCAATTCATTTCATCTCTCTGTGCCTTAGAGTTTGACTACATGACATCAAAGTTCTCTTCCAGTTCAAAAAAAAAGTCAAATAAAGCACTTTCTAAGTTCCACGTTCCTATAAATAGCTGTGTTTTAATATAATTGAGACTGGAGCATAATATACAAAAGGTTAGTCTCCAGAGTCAGAACACCTCAGTTCAAGGCTTGCCTCTTGCATCCTGTCTTGTGAATAGGAGCTTGCTCACTCCCTCAGTGTCCCGGGCAATTCTCTCACACTTTAGATTACAGAAGAGTTGCCCAAAGGTGGGAAAATTTTCCACAGTAGAAAGTTCCTCACACCAATAAAATCATAGTTCCAGACAAAAAGAAAATTAATATTAACACAAGGTTATACAAGTAGAGGTGTATATTTTATATAGACATAGACATTTGACTTTAATTTGTTATTTTCTTTTTCAATTGGCCAGAATCATCTATCTATATGATAGTGTTCAGTCACATTGGAGAAGGAGAAGAGAAGGTTATGCACTCATAATCATGAGATGTGTAAGTATATAATTATCCATTTGTAAAAGACTTTCTTTATGTTCTGTTTCACAGGGAAAGTTAGAGGCAGAGTGAAAATAAAGTTTGGCAATTATGAAATCTGCTCACTTGGCTCTTTCTGTTCTTCCTCAGAGTAAATTCTGTGTTAATAGAGAAAAGTTAGTTAGTGTAACAGACCCCTAATTTGTTACCATTGTAATTATTTTTTCGGATCCATTAACATTTGTGAGTGAATTTAGTGCTCATGAAAGTGACAAGCTCAGCAGCAGCATGAGCCTTCCAGACTGGGAACAAGGAAGGATGTGTTCCTTCCAAGAGTCTTTCAGTACATATAACCATCATTTACCTGAAGCCCTATGTTCTACCTTCCCTGAAACTTTCCTAAACTGAGATTACATGCTCTGAAAATATCTGGGTATCAGTCAGTTGCTAACTGGATCTTGGAGTTCTAATGTGTTCACAAACACATAGATTTATAGTTGGAAAAGATCTTAGTAGCAAGGACTTGGTGATTGGGTTGCCCTGATGGAGGAATTTGCCCTCATTCCATATTCTATGTATTTTCCACCATCTTTCACTCTTTCTTCCATATGGTTTGCTGAGGTCAGAGAAATTTATTATATGGGCAAGTTTTTTCACAGTTTCTAGGAACATATTTTGGACATTCATCCCTTTATACATAGGTGGTTTCACGTATGTGGAAATTCTAGAATACAGTCTGCCTCTATCTCCACTTTTCCAAAACCCATCTATCCTTCAGGGTCAAATTTATGTCAGGGTGGCAACAGAAAGAGGGAAATGTGAAATGGTGAAAAGAGTTAGGAAAAAAAATCATAAAATATGACTACAACTTTACTATTAGTACATTTTGTGATCTTGGTTAAGTTGTCTAATTTTCCCCATTTTTTTAAATGAAGGATTGGATATATTAATATCAAAATCATCTTCTGGATCTAAGATCCTATGATTGGTGATATATGGGAACACAACTTCATAGATTCCTTGCAGTTCTGTGATTCTATTGGCTTACCAGTAGAATTATAGCAGACCTCTGTGCTCCATGAAATCTTCCCTAACCATTCTAGGCTTCACATGTTTCTCTCTCTCTCTCTCTCTCTCTCTCTCTCTCTCTCTCTCTCTCTCTCTCTCTCTCTCTTTCTCTCTTTCATAACACAATAGTATTCCATCATATTCATATACCATACCCATCCTTCCTATTGATGGGCATCCTTTTAGTTTTCAGGGTTTTACCCCTACTTTTTGTATGGAGCTGCTATATTTATAGATATTTATATAGGTGCTATAAATGCTCTTGAGCACATAGGAAATTTTCTGATTTCTTTTATTTCCTTTGAGTATAAGCTGAATATGTTATAGCTGAATCAAAAGGCATGCATTGTTCATTAGCTTTTTGTGTGTAATTTCAGATTGATTTCTAAAGTAGTTGTACTCATTCACAGGTTCACTAATACTACCTCAATGTACCTATTTTACCACAGGCACTTGCCACTTTCCTTTTTTTAAAAAATTATCATCTTGGCTAATGTTATGGTTAGGAGGTAGAATTTTAAAATTAGTTTAATTTGCATTTTTCTAATTAGTGATTTGTAGTGTTTTCTCCCCCTGCTGTCCATATTTTTATAGGTAGACTGGATTTCTTCCTTGGGGAAATGGCCATTCATTTCCTTAGCCTTTTTATCAAGTGTGGAATGGCTCTTATTCTTATAAATTTGAATCAGTTCCTTATATAGTTATTGGAAATGAGACCTTAATCTGTAAAATTGCTACAAAGAATTTTTCCCAGTTAAATACTTCCCTTTCCATCTTAGCTTTATTGGATTTGTTTGATATCTTTAAATTTTATATAATTAAGATTTGTTTTCATCTTCTGCAATCTTCTCTATGCCTTGATTTATAATGAACGTTTTTTTTACCCATAAAGCTGATAAGCTTTTTTTTCAATGTTTCTCTACTTTATTTATGTATAACCTCTTATATCAAGGTCACGTATCCATTTGGGGCTTTTCTTGGTGAAGGTGTGAAATATTAGTAGAAAACTAATTTCTCCCATACTGCTTGGACTATAGTATTTTATATTAAGTACCTTAGATATTAGCTAATAATTAACTAATTTTTGCAAATGAGAAAACTGTGTCACCAAAGTAACTTTCCCAAAGTTATACAAGTAGAAAGTTTAAAAAGCCAAATTTAAACCCAGTCTTTTTATTGTAAATCCAATATCCTTTGCGGTACCCACTTCTCAAATACCTCTTTTTACTTGAAGATTTCCTTGTCTTTAAGAGATGTTTTTAAAAATATTGGAAAGAAAATTGGATTTGAATCAGAGGACCTGGGTTCAAATCCCAACTTCATTATTAAACCTATGTGACCACGGTCAAGTCACATAATTTGTCTGGGGTTATTTTTATTTAACAATAAAAGTAGAACACTGGATTAGATGATCTGAAACCAATTAGCAAGAAATGTAAATCTGATCCATTTTCCCAAGAATAATTAAATGAGTGAATGAATGATAAAAAAATAAAATAAAAACAACTCCGAAACATCATTAAGTGCTTATTCTGTCACCAGGCATCAAACATAAATGACTTTGCAAGTCTTCAATATAATGGGAGGATAGGGAGATACAAATACTTCTATGCCCTTTGTATTGGAATCTATCATTATAGAAATCTGTGTGTAATTAAGGGCTAAAGAAGGTAATCAACATCCTATCCATATGGCTCACATTCAAGGCTGGAGCCTCAAATTGTGGTGTATGGTGATGTACACAATGATGCCTCTTATTTAATCTATACCTGAAATGTCAATTGTTGGTTTGGAAAGTACAATGGCATATATCTAGATGTTAGATACCATAGACTCAGTATAAACCAATGTTGTGAAGCTTCCTCTTCTTTTTTTTAAATTTCCTGGGTAGAAGTTGGTTGAAGAATGCTGAAGGATTGTTCCCAAATCTATATTCAGCTTCTGATTGCTGCATCTTCAGCATGCCTATATTGTCATGTAGTTCATACTTACTATGTACCAAGTCATGTGTTAGATTATGTAAGGAACCAAAGAAGAAGAATCTCTGCTCTTGGGGAGCTCTAACTTCAACTGAGGATACAAGACTCTTGCAAAGAAGCAATGAGAGAACAATGCAAAGCACAATGGAATCTTAATTTGTAAAATGAGGGGTAATTAGACCAAATGATTTATATTAGTTTTTTGAACCTTAAAATTCCCCATCTATGATTCTGTGTGTTAAGTGGCATGACAATGTTTCTTAAAGGCTTTGAATTCACCAGAAGCAGGAAACAAGTATATTAATAAGTATTGTTCCTGTTAGGTTGATGTGGATTGTCCCTCCTGTAACTCTCACAAAGGTTATTTTCATGATGACATAAGGAAGGTCCAAGAAAAATAGACTTTGGGACCAAAAGTTCCTTAAAAATAAATATCAAGTACCCTCTGTTCCACCAGGTCTTCCTCAACACACTGTTGAGCTAAAACAAAACAAAACAAGCAAAAATGCATTTGTCATTTAGGAAAGGATCCCAAATAATATTCCTCTCTGATTCCAATAACCCGTCTGATTCCTGGTTCTACTGACTTGCCAGAAATGTGCCTGGGTTAATTGTACACCTGCATTTTATTTCAAATAAATTGTGCTGAGTCCCCACTCTGAGCCCCTCACAAATGCATATGCCCACCTGTCCAGTGACTCTTCAGGCAATGAAGGGCTGCAGGGGAAAATTAGTCCTCCTCTTTTCTTCTCTGTGACTTCTTTGACCTTGAGACTTCTAATGGCATCTCAGACAAAATGAACATAATCTAATGGACAGCGGGGAAGAGGGAACGGCTGGGTACATCTGTCGTATTACTGGGCTGTCTGAACAGTCAATGAAGCAGGGCCAAACCATAAGAGGCCTGTTCAGTTTAGCTCCAGGGTCTGCAGAGAAGGAGCACAATCATTTATCTTTATTTACTGAACTCTGCTTTCTGTTTAAGAAAAAAAAATTGACAGGTTGACAAAAACCCGAGTTGGCGCTGCCCGCTGCACAGAGATAAATGCTATTCGTGCTCTGGAGAGACAAGGACGGTGAGCAGTGCCCTTTCACTAGTTCCAGTAGGCGCCTGTTACATGGAAACAAAAATACCGGGGTACCCCACCAGATCCTCGGCTTCTTTCTGCCATCTGAGCTACGTTTCCTTAGAGGGATCTAAAGAAAGGAAGAATCAGGACCATCACTGGGGCTTAGGGAACAATCTAGGTTCTTTTTGGAGCTACAAAGCAATGGAGACCTAGATTCCAAAGGGGGCAAAATTCTAAGTTGGGTGAAAGGAGTAAGGACAAAACAACATCAAGGGAATACTATACTTCCCACAGGCTTTATATATATTTTTAAAAAATTATCAAGAGATCCCCTTAAGTCATCAATAGAAACATAAATTCTCACTCATCCTAATGAAAGTAAGGCATAAATAATGCATTTTCCAGCTCAAGGGAGAAATTTTGTTCTGGCCCATAGATCAAGGACTCAGAAATTGGAATCCAAGGGCCTGTTCACATTTACCTCTCACTTGCTATTTGACCTTGGACAAGTCATTCATTCTCCCTTTTAGTGCCTAAATATACTTACATTTGAAAGAATACTTCTAATCAGTCCTCTGGGGATCAACCTACTCAGTGTTCTGAACTCAAAGTGCTGCCTAGACAGGAGCATGTTGAAGGACTGATACTTTGATTATCTTGGAAAAACTAGTTCCTCTCTCTCTCTGCCTCATGTATCCTCCCTACTTCATTATTTTCTTATAATGTGAGAGTAGTTGGATGATTTATTTATTTATTTTTGGTGTGTGGGGGTATACTTCTCCTTAATTCTATTCACTTCGGGAAAATCTGACTCTTTTCTTTTCTACTAAACTGTTCCATTAATTTCCCATACTTCTCAGTGAATGGAGGCAAAAACGACAGCTGTGGAAGCTGGGCAAGATTGAGGAAGGCTGTGTCTCTAAAGTCATTTAATAGTTTGCAAACTGTTGTGACCATTGGCCCATAGCATATCTCTGTATCAGGTATTGTCATGTTTAGGGAATTCACCTGAACTGATGGAACTAAAGGAAACCAATTTTTTTTTAACAAATAGGTCTTGAAAGTCAGATTCCTCAAAACCAAGCAAACATGTCTTGCCTTTCTCTGCCCTGTTTACTAGAAATGATGATTAGTGTTTTCTCACTGGTCCAAAGAAATAACCAACTTCAAGGATATTTGGGTTATACTAAAAAAAAAATGACTTGAAGAATATAGCCAATATAATGAGTTTCATTTAATCAATGATTGAAATTAGGATATATCTTTGGGGGTGATCAGCATTTTCTGGAAATGCATCAAATAATTGTTGTTTTCTACTTTATTCTGTTGTAATTGACTAATTCAACTCATTATGCTGGCAAATAATTATTTTCAGAAATGAAACATAATTGCTATTTCCTTTGTTGATGTCTATTTCTTATTATTTTCATCATTATTATGCACTTATATTCAAGAATTGCATGAGACTTCACATTCTTTAAAGTTAGTGGCTAATCAACAACTATTTACTGAATGTTTGCTATGTGCTTAATTCTGTATTAGGTATTGGAGGCATTAGATCAAAGTTGGATATGTATGGATAATATTTGTTCTCAACTACCTCATAATCCTACAAGATTCATGCAATTGAGATAATTTGTGAAAAAATGAATGTTTGGCTATCTGGAGATTGCAATAGAATGAAATATTCTAAATAGTCCAATTTTCCAGATATTTTGAATTTTCCTTCCTTAAGCACTGGAACTTGCTATAAAAATTGCCATCCTAAAGTGAGTGACTGGGGAAAACAAAAGCAAATAAGCAATAAAAATAATAAAATATGTTTCTGGTCATGTAGCAAAAGTTAGGGAGCCTGTGCTGCACTTTGATATCCATGCAATGTCAAGACACCTAGAGGAATCATACCTACATGTCCGACGCATATTCTCTGCAAGTTTTGCTAGAGGATATAGACCAAAGTAGTAGATGAATGGGCACTGTAGATTTATGATCTGTATTACAGGAGGGCAGACCCATTCATTCATTCATTCATTCATTCATTCAGTTGTTGCTCTGATTACAGATAAGTAATTTTCAATATTTTTTGGAAACTTCTAAACTATGCTTTCCTGCTTCATAAAAGGATCCATTTACTAATCTTGACATCTGTATCTTTTTTTTTTCTTAATCGTGTGTGTATTTGTTTTGTCACAAAATAGGGACAATGGTAAGAATTTGAAATATCTGTAATATGTGGGAAAAATGAATGTATTTTTAAAAACTGTATTTAGCTACGTAAAATGTATATAGTTTTCAAACAATAAGTGACTTTGGGCTAATCACTTTCCCCTTCTAGGCCTTATTTTACTCTTCTATAATAAAATGAGATTGAACCCGATATTCCTTAAGGTCCCATCTAGCTCTAAAATGCTATTACTATAAGTTTACACTTTCTTGATGACACATTAACAAGGTGTTTCAATGCAATGATTGTTCTCTGTTGCTTGTTGTTGAATTGCATTATTCACATCTGTTACGATGATGATGATGATGATGATGATGATGATGATGATGATGATGATGATGATGATGATGATGTGAGGAATCTGGCCACAGCTTACTTACTCACTTCTCCCAATATGCTATGAATTCTGTGTACGTTGAAGCATCACAAGCCACAGTCCAGACCTTAACCAATACTCAGAAACATGCTAACCCCCTACTCACCACAATGACAAAACAGTAGAAGGCTCAGGACCAAACACCTCATGTGCATCTGTAACTAGGTAGACTTTCGGCCTCAAATAGTTTCCAATCATATTCTTTTACTGCGAGCATAGAAGAATAGACCTATAATTCAAAGGGAAGTCAGAGGTTATCTAGTCCAACCCTTTTATTTTAGAGATGAGAAGATTGAACTGCCAGAAGTTAAAGACTCGCCCAAAGTCACAAAGTTTGTGAGCATGTGAGTAAGGATTTGAATTTAGGTCTTCTGATTCTTGAATCCAAGTCCTCCCTCCCATCTCCACCACTAGGCATCCTCAACAGCAACTCTTTCCCACTATCTGACTCCAGTGAATATCCTGACAGAAGTAAAAGTTTAATCAAGTACCACCATATTCTGTTTCCTGAAATCCTGGTGCTATGGAAAACTTCACAAGGGGGGCTGATTTTGCCGAGTTCCAGGCACTGCCTAAACTCTTTTCTACTATGATGATACAAAGTGACCTATTCTTCCTATGATACAGTACCTTTAGATCTTTGTAAGGTAAAGGTCTTTCCATCAAAGTAAATGGATAGAGCCAACAATGGGGCTGGCACTGGGACGAACATGAAAGTTTCAGTTGGATTCAGTTGTGTGTGATTGGTTCAGGATGGGGACTTGTTTAGAAGCAGAGATGAATGAAAATGGTGTGACTGAAGAAAGCAGAACCACAAACCATAACCAGGTTATCTTAGTTAAAGAGGTGGGCTGAGATTGTAGTGAGTACTAACACATGGTTTGGCCCTGACATTCCTCGAATTGAGGTATCTTTGTTCAGGGTCTGGAGAGATGCCATTGAGGCCATGCAGTCTGGTGGAAGGAGTCTAGAACTAGAACTTTACTCCACCACCAATTTCAGCCCAGAATTTTGTTGTCAGTCCCTGCTGGCGAGAAACAATAAACACAGGAGTCAATTTTTCTTTTCCAAGAACGAGTGATGTGGTAAATAAACAAATCAATTAAAAAAAAAAGAACCAGTGATGTACGTTTCAGGATTCTGTATTTATAGAGATAATCACAGAGCCACAGCCTGGGACTGGTCTGGGACCCTTTGCACTTAAAGAGATGCCTTTCACCACTGTGACTTCTGTCTTATTTTGATGAACATTGCCTTCTTTTACTCACCAAAGGCTAAGAGGTGATTGGAAAATATTATTGTCTCAATTTTCCAGATTGAGAAAATGTAGCAAAGGCAAGTCAGTTACTTGCCTGGAGGTACAGATTGCATTTATGGTAGAAAGTAAGAATCTAACCTCCTCTCCACTTATACTATAAAGTACTGTAGAGTTTGAGAGCTTAACAGAACCTTAGAATAACCTTGTCCAACTCATTCATTATTCAGATAAGGAGACCTACACAAAGAAGTTAAGGGACATGCTGTTGTTTCCCATCTGGAGTACATTTTTCCACCTCCTCCAACTTCTACTATTCTTTAATTGTTTCACATTAGTTTATAGGCAGCTAGATAGTACAGCTAGATAGTGGATAGTGTCAGGAAAATCTAAGTTCAAAACTGGCCTCAGACATTTACTAACTCCGTGACCCTGGGCAAGTCACTTAACCACTATCTGCCTCTGTTTTCTTCTCTGTAAAAAGGACATAATGATAACACCTATCTCCCAGAATTGCTGCTGAGTGTAAAATAAGGTAATATTTTTAAAGCACTCTTCAAACCTTGAAACATCATATAAATGCTAATTGTTGTGTTAGAAAGCATTGTGGCCTCTTCTGTTGTATTCCTTATATTACTTACATGAGGGTAGGACAAGTAGTGAATATTCTTGGTGAAATGAATTAAATTGTTTTGGTTTTCATAGTATGTTAAAATTGGGAGATGATACAGCCAGGGATCCATGTTTATGAAGAGTAAGAGATAAGGTGATATTGGTGTGATGCTAGAGAATCTGGGGGAAGTTCTTGGGGGTTTGTAACTTATCCTCTGATTTCCTGTCATAGTGACTTGCATCTTTATAAATGCAAGTTGGATTGAATAGGAATCTTATTGAAATCCTGCTCTTCATTCAAAGTCTAACTCAAATGATATGTTTTCTCTCATTTCCTTCATTCTGTTGCCTCAATCCCAAACCTTTACAGTAATAAGCATTCCTTCTTTTGACATGCTGATAAATTTTCATTGGGAATGTCATTTGCATAGCACTTATATAATACCTTGCAATATCATTGTTTGTCCTTATTCTTAAAGGGGACCACAGTATCAGGAAAGTGATGTCATTACTTGCAAGTGAATTGGATTAAAGTGAGAGAGGGCTGTGCAAAGTCACCACCCTCACCCTCTCCTCAGGAGCCATCAGAGTCCAATAGTAAGATACAAATCAGGACAATTGGATATGATCCTAGATGTGGTGGGAAGTCTTAACTTTTTTAAACTAAGGTCTTTCCCAGGTCTCAGTTTGACAGAGGCAATACCCATTCAGTGATTCATGGCATCATGGTCCTATTAATCACCACGTATAATAGTTATTTGTGAATGGGTCATCTCTTCTATTAGACTGTAATTTTCTTGAAAGCAGGGATCGTGTCTTCTTCAGCTATATATTATATATAAGAAGTGTTCAATAAATATTTGTCAAGAGTAGTATCTATATTAACATAGCTTATGGAACAAAATCCAGGGATTAGTTTGGTAGAAGAGACAAGCAGTTACTTTGGCATCCTACATCTACAACTGAGAGGGATTTTAAAAGACATCATTACAAACCCCTCATTTTACAGAGGAGGAAACTGAGTCAAAGAGAGGTTATTTCTACTACAATCACCACTGTGGTGACTTCTACTGCTACTGCTGCTGCTGCTACTTCAAACCCAGGTCTTTGTGACTCCAGGGCAAGTAGTCTATCATCTGTACCAGTTAGCTGTTCAAGTGACTTGCCCAAGGTCATACAGATGATAAGTACCTGAGGCCAGATGTGCACCCATGTCTATAGAACATTAAATATTAATTCTTACTACAAAACATTAGATATTAATTCACTAGAGAACCTGGTTAGAGTCCAGTAGATATTTGTTGGGAAGTTGGTTTGCCTTAAGCAGGCACTAGAATGAACCCATGGCGATCATATGATCATAAGATTTAGAATTGGATGGACTTTAGGTGACACCTATTTCAATTCTCCTTGTTTTAACAGTTGAGCAAACTGAGGCACAGACCTGAGAAGTGATTTTTTGAAGTTCTCATACATAGTAAGTAGCAGGACTGGAATTCAAATTCAGGTTTTCTGACTTCAAATCCTGCTGTCTGCCACTAATCCATGTTGACTGAAAATAGTGTTAGACCATTACTTGAATTAATCCTGGTTTCATTGAGTTAATAAAAATATTTATTAAGTACTTATTATATGCCAAGCACTTTGCTGAGTGCTAGAAGTACAAAGAGAAGCAAAAAAACCAAAACTTAGCTAATCCCTGCCTTCAAGAAGCTCATCTTATATAGGTAGAGAAACTTATACATACACAAACACATATATAACTTAGGAGCTAGGGAACCAACTGAGGTCTCCTACAACAGGTGGGATTGGAGCTCAAATATGAAGGAAGTCAGATAAGCTAAGAGAGAGGAGTAGGAAGGGAGAATGCTCCATGCATAAGAGATGGACAGTGCAGGGGTGGAAGATGGAGTGTTGTAGGTGGGACAAACAGTAAATTGACTAGAATAGCAAATTGTAGAATGTGTAGGGGGAGAAAGATGGGAAAGTAACCAAGTGCCAGATTATGAAAAAAGACAAACAAACAGACATAAATGCTAAATATAGAACTTTATATTTAATCCTTGAGGCAATAGGCATAGACTGGAATTTATCAAGTAGGATAATGGCAGGAACAGGCTTCCAATGAAGCAGCCCCATTGAAGATTGTTTTTCATCCTTTACCTAAATAAATATACATGGATCATCCAATACACACAATCTGAACTTATAATACAATATGTAGTCTCTCCCAGGGAGACCATTATTTATTTGCTAACCAAGTCTTAATCAAAATAATGAGTTTCTAACAGTGGAATTTAAAGCATCAGTGACAGGTCTTGTCACTGTTCTGATGAGAAGCTCTAGCATCAAAGGACCATGAGATTTAGAGCTGCAGGAGGGCTTAAAAAATAATTTAAGTCAACTTTTTCATTTTATAGATGAACAAGCTTTAAAATAATAAAGGAGAAATGACTTGTCTAAGATAGCATAGGAGGCCTGAGTGCTCTAAAACTATGCATTGTAGATAAGGATCTAATGGTAAGGTTAACACTGTGAAAAGGCCAAATGGATTGTAAGAGTCAACTCTTAAAAAGATAAAGAAGTTAAGATCCTGTATTTGGGAAAGAAGATTCTTGTTCAGGGAGGTAAGAACCATCACTTAGCAAGATCTTTTTGATAATCTCAAGGTCATTATACTGCTTCAGATAAGTCTTTGACCTACAATCCTTCACTTAAAAAAACAGATTTTTTTATGTTATTTGTTTTAACATCATAAACATGAACACATATGTGCACATAAACACATATACATACAGTCTTCCCTTCTACCCAACTTCCCCAAGTGAGTCCTTCCTTATAACAATGGAAAAAATGAAGAAAACCAAATAACATAGCTCAACTACATCTGACAGCATACCCAACATCTGCACTATTAAGTTCCTTATTGAAAGGTACATTTTCCCATCTCTTTTCAGAGGGTAGAATTGATTGTTATCATTAAATGGTACTAGAGTTTGTTTTCATGTTCTTTTGTTTTATATTATTGTAGTCATTGCACATTTTATTTTCCTGTTTTGTTTTACCTAATTCTGAAGCAGTTCATACACATCTTCCCATGTTTCTCTGCATTTCTCATAGACATTGTGTCTTACAGTATAATTCCATCACATTGCTTACATATGCTGCAATTTCCTCAGCTCTTCACAATGTGGTTAAAATATATGAACAATTAGTTTTCAAATGAACAAATAACAAGTATGTGAAACATTGTTTCAAATCACTAAAAATAAGAAAAACACAAAACAAAACAACTTTGAGTTTTCGCTCACACCCAGGAAATTGGCAAAGATGTCAAAAGGAGAAAGTAGAAGTAGCCTGTGTTGGAAGGACTGGAGGAAAATAGGTATAATTAATACAGAATTGGCAGTATTGGTCTACTTATTATGAAAAAAAATTTGGGATTATTAGAGAAGTTAGAACTGTTTATACCCTCTTAGTCTAGAAGTCTCACTGCTTTGTATATACAAAAAGGAGTTCAGAAAGAGAAAGAAATATACAGCAAAATATTCATGTACCAGTAGCACTTTTGTGGTGGGAAAAAAATCTTGTAAGTGCATACCTATCAATTAGAGAATGATCCTCAATACTTCTTTCACTCTAAGCTCTCAGATGAGGTTGGAAACTTTTTTTTCCCTCCCAGCCAAGTGAGGATTTATGTGGTAGAATTTTTACTTAGTAATTAATTTGGACCCCAACAGCATGGAGATGGAAAGAAAGGGACCCTATTAAGACTTGATATTAAGTTAATAGCAGGTGACAGTGACTTCATCAAAGCCCCCGTGCAAAACATCAAGTAGATGGAAATTTCAGTTCTGGTACATTGCTCAGCTGAGTATCATCAGCCCTGCTTACCAGGGTCATAAAGATTATTTGTACATTAAAAGAGAGACTGTCCATCAAAATCAGTATGAAAGGGAAGTCATGTTAGCACTGTCTAGTCATAGACACAGAAAATATCACTGCGTTTGCCCTAATGAAACATCCATTTTGGGTAGGAGGGGTCCACAGTGATTATTCTTCATCATACCTTCCCTCTTCCTCCAAATGAGAGAGAGAGAAATAGAGAGAGAGGAGAAAGGGAGAAAGTGGGACAGAGAGAAGGGAGAAAGAAAGAGAGGAAAGAAAGGTGAGAGAGAGAGAAAAGAGAGAGGAGAGAGAGGTGAAAGAGAAGAGAGAGTGATTCCTTTTCTTATCATGCACAGACAGCATAGAAACTTGTGATTTAAAGAATTTAAAGAGTTAAAGAATCTCAATCTTAGATTTGCAAAGGGCTTCAATGATCATCTAGGCCAACCCATGACAGAATGTAAATCTCCTCCACAGTATCCTTGACAAATAATCATCCAGTCCTGCTTGCATACTGCTAGTGACAAGGAGCCCACTCGCACCAGGGGCAGCCCATTCCACTTTCCTATAACTCTAATGGTCAGCAAACTTCTCTCTTCATTAAACCCAAATCTGTCTTTTCTGCAATTTTTACCCAGTGCCCTTTGTTCTACCCTCTGAGGCCAAATGGAACAAGTGTAATCTTTCTTCCACCTGATAATGCTAAAAATACTTGGAGACAGTAATCATTTTCTCCCTCAGGTTTTTTCTTTCTTTCTTTCTTTTCCAGGATAAACCTCTCCAATCCTTTCAGGAGACCTTCATATGACACAAACCTGAGACCTTTCACCATCTTGGCTGTTCACCATCATTTGATTCTTGCTAGCTTTTCAATGTCTTTCTTAAAATGTGGTGCCCTGAACTGAAAACAATATGCTAGATGAAATCTGACAAAGGAAACATAAACCCCAATGGTTGGCAGTATGGGACAATGGAAAGGGCATCTGGTTTGGAGTCAGAGGAATTAAGTTCAAATCAGTTCTTCCCATTGCTACTTCAGTAACATTCTCATTTTGTCTATTTGGATCTTAGTTCATGCATCTATAAAATGAAGTGTTTAGATTAGGTGGCCTCTGAGACCCTATCTTGTATGTTGAATATCCTATTGTTTTATGACAATCACTTCACTGGTGCAGGACCCTATGTGTCTATATATTTTTAATGCAACTTAAGATTGCATGTACTGTCTGGGTTGACCATTTTGCTGTTGACGTATATTGACACATATTAAAGCCAACTAAATCTCCCAAATGATTTTGAGCCAACTACTATTTAGAGATGCCTCCATCATCTTATATTTGTAGAGATAACTTTTGAACCCAAGAGCAAGCCTTTACATTTATCCTTATTAAGTTTCATCTTGATCAGTTAAGCCCAGTGTTCTAGCTTGTCAGTTTATCTTTCTGTATCCTAACTTATTTTTTGTCAGCTTCAAATTTGATAACTATTCTATATCTACCTTTATCCGTGTCATTGCCAACAATGGT
Organism: Pseudochirops cupreus; assembly: GCA_028627135.1. Taxonomy (NCBI): domain Eukaryota; kingdom Metazoa; phylum Chordata; class Mammalia; order Diprotodontia; family Pseudocheiridae; genus Pseudochirops; species Pseudochirops cupreus. The sequence continues at coordinate 272,422,629 of CM053580.1, read as the reverse complement.
AGATGACAGCTCAGTGGCAAGTACAGATGCCAAAGGCATTCCACTGGAGGCCTCCTTCCAAATTGACATTGTGCCATAGATGGAAATGGTGCAATTGATAAAACTGGAGGTTTGAGAGTATGGAACACATATGTATGCATGAAAATGTTGTTATTAGTTTGGTAACCTGTTGGGGTCATTGTACATTTCTGCATTCCTTTTTAAAAAAGGAGACTCAATTTGAGAGGAAAAGTAAGGAATCCCAAACAAATCCCAATCATTTAAGATAGAAGGGAACTTAAAGATTATCTAATCAAATTTGTTCATTTTAGAAACTAGGAAGCTGAAACTGAGAGGGAAAATTACTTGTCCAATGTCATAAAGATAGTAAATATTAGAGGCAGGATTCAAATCTAGGTCCTTTGACTCTAAATCTAGTGCCACTTCTGCTAAGCCATGCTGTTCTCTTTGAACTCTGAGATCCTCTTACTTCTATGATGTTTAAGTTAGAGTTCCAATTCGTGGTCCCCACTCTGAATAACTTACTCTGTAAGAAACATCATTTGCTCTTGTCCATATTTGCTCCTGTTCTTCAATATGTACCCCATTCCAGGAGCCTTAGAGGATGTCCTTTCTGTTAGGCACAACTCTGAGGGACAATCAATGATGTATTTTTACATAACCCTCTGTAGCCTTGTCAATTGGCACTCTAGCTTAGAAATCATAGGAGTACTAGGGTAGTAAGAGTGTGGTTTAACAGAAGGGGCACCAGAGTTAGAGTTAGAGGACCTGAATTTGAATCCTGGCTCTGGCATTTACTGTCTTTGTGACCTTGGGCAAGTAACTTCCCTTCTCAGCCTCAGTTTCCTAGTCTATAAAATGAGTTTGATTAGGTGATCTCTAAGGTCCATTCTAACTTAAATCCTATGATTGTCTTGTCCAATTTCTTCCTAAACTGGAATCCCTACTGCAGTATCTTATCAAGTCTTCATCTGATTCAAACCATGAGTCATGAAGAGCTCATTACCTTCTGATATATTCCTGTCTATCTCTGGATAACTCTAATTATTAGAAAGTTTTGCTTTATGTTGTGCCCCTCTGAAGTTACCACCCTCTATTTCCTATTTCTGTCCTCTGAGATGAAGTAAAACAAGTCTAATCCTTCTGCAGTGTGACAGAACTCTAAGTACCTGGAGACAGCTATCACCCTCCCCTCCCTCAAATCTTCTATTCTTTAGGCTAAACTTAGCAACTGCTCTTCTGTATCTTTCAACCTGAAAGCACAGATTTTTTTTTTCCTGCAAGTGGTTTGCTACATGAATATCTTTGTTTTTTTCCCTCTGTCCCTTGGTGCCTTCCATAAGCCAAAAGGACATTTCTGATTAATATAGAAATTAAATGGTTATTAAAAACAGTAATCATCCAGAAATTATTTAATGCCATAAACATCTCATACACGGAAAATATGTGAACATTTGGAAGTTTAGCATTGCAGTAGGCTTGATGTGCAGGAAGCCAAAGGAGACATAAACATTTTTTCAAGTTCCCAAGAAAGTACTTACATTAAGAACAAGTTGTCTTCTTGATCAGGTGGGAAGTTAGTGTCACACATCCAATAGATTCCCCCTGTGGCTAGTAGCAACGAACCCATTTCTATTAATGAAGAGCTCATGTTTATGGTTAATATAGAAGAAAATGTTCAGGAAGGGGGAGCTTAGTCATTCATTTAGCGATTGCTTAATTCTCATAATTTCCAATTTCCAAGCTTGTTTTAATTTGTTATCAAAGTAATCACTCATTGTGGCTGGAGTCAGAAATGACAATTTTTTGTGGGTCTGTAGCCTGACAGATTATTCAGATGAAATCCCATTTTTTAAAGCTCACCTGCTCAGCATCTGTGATATGAACACAAGCTCCAAGCCATTCTGTTTCCTACAGCAGAGCCAGTCTGGAAAGAACAGACAGTCTGCTAGCCTACTGCTCTTTCAGCCAGGGATAATATTTCATTCCTCTAAGTCCTGGTTGTAGCTTAAAACAGAAAGAATGGAATATGGAAAGAGAAAATGAGAGAGAGAGACAGAGAGTGAGAGAGACAGAGAGAGAGATAGAGAGAGAGAGAGAGAGAGAGAGAGAGAGAGAGAGAGAGAGAGAGAGAGAGAGAGAGATACATGAACACATACAGAGAAGGGGGAGAAGAGAGACACACAGAGAGACAGAGAGAGAAACAGATGGAAAAACACAGGCAAGAGAGAGAGACATATGGGAGACAGACAGAGACAAAAAGAGAGATAAGAGACAGAGATAGAGAGACAGAGATAGACAGAAAGAAATGAGAGGCACACTGAGAAGAGAGATTTGAAAAAATTCCTAGAATTTGTTCATTTGTTAAATTCAGAATAATAGACATCTTCTATAGTGACCTACCCCTCTTTAAGCTTTTTGGTCTTATTCTGGGGACCAGGGAGATTCAATTAGGTTTCAGTGCTAAGTAAGCCAAATATAAATCTCAGATAGTCCTCTCCCTGTCCAAGAAAGTAAGCAGAGGTGGAGTACTGGGAAGAATACAGGATTTAGAGTCAGAAGGTTTGGGTGTGATGACATATAGGACCTTTGATATGTCTTGAATACTTGGAAAGTCCCAGATTTAGAGTCACAGGGCTTGGGTTCATATTCCAGTTCTTATATTTACTACTTCTTTGACCTTAAGTTATTTAACCTCTCTGGGCCCATTTTCTCATCTGCAAAATGATGGGATTGGACTAGCATGTGATGACTTCTAAGGTCCCTTACAGCTCTAAATTAACGAACACATAATTGTAAGTTACTTCCCTCTAGACCTCAGTTTTTTCCTGAAAAAAGTGAAGGATTTGGACTATATTTTTGCCTAAGATACCTTTAAGCTCTCATATTCAATATTCAATACAGTTATGTTTCCATTGAACCAAAATATTTAGCCATAACATTAAAGAGAATGATGAGCTAGGTATATTTAATGCACAATTAACAAATGGTATTATGAAACTACTAAAGGCTTTTCAAAATATAATGTTCAGCTCCATATTTGATTGTACAGTATTGCATCTTTTACATCCAAATAAACCACAAATGTCATTAACTTTGACACAATGTATGATTTTCAATATTTTGCCAGTAGTAGGAATGAAGTTGCATGGAATCATTGGCATACCTAAATTTCACTCTGTGAGAGGTAACTCTGGAATATATTTGAGAGGTTAGAGAAATCTGTACCACAAAAACATTTTTTTTTTACCTGTCTATGTGATTCTGGTCAAGGCCTCCTTCCATACTTATAAAATGAGAATAATCAAAGCAGTTCTGTCAAAGGGCTTTTGTGAAGAGGAAGGTGGAGGTAACACACATAAAGTATTTTTTTCCAAACCATAAAGCACTATGTAAGTGTCAGTTATCAGAATGATCATTTATTACTTGCTAGTTTAATTGAATGTAATAAGTACTTATCAGACACCTACTAGGTGCCTAATACTGTGGTAATTAATATGGAATGGTCAAAAGAAAAAAATATGTATTGACAGTTAGAGTTAGAAAGAAATCTATGGGTCATAGGATTACAAACTTAGAATTGGAATGGATATTTGAGGCTGTCTGCTCCAACCCCTTCATTTTACAATTAAGAATGCCAAGACTTGGATACTTAGGGTAGAATAAAAACCAGGCCTTCTGACTCCAAACCCATTTTAATTCAGTTGTACCAATCTGCCCCTCATCTAGCACAAACCCTTCAATTTACAGTTGAGGAAACTGAGTCTCTAGAATAAAAGTCTGAGAAAGGAAAGAAAGCACAGAAATGATAAAGAGAGAGAAGACATGTTTATCTCAGGGACCCATTAGTTTTCCCAAATAATCTGAGTTCTGATACATTAATTACTGATCTTTAGGGGGATTAGAGAACAAATGTCAATTGTCATCCTATCGCAACTTAATCCTGGGGGTCTTCCTTATCTACAGCAAATAGCAAAACCTGTTGCTTTAAAATATAAAACAAAATCATAACTTGATTAGCTGAATATTGAACGGAGGTGTTGGAAGAATCAAACTAGATAAGGTATATGAAAAAACTGTAAAGCCTCATACAAATGCCCTAAATAAAAAAGACAAACAAACCTCAAGCATGCCCGTTCATTGTCACTGTGAATCATCCGGGGATGATAATGAAGAATTGTCTCTTCTTTATTGCTTTGGCTGATGCCTGGGGTTATGGAGCCAAGAATCTGGATCTCCTAGTGCCAGGCGCTAGAACAACAAGACATTAGCATTAAATAATGGGATCTCTGGTGCCTAAATGGCTCAGGAGGAAGGGTTAACTGAGCAGCCTGGGCTTTGTACAGCAGAAGCCTCCATCTATAATCTTGCCTTTTTCTACACAGGGAGGAGGGGAAAGGGGCCTTGGAGAGGAAATCGCAGAGAGCCCTAATCTTATGATAAAAATAATATGATTCCTATACCTGCTATCTCTCCCCACCAGGTCTCTCCTCCCTCCACAGAACACTAGTAATGCCCATAAATGTCGGATAAAATAAAAATTTCTGTTCCATTAAACATATGAAAAATATGTTGCATTGAATACAGTTGGTTTGGGAAATCTGTTTTTATCCATCCAAACCAATCGTCCATACTAACTGCAGCTGCCACAAGTGGTACAGGCTTTGTGTGTTTGAGTGCCCAGCTTTAGTGGCAGCCTTGGTCTTCTCGCTGCTTACGTCTATGGTCAAGGGGGTTCTACACAGGCACCAGGAGTCCAATTCATTGTGATCCAGTTCAAAATGACACATGGATGTTAACCACTCTGATAAGAAATGGTAGATGGAGAAGCCCTCAGGTCCCAAGTGGGAGATTCTCTATTATGTTCTGAGTAATTTGAATCAAAATGAAAGATTCACCAGTGGCTAGAAACATTCAGCCTGGGGTTGGAATCTCCAGCCAGATGCCCCTCAGAGATAGAAAGCTGTCCCAGTTTATGCTAATTACCTAGCAGTACTCACTGCCTAAGCACAGTGGTTGTAAAACTGCATGAACTGAGGGGAGAGGATCAGTCAATCAGCAAACATTTGTTGCATCCCTACTATGTGTAAGGCCCTCTACTAGATGCAATGCTGGTATCTTGAGACATGTCCCTATTTAGAGGATGATAGTTTTTAGAACTGGAGGAAACCTTTCAAAGGGTCATTCCAAAGCTTCTTTTCTGAACTCTTCCTATTGTCCTGTTTACAATATTATGTAGCAGAAAAGATACACAAAAGGTACACAAAAGAACCCCAAAGCACTTATTTCAAGGGAGCCATAGTCCAAACAATGCTAGCAGCATTCAGGGCCTTAGAAGTTCTATGGAAGATTGAGATCATTTCCCCTGTGGATGGTCAGTGAAGACTTCATGCAGAAGGTTTGAATTGATCTGAGCCTCAAACAAAACATAGGGTGCAGAGAGACCTAGAAGAGGAGGGAGAAGAGAGGAAGGATGTGGAGACAATGAGGAAGACTGGTAGAGCGGCAACAGAGGTTTAAGATTATGTTTCAAGAACACGAATGGACACAGGTTGTAAGATAATTTTCCACTCTCATGTTTCTGAAGACTTCCATCCCACCCTGCTGTGAGAAATGCTGACAGTTTGGTTTCTACAGATTCTATAGGAACAGTGGGTGTTTCAAAAACAGATCCTGCATAGGACATGCAGGAAGGTATAAATCAGGGTAAGGGCAGAGCAGCCCTATCGAATCATGCAGCTAGAAGAAATCTGTAAGTTTACCCTTGGAAGGGACCCGAGCTAAGCTGGCTCAGATCAGCTGGGGGTCAAGGAATGCTCACCAACTTTTCATTAACACACATGCTTAATGAGCAGGTCAGAAAGATTGTAACCCAGAAGAGCTGGGACCAATCCCAGTTCTGAAGGGAGGAAGGAGGCAAGAAATTTGAATGGAAGCAGCATAAAAAGGCTTGCCTTTGTCTGATTCTTTGTAGTCTCTTTAGGAGGCTACCCACTTATTGAGCAGAGAATAAATGTAAAATGAAGACAATGAAAACCTTCCTGGCTCTCCAACAAGTATTGTTTATTCCTAGATTGAGGATGTTTATAACACCTCTATCCAGATCCAGGCTGAGGGAAGCAAGATCAACTTAGTTATAGTCACTGCATTGAGTCAGGCCTTAAGGACTTTGAGCAATCATCTTTCATTGCATTCAGCAAACATTGAGCACCCACTGTGTGCAGTGCTGTGCAAAACTCTGGGGATATAACATTTGTTTAATTCATGGTTCCCTTTCCCTCATGGAGTTCAAGTTTAGTGGCAGAATGTACATATGTACCTACTTGTACATGATCTTTTCTCTGCTCTCACAGAGCACATTTTTATACTTTTAAAATGTTCTTCTAATGCAATATTTTGTATTCTAGCTATTTGTGACTCTGTATACATGGGTGTGTGTGAAAGAGAAATGGAGACAGAGAGAAAGAGACAGAGGGTTGCAATATGGCATAATGGTTAAGTCTTGGAGTCAGGAAACCTGGATTCAAGTTTTCCTTATGACAGATACTAACTGTGTGACCGCAGGCAATTCATTAAGCTTTCGACATACCCAGTCAGCTCTCTGGGACTGTAAATTATAGAGGGATTGCAAGTTACAGAGGGATTGCAGCTATACATGAGTAAAGGGAATTGCTGCACTGATGAAATCAAAAGTCCAGATTAAAGTTTAGCCAAGACATTTTCCTTCCCCTCATGAATTGATGGAAGTATGGATATGTTCTTTTAGACTGGAAACTCTGTGAAGGGAATGATATTATCTTAGCTGAACTTTGGTCTACACCTTGATTTCATCAGTGCAGGGAGGTCCCAGTGTGGCAACTCCCTCCAATGATGGAGATTTGTGACTCTTCTGTAATTTATAATCTCAGAAATTTGCCTTGGGCAGTGTGTGTGTGTGTGTGTGTGTGTGTGTGTGTGTGCGTGTGTGTGCACGTGCATGTGAGGGGGTAGGGATGAAAGGTTAAGTGTCTTTTCTGTGGACCACAGCTTGTATCAGGAAACAGAAACTGAAAGCAGGTTTTTTTGATTCTAAGGCTGACCCTCTATCCACCATGCCATGCTCATCTCTCTCTACACACAGAGTTAATTATAGTATGAAATATAATAAATGCATTAGAAAGGTATAAACAAAAGAGGTATATGATATTTGAGGAAGAAAAGTTTATTACTTTCCAGAGGTATCAGGGAAAAGATCCAGAATAATGTGGCATTGGAACTGGACTTCAAAGGATGAGTGAAAATTAGACAGGTGAAGAGGGCATTCCATTTAGATTTGGAAAGGGCGGGAGGAAATGAAGGGAAATGAGAAACCATAGGGTGTTTGGAAGAGGGAAGGAACAGAGAATGGTTCAACAATTGGTGGAATGTAACATATGCATTAGAGAGTTGTATGAAATAAGGTTGAAATGAAGTCAGGGTGACAGAATGTGGACTATCTCTTTTACCTTTTTCCTTTTGGGCTCTCTTTTTTTTTTTTGTCTACCTGATGTTGCTGTCACGAAGTTTTTTCCTGGTAGTTCAATGGAGGAAAGCTGAGGGTATTGTATTCCATCAGTAGCACGCAAATCCCTTTCTCTTCTTCTGTTTCTGCCCTACAAATATTTATAGATACCATTATGCCTCCCTTAGCTATCATTTATCCAAACGGTAACAGTGCAGCTTTTCCCATCTTTCCTCATAAATCAATCCCTCCAGCCCCTGTAATAATCTCACTGCTCTTCTCTGAACTCTCTCGGGTCTGTCAACATCTTTATAAGGTGCCCAAAGTGAATGTGCTGCTCTGGGACTGGCCTCTCCCCACCATGCCATCAAAGCAATCCCCTTCCTGTCCAGGGGATCGCCTGTTCAAAAGAGCCACTTTGGCCTTATTGGTGCCAACAGGAAGCTCATCCTTATTTCTTATTTGTGATTCTCTTTCCCTTCTAGGCTGTTTTCTGGTATGCCACTTCCTCTCTTTACCTTCAACAATTTGGTAAAACTGCAAAGGAGGGAACAATGGACTGGTTTTCTCCCATTTCCCTGTAGTGTCACTCCTTCCTCTAGACCAGTGGTTCATGTTCAATTTGTAACAATGAAAATACATCCTGAATACCAAATATTTACATTACGATTCATAACAGTGGCAAAATTACAGTTATGAAGTAGTAACGAAAATAATTTTATGGTTGGTGGTCACCACAACAGGAGGAACTGTATTAAAGGGTCATGGCATTAGGAAGGTTGAGAACCACTGCTCTAAACTCTCTTCTATGCCAGGCCCTCATAATGCTCCCTCTACTGCTGTGTCACACTGAAGTCTGTCCTTCATGACTGGCAGTTCGTGTTTTAGCATTTCCCTTTCTCTGAGGCTATTGCGAAAATGACCAGTTCTATGGTCCTCTCTCTCTCTCTCTGTATCATACTGGGAAACAACCTGATAAATGCATCCCTACTAAAGCGCAAATGAAGAATGACAATGACATAATAACAATGTAATAATAATAATATAATAACAGTAAGAATACAACTACAATTATAATAAAGCGGTGATTTGAATATTAGACTTTAAGTAAAGATACCTGGGTTCACAAACCACTTCTGATACTTATGCAATTGTGTGACCACGGGCAAGACACAACCTCTCCAAATGGTAGTTTCTAGATCTGTAAAGTGGCAATAATATTGTCTGCACTTGTACTGAGACTCAAATGGGGAATATATGTAAACATTTTATAAAATTTAAAGTACCGTATAAATATTAGTCATCATCATCATTATTTACATCAGGCGTCAGTGAACTATAGCCAGGGCCTCTTTTGGTACTGCCCAAATCTGAGTGGTTTTTACCTTTTTAAATACTATAAAATTTTATTGTAAAATATAAAAACTATTCATAACTCATGAATTGTGTAAAAAAAAAAAACATACATTGGGCTGAATTTGGCCCATGGGTCGTAGTTTCCTGAACACTGATCTACAATAATAGGTCAAAGTTATCATCATCATCATCCACATCTTTTCCTTCTCTTTTTCTTCCTCTTCATCATGATCACTTTCATCATCATCATTACTTTGGCACATTTGAATTTTTTTATGCGACTCTGAAATGAACCCTAGAGGCAAAAATAGTCTTATCCAAGAGTGCCTCATTGTGGTCTGGCAGTAACTATATTCTTGACTGCTATGCCAGTGGAACTCAACTTTTGGCTGCTCCTAATCAAACAAGAATGGCCAGATTCCAGTACAGGCTGGCAACATGCTGCATGTTTATCATCTGAGGACCAGCCTCCCTAAATCTGGGGAAGCTGATGACACAGATTGGCCACAGGGCAATTAATTTTTTGGCCACAACAATTCATTAAGATCGCCAACCAAAACAGAGAAGTGCCCTGATTGGCATCAGTAGAAAGAACATGGATCGTTCTGAAATGACAGAACTTGAAGTGTTAAAGAAAGCTATGGAAACTTATTGGGAAAACATTTGGGGGGGCCAGGAGCATTTCTGATATTTCTCAATGAAATTACTTTCCAGGGCCTTTCCTCTCAGCAATGATTAACATTAGCATGCAATCAGGACTTCGGATTAGTCGAGCTTTCCAATCCCTCAGTCTGCATCTGTAAGAGGCATGAGAATGGAAAGACTACAATCCTAAAATTTCCCATTTTGCCTCAGTTACCTAGGGTTGTTGCTGTCGAGTTGTTCCAGTTGTGTCACAATTCTGTGACCTCATTTGGGCTTTTCTTGGCAAAGATACTGGAGTAGTTTGCCATTTCTTTCCCTAGCTCATTTTACAGATGAAGAAACTGAGGCAAACAGGCTTAAGTGATTTGCCCAGGTAACACAGTTAGTGTTTGAGGCTTGAATTTAAACTCAGGTCTTCCTGGCTCCAGATCTGGTGCTCTATCCACTGAGCCACCAAACTGTTCAGATTACTTAGGGACCTCAGGAAAAAAATAGGCAAGGCAGTGTATTATAGTGGAAAGAGCTCTGGTCTCAGAGGCAATAGACATTTTTAGATACGTGGCCATATGTTCAGTATCTCTGTGCCTCTCTTTCTCATCTGTTAAGTACTGATAATAACTGAAATTTCTACTCCACAGTAGAGCTGATGATTTACTCACCACAAATGGCAGTCCTTAATAATAAGTGGCATTGCCTCCCACCTGATTTGTGTTGCGTCTCCTTTATTTTACATGTGGGGTCAAAGTCTACCATGGGACTTGAGTCCTTAGAACTGCTTCTATTTAGTTTTCTCATGTTTTTTGCCCAAAAAACTAACAGGAGGAGAGGTAGACCAGGGAGAGTGTCAGCTTATTAATAAGTCAAGAAGCAGCAAAATGAATTATGATTCTGAAGCAGCCATGATGCTGCCTAAAAAAAGAAAAGAAATTAGCAGCAAAGGGAAATTTCAAAGAACTAGATATCTTGCAAATATTTGTATCGATGAAAATTGGATAGGGATTGCTTGTAAAACTCGTGCCAACCTGCATCAGTGAGGCCAGACAATAAAACACCCAGGGAATGAAGAGAATTAATAGAGTGACCAAATGTATTTTTGAAAGTCACAGAGAAATGGAAAGGTGCTGGCCCCCAGGGAAAGCAAAATCTGCCGAAGTGTGCTATTCTTAGTGGCCCGGATTTTTATTAGCCAATTTTTATGCCTTTCAATTTAACCCTTAAAGATAGGAATATATTGAAAGAGCACTATATATGTATATTTGATGGAGGAAGGAACTGCAGGCAATGACAAGTACACACTGTGAATTCTATATATGAGTCAGGGAAAATTCTGTTCAGGAGTGGCTCCGTATGGTCTTATATTTTTACCAGAACTTAGATGAAGACTCAGATGTCATGCTTATCAAATTTGCTGTTGGTATGAAGGTGGATAAGGGTAACTAACACAATGGATGACAGAATCCAGATCCATAAAGATCTTGGCAGGCTAGAAGATGGGATGAATCAAGTATGATGGAATTTGATGGTAAACAATGTAAACTCCTACATTGGGGTTCAGAAAATCAACTATACAGGCACAGGATGGAGTAGGTGGAGCTGGGCAATAGTCAAAATATAGCAACCTTCTCATTATTTTATTTTTAAATTTATTGATGTGTTTTATTTTTACGTTAAACACATTTACAGATTATTGCCACTTCATGAGAGATCTCTTGTAACAAAGTATAAAAGTTAAATAAAATTAATCATGCAGTGACTTCACCTGAGAGTGCATACAATATTAAAAGAATTAAGAGAAATCATTTTTTCCTTTTCCTTCTCACCACTCACCCTATTGGTGGGGAAAGGAAAAGAAAAACAAATTTAACAAATATGCAGAGTCAAGCAAACATTCCCTCAGTAGTTGTTTATATCTGTCTGTCTGTCTGTCTGTCTATCTATCTATCTATCTATCTTTCTATTCACCCATCCATATACACATAACTAGTTTAAAATATAGACTATAATACATGTACTGTAATAAAATATTTATACATATATACACACACATTCTATGTAATTCTATATTTTAAATTCGTCATATCCTTATGACAACAGACAGCATAATAGAGTGCTGACCCTGGAGTCAGGAGGACCTGAGTTCAAATCTGCCCTCACATAATTACTAGTTGTATGACCCTAGGCAAGTCCTTTAACCTCTGCTTGCCTCAGTTTCCTCATCTGTAAAATGGGGATAATAATAGCACCTACCTCCAAGGTTTGTTTTGAGGGTCAAATGAAACAATAATTGTAAAACAATTATCACTGTGCCTGGCACATAGTAAGTGATAAATGTTAGCTGTTATCTTTTTGTAATGGATAGTATGTTTTATCATCAGTCCTCTGGAATCAAAAATGGTTGTTGGATTGATCATAGGTCTTAACAGCTTTCAAAGTGGTTTATTTTTATAATTTTTTTGTTACTGTATAAATTGTTCTCCTTCTTTGGCTTGTTTCATTCTTCAGTTTATAAAAGTTTTCTAGCATTTCCTCCTACCCCAAAGTCACAATTAAGGCTCACTAAAACTCAGCAAGTTCAAGAAGGAAGCAGGGTTTGTCAGTGCGTAGGAGCTTAAGAACTGATTTTTGATTTGATAAATCCACAGGAAGGCCAGGTGGTAGACCAGGAAGAGTGTCAGCTATTGAATAGAGAGACAGTAAAATGAATTATGATTCTCTTTTTTTTTGTCAAGAAATTATCTTTTTTTAAAACTGTGTTTTATTTTTTCCCCAATTACATGTAAAGACAATTTTTAACATTAATTTTTACTGTGTATTTTCCTCTATCCTATTTTCTCCATTTATATTTTTTCTCTCTCCTTTCACCTTGTCTCTCCTTAATCGTGTTTTGCTTCTGACCACTACTTCCCTCAATCTGCCCTCCCTTCTATCAATCCCCCTCCTTTTCATTTCCCACTCCCCTCCTACTTCCCTATAGGGTAAGATGGATTTTTATACCCAATTAAGTGTATATGTTAATCCCTCTTTGAACCAAATCCAATGAGAGTAAAATTCAAGCAATGATCAACCTCTGCCTTCTTTCCCTTCATTATAATAGGTCTTTTGTACCTCTTCATGTATAGTAATTTACCCCATTCTACTTCTCCCTTCTCCCAGCGCAATCCTCTTTCTCACCCCTTCATTTTTTTCATATAATCTTATCAAAGTCAGTTTATACCCTCACCACTGCCCATGTATTCTTCTTCTAAGTGCCATAATACAGATACAGTTATTAAGAGTTACACATCTTATCTTTCCATGTAGGAATATAAAAAGTTTAACTTTATGTAATAACATGTTTTTTATTTCCTATTTATCTTGTTAAGCTTCTCTGGAGTCCAGTGTTTAAAAATTCAGTTTTCTGTTTAGCTCTAGTCTTTTCATCCAGAATGTTTGAATCCTCTATTTCATTAAATTTCCATTCCTCAACCACCCCCCCTGAAAGATTATGCTTTTTTTTTTCTGGGTAGTTGATTCTTGGTTGTATTCCAAGCTCCTTTGCCTTCTGTAGTATCATATTCCAAGTCCTGCAGTCCTTAAATGTAGAAGCTGCTAAATCTTATATAATCCTGATGGTGACTCCTTGGCAGTTGAATTGTTTCTTTCTGACTGCTTGTAGTACTTTCTCCTTGACCAGACAGTTCTAGAATTTGGGAATAATATTCCTGGGAGTTTTCATTTTGAGATCTCCCCCAGGAGGTGATTGATGAATTCTTTCAATTACTCTTTTACCTTCTTGTTCTAGGGCAACAGTTCTCAACCTGTGGGTTGCAACCCCTTTGGGGGTCAAACAACCCTTTCACAGAGGTCACAGGGGTCACCTAAGACCATTGGAAAACACATATTTCTGATGGTCTTAGGAACTGAGACACTGCTTCTCTGTCCGTCTCCAGGTGGGTCTGCCCACATGCAGATACGTAGGAGTATTAAAGGGTCGCAGCACTAGGAAGGTTGAAAACTACTGTTCCAGGGTACCAGAGCAGTTTTTCTTGATAATTTCTTGAAGAGCTTGTCCAGGCCCTTTTTTTTCATCATAGCTTTTAGATAGTCTAATAATTCCTAAATTATCTTTCCTAGATTTATTTTCCAGGTCAGTTGTTTTTCCAATGAGATATTTCACATTTTCTTCTATTTTTTCATTCTTTTGATTTTGTTTTATTGATTCTTGATGTCTCATAGAGTCATTAACTTCCACTTGCCCAATTCTAATTTTTAAGGAATTATTTTCTTCAGTTAGCTTTTGTACCTCCCTTTCCATTTGGCCAATTCTACTTTTTAAGGAGTTGTTTTCTTTTTTTCCATTTTTTGTGCTTCCTTTTCCAAGCTGTTGACTTTTTTTTCATAATTCTCTTGTGTAACCTTCATTTTTTCCCCCAATTTTTCTTCTACACTTCTTATTTGATTTAAAAAAATCGAGCTCTTCTAGGAGGACTTTTGGGACCTAAGACCAATTCATATTTCTCTTTGAGGTTTCACATGTCATTGTTTTGATATTGCTATTTTCTTCTGAGTTTGTGTTCTGATCTTCTCTCTTGCCACTGTAGTTTTCAATGGTCAGGGCTTTTGTTTGTTTGGTTTTTGCTAATTTTCAAGCCTTTTTAGTGATTTTTAAAGTTGGTCTCTATTCCTAAGGTACAGGAGACATTCTCCCAACTTCTTGCACCAGAGGTGAGAGTGCTGATCCCTGGCTTTATGCACTGGGATGAGTTGGGGTTGTCCAGCTGTAGTGCCACACATAAGCAGCTTTCCAGAAGAATGCTACTGTGAACAGCTTTTAAGGTTCTGATTACACAGCATGGTGAACACTCTACTTATTCCATAACATTCATTGAAATCAAGGTACAGCGTTCACAATGTTACAGCTTATCCCAGAAAGTCAAAATACAGCATTCAAACAACTTATCACTAAGATGACCACATAGTTTTCACCACAGTGGTCACAAAGTTTTCAACAAAGAACAATCATTTAGTAACTCAAGCATTCGATCATCTCAATAATTCACTCATCGTTAAGGAGGTTTGCCTCCTTAAGGGACACAAACTACAATAGTCAAAGTTCTCCCCTCATGGGGCATACTAAGTTACAAATCAGTCACTTATTCAGTCATCAATCACTAAGTACAATCATTTAGTTCATCAATCATTCAATCAACTCAATCATTCAATCATCCTTCATCATTCACTATTCAATCATCAGAAAATACAGACCCACCACCCCAAGGTCACTAGTAAATTACAATTTCTCAGGCAGTACACAGTATCCAAGTAAAGTCTTCTTTCAGCTTGACTTGAGGGAGTCTCTCAGATTCCCTGGATCTCCTTCCACAGTCCCAGATCCTACCTGGATTAACCAAACTGTCACCTGGGTTCAAAGGTAGACAGCTCTCAGGTCTTTGTCCAGCTCTCTGTGCAGTTCCTGCTCAACATTGGAGCTCACAGTGTCCAGTCCATCTCAAATCCTTCACAGTCTCTGTTCCTGGGAAGACAAGGCTTAACAAAGCCACCAACAGATTCATGCAAAGCACCAGCATCATAGTCATGGTTCCTCAGTCTTTGGCAGCTCTGGCTGGCCCTTGGAAATCCTCAACAGTCTCAGCAGCTCCAGCTGGCCCTTGGACTCAGCAGAAGTTTCAGCTGGTTCCTGGAATAAAAATCATTCCATCCAGGTTTTCAAAATCAAAATCATTCTCTCCAACCTGGGTGGGCTTTCCTCTTCAGCTTCCCTGGTGGCAGCAGCTTCAGCCTCCACAGAGCCTGCTCCAAGAAGATCTGTCTGACCCAGCAGGGTCTTCTCCTTATATACACACAGCATTAGCTTCTTCCTATTTCAGCCAACCCATTCCTGTATTGTCAGCAACAGGGATTCATACCTTCTATTTCTTTAACAGAAGCTTGATTAATTACTAAATGCTAAGTACCTGTTACCTTTGCCAATACAAAGGGATCAAGTTACATTACTATTACACCAGCCTAGTTTAGCTGGCTACACCAGGGGCTTTCCAGTATGTCAGGCCTGACCACTAGCTTGCTGCATCAGGGCTGGAGGTCTCACAGGGCTGGTCCTCTGTGCTGCTGTCCTGTTGAGCCAGGACCACTAGGTCTTAGTTGCTGATCTGTGCAGGTCCTAGGATCTCCCAGTAGCTTGTGGGGCCGCTGCTTGAACTGATCTGTGATCCTCTTTTTCCCAAGTTAAACAGATCTTTCTTGCAGTCCTTCTAAGTTATCTTGGCCTGGAAAATTGTTTCAACCCATCTTTTCAATTCTGTTGTTCCAGAATTCATTTTGAGAAATCATTTAAAGTTTCAAGGGAAATTGGGGAGAGCTCAGTAACTACCTTTTCTCTACCTTCTTGGAGCCACTTCATAAATTATGGTTCTAAAACAGCTGTGATACTACCTAAAAAAGAAATTAGCAGTGATGGAAAATTTCAAAGTGGCAGAGACCTTGAAATATTTGTTCTGATGGAAATCAGGTATATAGTGCATTTCAAAGTTGTGTCAGCACACTTCTTTAAGGCTAGTATGTCTAGAAAATGAATCAATGCAACCGAGGAGAAAGATCAAACCAAGAAATAGGAGGCCATTCACTCTTTGAAAATCACAGAAACATGAAAAACTTTCAACACATTTTTTGGGAAGTGTGGGGGCATATATTCATAACTGGTAGGGTCAGTATGTGATCTCCTAGGGTCATATTCTTTTTCATGAACTGTATTATCTGAGTGGCTATCAGTGCAACTCAATACTTAAATATTTGGTTGAATATTTCCATTCTAGTAACATTTCATTTAATCTAGTTAAAGTCTCCACAGCATTCCTCCTGCACATCTCCAGCCATATTGCCTCCACTAGAATTTGATCAGATCATCATTTTTATTCTTTCTCCTCAGAAAATAGGACTTTGTATCCAGACTCTTCCTAGGCTTTGATAGGTCCACCCATTTTCCATTTCCCTTTTATGTGTTGTCTTTGCCCATTAGAATATAAACAAAACAGGTACTGTCTTTCTTGCTTTCATTTACATTCCGCTGTTAATCACAGCACCTGACATTGAACAAATGGTTCCCTTCCCTTCTCTGTCTCTGTTTTTCTCTCTATATATCTCTTCCTCTCTCTTTATCTTTATCTTTATCTCTCTTTGTCTCTGATTCTCTCACCTACCACCCTAACACCCCCCTCACTTTGCCTATATGTGAAAATGACCTTTGTGTACCACAAGCACAGCTTGAGTCAGTAGTGTAACATGGCAACCCAAAAAGCTAATGAACTAATGAAATCTACTGTATTAAGAGAAGCAGTATCCCTAAAAGGAAAGATCACATAATTTCATGGTAGATGACCCTAGTCCAATCACATATGCAGTATTGTCTTCAGGTCTGGGTCCCCAGTCTGAGAAAAGGACATGAAAGAGTTGGAATATATCCAAAGGAAGATGACTAAGATAGGGAGAAAACCAGAAATCCTGCCATATATGAAAGAACAGGATATTTAGCCCGGAGAAGAGAAGACTTAGAGGATGACAGAATAGCTGTCTTCTAGTATTTAAGCAGCTGTCATGTGGAAAAAGGATGACATTTGTTTTATTTTGCCCTAGAGGGCAGAATTAAAAGCAGTGGGTAGAAGCTGCAGGAGAATGGAATTAGTTTGATATAAGAGTGAAAAAAAAAATAAAAGCACTTTCTAACAATTAGAGTTGTACAAAAATGGAATGGACTGCTCTGGAAGTAGTGAGTTCCTGCCACTGTGAATTTTCAAGTGGAAACATTCTTTTCGAAGATGTTAAAAAGGAGATTCCCTTTTGGACCCAGGTTGTACTAGTGAAATCCAAAACCTGAATCCAACTCAGGGATTCTATGATTCCAAGAAATAACCCAGTCTTTAGATAAGACACAACATTTATAATCTGTGTTCAAGTAAACTCTTTGAGAATAGGGCCTGTCTTGTGACTCTCTTTGTATTTCTAGCATTTATCACTGTGCTTAGAACATAGTAGGTACTTAATAAATATGTGTTGAATGACTGCCAATTCCCTTAGTTCTTCTATGTCTTACAATAAAAGACAGAAGAACTTGAAGAAAATAAAATAAGTAATAGCCTTCACATTCCTCCCTGTCTATGAAAATCCTGCATATTCTTTAGCAACTCACATGTCTCACTTCTTCCATGAAAGACTTCCATACCTTCTCTACCTTAAAGTGATCTATAGTCTTTTCTATAATTTTTAGACTTGGGACTCCAAAAAGTGAGCAAGATTTTGACATACCAGCCCCTAATCTACAAGACTGAGAATACTAAAGGTGAGACAATGCATGAATCACTATAAATCAAAGACAGTCCAGGAAGCTGTAGAGATCAGGGAGAGACTCCCCTAGCAGGGAAGACATGAGATGAGTCTTAAAAGAAAGAAGAGAAATAAAGATGTGGAGATGAGAGTACAGAACATCTCACAGATGGCACAGCAAGTACAAGGCATGGAGAAAGGAGATGGAGGGGTGAGCTTGAGGATCTGCAAGTAAGGAGATGAAACTGGACATTGAAGTGCATGAAAGGGAGGAAATTGTAAGGACTGGAAAGGTGGGAAGGAGCCAGATTATGAGGATTTGAAATGAAAAAAAAAATAGGAGTTTTATATTTAATCCTAAATGTCATAGGAAACAATTGTAACAATTGAGGAGGTTGCTAACATGATCAAAACTGGTCTAGAAAAATCACATTGGTAGCTGAGTGAATGGATTGGAACAGGGAGAGACATAAAGTAGGGAGAACAATTAGAAAGTCAGTGCAATGACTCAGCTGAGAGATGATGAAGGAATGAAGTAGGGTAGTAACTGCATGATTAGATAGGAATCATGAAAGATGTGTGGGTGAAGAAATGACAAGATATGGTAACAATAGGCTATTTGAGGAAAGTGAGAATGAAACTAGCTGGTGCAGCAGATAGAGTACTAAGTCTGCAGTCAGGAAGACTCATCTTTACTGGTTCAAAGCCAGCCTCAGATATTTTTTAGATGTGTGACCCTGATCAAGTCACTTAACCCTGTTTGCCTCAGCAACTCATCTGTAAAATGAGCTGCAGAAGGATGTGGCAAAATTATCTGGTATCTTTGCCAAGAAATCTCAAATCAGATCACAAAGAATCAGACACAACCAAACAGTGGCAGAGAACCAAGGTTGTATGTCTGGTTGACTGGGATGATTGTGGTGTTCTTAACAGTAACAGTAACAGTAGGAAGGGGGAAGTATTGGGACTGAAAGATAAGGAGTTCTGTTTTAGAAATGTTGAGTTTGAGATGCCTATGACACATTCAGTTTGAGATAACTAAGAGGCAGTTAGTTGCTAATGCAGGAATGTAGTTCAGGAGAGAGTCTAGGGCTGGATATATAGCTTTCGGACTTATCTGCATAGATATGATAATTGAATATGGGATATGATAAGGTCACCCCCTGAGACAGTGTAGATTGAAAAGAGAAGAGGACACTTAGTGGGCACCTATGGTTAGTAGTCATAACACAGGTGAAGATCCAGCAAGGGAGACTAAAAAAGGGAGATAGAAGAATCAGGGGAGAAGAGTGCTATAAAAATCCAGAGGAAAAATCATTTGGGATGAAATAGTATAGAAGGAGTATTCAGGAAGGGTTGGTAAAATGTGAGTAGAAAATATCAGATCAGACCAGATCAAGTACAGGTCATCATAACTGCAAGAAAATTGAAGAGGAAGTTCTTTGGATTCGTAAATTTGGGATTGTAAACTTTTAATAATTGTTGATTTCTGCTTTCAGTTCACTCTAAACCAGCTTTACAACTTCTTTATTAGAAGGAATGAAAGCAGATGTTAAGGGCCAGCATGACTTAAAGGAGGCTTTACATTTTATATAATCAAAAGAACTAATAGAGTGTTGAAAAAGAGAATACCTTTGGAGAGAAAATGGGATCTAATTATTTGGGGAAAAAATGGACATTTTTATTTAAATGTTGATCTTTTATATTTATATAACCTTCATTTCCAAATGTATAAACCACTCCTTACCCTTTCTTGAGTCATTCCTTTTAACAAATAAAGAAAGAAAGATAAGTTTACCTAATATAAGAAATACATAAATCCTGTCTGATAGTATATGCAAAGTTCCACTACCTTAGTCTCTCATCTCTTGAAGGGAGATAGTTATTGTATCTTCTCTTCTTTTGGGCCAAGCTTGATCAAAGTAAACACATACTTTCATTTGTTGTTTTTGCATTGTTATATATTATATACACATGTACGTATATATATTCATAGTCTTCCCATTCTTCTTTGTAGTCCTCATATTCATCCTATAGTATGGTACAGTGATATCACATTAATTAGTGTATCCCATTTTCTTTAACCATTCCCTAGGGAAATAGATCTTGGCAACATTCTCTTTTCTGCACTATCTTCTTCCTTATCCTGTGTTCCTCCCTCTATCTCTTGCTGTTTTCCTTTTGCACTCCTCTTATTCCTTAAATTCCCTTTCATTATTTTTTTCTTGAATATCCTCCTTCCCCCTTCCCTAGTCCTACACCTTGAAACTTGGTAGTTCAACCTCATGCCCCAACTACAGTGTATTCACATACACATCAGTCATCTTCTCCTCTATCTCTACCAATTCCATTTGATATTTTAAAAATTACATAAGGACTAGGTTTATGATTTAACTGGTAAAAGAAAGTCACAAAAAAGAAACTCTCTCTTTGGACTTCTCCTTGCCTGCCACATCCCCTCCTTTATATGCCTTCTCTATATGTCTTATCTTTTACTATTAGCCTATAAGGACTGTGTGTTTTGCTTATGTTTGTATACTTAGCCCTTAGCATAGTGCCTGACATATCATACAGTAAGTGCTTACTATATGTGCTCTCTCTCTCTCTCTCTTTGTCTGTCTGTCTCTCTCTCTCTCTCTCTTACTCTCTCTGTCTTTCCGTCTCTGTCTCTTTCTGTCTCTCTCTCTCTCTCTCTCTCTCTCTGTGTCTCTCTCTCCCTCTTTCTCTCTCTCTCCTTCTGTCTTCATCAGTCTCTCCCTCCCTCCTGCTCTGACTCTATCCTCACTCACCCACTCTCTCCCAATGTGGATGGGCTTCTGCCTTGCAAATTTATAGATTTAGAGAGTCTCCTGGGCACTGAAAGACTGAATGACTTGCCTGGGCTCACGCAGCCAGTATGGATAGGAGGAGGAATTTGAATCCAGGTTGTGCTGGCTTTCTGGCCTGACTTTATTCAAAACACCTTACTCCAGGTACAATTCAATTCTACAAGTCTTTATTTAGCAGTTAACATGTGCTCAACACTATGTGTGATATTTGGGGTGATTTATGAAGACAAACAAACAAGTGAAACTGATTGACAACTGTTTCCTGTAAAGGCAAGTCTTAGATGAATTTAAATATGTGGATGACCGTAATAGTTCATTGATTTATATAGTGCTTTATAGTTTGCAAAAATATTTTCCACACAACAATTAGGTTCTATTCATCCCCCGTATACAACTTAATCATATATGTGTGTACATATATATGTATGTATATATATATACACATATGTGTATGTGTATATATGTGTGCATGTGTCTGTGTATTTCATTCTTGGCATAGTGGTGGAAAAAATTCTAGATTTCCTTACAGAAGACCTGGATTTGAGTTTAGCTTCTATGCTTCCTGACTATATGACCTTGGGTAAGTCACTGCATGATAGGACCAGTTTTGGAGCTGAAACAGACCTCAGAGATGATTTAGTTAAATCCCCTCATTTAGATGAGGAAGCTGAGATATTGGGAAATTAAATGACAAGCCCAGGGTCATGGCCAGTGGTGAGAGCCAGAGGTTCTACAGAGCCAAATCATTTAATCTCTCTGAGTCTCAGTTTTCTTATTTTCAAATAGGGATAACACTTTCATTACCTAAATAGTTCAAGGGAGTTATTCATTCCTACCTTTATTCAGCCTCTTTTATCTTTGGTCCAGTCAGGATTTAGCAGCTTCAAGTGCTGGAACTCCCTATATTCACTTGGTCAGACTGTCACCATCTTAAACAGTTTCAGATCAGAACATACATATCCCTTGTACTTTCTTCAGTTCTCTAGATTCAACATTTCTCCAGGCAGTTCTACCAAAATCCTTTCCTCAGTTTTAAAGTCTCCACTTTCCAGAGTACTTTTTAGGGCTAAATGAATTGAAGCAATTAATTCAGGTTCTGCATTTGTGGGGAGTGGAGGAGGCAGAGCAAGTCAGAGAGACATTAGAAAGGCAGGCAGTGTTACATAGTAGTTAGAGATTGGCTTTGAAGTCAGGAAGGCTGGGGTTCAAGTCCCATTTTAGATCCACACTGGCTTTGGAACCCTGGGAACAAATGGGAGTTTTCTATACAATTTGCTCTACTACACCATCAACAAAGCAAAATAGGTAAGTCAACACTCTTTCCCTCATATACCCTCTCTCACCCAACAGTATATATTGCGCTTTCATCAACTCTTTTCCTGTCCAAAGCTGCCTTTGGTTTTCATTTTAACTGGATTTATGATTTTCATGGATCCATGAGCCTATTGGAATAGCTGCTTCCTCCATCCACACAAACCCTACCCTTCCTGTGACTCCTTATAAATCCTCTGTAAGCATTCTGGAGGCCCTCTTCTGGTACTTTTGATATCTCTATATGTCTATATCACTTGTGATATTCATCCATTTTCTCTAATTCTTTTTATATGATCATCCCACCTCCTTTTCCAAATCATTTAAATTGTGTATACTGTATGTTTACACTCCATGTGCACTAACCATCTTTGGTAACATATTACAACCTACTGAAAGCCTCTGAATTTTTGTCAGTGTCTATTAGTTAAAATGTCACTTTTAATTCTTCTGAGATCATGATTCTCCATGATTCGTGGGTGTATTGTTCTACTAGGAAAACAAGGGTGATAGTGACATGGACTTTTATGAGAGTGAATGGATTGTGACAATCAAAAGTACTGTGCGTTTTCCCAAATACAGTCTTCTCTTCTTATTCAGATATGGGTTCAGCTCATCACCTGTCTGTAGTATTTGTCCAAGAAATGCATATTTATGAACTATATCACTGGTCTGACCATCCTTCTGTGGGTCAATGATTTGGGAAATTTGTATTTTTCAACACTTTTTTTGTGTGTATGCAGTATAGAGAATAAGACAAATTTTGTTCATTTAAGAAAAAAAGCACATGTGAACTTGATTTTACCTGCATAGACAAGTGGGAAGAGGGGGCGGCTAGGTGGCACAGTGAATAGAGCACCAGCCCTGGAGTTAGGAGGACCTGAGTTCAAATGTGACCTCAGACACTTAACTCTTACTAGCCATGTGACCTTGGGCAAGTCACTTAACCCCAACTGCCCTATCTTCCTCCCTGAAAAAGAAAGCAAAAAAAGAAAAGAAAAGAAAAGTGGGAAGAAAAGTAGAAGCTTATTGGGATTTATCTTGATTAGAATGAAGGGCTAGGCATATTTGAAGACCATCATAAGAAAGATCATTCTAGAAGTAATTCTGCAGGAGCCCTTTCCCAGTCTCCCCAGTATCTAGGGTCTTCCACTCTGAGATTACCTTAATCTACTTTGGAGATATTTTACACGTACTTAGATGTCTGCATATTGTCTCCACCATTAGACTGTGAAATTTTTAAGAGAAGTGACTTTTTTTGGCCTTTATTTGTCCTACCAGTGATTAGCATAGTTCCTTGTACGTAATAAGAGCATAAAGAATGCTTGTTGACTGACTAGTAATGAGGGAAAGATATAGGTAGACAAATTTTGGCTCAATATTAGAGCTATTTTTTGACTGATCAAAATGGAACTGCTCTAATAATTATTAATTTTTTATCACTAACATATTCAAAAATATTTTAGGTGACCATCAGTAAGGAATGTCATATTACCTTCCACCCATCTCTAACAGTTACAACCCTACACATTTTGAAAAACTCAGATCACAAGTTACTTCTGCCATGAAAGTTTCATTGATTCCATGAATCAGATCTGACTTTTCATGTAGCTCTAACATAATGCACTTTTAACAATCTATTTGATATCTAATTTATTGATCTATTATTCATCTATCTATTAATTTTATTTATTTGTTCATTCAATTTCTTCTTCTACATAGTAAGCTTTAAGAGGATAGACCAAGTATTTCTTCCAATGCTTGTCACAGGGCTTTGAACAGTAGACACTGAATACATGTTTATTCAGTTGACTAGACCCTTAATAAATTTGAATTGAATTCTAGCATTGTTTGGGGGAGTTAGATTAGATAATAACTAAGATTCCTTCAATGAACATTAAGATCTTATGATTAATATTTATCTTCTTTCCTCCCAAGTCCCCCCATCTTCACACTTTTCAGCAGGGATCACTGCCGTTTAGGGATCATTCACTTATTTTAACTGATGTAATTGAATTTAAAAGAATGGAAATTCGAGGGGCTCTGACCTTAGACAGAATTTGCTGTGCATAATTTAGGAGGAAAAATCAATAAAACACTATGTGTTTTCGAGTCCCCTTGACCTGGAATATAGCAAATGCATCATGAGGAAAGCAGCTCATCCAATAAGTCAAAACTCCATGCAGGGCATTTTTGGATGCCGTTTTCTCTTTTCCACAAGAGTAATGTTGATGAAAAAGATTATATAAGGAGAAGTATTTTAAACACAGTGTGAAAGGTCTAAGAAACAACTAAGACTGGATTCATGTCATATTATTTGTTCACTTAAAAAATATTAATTTGGTGTCTACTTGGCCAAAGACAAAAAATCATGATGATGCAGACCTGCCCTTGGCATGTGAGGTGGTATCACAAATAGCCCACTCAATTTGGAGACAGATCTGGCCCAGAGACCCAGTCATTTTATAGTTTCTGTGATCTTGAGCAAGACACTTTCATTCTCTGAGCCTCAGCTTCCTTATCAATAAAGGGAACTAGAAAACCTTGAAGGAAATATTGAGTTATGCAGAGAATGTCTAGTATCCAGACTTTAGGGTTGTGAGAAGAATATATCCAGAATTTAATGATTTTTTGTTTTTCAATTATCCCTAAATCTTTGGCATTGCATAGGCACAGCTTGACTCTAGCTTTCCTAGATTTGTGGGACACACACACACACGCGCACACACACACACACACACACACACACACACACACACACACATATAATTTGTTCAAATCCAACTGCAGCTTCGCTTCAGAGAATTTAATTTGCCCCCAAAAACAAAACTGAAGGAAGATGCTAAAGTGACATCATTCCTAACAACTCTTCTTCCAGAACTCAAAAAAAATAAATGTATTGGCTTTTTGTCTCTTCTGACAGGAATCTATTCAACCAAGTTAGGCTACAAAGAGAAAAAAAGAAAGAAAAAAAGGAAGAAAAAAAAAGATGTGGTCATTTATTCCTTAAATTAATCCACCGTTCTTCCTGGGTCCCTTTCAACTCCATTTTCTGGGGAGTAGTCAAGGATTTATTCAAAATCATGCGATCCCTAAAATAATCATTATTTCCTATATTATGGGTAGCATTATATCTGGTGCACTTTCACTTACAGGCATGTCTGTCAAAGGGACCATTTTTCAGGCTCACAGCTCCCATGACTCTGTCACTTTCTTACTTACAGAGGCCCAAAATGGAAACTATTTTTCTTTTCATTATGAGCTGTCACTTTTTCATCTTGGCACTGCAATGATAGACTTGCATTCATCTTCTATATTACCTTTCCTGAAACCTCTGACACAGACTGACACAATGCAAAATGCAGGAGATCTCGGAGCATACGTTGGCAATTTCAGGGGAAGGCAGTGGCTTGTCTCGCTCCGTTATTTTAAATATATATTGAAAACGCTGAGACTCTTATATGGCAGACTGGAAATGCTAATGTGCTGTGCTCTGTTTTCAGCAGTAGCCAGACAGCCTACCCCCTGGCCCCAAATCAAAGGGAGTTGTTGGGAGAAACCAGCAAACTCCCTGCCCTTTTACCTATACCTAGGCAGAGGAGGAGAGGGAAAAGTTGCCCACAAATCTAGTTTGACACTTGGGGAAGTCAAGAGGGAGAGTCAAGGGCTACAGTGACAGGATTCCTGTAATGATGGGCAGTTAGAGCTGGGTGCCAACTGGCTGCTCTGATAATGGTATTAGCCACTGGGTGAGACCCTCATTCCACTCATGTTTACTCACCAGGGAATTTAGTGGCTGACAAAACTCAACCAAGCAAACAAACAAACAAATAAAATTCACTGACCAATCCAAGTTGAACACTGACTCATCATCCAAGGCCAAAACAATTCCATCTCAATAATCATCAGGGGACTGGGGATAACTTTCACTGATTTTGTTCCAAATGAGCACAGAGAAAACATACTACTGAACACGGTGACACATGTTTATAATCCCCACTCTTATGAAAATTGAAACCAGTGAATCTCTTGGGTTCAAGAGTTCTGAGCTACAGAAGGACAAAGTGACAGGGTGTTTGACCCAGTTTAGCAACAGAGTAGGGCTGTGCTCCCATGTTGAATGGTGGTGAGATTATGTCCACTGATGGCCACTGTACTTATGAACCTCCAATTCGATGAAGGTAGGGAGACAGTCTCAAATAATCAAAATCAAAACAAACAAAAACCCCATACCTTAGTCTTTTGATTATGAAATGTTTTGTTAAGTTGAACTGAATTGAGAAGAGACTTATAGGAGTACAATATGTATTTGTTTTTGTTCTTCAGTTATTTCACTCATGTCTGATTCTTTGTAATCCCATTTGGAGTTTCCTTGGGAAAAATACCATTTGCCATTTCTTTCTCCAGTTCATTCTATAGAAGAGGAGCTGAGGCAAACAGGGTTGAGTGACCAAGCCCTTTAGGGCCACATACCTGATAAATGTCTGAGGTCAGATTTGAACTCAAGAAGATCAGTTTTCCTGACTTCAGGCCCAGCACTCTATCCATTTTGCCACCTAACTGCTCACAGTACACATAGTAGGTACTTAATAAAAGATTGTTGAATTGAACAGAGAGAAACTTAGGGAGAAGAGTTTAAGAGAAGAGAAGTCAGGAGGAGTAATAAGAGGTCAAACTGGTGTAATATTGTCTTTAAAGACTAGTAAACTAAACTTAAGAAGTTTTGTTTCTCCTTCCTTTCTGCTTCCTTCAACAAATTGACTGAACACTCATGGCATGAATCCTCTATTAAAATACACAAAGGAAGCCATGAGAAAAATGTCCCAGGCTTTAGTTTGGGTAAGAGTAGGTTTTCATTTGTAAAAAAATAAAAATAACATCACATGGAGTGGTCAAGCTTTAGCAGTAATACTACTTCTCTTCCCCTACTGGAACATTTCTTTACACAGCCAAAGGGGAAAACAATGAACACACTCATGGAACTTACTTTTGCTTTTGTTTTTGTTTTTGTTTTGTTTTGTTTTGTTTTGGTTAACACAGGGCTAATCATAGGATGGAAAAAGTGAGGTTTTTCTTAGAGCACACCATTCTCTCTTCCTTCTCTCTAAATTCTACTTTTCACAACCTACTACCATCCATTGCAGTTCTCCCATATCCTTTCTCCAGCCCATCAATTGCCATTTCCTTCCATTTTCCTCTTTCTCTAATGATTAACTAAGGCACTATAGTCCACTGATCTGTTTCTTTTGACATCTATGTGCTACTTTATAGAATGATTCAGACAAAAGCAAAATGATCCTGTAGACAGATTCACAAGACTGATCCAACACTTGATACTCTGGGAATCTAGTTCCAAAGCACTGGAGCACCAAGAAGGATTTTTTAAACCAGTGTTTCTCCCCAATTACATGTAAAGATAATTTTAAACATTCTTTTTTAAATAAAATTTTAAATTCCAAATTTTCTGTCCCTCCTTACTTTTCCCCCCTTTATAAGATGGCAAGCAATTTGATATAGGCTATATATTTGTAATCATGTAAAACCTATTTCCGGATTAGTCATGCTGTGAAAAAAAAGTTTGCAAAACAATTGCAAAAGGAAAAAAAACAATGAAAAAGTAAATGTAGTATGATTTGATCTATAGTCAGTCTCCTCCAGTTCTTTCTCTTGATGTGGATAGCATTTTCTATCATGAGTCTTTTGAAATTGTCTTGGATAACTGTATTGCTAAGAAGAGGTAAGTCTATCAAAGCTGATCATCACATAGTGTTGCTGTTACTGTGTACAATGTTCTCCTGGTTCTGCTCATTTATAAGTTTCTTCAGATTTTTCTGAAGTCTGCCTGCTCATTATTTCTTATGGAACAATAGCATTGTGTATTTTATAAAATTTATTAAATATTAATTACTTATATATATATATATATCATATAGCAACATATATTCATATACCACAACTTTTCAGCCATTCCAAAATTGATGGACATCCCATTAATTTCCAATTCTTTGCCACCACAAAAAGAATTGTTACAGATATTTTTGTTCACAGAAGTCCTTTTCCCTCTTTTTATGATCTCTTTGGGATACATTAATAGCTGGATTAAAATGTATGCATAGTTTCACTGGCCTTTGGGCATAGTTCCAAATTGCTTTCCAGAATGATTAGATCAGTTCACAACTCCACCAACCATGCATTAGTCTTCCAATCTTCCCACATCATCTCCAACATTTATCATTTCCTTTTCTATCATTAGCCAGTCTGATAGTTGTGAGAGGGTACCTCAGATTGGTTTTAATTTGCATTTCAATAGCAGTGATTTAGAGAATCTTTTTCATATGATTACAGATAGCTTTGATTTCTTCTAAAAGATTTCTTGTAAAAATTGATTTGACTATTTATTAATTGGGGAATGACTTGTATTCTTGTAAATTTGACTTGGTGCTCTATATATTTGAGAAATGAGGCTTTTATCAGAGACACTGGCAGTAAAAATTGTTTTTCAGCTTTCAGCTTTCCTTCCAAGAAAGATTTCTAAGGAATACAATTGCTAGTTAGCAACTCTAGTAACTTTGTCTTTGTTTTCCAGATCTCCCCTTCTGTTCTCTTCTGTTTCATAGTTGTCTGATCTTCCTGTCTTTGACCCCAGTACAAAGTTTTCAGGCACCCAATACCCTCTTGTGCTCAGATCATTCCTTCTCCTTGAGGTATAAATGATTAATAACAGTTTTGAAAGAATATAAGAGAGTGACAGAGAGAGTCTAGTCTCCAAGACTGTAAGATGGGTACTGATCTGCATTGCAGTGGAAGTTTCCTCATCAGAGAATTCCCTGTGTCAATGAAATGTCAGGCCTACTCCCTTTCCCTTCACTCTCATAGGTATTAGAATTTTGATAGGGATCAAAGGCTTAAGTAAATGAGATGGAGTTCATGGAAGATTTTTTTTGACTGAGTCCTCAGCACCCATAAAATTATAATTCATCTCTACTGGTAGTTTCAATCTATAGTTTCCCCAAAAGAGGTTGTTTTTGCATTTCCTTTTATGTCCCCACTTATCAGGTATATGACACCTGGTAAACAGTAATAAATGTTTGTTGAGTGACTGGCTGGCTATTTGTGTCACAGTTCTGATATTCCCAAAGTGTGTGACCATATACCAGCTGACTACCCAACATTTTATATGATTTCATATGAAATTTAAATTTATTAAATATTTAAAAAGAAATCCAGAGAAACTACAACTATTTAAAAGGCCTTATAGCCAAAGAACATGAAAGAAGAAAGGATTCATAGAATCGTAATCATTGAATATTAGATTTAAATTTTGTCCAAAAAAACCGTATATTAATGACATTTTTTCTCAACATCACAGTTATTTCTGGAAAAAGAGCCCTCTCCCATGCTCCTCATTCAACTCTAGCTTTTAACAAAGAAAAACAATTACAAAACAAAAGTCCTTGTATGAACTGCATCTGATAATGTAAATAGCGTTTTACTCTCAAGCCTCAAAGAATCTTTTGCTTCTCTTGTGCAGGGATGTATGTTTCATTACCTGTTTGTTGGAGCTTTCTTGGTTTTCAGTTACTCAGAGCTCAGTTATCCTTTGGCGATCTTTTCATTTAATCAATCAATCAAACAACATTTTTAAAGTGCCTACTATGTACTCAGCATTGTGCTAAGGCTATGAATACAAAAAGGGGCAAAAGACAGTCCCTGCTCTCAAGGAACTATTGTTTAAGACAGTGAATATATTCTTCTTTTGGTTCTGTTTATCTTACTTTGCATCAGTTTATATAATTCTTTCCATAATTTTTGAATTCCTCATATTTATAATTTCTTTCTATATTATTATATGTTATTTATAATATATACTTACTATATTATTATATATGTTATATATGTATATATAACATATATAATTTAATATTCCATAACATTCCCATACTGTAACTTTTGGGGAATATTTCCCATTGAATGGACACTGATTGTGTTTCTAGTAATTTGCTGTCATAAAAAGTACTGCTTTGCTCTCAATATTCGATTTGCATTGGGTCTTTGTGTCTGTCTTTGACTTCCTTGGAGCATTTCTTTAGTTTCCTGATTTTCTCTGTCAAAGGATATGGATAGTTTAGTCTAGTCACTTTTCTTGCATAATTCTAAAGTGATATCCAATTCGCAGCTTCACCGATGATTCTATCCTGCATCTATCTTTACACAGTTCTTTCTACAGGAACTGTCTCTATTATTTGTCATCTTTGACAAATTTCAGCATGTGAAATGAAACTTCAATATTTCAATTTGTATTTTTTTTCCTGTTTGTGGAGCATGTTTTCATGAGGTCACTTATAATTTGCATTTTTTTTCAAAAATTGTTTGATTTATACCTTTGACCATTTATCTATTGGTCAAGTCCTTTATTTTACATGTGAGGAAACTAAGATCTGGAGGTGAAGTGATTTGTACAAGGTCCAAATATTAAGTGACAGAAGCACATAAGAACCTAGAAATTCTGATTTCTGTTCTAGTTCTTTTTCCAAAACTCCTAAATAAACCATACTTATAGAAGAAGACTTAGTAACCATCTAACTCCCCTCCAATTCCAGATGAGAAAAGGAAGGAAAGAAATAGACATTTACTAACCACGTACTATGCACCAAGCATTTTGCTAAGAACTTTACAAAATTGTCTCTTTTGATCCTCATGAAAACCCTAGGAGGTATGTGCTATTATTATCCCCATTTTATATTTGAAGAAACTGAGGCAAACAGGCGTCAAGTGATTTACCTAAGGTCACATAGCTAGTAAATGTAAGAAACCTTGAATTCATATTTTCCTGACTCCATGACCAGCGCTTTCTGTACCACGTTGCCAGCAGCCTCTGAAAAAAAGCCTGACACTTAGGTTGTTGAAGTTCATAGAACTAATGAGGTCTTCTGACTTTTAGAAGTTGTATTAAATAATATCTCATGTGTTTGCATATGATACTTTAAAGATGTCAAATGCATTACCTTCACATGTCAAAGTACTTTCCACCCAAGTATTTTATCTGATACTTAGAACAACTTGTCCCAATGAAGAGAGTAAGTGACTTCCCCAAGGTCAAACAACTAATAAATGGCAGAGCTGGGAGTTAAAATCAGGTCTTTTGGTTCTAAGTGCAGTAGTCTTTCTTCCACACTGCAATGCCTATTATTGCATTTGCTTCTCCCAATGACTTTGTGAAAGAGGTGGGATAAATATTGTTATTCCCATTTGACTTAATATGAAACTATAGCTAAGAGAAGGTATTTGCTTATAGGACACTAGAGCAAAAAGAGACATTCAAAATCAAGTAGCCCGATCCCCTCCATTTTCTAGATGAGGACCCTGATACTTGTGAGGTTGAGTAACTTGTATAAGGTCTCACACATAGAAGCAGATCTAGTGTTAGAAACCAAATCTTATAACCTCTCACCTTTTACTATGCTGTTTCCATAGAATGACTTGAACTCTTTTACCCAGATATCTGGTAACCTAAAATCTGATTTCTCATGGGTAGGGCTGGTCTCACATTTTGGTTCTTTCTATCATAACTCTGCAGAACTTCAACTCAGTTGAAGTTTTTCTTCCTGGTTGGCTTTTCTCGAGCTCCACAAGAGCCTGGCACAGCTAGTTTCTCTAACAACTCAATGAGTTAGATTTATCTTCTCTGTATTAGACCAAATTTCAAAATATTAACTTTTCCACAGATAAGCACTCTCCTTGGTCTTCATTTTTTCAGGACAAATGCTTCCAATCTGTGCAGCCACCTCTTAATTTACTTTGGTGTTTTTAGCAGTGTATTGCAAAGTACTATGCTAATAATAAGCTTGTTTTCATTTACATTTACCCATGCCTTAAGTTGATAAAGTCAATATGGTGTCTGTTGGAAAGGGAAGAAAACACACACACACACAGGCAAAAATAAAATTAAAAACATGACCACTCAACACCTTCAAACCAAGAAAATGGAAGACATTATCACCCTTTTGAAGGAAGGGAAAGGTCATTTATTGCTAGCATCAAAGTGAAATTTAAGAATACAGCCTTTTGACATTGACTGTGTTAATACACCTTCACTGTTAACAAGGATTGCACACAAGAAAGAATCTAAATCATTCTGCTTCAAGTTCATAGGCTCTGTCACAAGCTGCTATAACTTTGTAGTTGCTGGAGATGGAAAACAAAGAACATGAGCTCAGCGAGAGCCAGTTCAGGTAAAATGGTGAGGTTGCTGAAATTTGACTTTGGTCCCTCTCTTTCCTTTTCAGGCTTCTATGTATTGTCTTGGCACTCTCTTTCCCAGTCTTATACCCCAAACACACACACACACACACACACACACACTAGAACAGAATGCTAATAAAACATTAATAGTTAATAGCATCTTCCCACCCTTGAGGCACCTGCATTTTAACAAAAAACTTTGGATACCACATAAAACTTCAAGGCAGAAATGAATGAGTGCTCCATGTGCCTAATGTCCACTTGCAGGTCCTCTTCTCTAAGGGATTACCTAGAATAATAGTGATAATAGTAATAGCAGCCATTTATATAGCACTTTAAGGCTTACCTTGCAACTGTTTTGCTATTATTCCCATTCTTCAGATGAGAAAAGGGAAACCAACTTGCTTAACATCACATTCCTAGTAAGTATCTGAGACACGATTCAAGCTCAGATATTCCTGTTCCAAGGGCAGTGCTCTATTATAACCTATGATACCTTGCTGCCTCTATTCTTATAAGCTATGCGAAGTGGTATCTGACCACAGATATCATCATACCTTAATTTCCAAGTCTGGAGTATGTTATATTAGCATAAGCCACACTACTGTAGACACAGATACATAAGAATACCCCTCTACATACATAGCATTATGATGACACAAGGAGAGAAGGTTCAGGAGGAAAGGCCTTAGCTATTTTTAGTCTCCCAGGCTGTATTGTTAATGCATCTTTGCTTAATGGGAAGATCTTTGCCATCCATTAATAGATCCATGTTACCTGCTTGAGTCACGTGGAAGCCTAAGTCACATGAGTCTGTGGCAGGAGGAGCTTGCTGAGTGGATAAAGCAGGAAGGGTAGAGCAGAACGCAAAGGAAGTTCATCAGAGTAAATTGAGCTGAGAGAGAGAGAAGAAGCAGGTAGCAAGCTGTGACTGTTCATTCGTGGGAAGGCCCCAGGCTTGGGGATAAGGGTGCCACCTGCATTGTTACTGTGTATAGATTTCACTGTTGCTATGAAGGATTTGGCTTCCTGGTGCAGGGATTCAGCTTTCTGGTGTTTGAATAAATGCTTTGGTTCTGTCTTCCATGTGGAAAGTCTATTATATTTTGCAATTCAGAATTATGCTGGCATATCCATAGCTGCTGTAGGTGCTGTGAATATCACACTGGCATGACACAGGCTCCATAGGTCTTTTCCCCAAATGTCATTCTACAAGTGCCCACCTCACTACAAAGTGTAGGTTAGAATAATCTAATTAGCCCCATTACCATAATGATTCTTCCTTGGAAATGCCTGTGCAATTAATTGCAACTCAGCAGGCTATTCCAAGTTGTTCGGCAACTGCACCCACCCCAAAGCACTTCTTGCAATTTCTTCTGCCTCTACTTATGGTATTGACCTTTTCTCTATTTTATAATGATAATGTCTCTTGAATGATAGAATTTTAGATGCCATGGAAAGACAGTGAGGGAAATATTTGGGATTTCCTTGCAACCCCTTAAATTTTAGAAATATGAAATATAGAAGATGCAGCTTTTTGCTCAGTCATTTTTCAGTTGTGTCAAACTCTTTGTGACCCCATTTGGGGTTTTCTTGGCAAAGATACTAGAGTGGTTTGCCATTTCCTTCTCCAGCTCATTTTAGAGATGAGAAAACTGAGGCAAACAGGGTTTAGTGACTTGCCCAGGGTCACACAGCTAGTAAGTGTCTGCAGATTTGAACTCAGGATGATGAGTGTTTCTGATTTCAAGTCCAGCGCTCTATTCACTGTACCATCTAGTTGCTCTCAGAGACAGCTGTTCATCTGAAAAAGAAGGGTGTTTTAATGAATTAAAAGCTCAAAATGAGGCACTATTAATAATAACAGTGCATAATAATAATAATAATATAATATATATTAAGAATAAGAATAACAATTTTTGTATTACTTTAAAGCATGAAAAGTGTTTTACATGCATTACTTCTTTTCAGCACTAACAGTATGGTATAACAGCCAAGAAAGTGAATACTATTAATGCATTAGGCTATATAAAGAGAAACATAGTATACAACAACATGGAGGTGACAGTCCCATTGTACTCTGCCCTGTTCAGACTGCAAGTGAAGTATTATGTTTAGTTCTGGGTATCACGTTTTAGGAAGGACATTGGTTAGCTAGAGAGTATCCAGAGGAGGGAAACAAGAAATCAGAATGCCAAAATATCCTGAGATGATTTTATCTATGCCTATATTATCTATGTTATTTATATCTATTATATATACATATACAGATATACAATATAACATATACACATACATGCAGACATGTATACATAAATATATGTATGTATATATATATATATATATATATATATATATATATATATATATCTTTCCATTTTCCTTTTGTCTGTTGTCTTCCCCCATTAGATTGTAAGGTACAATGCTTAGCCCAGTGCCACATAACAGGCATTTAATAAGTGTTTTTTTCATTTAAGTCTAGGGGCGGCTAGGTGGCACAGAGAATAGAACACTGGCCCTGGAGTTAGGAAGACCTGAGTTCAAATCCAGCCTCAGACACTTAGCACTTACTAGCTGTGTGACCTTGGGCAAGTCACTTAACCCCAATTGCCCTGCCTTCCCCCCTTCAAAAAGCAAAAAAAAAAATCTAGACTAGAGAAGAGAAGACTTAGGAGAACATGGTAGCCATCTTCAAGTATTTGAAGAGTTTCTCCATAGTTGTTCTTCTTGACTAAAATTCTTCTCCAATACCCTATTTTTGGTCTAGTAGAGACTATGGGTTCTAGAAGGTTATGACATTGGAGAGCAAGGTCTGATAGGTCCTCTTAAGCCAGAAAAGATTTGGGTAGGTCCAATGTACCAGACTAGCTAACTGATGAAAGATTATGATCATATGGTTGGTCATTAGGTGTTGGATTCTTCCATTTTAACAATTGTCTACTAAAGCACAGATTAATTACAATGAACATTTGTATAGAATGTTCACAGAAGATCCACTGGATCCTGCACTGTTGTTACTTAATTTTTTTTTAATTTATAAAATAACTGAGTCTATATTAAAAAAAATTGTCAGTCTTGTTTTGCCATGTTTTATCAGTTGTTTTATGTATGTGAATCTTGTCTCTTTAGGTGTATTGTAAGGTCTTCAAAGGAAGAATTGGATCTTCCTTATATTTCTCGGTATTCTTCCAGTGTCATGAATATGGTACACTTGATAAATATTTGATGGGTTGATCTAATATAATAAGCTCAGGATGTGATTTGAGACAAACATAAATTTGAAAATAAACCTAGATTTGACTTTTAGGAGAAAATTCCTTTTTTTTAAAATCAAAGCTCTCAGCTAAATACACACACACAAACACACTTTTTTTTTCCCTTGGGGAAGAGAGATGGAAGCAGAATTAGGGAGTAGAGGAGTGGGCAGAAGCATTTGAGATTACTTGACCAGTGAAACTCATTTATAATATCTCAGAAGAGCTCCAGCTGACTGTTAAATACAAAAGTTTGACTGACTCAATCACATTAACAAAGAATCTTGGGAAAAGTTAGATCCCCTTCTTTCTGAATTATCCTGCCACTCTGGCATTATAGAAGGCTAAAAGAAAGGTATACTTTACTTCTTCTGCTGCTATTCCACTAAATTTGAGAATATCTAATATCTAAGAGAATATCTAAATTTCTTCCTGGTTGAGTTTTAAAATAAGCATGACAGTCACTAGTGGAGACCAATTTGAGACTTCCAACCAATAAAGCTGCGATAGACTATTCTAACTCTGCAAGGTCAGAGAGACCTGGTTAATTTAGTTTCTCTTCCCTGTCTCCTATCAGATGTCTTTCTTTCCTCAATCTAAGCTCATTTAGTGCAGTCTGATGAGTTTTAAGTGTTTAGTTCTATTCTTATATTTAACACATGATTTGGCAGGCTGCACAGAGACTGACAGGGGCTTTAAATACATCAATACAAATCTATTAATTTTTTTAAAATGGATTAATTTGCCTGTGGTGGAAACATCCTCTCTGTGGTATTAAAACCACTGTTGAGGTTAGGGATGAGTGGAGATGTCATTCATCTATTCAGTGACAGTGGCTAAATAGTTAGGATATTATAGATTAAAGAGGTCTATATGTGCTCTGTTCATTTTCCTGCCTAATAAGAAAAGACTAAATTCCTATAGAAGTCACCATTTGATATGGAAACAAGTCTTTGAACATGAGGCAAGGATTTTATATTCTCTTTTCCTTTCTTCTCCCTTTCTCTTTTGTACCCCATTCTTCCTCCCTATCTCTCATCCACTCTCTGTCCTTCTGATTTCTACCCATTCTTTCTAGTCCAGATCATGCCTTGTCTTGTCCATACAACCTTTATAGTCCTACTACATGTTGCACTGACAACTGTCTTCTGTGAATTTCTCTGGTAGTTGTAGGATCTACCATTCAAAATGCAATCCAGAACAGTCTTCTACCTCCCCAAAACCCCAGAAATAGAACACTGTTCTATCTCTTACTTCTCCAGTGCCATACAAAAAGAATCTCAAAATAGTCAATATCACGTGATCTTATATTGTCTCACATATTCAGAAGAAAACCAAAATTGTCCTCAATCTAAAATTCTTCAGATTTGAGAAATGAGACACTTTATAAAGTTTACAAAATATTATTGCATGCTTATTACTCAACAAGATCTTGCCTTGATGCTTGATTGGCATTTCTCCAGTCATATGCAAATTTTCTTTTTTGGAGGGGGGAAGGTAAGGTAATTGGGGTTAAGTGACTTGCCCCAGGTCACACAGCTATTAAGTGTGTTAAATGTCTGAGGCTAGATTTGAACTCAGGTCTTCCTGACTCCAAGGCCAGTACTCTATTCACAGAGCCACCTAGCTGCCCCTCAAAGGCAAATTTTAAAAAATGAAATGAAAATCAAGTTCTTACAAGAGGAAAAACATAGCCTCATTCCTATTACACTGTTTGGAGATCACTTGAATCTCTCTCCAAAGAGATTTAAGACTTGGGATTGACTGAAAGTCACCCTCTCACTTTCAAATGAGAAACTACATGGAAAGATGTCATATGCTCATATGCCAGATGCTCACTATACTTGAATTACCTACTTTACAAAGTTCTTGTAAGGAAGGGTAGGCCATCTTAGATGAGAGGATTTAATAGGTCTTTAAAGAACATAAAGCAAATCTCTCTTGAGTAATCCTATCTGAGGAAGATAACTGGAGGATTGTTGGTTTGGCCTCTTAAGGTGATAAAATAGGCAAAGGAACAATTGCTTATCAAGAGATAGTGATTGCTTGCAGCTAGTAAAAAAAAATAAAATTAGATTAGTGTAGTAGACTAGAGAAGGGAAAATCTGAAATAATCAAAATTAATAACCCAATTTTTTACTAACCAGAGAACATCAATTCCTTAAGGAAGAACTCTTGATTTGACAAGGACTTTTAAGAAAATGAGAAAAAAGATTTGGCAGAAATTAAGAAGGTGCTCATTAATCCGGGAATGGATAAACAAACGATGGCCACTGAATGCCGTGAATGAATGAATGATATTATGTTCATGAATGTAATGGAATGTTACTGAACCATAAGAAATGGATATGTAGAGAGCAGACAAGAACGGAAGACATATGAACTGATATAGAGTGAATGGAGCAGAACCGAGAAATATACACAATAACTGCAACAATATATGTGAAAAAGAAAAAAAAATGAATCTGAACGCTCTATAATTTTAAGGATTGCTTTTATACCAAGATAAGAGATGAGAAACTGTACCACTCTCTTTTATTTGTAGGGGTAGGGGAACTATGGGCATTGAAAATTATATATGCTTTCAGACTTGGTTGATGTTTTTGTAAGTTTTAGTAAATTGTTTTTCCCCTCTCTGTTTTATTTTCATTACAAGGGATGGCTCTGCATAGGGAAGGACAGAGGAATATATTAAAATGAAAGTGACAAAATACCAAACATTTTATAAAGTGATACAAATCAATCAAATATATGTGAAATTAAGGGTTGAAAGATTAATCTTGGACAAGTCCACTGTGGGCCGCACTTTCCCCATCTATGCAATAATAAGGTTAAATTAGATGGCCTCAGATGTCACTTCCAGCCCTCAATTTTGTAGAATCCTAGATGGAGATCTAGAACAGATTTTAGAAGCTATGATTCAACTTTCTCATTTTATACATGAGAAAACAGAGGCTGGCAGGAGACAAAATGATCCAGAATTCTGAACCCTTAGAGTTGGATCCAGGTAAACTAAAGTCCCTGTCTCCATCATGTGACTAGATGAGCACAACCAATAAAGCTTTCTGGCAAACTAAGAATGGATATTGTTTTCTTGATTCTCTAGTACTTCCTTGACCCTGTGAATGAACATTTCTATGTCCGGCAGAAAACTTCAGCAAATCCTGACTTCCTTAATATTTAATAGGCCAGTGAAAATATATGAGAGTAAAGTCCCAGCAACACTAGGCACCAAATGAAATGACTGAAGTCTAATTTTTAAAACTAAAGCAAACAGCCAGACCCCACTGACTACTGTATGAAAGGTGATATTCTTTGTCTCTTAAAAAAAATGGAAGAATGAAAAGTGTCAGGAAGGTCAGTTTCAAAATAATAAGCAATCTTTAAACTCTAACCTTGTAGAGTTGGAAAGAAAACTCTGTAAAACTTACAGTGCAAAATAAATACTAGTTATTTTCTCCATTAGAATCATCTAGTCTCCTCTCATTTTACAGAGAAGAAAATATGGACAAGAAGTATTAAGTGATTTGCCCAGAATGATGCAGCTCATAAATGGGAGCACTGGTAATAGACCCCCAGATCTTCTGATTCTTAGTCCAATACTTCTTTTTTCTAGCAAGGTGAATTACCCTATAGGAACTATCTAATGGAACATGCTCAGTGCTATCATTCCTGGAGTCTGGAGGACTGCTCCTAGCCAAGGGTTACTCAGGACTAAAGGTAGTAGCACTTTAAAGGGCTAAAGTATTTTGAGGTGATGGACAATCCCCTTATTGGCTTTTCATCTAGAAGACTTGATGACTTAGTTGCTGTATATATTTTTTTAAAATTAACATGGATGTCATTACAGAATGTATTTCTTTCATGTCGATGGTATTAGCATAAATTTTGTCATTGTTCTGTCATTTCAGTAGTGTGTGACTCTGTGAATTCATTTGGGTTTTTTTTGGCAAAGATGCTATTGCCATTTCCTTCTACAGGTTCATTTTACAGATGAGGAAATTGAGACAAACAGGGTTAAATGGCTTGTCTAGGGGCACACAACTAGGACATTTGAGGCCAGACTTGGACTCAGTAAGAAAAGTCTTCCTGACTTCATGTCTGGCACTCTATCCACTCTACCACATAGCTGTTTTGATGTATAAATTTAAAAACAGGAATGACTGGATGCTCTCCCTTTTTTCTCTTGGCGTTATTGGGACTGTGACAAGTCCTGATAATGTGAGAAAAGTGAGAGGGGTGGGGTAGGGTTGACTGTACTTAAATAAGCTAGTATGAGAAAAGGTAGTTTAAGCCCTTTTATTGAAAGCCAACCTTATCTACTTCTGAATCTGAACCAAAACAAATACTGAAGTACAGAGAAGAGGTAGGTCTCTTAGTAGTGAAGAGAATGCCCAGTACCTATAAACCCAAGAAATGCTCCTTCCACTATACCATGGGTACACTTTAATTTCTTGGTATTCTATTCTACATTGTGTCCTTCAGAATTTCCAATTTTATTTTTTTATTTGCAAATTTATTTTTTCTATTTTTCTTCCCTCTTAAATTGATAACAAATCTTGTATTAGACCTTTTCTTCCCATACTCCTTTCATCTTGTAATTGCAACGATGCAATTCCCCAATAAAATGCTATCCAAAAGTAAACTAACCATCTTTCCCTCCAAACCTAACACTCTTCCAAATTTTCTTTCTGTCAAAGACACCACTGTCCTTCCAGGTTCCTAGGTTTATAGTGTTGGGACTATCCTGGACTCATTCTGCTTATTCTCTCTCTCTCTCTCTCTCTCTCTCTCTCTCTCAATAAAACCTAAACAGTTACAAAATCTTGCCTTTCCTCTTCAAACTTTCTGACCCCTTCTCTCTACTCACACAAGTACTACCTTAAATCAAGCTCTTATAAATAATAATATATAATATTATAATATGTAATATAATAATCTAAATTATTACAATGGCCTCCCAATTGATCTTCTTGCCTCAAAGATCCCTCCATTCTACTCTGTCTTACATAATGCTATCAAATTAATTTTCTTTTAGCCCAGATTTGACCATGTGACTACTCAATCAACTCCAGTGGCTTCCTATTGCCTCTAGGACAACTAAAATGAAATTACCCATTTTTGGGTGTAAAAGTTTCTCAACCTATCTGCTCCTATCTTTCCAGCCTTGCTGGACATTACTCCCTCTACTACACTTGTCCCATATAACCCTTCTCTTCTTTAAACTCAGTCCAAGCCTTTCCTTATCCCCTCAACTTTTATTGCTCTCCTTCTCCAACTGGTTTTTTTTTAATGACTGTGTATATATTTATATTTATTCACTTTATATACTTATTCACTTCATTAGAATGTAAGCTCACTGAAGAATAGGTAGTATTTCATTCTTTGTGCTTGTATCCCCGGTACTTAAAATATTACAAAGACTTAAGAAATACTTGTTGGGTGGAGTGACCATTGGCCACCTTTTCCAGTATAACACCCCCTGACCACCTGGGTTAGGAGAAGGAGCAGTCATTGTTCTTGCTCCTCACTGCTCTCTCTCTTTCTCTCTCTTTCTTTCTCTCTCTTTCTCTCTCTCTCCATTCCTTACCAATTTCTTCTTTGAATATCATGTCATGTAGTTACATTATCCAGATCCTGGTGACTATTACCTACTGTCTGCCTAGTCCTTCGCCTTTCTACGTCAAGAAGTTCAGTACCTGACTCAAAATCTTTCTCTACATTTTCATCCTTGCCCTTATACTTGGGGATTTCAAATAAAATGTTGATCTTACTCAAGTATCTTTGACTCTGCTTTAGTTCATCAGACACAACTGACATGATCTATACTTTCATTCCACCTCAGTTTGATACAAAGAGGGGCCTTCCTCTGTTTTCATTATCACTCCACCAATTATTCCTTATCCACAATCAATAACTCTAAAATTCCTTTAAGTGATCATAACCTCTTAGTCTTCCATTTTTCCCAGGGCCTCTCTCATCCTAAACATGCATTCCATCTTCACTAAAAACATCAATCATTTCATATATACAATTCTCTTCCCATCACACTCTGACACCCACATACCCACATCCATACCTATACCCACACCCATCTCCATTCCCCCCCCCCCCCCGCCCCACACAATTTTCTCAGGCCATTAGCCCTGCACTGGACTAATTTTCTTTCTTTCAAATTCTTAGCTACTCCAGATTTACACTGTCTTCTATTTTGAATCCTATTCATCAGTTTTCTATTGGTACTCATTTCTTTACCAGTTTAAACCTTGAATTACTCCCACCATCTGAGCTCTGCCACTGATCACATAGTGGTCAATATGATTGGGTGGGGTTTGGTGGCATAGCCTGTAATCCTGGCTACCACAGAGATTGACACTGGTTGTTCTCTTGAAGTAGAGAGCTCTGAACTACAGTAGGCTAAGATTTTTGGATGTTTGTACTAAGTACAGTGCCAATATGGTGAGTCTCAATGATGGAGGGGACATCAGTAAACTTAAGGAAGGGAAAACCATCCTATCTTGGAAACAAAGCAAGTCAAAACTCCCATGCTAATCATGGGATTGGTAGTCATATTGTACCCCATGGGAGGCTTCTGAACTTCCAGCCTGAATGAGATCTAGTCTTAAAAAATAAACACGCGTATACACATGTACCCAGAAGCACAACTAGAAAAAGCAACACAACTCTGCTGCTTGTAAAATAAATTTATGTTATACAATCTCAACTCACTCGTCTTTTTACTCTTCTTTGATACTCTTTATCACTCTCTGAACAGTAGTTGTTCCAAATTTTATTTTCCTTCCTCAAGGAACACCATCCCTACCTCTTCTCTCTCAAGTAGAGAACTTTGCTGAAAAAATTGAAGCCATTCATTTCAG
This sequence comes from Pseudochirops cupreus, assembly GCA_028627135.1. Classification (NCBI taxonomy): domain Eukaryota; kingdom Metazoa; phylum Chordata; class Mammalia; order Diprotodontia; family Pseudocheiridae; genus Pseudochirops; species Pseudochirops cupreus. The sequence continues at coordinate 272,380,319 of CM053580.1, read as the reverse complement.
GTTCCCTCTCCTTCCCAATTCAAAATTTTAAATCAACTCAGTATAATCCCATACTACCCCCTCCTTTGCTCTAGTCTTGGAGAATGAGGAGGTTCTTCTTAATGTCTTCTACTTTGTGTCTTTTATGCCATCCCTTTCCTTAAAGTTTGCCTCTTTAATTATCCTTAATTATTTTCAATGCTTCTTTATCTACTATTTCTTTCCCTGCAGATTATAAGTATTCATAAATCTAACAAGTTTATTAAAATGTAGGTAGCTTGACTCTACCATGCACTTCAGCAATCTTTCTTGATCTCACCTGCCTTTCATAACTAAACTTCTAGAAAAAGATACCTATACCCATTGCTTGCACTTTTTCATCCCCAGTTTGCATTTCAACCCTTTGCAATCTGATTTACTTCCTTACCAATCAACTGAAACTGTTCTTTCCTAGGTCACCAAGGGTCTTTTCATTGCTAAATCCAGTGCCTTTGTGTTAGTACTCATTCTAACTACATTTGCAATCTTTGACAGAGTTAATCACACACTCACACACACATATATACAAGAAAGATTTTGGGGCAGCTAGGAGGCTGGCCCTGGAGTCAGGAGGACCTGAGTCCAAATTTGACCTCAGACACTTGACATACTTACTAGCTGTGTGACCTTGGGCAAGTCATTTAACCCAGTTTCCCTGCCTTCCCCCCTCCAAAAAGAAAAAAAAAAGACAAAAAAACCCCCGAAAGTTAGTCACTCCCTCCATCCAAATATTCTCTTCTCTGGTTTTTGTATTGTTGGTTTGCTGGTATTGGTCTTCCTCGCTTCTATTTCTTGTACCACAGCTCTATTCAAGTCTCAGTGCACATATCACCTCCTTCCAGGGTCCTTTCTTGATTCTTTAATTTGTTAGTGTAACCCATGCCAAATCCTGTGTATTAATTTTGCACCTGCATGTATTTGTGAACATGTTTTATCCTCCCCAGTAGAACATAAGGTTCTCAAGAGTAGGAACTCTTAGGTTTTCTACCTAATGCTCACAGTCTTGCATAGTCCCTACATACAGTAGGTGTTTAATGTTTGTTTATTACTTGCATGTTGTATTCTACAGTAGAATTTCAATTCACCAAATATTCATTTATGTCCTTTTTGCACCAATCATTGTGCTATAAAATGGGAATACAAAAACAAAAATGAAACATTCCCTGCACTCAAAAGAGCTGCTATTCTTCTAGAAGAAAACAACATCGGCACCAAAATATGCTTTTCAGCTTGTCAACTACAGATAGAATCCCATCAGTTCCCTGGTCCCATAACTACCCACTTCTTCTCTCCTGCTAAATAACTCATGGTCCTTGAGAACAGGGATAGTTATTTTGTTTTGTGTTTTGTTTTGTGTTATCATCATCCTTTCTCATTTTGGTATAGGCCTCCCAGAATGAGTCAAGCCTTCCTCTCCACTGATTCCCCTCAGATGTCCTAGGTGGGAGGAATAAACTCACCTAAAGAGCTAATATAGTGTCTTGAAATATATACATACATATATGTTTACACGTACACACATATATGTGTGCATATGTATGTATATATAGGTATGTTTGTGTGTGTGTGTGTGTGTGTGTGTGTGTGTGTGTGTGTGTATATATATATAAAATTAAAATTTGCACTGTATCAAATAGCAATTAACAGGGAAGTTCCTATAGAAATGGTTTCAAGGTGATATTTCTACCTGCTCAATCATAACTCTGTCAGTAGTTGAATAGGTCCTTGTAAATGTCACAGGACTTCATACTTGTCGTTCCCTATCACAAACTGAAGAGGCAAAAAAAAAAAATAATCCTCAAGGGGAGAGAGATGAACCTTTCCTATCATCAAGAATTAATGGCAGATTAAAAATAATATAAAGCAGCAGGGATAGGCCTAGTTGTACCTATGTTTACAGAGAGTTGTGTGCTCAAGCATATGTGTGTGTGTATATGCATGTGCATGAGTGTGTGTATGTGTGTGTGTGTGTGTGTGTGTGTGTGTGTGTGCATGATCCAAAGAGGAACAACTGAAAAGATCATCTTGTCACTGTAAATAAAAATCACCGACTTGCCCAGGGGACTGTGATCTCAACTACATTCTGGTCGTTCAAGCCAAATAATCACTGTGCTATTATTAATTGTGACCAAAGAATGAGGTTAACTTCAATAGTGAAGTGGAAATAGGTAATCACAACTGATAAGCATTACATTTTTCTCTTTTTATGCATTTCTTCCTGTGTTATTCTTTTATTTTATTTTTTGTGGAAAAGATATTGAAGGCCTTCTCTGATCCATCATTTCACTTTTTCTGCAATTGTCAAAATATCTTTGAAGGAAATATTGCCACTTCAGTTTAATTAAACCAAAATCCATATGCATTGATCCTAAGTGTTGAACACAGAGTTTAAAGTTCTGGAAGGATGGGAGGTCACTGTTACCCCATGTTCTCTGGGGAGATTACAACATCAACCTCTGTTCTTTGAAATGTATTTGCTATGTTGCAGGTTCTACTTTAGGAATCCAGTGGGAAAATGGTCGCATAGCAACATGGGGCTGAGATGGGGTCGTTGTGTGGCTATGATGAAGGAAACTTTATGAAAGGGCTTACCAGGTCCTAACTAGGTCAGCCCGCCTAGATCCCTGGGTACTTGGATTGCTGAGATGGGTGGTTTTGTACCAGCATGAAATTCATCTCATTGACACTTGTGGGCCCCTTGCAGGCACTGAGCTGTATAAACAGTAGGTGCTTAGTAAGTGCTTTTGAAAAGAACAAAGGCTTTTGATTCCATTTTGTCATAGAGTATATAGTACAACCTAGAAATCACTCTTATATTAGTGTTGAGGAGTCTGTTCCAGTTTTGGTGACAATTTATTCAGTTTACGCATATTTACTGTGTGCCTTCTATCTGTAAGGCACTTTGCTAGATGGAGGCATTAGAAAAACTGAGAGAATACAAGCTGTCCTCTCAAGGAGTTTACAAACCAGTGTGTCTGTTACACACTGTGGAGGGCAGTGTGAGTACTAGGAGTTCTCCAGCGGGTTAGGACACCTTGGATTTGTACCATAGGCCTGGTTTATACACAGCTAACTGTACTCTGGAAGTCTCAGCAAGTAATACATTACATTTATATTCCTTGTCTAGCTTGATCTTCTGTCTGTTGGAACTCAGCTCTAACATACAGATACCCTGACCTTTCCAATCATCAGCTCCTCCTTTGAATATTGTACATTTCTGGACCTTAAAGTGTTCTATTCCTGTTTAGCCTCTAAACTTGGAATTACTTCTCTCAAATCCTGCTTGCAATTGATGAATTGTGTTCCCAGAGTTTGGTCATATACATCTTCCCTTCAGAGTTCTAGAGGTATCCCTGAGGGATTAGAATACGTTCCTTTAATGTTATCAGCTTGAATACTCATTCCAGCATGTTCTTTCTGACAGTGATTAGTGCCTCAGTTTCATTTAACCAAATGACAACCTTTTATAAAAGGATATTTACTGTGGAACATGTAACAAGATTTCCCCTAACGTCTGGGGGCACACTCTCTCCTATACCACATCAGTCCCTGATAGAGAGTAAGCTCAATCTTAGAGCAGCTTCTCCATAGCATCACCCCATCAAATTCACTTCCAAATATAGCACAGCTGAAGAATGGATGAATCTGCATTTCTGCTATCACTGGACTAGGTCAGGTGAGTCATTTTATATGTCTTTGTTGGCTACCTCTCTTGTGGTTGGTCTCTCACAAACCTCATCATGAGCTCAAGCTCCTGGACTTCTGGCATAAGTTAACAAGGTTGTAGTCACTGTCTATACTCCTTCACTTTAAGGCATAGATGCAAGAGAGAAAAAAGCAACAGCAGGGCTGTGTATTTATGGATCACTTTGAGGTCATTGAAGGTTAATGACAATATTTACCTCCTTTGAACACAGCATTGGGAAGAGGAAGAGCCTTCACTTTGGCTTGGTTAATGTCTTTTGAATTCAGCCCAGTTCTAGCTCAGCAGCCAATCATTAGTCCGTCTCTTCTCCACATAGTTAGAAGTTACATTCTCCAAATCAGGGAATTAGGGCCCTTGTCCTCATGGCTTTCCAGAATCAGGCTCCTACATCACTTCCACAAGAGTAGGAAGCAGGCAGAGTATACTGTACATACCCCGAGGGTGGAGCTCAATTGTATAGACTCTCTGTAACATCTGACACCTTCTACCTCTGGCCTTTTCTAGTGAATTGATCTGTCACCTTGGTATGGACAGAATTGCTCCTTGTATCCCAACTTCACCTGTACATGAAGTCTCAATTATTATTATTATCTCTTAATTCTAGGAAAAGGTTATAGGAGCGGTAGGACCTTACAAGGGAAGGGACCCTAGATACCATCTAGCCCAACCATCCCATTATACAAATAAGGGAACAGTGGCTCTGAGAGGTTGATTTACTTGCCTGAGATCACATTGGTGGCAAATGGAAGATTTCTGGTCCCAAGCGTTTGATCCACGTAATGGACTCTCCCAATCATATATATTTCTTACCCTGGCTTAGACTTTATTCAGGTGCTGGGCTATTACATACAGTTTAATTGGTAAAGAAATGTGCTATCAGACAAATAGCATTTAATAAGCATCTGCTAGGTGCCAGGCACTATATTAAGTTCTAAGGATACAAAGAAAAGCAAAAACAAAACCCAAAACAAAAACCATCACAAGAAAAAAAATTCTCAAAGAATTCACAGTCTAATCAGGGAGATAACATGAAAAACAAAAATAATTATGATATGGAAAAGTAAGATAAATATTAAGGACATGTACAAATTATTCTATGTCTAGACTACCTTGCTCCTCCTAAAATGGGTACTTATGGGGGTGGGGGGAAAAAGACTTATTCTGGAGGGACAGAAAAAGAGAAAGGAAAATTCATCCAACCCCTGCAACCTACTGATCACTACAACTGAGTCAAGTTTGGGAGCAAAGGAACCCAGTCACAGTGTCAGGAACTTGGAAACTAGGGGTGGGGGTAGGTGGCTCTGTTCAATGCATATTCTTTACCACAAACATTGAAGTAACATTTCCACTATTCTTTATCCCAAATCCCATTTCAACTCTTAAGCTTCTGCTTAATAAAGTGATTGACTGGGTCTTATGTTTCTTTTGAATATTCCTTGCTAAAGTGCTGGACACATATTTGGTGCCCAACTAATACTTATTGACTTCTGAAACCCAAAGGCTGTGACTTCTGGGAGTAGAAGAAGGGGAGATTTAAGGCAATGATCTGGATTGTTCAGACTGCTAGTGAGGAAAAAAAAAGATGACTTTTTGGTGAATTTTCCAATTTTCCAATTCAGTAATTATCTTCACCAGATAATTGCTTCCATATTACCCTGCTTGTATAGATACATCCTAACAGCACTTTGCTTCGCAGTCTATAGCAGGATCATTTTTGTTTCTCCAGTATGAGGGTAAGTTCTGAACCTGGGAAAAGTGGTAGGTGTATTTTCCCTCATCCTAAGGACCGCTAATACCTAGGAAATTGAGGGTTCAATTTTCATTTCAATTCCACTCAGCTTCAAACGCACTAGGATTCAGTGTGATGGTATTGGGGATGATTATCATTTGCTCCATGTTTCCCCCTCCCTCAGTTTTCAATAAATATCTAAAAGTTATCCAAATTCCACTTGTACTTTACCACCACAACAGGTAGGAATAACATTGAAATAGATATTTATTCAGGACAGACTTGAAAAATACAGCTTTTCAATTCAATTCTATACCTCAGCATTCATTTGAGAATGAATTCATTCATGATTCCCATCAGAGAAGTCTGAGCAAAAAGCTCCTCTAAGACCTACACCTCTAAAGTGAGGAAAAGGATCTTCTCTTCTTACAATCTGAAAAAAATGAGTGGAAACTTCAGTGCAGCCATCCTTGAAGACTGCTGGGATCACACTGTTCTAGCTCACCTTTTTCATCTCAGCAGCTATTTCTTCTTGCTCTAGGGAGGATTGGTATCTGGGGATTCAGAAACACCTTAGCAGTTTTGAATGCTGTCATTGTCTTTCTAGATGCACTACCTCAGACTCAGGATGTTGGCTTCTCTCTAGTTAGGGGTCAGTATATATAGCTTGACTGAACCTCAGTTTCCATCTTGTTCCATTGATCCTTATCAACATTATGAGACTTTTGGGTTTCTGAACACTGCCACTGTAGTCTCAGTCAAGCTCTTGGTCTCTCCACATGATCCCTGAGGCCCCTGACAAGAAATTTTTTTAAAATTTCTCCTTTCAGAGACCCACAGATGAGCCAAAATCTGATTTTTCCAGGTAATAACTTCAGTAGAAAAGAGACAAGAGATAAAGTGTGATTATTAAGGAGTCCCTAAAATTAAACTTGGTCCATATAAATGAAGAGCTTTTGTTTTGGGGTCATGAGTTTTAGAAAAATTCTCTAATTTGACCAATTCACATTAAATGTATAAATAATACCCCAGTCCCTCAAGGGGCATTGTTATTACACACACACACACACACACACACACACACACACACACACACACATACACACATGTATGTATTTGTATATATGTATATGTTTCTTTTATATGCTGTCTCTCCAAATGGAATGTATTGCAAGCTTCCTGATGGCAAGAGCTGGCTTTTTTTTTCCTTTTTTTTGTATCTCTAGGACCTGGTACATAGTAATAATAGGTAATTAACAAGTATCTGTTGTTCAGTTGATTGATTTTCACCATCTCCATTGCCCGTATGACACATTTTTTCTTCCTCCAGATACATAGGAAGAAGGAAACCACAAGGATTCAAGTTCTTGGAATTTACTCAATGAGTTTCATCTTCTTGGTACAAGCATTTTGGGAAACACAGGGTATTCATATCAAATATTACATGTTAAAAAATTTACAAACACTATTTGTTAACTCCTTAGGTATTAGACAGTCAGACTCCAGGACCAAATGAGGACTCTTTTATTTTTTTCTCTTCTCTTCTTCCACACCACGAACCAGCACATGTTCTGATCATAACAGAAATTTGTCCTGGTCAAAGGATATAAACCCTTCCTTTTGGATTGGACCTGTAGATAAGTCCCAAATTAACTTCATTTTGTTCCTCTACTGCTTGCCCAATTTGGGGTTTTGGGCATTAAGTCTATCATGCCAATCTACTCCTAATACACAGTTCTTCCTCTGGGCACTTGCCTATAGATCAAATTAGAAATGTGAGCTAGAAATATGATTCATTTTAGTTCTCCATTAATTTTTTTGGAGGGGGGAAAGCAAGACAATCAGGGTTAAGTGACTTGCCCAAGGTCCACAGCTAGTAAGTGTGTGAAGTGTCTGAGGCCAAATTTGAACTCAGGTCCTCCTGACTCCAGGACTGGTGTTCTATTCACTGTACCACCTAGCTGCCCCGCCATCATTTTTTAAATCTCTAATTAACCTAGAATTCTTAGTTGTTGTTGGAGTAGTTATGGGGGAAGCTGAACTGTACTGTTTCCTCCTACCCTGACATTTTTTTCAGGTATTCCACATCATCAATTTTTGTAAAAGTGTCATATGATGTTGAGAAATTAGTTTTGCTGCTCCTGTTTAGAAGACAGCAGGCAATTTTTAGCTCTTAATTCTCTCAACGACTCATTTAACTCTTATTTCATTTTCTCTTTTAATGTTTGATTTGTTCAATTCTGATAGAGGAATATCAGACTCTCCCACTATTATTTTGTTAATAGCTCTTTATTTTTTTTAAGTGGTTAATTTTTTCTTTGTGAATTAAGATGCTATATGACCTGGAATGTATCAGTTTATTATTGATACTAGTCTGCTGTCTATGGTTCCGATAAATGTAATCTCCTTGCTCGATTTTGCTTATGTAGCTACTTTTAATTTATTTTTTGCTTTGTCTAATTGTAATTCTACTTTACTGGGCTCACATGATGCATAGAACATTTTATTTTAGTTTCTCATTTAAATTCTGTATATGTCTTTGGGTTTTTTTTTTTTAATATTTCCTCCTAGTAACCACACTTTGGAAGAGAAGCATCTTTTCCAAACATATTTCATCCTTCTTGACTTTCAGTAGCCAGTAATCTGGGAGACAGCTGCAGTCACCAGAAACAATAAGAGGAGTAACCTGTGTTTATTCAGCAAGGTTCCGGGTACCGTAATTATATCCATGGGAGGTACCCTTTACAGGTCCCTAAGCATAGTTAATCTCATTAAGTTGATTGACAAACTCATCCAATTGCTCCTCTGGAATCAACTTAGCTCTGTCATTATACTAGAAGGAACAGCTTAGGAAATATTATCAGAATGATGATAGGGCATTTTAATTTCCCTTACAGGCACAAATTTTTTTTTTATTAGAGCACCTTTGTCAACTGTATCTAAGACCTCAGGGAGTTTGTAACCTGATTTAAAACCCAAAACTTCTCCAGGAACACATAGGACACATAAATATAGGGAACACTTCTTGGGAACAATACAATCCCATGACTTAATTGACTCTCAAAGTAGTCTCTGGATTCTATTTTTTTTCCTTTATCAGGGCAATGTGGGTATTTATAAACATCAAGCAAAGAAGATTTGCTTCTTTTTACTTTTAAATGATGGATACATTCACCTCCATAATGAGGAAAGAATGGTGCTCTCCATAGGGTAATGGGTAACAGTTGTTGCCTTCTGTATCTCCAAGCTCAACCTTCTGTCTTCCTTCATAATATCAATATTTGTTGCTGCTACTGTTTATTATGATAAAACATTGATGATTCTGTACTAGGCTGTGTCACCACAACTGGTGAACAAACTTCCTATGCACTATATGTGAATTTGACATTTGACAAAAATGTGTTAAGTTAGCTTTTATTGGTGGCATTGGCCATTGAAACCAGAGTCCATATGAGCCAATCATAGAAAGCAGTGTTATTAACCATCTCTAACTTGGAAAGTCATTGAACATAAGTAAAACCAGACCTCATTGGGAAGCCTTCCTAAAGTAGCAAGACAAGGGTTTAGGGGGAAATAGACCTCTCTCTGGCACTCAACCAACAGAGAATATACAAAGTAGGACTTATACGCTATTAGGATGATAATTGCTTATAGAACTGCTAGAGCATGGCATCATTTCAAACTAGTCCACCTGAGAAATTCAACTTCAGTAAGCCCGAAGAGTGACTGAAATAAATTAGGTGATTGGAAAGATTCAGAATTGCATCAAGCTGAGAGAGCAAAGGGAAGGGAATCAGATAAATACATTAACACACACAGTGACGGATGAGGCAGATGACATTTTATGCTCCTTTAAACTGACTGATGAAGATCAGACAAATTAGAAATAGCTGTGGACAAGTTCAAGACGTCTTTCTAGTGTGTACTAAAAAGAAATCTCAAGAAGTATAGATTTGTGGTTTCTAGAGAGAATGGACAAAGGGGTAATAGAATTAATTACCCAAGATCTCCCTTTTGTTTTGTCTTTCTTCTATGTTCCTTAAAAAGAGATCCTTGGCTTTGTGTTATATCGCAAAATTTGTGACTGAGACAATATCTATGTCATGATAAACTAGTATTTTTATAATTAATTGTGGCATGTTGGCACAGACTTTAGTTCTTTCTTAGCCTGGAGTAAAATGGAGACTCTAATTAGTCAAATCATGTGAGACAAATTTTTTTCAAAAGTCCATGCTTTCACTAATATTATCTATACTTGTTCCACATCTATTATATAGCTAAAAGAACATGGTTAGCATTCAGAAAAGAGAATAACAATTAGCAAATACATGTTTGAAAATTCTGTCAACTCTTTTATTTTCAGTGCTAACTCTTAGTTTGTTCGATCTTGACAAAATCTCTGCCAGCCATCCTTTCTGCACTGCTCAGGCTGTCATCATCTAGTCCCAGGCATCATCACCTCCTCCTTATAGTATTTTAGTAGCTAACCAATCCTAATTGTTGAAATCTTCCATCATGGCCCACCTCAGGTTCCAACCCTTCTCTGAATTCTTCCTTGAGTGCCCTTATTAACAGTAGTATGTTCTTCCTCAAATTTTCTTCAAACACATTTTCTGATTGTAAACTATCTCACAACATATCTATCTGTATAGATGTATTATTTTCATTCCCTATTGATTGTTACATCTTCAAAGGCTGATCCTCGGTTTTACTTCTGTTTTCCTAAAAGCAAGCACAGTACTTTGTGTATAACAGGCATTCAGTAGGCAGTGAACTGAATTGAATTGAAGTAAGCCCTTCCATTTTGGTTAGAATGTCAGAACATGGAAGTGTTTATTGGCAGGAAATGTAGGATTATGGAATTCAAAGATTCTCAAAGGACATAAACATATGCCTCTGTTTATTAATATTGTTAAGATAGAATATTTTCAAACCAGCAAGTAATCAGCTCACATATTTTCTAAAGGTAGACAGGTGAGACATTCTTGTAACAAGCAAATCTGATTCTCTTCTCTGTCAAAATGTTTGCTTCTAAGCATCCACGTGTCTTCTCTTCCCAGAGTTCTGGAGGGTGGTGACTGAGAGAAATGGTGCTAAAATGAGTGGATGATACCTCTGACACACATTGGACTGACCAAGGAAAACTTCTGGAGATACAGCAATTTTGGAAAACCATTTGAAAGCAAGATAGTGCCTCAAATTGAGAAGAAAATTAAATTTTAAAAAAGGAAATGACATTGTTATGTTTTCCTCCCTGGGTCCTTATGCTATAGCTAAATCACTTTGGTTATTAACAGTGATATATACATATATAATATATATATATATATATATGTATATATATATATATATATACAACAGTGATAAGGAACCTAACCCTGATGGATCTTTAGAGACTTCAAATTAATTATATAATGAACAGGTAGTCAACAACATGTTTAAAGATTCATTATGTTAGAAACTGAGTACAAGATCACAAATGGGCAGTATTAGAGTCACAAATTATCCCTAGTGGCAGAGGTTCTCCTGTTTGTGGGCAAACAAACAAAACCAAAACCAGAGTCCCTACTTACAATGTTTTTTTTAGTCATTTTTTAGTCATGTCTTATTCTTTGTGACCCTGTTTGGGGTTTTCTTGGTAAAGACACTGTAGTGCTTTGCCATTTTCTTCTCTGGCTCATTTTACAGATGAAGAAATTGAGACTTGCCCAGGATCACACATCTAGTAAGTTTCTGAAGCTACATTTGAACTCAGGTTTTCCTGATTTCAGCCCTGAACTCTATTTCCTGTGTCATCCAGCTGCCCCACTTGTTAAAGAACAAACTAGCCATATTTCTATAATGCCTTACAATTTGCTTAAGAATTATCATTTCCTTTTTTTTATAGTTGAGACTGGTTCAGAGAATTAAATGATCCTCTAATTTACATAGCTAGTATGAATGTAAAAGCATTTAAGTGCCTTGTATGTCAAACACTGTGATTGTTCTGGGTATATGAATACCTAAGTAGTCTAAGACCCCATTCTCACGGAGGAGACAACAAATAGAAAGAAGAGATAGTCAGAGAAGAGAGTAATTGCCATGGGACTCACAGCAACAGTGATTGGAGCCACAGAACAGTTGATTGCCATACCTTTTAAAACAACATAATATTCATTTGACTATTGCTCCCTTGGAACAAAGCAGGGGTATATATTTCCTAGTAGAGAAGATGGCAATAAATCTGAGATGAAAGAATGTGAGGCATAGTTTGGGGTTGGCTGGTTATAGGTGAGTTTGTGGTCATTTGTTTTTTAATCACTACAGTTTAGCTCGATGTTGTAATTCCAAACTCTAGTAGAAAATTCATGCATGAAGTTAAGCATGAGCTTTGGAAGTCTTGTTTGGAGGGAGTTGTTCCAGGTAAGAAAATGGGAGCAGAATTCAGTTAGCAAGCACTTATTAAATTCTTTCTAAGTGCCAGGCATTGGGCTAAGCCCTAGAATTAGGACTGTTGTATTCAAGGTCAGTATCATTACTGTTGTACTTGTCACTGAATATCAGTTTAATCAAATCTCTAGAGCCCACAATTTTTGATTAATATATTAAGCAAAATAAATAAATTAAATCAAATTAATAGACAATTAAGAGTCCAGAAAGGTTTAACATGGTCTAGATTTCATTAAGACAATCCTTATATCCCTAAGTAATTTATCCAGTCTTATATTCCTCTGCTGTCCCATATGAACTCTTCTTTCTACCTAAACTGACCTAAGGAACTCTCCAAAACCAGTTTGGTCCCTTTGATCCCACCAAATGCTCATTTGGAAGGTGTGCCTTTTCTTTACCTATCCAAAGCCTTTCCGTCCTTCATGACCCAGATGGAGTAACTTAAAATTCCTTTTGACTAGCTCAACCCAGAGCAGTATCCTTTGAATTGCTACAGTCCTTCATATTTTTTTTTTGCTCAATTGGCATTTGTATATCATTTCCCAACCTAAATTACAAACTCTGACTTCTGGGTCAGTATTCCTTACTCTTTTGTATTTATCTCAACGTCTATCTAAACGTTTCATCTAACAGGCAAATAGGCCCTTGCCACAACTTAACTGAATCATAGCACTAAGCCTTCTCTCAAATTTTCTCCCTCCTACAAACCATACTTCATATTGTTGGAGGACAGGGATTCTTTTACCTGACATTCAAGACCCTCCAAAATATGGTACCAACCTATTTTTTTTTTTGCCTTAATTCATATGATCCTTCTTTCTTTCCTCACATTTTATGGTTTCTCCAAACTGGACTATTCATTATTTTCTGTAACTGTCCTATTTTTTTTTCACCTTTAGACATCTTTTTACCTTATTTCCTTTGACAATGTTGCTAACTTGCTTTTAAAGGCCTGGATTAAATACCACCTCATTGGGGAAGCCTTCACTGATTCTTCCTATTATTGATGACTTTTCCATCTTCAGAAGTCAGACAATTCTTTGATTGTAGTTCTCCCATGCACATAGTATCCCATGAATCCCTTTCTCTCTCAGAAAGCCATCCCACATGGCATATAGTATTTTTTTAGAAAGAAAAAAAAACAACTGCACAACTGACTGATGCATTGACAAAGTCTGAAAATATGTGCAATGTGTCACACCCATGGACTTCTCACTTCCTCTAAGGGTAGGTTGGAAGTGTCTTCTCTTATCTCTTCTTTTCAGTCCCCCTTGATCTGTCTAATTTTGTTACATTTATTTTTTTTTTAATTTTTGGTGTGCCATTGTTCTTTCTATTCACACTGTTATAGTTACTGTGTAAATTGTTTCTTGGCTCTATTTGATTCACTCTGCATTAGTTTCATATATACCTTTCTATGCTTTTATGTAATCATCATACACTTTTCTTATAGCACAGTAATATTCCTTTACATTCATATACTGCAATTGGTTTAGCCATTCCTCAATTGTTAGGCATCTACTTTGTTTCCAATTCTTAGCTATCACAAAAAGTTTTGCTATAAACAGCTATTTCATCTTCTTCCAATTACCAGAAAGGTATCCCATATACTATAGGTTCCTTATAAATGTTTTCCTGAATTGCATTTAGATTATTTTTTTTAAATTAGCAAATATTTATCCTCTCTCCTTCCCAGATCTACTCTTTCCACTTAAAACAAAACATAATAAAACAAAAACCCTTGAAGAAATAGTCAAGTAGAACAAATCTCAACATTTGCCATGTCTAAAAATACATCTCACTCTGCTTATTTAATCCATCACCGCTCTGTTAGGATCTGGGCAGCATTCTTAATCATCAGTCCTCTGGGATCATGGTTGATCACTTAGCTGATCAGAATTCTCATCTTTCATAATAATTTTCATAACGTTTTTGTTAAAGTATAAATTATTCTCCTGGTTCTGCTCACTTCACTTTGCATCAGTTCATAATGAGAATCAAGTGACTCTCTATTCACCCTATCCCTTCTTCACTTGTACAGACTTCTTTCACTTGTCATCACATGAGAAAGTAAGTTCTACTTCCATTCTTCTCCCTTTACTGCCTAGAGTATCCTTTTCTCTCCCCCTTTTCTTCTTTTTCAAAATCACTGCAACATTACAAAAATCTTTTTCAAATTTTTTCCTCTATCACTCTCATTTCACTTAAAATATCATTTTACATACAGGAAAATCCTTTGGCATAATTTTAGGAATTTTAATTGATCATCTGGACAAGCTTTTCTTTGAGGCTGTGTTATTGGTATTTTAGTTATTTTCCTCTTCTGGCTTTGTGTATTATGCATCCCTGGCATCATAATGGATCTTTGTCTTATTTTTTAATCATTCTTCCAGCTTCTAGCTTCCACCTTCCGGTTTGCTCTCTGTAGGCATATCTTGGAGATAGGACACTAGGATTCTGGTCCTTTCAAGAGACTCCTGCACTGCTACCATGGGCAGTAGATTTTATCTACAATCTACTCTGGGTCACTCAGATCTTGAGCTTCTGGAAATTCAATCTGTGTTCCTGGTCCCTCTGAAATTACCAAGATACTAGCATGGGTCTGAGTCAGAAAATAGTCCTTGGCATTCCTGTATCCCCTAGCTTATGACCTGGGCACTGAGTCTGAGTTTTCCATTCTTTTTTTTTTCTTCAAGCTTTTGGCCTACCTATGGCACAGAGTGCTGAGTCAATGTTCTTGACCCTTCTGGGATACCACATTTTTGGCCCCCAGGAAGACTTCTTGATACTGACATGGGATTGTGAAAGAGTCTGAGATCAGCCCTGGGTGTCTCTGAGATCCTAGTCACTTTGGAGCTCTGGGAACTGTGTCCATGATCCTAGTCCAGCCCTGTTCCACAGTTTCTGCTCTGGTTCCTGGCCTGTAGGTTGAATTTGTGATCTTAGACTACAAAGATGACACTCACTTCAGTTTCTCTTTTAATTTTGCAATCACTGCTTGGTCTGGCATTCTCCTTATATTGTCACTGGAATAGTGATCAGGGAGTTGAGCTGTACTACGTCCTCCTACCATCTGTCATCTTGGCTAGTCTCTCTCATCAAAATGAATTGTATAAAACATGTTGATTTTATTACTGTTGTGAACTTCCAGTGTTATGTTCAAACCACACAAGACTAATAAGTCTGGAACACCTAAAGAATCTTAATTACTCAGTGAATGTGGTGTTTTAGGGTCCAATTCTCAAAATTAGCTAAGCTGCTGGAAGCAGGAAAAATCACCCAGGATTACATCAAAACATTACACAGCATTTCACAAACACATTTCTAAGACATTAGAGTTAGATTTTAGTCTACAGGAATGTTACCATGGAGCTTCTAAAGAGACCACAGATGCTGAGAGCTCACAAACTAGCGAAGTAGTTTGTATTTGTCGACTTCTTGAGAAAACGGAAGGGCAATTACTTTGGACTGTAGGAGTGTAGGAATATAAGCTTGGAGCGCAGTGAGATGGTCTGGATTTGATATGGACAATGTTCAGAATGTTCTCAGACAATATGAAACTCTAGCTAAGGTGAGATTTAAACATACAACTTTCTGACTTTAAGTCCTATGGTCTATTCATTCCACCACTTGGTATATTGTATTACACTATTGTGGGGTAGCATTAAATAGAATACTTAGGTAGGATTTGCTGGTGGATATTAGACTGGCCTTTAATTACTAAAGGATTGAGTCAAGTACAGATAAGCTTCCAGGATTTCTGTAATGGAGAGTGCAGGACTTATAAATCAAACAAGCAAGGAAGCAATCAATAAGGCTTTATTTAAGGTCCTAATATGTGCCAGGCATTAAGCACAAAAAGATCTGAGTTCAAATTCTAACTTTGACAGTAACTAGTTGTTCAATTCTGGGTAAGTCAAATAATCTCTCTGATCCTCAATTTCCTTATCTGTCAAATAAGCTGGTATAACTAGATGGTTCTGTGATCTCTTCTAGCTATAATTCTATGATGCTGTGACTTGAAATGTATATTTTTATGTTATCTATAATTCTGAAAGATAAATTTCCTTATTTCTGTTTTTTTCCCCTCCTTCTTAACTGCTGACAAGCCAAGAGGCAGCTGCTGGAATCTGTGTTGCATTTTTTTTTTTTGCCTTCCTTGGGCATGTGATGTCCTATGGCTCCCTAACCCTAAGCCCAACCTCACGTAGTAGGACCCTAACTTTCCTATAAGAATTAATTTCATAATAAGATCTTTCAGAAACAGGAATTTTTGCGAAGACCATGCACCCTTTGGTGTGTTTGAGAATCCACACATAGTAACCAGTATTTAGACACTAGGTAGACATAGCAAGGTTTGGAACATAATTTGGGAAGAATATAATAATAGAAAACTCACAGAAGGTCTGGATAGATTGGTATAACATCAGAAGAAACTGTAGGCAGGCAACTGGTAGATTATATTTTGCTTTAGAATGGAAGCTGATAATCTTTGCCCAACTTTAGTGCTGTGAGGAAGTGCCATACATGGCCACAGCACAAAAGAAGTCTTTGTGGAAGATTGGGAAAAAACCAACACAAAACCATGTTTCCCTGAACTCTATCCCACAGGTCAATGTACTAAGAGAGATAGATGGAAACAAAAGGATTGTACTGCAAGAAGAGGAGAGGGGATACAAAATAGGGTAAATTATATCACATGAAGAAATGCAAAAGAACTATTACAGTAGAGTGAATGAAGGGAGGAGGATGAGCATTGTTTGAACATTACACTCATCAAATTTGACTCAAAGAAGAAATAACATACATACTCATCTGGGTATAGATATCTATCTTACCTTAAAGAAGTATGAGTAAGGGGAAAGAAAAGGGAGGGGGTGAATAGAAGACAGGGAAGAAGAAAGGGAAGAAGTTGTAGGGGAAAGAGGAAAGAAAAGGCCAAGGGGCTGATAGAGGAGAGGGCAGATTGAGGGAGGTGGTGGTTAAAACTAAAACATTGATGAGGAGGGACAGAGTAAAAGGAGAGAGAAAAGCATAAACAAGGGGGAGGGATAGGATGGAGGGAAATACACAGATACTAATCATAATCGTGAATGTGAATGAGATGAACTTTCCCATAAAACAGAATAAGATAGCAGAGTGGATTAAAAACCAGAATCTTACAATATGTTGTTTATAAGAAACACATTTGAAGTAGAGAGATACACATAGTGTAAAAGCCAAAGGCTAGAGTAGAAAATATTATGTAGTAAAATACAGTAGGCATAGCAAACCTGATCTCAAATGAACAAAAGCAAAAATAGACTTGATTGAAAGGCATAAGGGAGGAATCTACATTTTGCTAAAAGGTACTAGAAACAATGGGGAAGTATCAATACTAAATATGTATGCACCAAGTGGTATAGTACCCAGATTCCTAGAGAAATTAAGTGATTTATGGAAGAAATAGACAGCAAAACTATACTAGTGTGGGACCACAACCTCTCCCTCTCAGAACTAGATAAATGAAAGCACAAAATAAACAAGAAATAAGTTAAAGAGGGGAATAGAATTTTAGAAAAGTTAGATATGGTAGACCTCTGGAGAAAATGGAATCAGGATAGAAAAGAATATATATTTTTCTCACCAGTGCATGGCACCTACACAAAAGAAGACCATGTATTAGGGCAGCAATTCTCAACCTGTGGGTTGCAACCCCTTTGGGAGTTGAATGACCCTTTCACAGGGGTTGCCTAAGACCATTGGAAAACACATATTTCCGATGGTCTTAGGAACCGAGACACTGCTCCTCTATCTGTCTCCAGACAGGTCCACTCACATGCAGATACACCCACATATGAGTATTAAAAGGTCGCGGCATTAGGAAGGTTGAGAACCATTGTATTAGGGCATAAAAACCTCACAATCAAATGCAGAAAGGCAGAAATATTAAATGAATTCTTTATAGATCAAGATGTAATAAGGATTACATGTAATAAATGACAATGGAAAAACAGACTAAAATTAATTGAAACTAAATAATCTAGTCCTAAAGAATGAGTAGGTCAAACAACAAATCATAGAAATTAACAATATTTTCATACAAGAAAATGACAATAATAAGACAACATACCAAAACTTACAGGATGCAGTCAAAGCAGTTCTTGGGGAAGTTTTATATGTCTAAATGCTTCCATGAAAAAATAGAGAAAGAGAAGATCACTGAATTGGGCATGTAACTAAGAAAAAGCTAGAAAAAGAATAAATTTAAAATCCCCTATTAAATACCAAATTAGAAATTCTGAAACTGAAAGGAGAGATTAATAGAATTGAAACTGAGAAAAGTATTGAACTAATAAATAAAACTTAGAGCTAACTTTATGAAAAAAAATAATAAAATAGATAAAATTTTGGCTAATTTAATTTTAAAAAGAAAGAAAGAAGAAAACCAAATTATCAGTATCAAAAATGAAAAGGGTAAACTCAACACCAATGAAGAGGAAATATAAAAAATAATTAGGAGCTATTTTGTCTAACTGTATGACAATAAATCTGACAATCTTAGTGAAATGGATGAATGTTTACAAAAAAATATAAATTGCCCAGATTAACAGAAGAGAAAATGAAATACTGTAATGAGAATGGGAATTTGAAGATCTTCCCTGCCCCTTAACAGACCTAGGGGGAATTTGAAGACCTTCCCTGCTTGAAAGTAAACTCTGCCCCCTAATAGGCTGAATGTAATCACATGAAATCTGTGGTGGAGGGAATTTGCTGAAGAGTGAAGCAGAGCCCACAGGAAGCTTCCCTGCTGTGAAGATAAACTCTGTCCCCTAATAAGCTAAATATAGTCACATGGATCCTGTGGTAGGAGGAGTTTGCTGAAGGGAAGTAGAACCCACAGCAAGCTGGGAGCCAGAGCCAGTGAGATGGTGGGGCAGAGAGGTACTCAAGGAAGGAGAGAGAGAGGTTTGTGAGTAAATATTTCTCTTTGGTTTGTGGGAAGACTGAAGGATGCTGTGGCTGTCAGTGTCGTGGCTTCTTAATATCTTTGGTACAATGATGGAATCGGCTTACTGGTTTGGGGATTCCATTTTTTGGTGTCTAAATAAATGCTTCAATTCTGTCCTCTATATGGAGAGTTTGGTATATTTTGAGATTGAACATCATGGAATATTTATAGTCACAGTCTTTATCATGATTGTGAGTACTGTAAATATTGCATTGGTACTACAAATATTTACCCCCATTTTTGAAAAAAGGGATTGAAAAAGCTATAAATGAACTGCCTAAGAAAAACCGTTCCAGGGTCAGATGAATTTACAAGTGAATTCCACCAACCATTTAAAGAACAATTAATTCCAATATTTGGTAAACTATTTTGAAACATAGGCAAAGAAGGAGTCCTACCAAATTCTTTTTATGACACAAATGTGGTGCTGATACCTAAACCAGGAAGAGCCAAAACAGAAAAAGAAAAGTATAGAGCTATTTCTCTAATATTGATACAAAAATTTTAAATAAAATGTTAGCAAAGAGATTACACCAACTTATCACCAGGATAATACATTATCACTAGGTGTGATTTATACCAAGAATGCAGCACTGGTTCAATATTAAGAAAATTATCAGCATAATTGATCATATCAATAACAAAAATGATAGGAATCATATGATTTTGTCAATAGTTGCAGAAAAAGCTTTTGACAAAATACAGCACTCATTCCTATTAAAATCACAAAAAAGCATAGGAGTAAAAGGAATTTTTCTTAAAATGATAAATAGTATCTTCTAAAATGATTAAGAAGGCTTATATATAATGGGGATAAGCTAGAAGCATTCCTAGTAAGATCAGCGGTGAAGCAAGGATGTCTGTTATCACCTCTACTATTTATATTGTACCAGAAATGTTAGCCTTAGCAATAAGAGAAGGGGAAAAAAAATGAAGGAATTAGAATAGGCAATGAGGTAACAAAACTATCATTCTTTGTAAATGATATAATGGTATTCTTAGAAAATCCTAGAGAATAAAGTAAAAAAAAAAATCTATTTGAAATAATAAACAATTTTAGTAAAGTTTTAGGATATAAAATACAGCCACAAAATCATTGGTATTTCTGTATATTATTAACAAAACCTAGCAGCAAAAGATAGAGAAATTCCATTTAAAATAACCATAGAAAATGTAAAATATTTGGGAATCTATGTGCCAAGACAAACCCAGGAACTTTATGAACAGAATTACAAAACACTTTTCATACAAATAAAGTCACTTCTAAATAATTGGAAAATATCAATTGCCCATGGGTAGGCCAAGTTAATACAATAAAAAATGACAATTCTACCTAAATTAATTTACTTATTTGCCATACCAATCAAACTACCAAAATAATGTTATAGAGCTAGAAAAATTAATAACAAAATTCATCTGGAAGAACAAAAGCTCAAGAATGTCTAGGGAATTAATGAAAAGTAATGCAAGGGAAGGTAGCTTATCCATACCAGATCTAAAATTCTATTATAAAGTGGCAATCATCAAAACTACACTATTCAATAAGAAATAGAGTGGTAGATCAGGGGAATAGGTCAGTTATATAAGACACAGTAATCAATGACTATAGTAATCTACTGTTTAATAAACCAAAAGATTCCAGTTTCTGGGATAAGAACTCACTCTGACAAAAACTGCTGGTAAAACTAGAAAGTAGCATGGTAGAAAATAGGCATAGTCTACTATATTACACCATGTACCAAGATAAAGTAAAAATGGGTACCTGATTTAATCATGTTTAAGAGAGCAAGGAATAGTTTTCTGGTCATATCTACAGAGAAGGGAAGATTCTTGTTTATGACCAAATAAGAGACAGAGAACATTATGAAATACAAACTAGATAGTTTTGATTACATTAAATTAAAAAGGGTTTGAACAAGCAAAACCAATGCGACCAAAATTAGAAGGAAAGCAGAAAACTAGGGGAAAAAATTACCACCAATGTTTCTAATCAAGGTCTCATTTCTAAAATATATAGAGAACTGAGTCAAATTTATAAGAATACAAGTCATTCTTTAATTGATGAATGGTCGAAGGATATGAACAGGCAATTTTCAGATGAAGAAATTAAAGCTATCTATAGTCATGTGGAAAAAAAAGCTCTAAATCACTACTATTGGATAGAGAAATGCAAATTAAAAGAACTCTGAGATACCATTTTACACCTCTCTAATTGACTAATATGACATAAAAGGAAAATGATAAATGTTGGAAAAGGTATGAGAAAATTGAAATTGCTAGTGCATGGCTGGTGGAGTTGTGAACTGATACAATCATTCTGGAGAACAATTTGTAACTATACCCAAAAGGCTATAAAAATGTACATACCCTGGAGCCAAGATCTTGGAGTAGAAACAGGACTTCTGTGCAGCTCTGGCTTCCACGTCCTCCAATACATGTAAAAAACGACTCTAAACAAACTTTAGAGCTACAAAACCCACAAAGTGACAGAAAGAAACAAATCTCCCACTGAAGGAAGCCTGGCAGGCTGGTAGGAAGGGTCCATCATGCTGGAAGCTGAGGGCAGTCCCACCTGAGTCGTGGTTTTAGCCCCAAGGCAGCCACAACAAGCAGTGGCTAGAGCAGAATTCATGACAGTAAATCACCAGCAGCTGTAGTGGTTTCCAGACTTCTCAATCCATAAACACCAAAGACAAAGTAAAAGGTCAGTGTGAAACTTGGTTGGTCCAGGGTGGGATAGAAGACTGCAATTCAGCTACTACCCCCAGAGTGAGAAGCAGAGGAGACACGGTAGCTGCCACTGCTGCCACATGGCTGCCTCTGGAGCTCTTGGCCTGCAGATTATAGGGGGACCAAGTGACTGTTCAGAGGCTAAGCACTCTTGCTTTGACCTGCTTGGATCCAGATTACAGTCTTGTGTGGTGGTTCTGGGGTATCTGACCAGTGAGCCAGAGTGTGTGGGGTCTGTAGAGAGGGTGCCCATCTAATAGCTCTGGCAGCTGCAAAAACCCAAGTGATTTGGGACATAGCTCTCTCCATTCTGGAAGCAGAGTTCTACTGTGGCAAAGAGCTCAAAAGTCAAGTAATTGGCTGCCAATATGAGCAAGCAACAGAAGCACAAACAGACAATAGAATCCTTTTTGGGGGACAAAAAGGATCAAGACATGGAGCAGGAGAAAGACATCAAAGTCAGAACCCCTACATCAATAGCCTCCAAGAAAAATATGAGCTGGTTACAGGCCATGGAAGAGCTCAAGAAGGATTTTGAAAATCAAGTAAGAGAAGTGGAGGAAAAATTGAGAAGAGAAATGAGAATGATACAAGAAAATCACGAAAAGTGTGTCAACAGCCTGCTAAAAGATGCCCAAAAATACACTGAAGAAAATAATGCCTTAAAAAACAGACTAACTAAAATGGCAAAAGAGGCCCCAAAAAGCCAATGAGGAGAAGAATGCTTTAAAAAGCCAAATTAGCCAGATGGAAAAGAAATTTCAAAAACTCACTGAAGAGAATAACTCCCTGAAAATTAGATTGGAGCAATTGGAAGCTAATGACTTTATGAGAAATCAAGATACTATAAAACAGATCCAAATGAATGAAAAAATAGAAGGCAATGTGAAATATCTCATTGGAAAAACCACTAACCTGCAAAATAGATCCAGGAGAGATCATTTAAAAAATTATTGGACTACTTGAAAGCCATGATTAAAAAAAAAAAAGAACCTAGTAATCATCCTTCAAGAAATTCTCATGGAAAATTGCCCTGACATTCTAGAACCAGAGGGCAAAATAGAATTTGAAAGAATTCACTGATCGCCTCTTGAAAAAGATCCCCAAAAGAAAACCCCTAGAAATATTATAGCCAAATTCCAGAGCTCCCAGGATAAGGAGAAAATACTGTAAGCCGTCAGGAAGAAACAATTTGAGTATTGTGGAAATACAATCAGGATAACACAAGACCTAGCAGCTTCTACAGTACGGGATCGAAGGGCTTGGAATATGAACTTCCAGAGGTTAAAGGAGCTAGGACTAAAACCAAGAATCAACTGGTTGTAATGCTACAGGAAAAAATATGGTCATTCAATGAAATAGAGGATTTTCAAGCATTCTTGATGAAAAAACCTGAGCTGAACAGATAATTTGACTTTCAAATACAAGAAGCAAGAGAAGCATGAGATGGCAAACAGGAAAAATAAATCCTAAGGAACTTATTAAAGTTGAACTATTTATATTCCTGCATGGAAAAACAATAATTGTAACTCATAAGATTTTTCTCAGTATGAAGATAGTTGAAGGTAATATCTGTGTATATATATGTATACATACATACATATACATACATATATATAT
>CM053580.1:272335112-272356596 GCA_028627135.1 Pseudochirops cupreus | reverse complement strand
ATGAGTTGAATATTAAGGGATGATATCTAAAAAATAAAATTAAGAGGTGAGAGAGGAATTTATTGGGAGAAGAAGAAAGGGAATGATAGATTAGATTAGTGATAGATTACTCTTATAAATGAGGCAAGAGAAAACTGTTACAATGGAGGGGAAGTGCAGGAAGGTGAAAGGGAATGGGACAACCCGATTCTCATTGAATTTGGCCTAAGGAGGGAATAACATACATACTCAAAAGTGTATTTTACCCTATAGGAAAATAGGCGTGTAGGGGATAAGAGGGAGGAGGATAGAAGGGAGGGCAGATTGGGAGAGAAGGTAGTTAGAAGCAAACATTTTTGAAAAGGGATAGGGTCAAAGGAAAAAAAATAGAATAAGTGGGGGTGAGATAGGATGGAGGGAAATATAGTTAGTCTTTCACAATATAACTACTATGGAAATGATTTGGGTAACTACACATGTACAATATATATTGAATTGCTTATATTCCCAGAGGGCATGGGTGAGGAGGGAAAAAGGTAAAAAAATCTGGAACTCAAAGTTTTAAAAAAACCAAATGTCTAAAAATTTGGTTTTTTTACATGCAACTGGGAAATAAGATATACAGGTATTAGGGATTAGAAACCCATCTTGCCCTACTAGAATGTTACAGGGGTGAAGGTGGAGGATGTAAGAGAGAACAAATTGGGGGAAGGGGTATTCAGTAGGCTTGCTATTTGGGGGTGGGGGGTAGCGGAAGGATGGTGAGAGAAAAAATTGTAACTCAAAATCTTGTGGAAATGAATGTTGAAAACTAAAAATAAATACATTTTTTAAAAATGTGCATACACTTGATCCAATAATACCACTACTAGGTTGGTATCCTAAAGAGATCATAAAAAATGGAAAAGAACTCATATGTACAAAAATATATTTTTGTGGTGGCCAAGAATTGGAAATTGAGCAGATGTCCATCAATTGGGGAATGACTGAACAAGTTGTGGTATATGAATGTAATGTAATACTAGTGTGCTCTAAGAAATGATGAGCAGGTTGAATTTAGAAAAAACCTGGAAAGACCTACATGAACTGAAACTGAGTGAAGTGAATAGAACTAGGAAAACATCGTACACAATAACAGCAACGTTGTGTGATGATCAACTTTTATAAACTTGGCTCTTCCCAGCAATACAATGGCCTAAGACAATTCCAACAGAGTCAAGATGGAAAATGCTATCCATATACAGAGAAAGAACTATGGAGTCTGAATGCAGATCAAAACATACTATTTTCACATTTTTTGTGTTTTTTTCTTTCTCATGGTTTTTCCCTTTTGTTCTGATTCTTCTTTCACAACACGACTAATGTGGAAATATGTTTAATATAATTGTACATGTATAACCTATATCAGATTGATTGCATTCTTGGCAATCCTTGATTCTTTTCAGAGGCAGAGAACTATAGGTGTGGAACATTGCCTTTAATATCAGACTTTTTTGATATGTTTATTCTTTTTTTTTGAATGACTTGTTTATTTACTTTTAGTTTACAAGATTCAGTTCCACAATCACTTGAGTTTCAGATTTTCTCTCCTTCCTTCCCCCCTTCCCTATGGCGGCATGCAATCATGTATAGGATCTGCAAATGATATGTTTATTCTGTACCTGCTCTGACAGATGCCCAGACTTCACTGGCTTGCTCAGTTGATGTAGCTCTCTGTGTAGTGAGGCCAGGAGACTACTTTGGGGATAACCAGGGTAATATGCAAGAGATGTGCCCTGAAAAGCTAAATGACTTTTCCAGGGTCATTTAGCCAGTAAATTTCTGCAGTGGGCCTTTAATTTCCCACCATGCTATTTTTCCATTATTAAAAATTTCCTTTTAAAAAAGGAGGGAAAATAGTTATAAGCTAGCCTGGAATGTGAATAATGGTATAGCACAGTTTAGTTGTGGTTAGCTCATTCCTTCTCTTCTTATGGTGTCAACAATGTCCTTTGGATTATTGTGAGGTTCAAATGAGGTAATATATGAAAAATGCTTCGCAAACCTTATAGTGCCAGGTAATGTTTTCTCTTATTATTTATGCTGATAAGGCCTTTGTCTTTTGTTCACATAAAATTTAAACTTGCCTCTGTGGGAATAGGCTGGGGTGGATATCCTGGATAAGAAGAAAGCCTATGAGAAAATTTTAAATTAAATTAAATCAATTAAATTAATTTAAAATTTTTAAAATTAAAAAAAAATTTTTTAATGGAGGCAACTGGTCAGCAGCTCTTATGGGAATTCCTTCTATTTTCCCATCAGACGGACAACCATAATCAAAAAAGGGCCATTGGGTGTCTCCTGAGTCTTCACAGGCATTTCCTGTGGAGCAAATTTATATTGATATTAACAGCTTTCCAATGTAGCTTATATACCCTCAGAAAAAAGTTGTCCAAATAAAGCCTCATTAATACCATCAATTATTCCTGCAGGTCCATCTGTCATATGTGACTCACTAGTCTTCCTGTCCTGCCCCATTTTTCAATGAGTCTCTACTGACTAGATGTTTCTGTTACACTCCCTTGTCTGCTTCATTTTCTCACGTCCTACTAGAAAATTCTTGCCTGGGAGTCTTATGGTTCTCTGATTCCTTCCCCTCGCTCTAACTTTTCTGTTACTATGCTGCTGAATTTGCTTTTATCATTCCATTAACTGATCACAGAACTCAACAGTCATGCTATCATTTCAACCAAGTCTTCAGGAACCAAATGACCTACTCTTATTCCTGGTTCAAGTCCTTCCAAATATATTCACCATGACCACCTCATCCCAACCCAGAATCACAATTATCTAAATTTATTGCTATTAATATTACAGACTAAACCTCCTCTGTATTTCTAACACTGGTTTCTATATCCCATTTATGTTGTGACTACTCAGGCATCATAAAGCTGTCACCCCTAAACTGCCCATAGCATCTCATAATGTGCTTCCCTAAGGGGGAACAATCTAGCTAAGAGTAAATCTTTCTGTTTTATTTATCTTGATGCTGCCTAAACCCAATCTGTTGCAAAAGTACAAAATTGTGCTGTTGAGAGCCAAAATATTTGATTTAGCGCTCAAATTATGTGGGGAGCCAAGGAGGCCTGATCCAGGACTCAGATAAAAATCTTGACAGTGTGCTCTAAATGGGACTCTTTGAGATGCAGCTTTTTGTTAAGCTTGCTCCTGAGTCCTTTGAAATGGGTTACACTTAAAAGGATGCTATTTGAGTTTTGAGATCAAAGGCTCTACCCCAAGACTTTAGTCACCTAGATAACAAATCCTTATCAAATTACCCATTCTGTGTTACTTCTAGGATATGACAGGTCAAGATAATGATAAGAAAACTTGAGTCCTTTTCATTTGTCTCATTTACTCTATAAATGATTCTTGTCCCAAGAATCAATAAATGGAGTTCATGGTTCTTCCTTGAACTACCCACATGGCCTAGTCATTTCTTACTCACATCTCTGATTATGCTTACTGCTGGACACTGAACAGCTCACAACATTGTGCCATAAAGGTTACTTCATTCTGGTAGGTCACTCTTTGTTTTCATGGTTCCTTAAATATAAGCAAAAATATAACAGCAGATTCATGGGTCTGGGTGACTGTTGTTTTCCCTAGCCATGATATCATCACCTTCCTATATGGGGACATTTTATTCTCCAGGATGCATTAGGAAAAGGTAGGAGAATTTCTCTTATTTCCTTAAGCTATGGATTCCCAAAGTTTTAAAATGAGATCTAGATTCCTTTCTCTGAAGTTTCATAATCACCAAAAAGGTCGTGGTTTAGCTATCATGGTGAGATAGATAGTCTGATGTTGCCTTAGATACTTGCTTGGCAATCACATCCTATAAGTCACACACATCTTTCTTGAGCCTGTAAATAGCCTACCTTACACAAGGTCAGTGAAACAGAAAAAGAACATTTCTTCAATACAACTATTATATTTCCGAGACTCTCAGAAATAGTCTGTGCTTGATGGGTCATTCTTTTTTTTTTTTTAGATTCTTTTTTTATTTGATTTGTTTATTTACTTTTAGTTTACAAGATTCAGTTCCATAATCTCTTGAGTTTCAAATTTTCTTCCCTCCCTCTCCTCCCCTACCATGGTGGCATGCAATCAAGTGTTGGATCTGCAAATACTTTCAAATTGGACATTAGTCTGGTTGTATAGAAGGGTTATAAACAATGGAGTGAACAATGGGAAAAAAGAAAGAGAACCAAACATGAAAGAGAACGATAGCATGTAGATTGCTTCAGTCTCCATTCAAACTCTGTTCTTTCTAGATCTTTCTCTGAATTTTGATGGGTTATTCTTACAAAACTTCCTTGTTATAATTGTAGCCTAAGTTGTCTCAAAATGGCAGCATCCAAGATTTCCCAGAATGGAAAGCTAATTTCCCAGCAACTTGGGCAGAACCTAGCATAGCCACAGCAAACATGATGCTTTAAGTGAATGGAAAGCATAGAAGTTTTGAGTTATTCCCTGGTTACCTTCCCGTGAATTAATATCCTAAAAGACTCACAGAAACATAATGATGTCGAAGGAGGCACCCCAGAGGGTCCCAAACAATGTAACCCTGCCCATCTCATGACTCAGTGACTAACTGGATCCAAAGTCCTTTCTATTCATAACGGAATCTGCCAAAGGGCTCCACAATAAAGGCCAGTCTTTTCAACTATTTCTCTTAAATGTCTCATCTATGTTCCATTCCTAGATTCTAGTAGTAGAGAAGCAAAGCAGGTGTGATCACATTTATTGACCCTTCTAACCAGATGGCCATATGAGCAAGCTGTTGCTGACTGTTGCTTTCCCTAGCCATGGTATCATCACCTTCCTATATGGAAACATTTTGTTCTCCAGGATTCATTGGGAAAAGGTAGGAAAATTTCTCTTATTTCCTTAAGCTATGGATTCCCAAATTTTAAAAATGAAATCTAGATTCCTTTCTCTGAAGTTTCATAATCACCAAAAAGGCCATGGAGGCAGTTTACCTTAAATTCCTTACCCAGGGAAGGGGTTATAACAACACTTGAAGATCAATAAAGCTTAGAGATTCGCTAGTAAAATTTTTGGGATTAATTGGCCAGAGATTTAGACTTGGTTATTTTATCCAACTGCAAACTGTGAGTAAAGGAGAAGAGAAAAAATGGTTGCAGGAGAAACTGAACAACAAGACATCATTTACATTATGTATTTGGTGACAATCTGATGTTGCTGCATGATATTCATGTTGGCTTTCAGGGAAAAAAAAACAGAAAATGGAAGAGAGAGTGGAGACTGATAAAGCCTGTTTCTCTAACCAAGGAGTTTGACCCTTGTGTTGTGTATGTCTGTGCAAGATAGGGAAACATGGACTCAAATGTCATGGAAAAGTTAGGTTCTCTCAGCTGGGGAGGTCATTAGGAAGTCACTTCTTTGTTCTCTATTGAACATCCTGTAGATGACCAGCTCTGTGGGAAAGTGGACATTTGATTGTATTGTTGAAATATAGACCTGGGAGCTGGAACTCCAGCAAAACCACTGCGGATCAGGATTGATAATTGCTTCCAGAGGGGCCTGCTCTTCTCAACTGAAATAGAAGACTGTGCCAAGCACTTAGAGTCAAAGGTTGAACATACTATGTTATCGGTACTAGTGCCCATTATTTCAGATAAATGGGAAAACCTCTTAACCTGAACCAAGTGTGATACAAGGTAAGTGATCAAAGATGAACCTGACTTGGGACTCTCACTGTAATACTGATATTCCGCAGAGTTATCATTCTCTCAGGTAAGACCAATAGAACATTAGGTTGACAGGCCACAATGCATAGTGAGGTCACTTCAGCACTAGGTGAACTGTCTGGATTATTCAAGCTCTAGACTTCCATTTTTCTGAATTTCCTGGGTGGTGTAAATATTTGTTGATTTTAGAGGAAAGGTCATTTGTTTAATCACTGAATCTTAGGGCTCTATTTGACAGATTTTCACTGACAATTCAAGAAGCCATACTTCAATGGCAAATGTGTGTACATATGTGTATGTGCATGTGTGTATATATAAAGATATATACACATGTGTTATGTGTATATATAAATATATATACACATATGTCATGAAAAACATATCTGAATATTCAGTATATTTGAGTGTATGTATATATGTGTATATATTCATATACCTATGTGCATGTATGTGTGTGTATAAATATATATGTATAAAGAGAGAGAGATTCATGTATGTGTGTCTATATATGTATCTATATATGTATGTATATATACACATACAATTTGTGGTCTCTACTTCAATAATGTCATCCTCCCTACACCACATCTTGCTCTTGAATCTCTGATGCCTTACATTTGTGACATCAATCAATTGAACTAAAAAAGTGAAAAATGCTTTCCTTTTTTTGTATGAGATTATAAAATACAGAATTATGTAAACTGACAAAGAACTGACCTTAGAGACAGGAATATGTGAATTCAAATCCTTCCTTTAAAATTTTTTTTCCTCCTAATAGTATTTGATTTTTTTCCAAATACATGTAAAAATAGTTTTCAACATTCACTTTTATAAGATTTTGAGTTCCAAATTATTTTCTCCCTCCCTCCCCTCTGCTCTCCTCAAGACAGCACACAATCTGATATAGTCTATACATGTGCAATCATATTAAATATATTTCCCCATTAGTCATGTTGTGAAAGATGAATCAGAACAAAAGGGAAAAAGTCACAAGAAAGAAAAAAACAAAAAAAAGAGAAAATAGTAAGCTTCGATCTGCCTTCAGACTACATTTTCTTTCTCTGAATGTGGATAGCATTTTCAAACAGTCTTTTGGAATTGTCTTAGATCATTGCATTGCTGAGAAGAGCTAAAGCTGTCAAAATTGGTCATCTTATAATGTTACTGTTACTGTGTACAATGTTTCCTGGTTCTGCTCACTTCACTCAGTATCAGTTCATGTAAGTCTTTCCAGGTTTTTCTGAAGTCCACCTGCTCATCATTTCTTATAGAACAATTACATTCATATACCACAACATGTTCAGCCCTACCCCAAATGATGGGCATCCCCTTAATTTCCATTCAAATCCTTCCTTTTACACATACTGGCTTGGTGACCCAGGACAACTTACCTAACCATTTTTGTGACCTTAGGCAAGGCACTTAAACTCTAATTAAGACCTCATTTCCTTATGTTTAAAATTAGGGGTGGGACTAAATGGCCTTAGATGTCTCTTCAAGCTCTATAAACCTCTCAATGCTCTAGGCAGCTCTCTAAGACTATCGGTTAAGTTGCTAATCTGCAAAATTGGAGAGAGTTTCTACACTGGGAGTTCCCTATACCAAATGACATCAAAAGTCAGCACTGGTTAATTAATTAATCTCTCAAATGATAACAGTCCCAAGTAATGGAAACCCAAGCCCAACACAGTACTCCTTTAAAACACATAAAAAATCAACAAAGTGAACTGACTAATGCCATATGGACATTGCTCAGAGCATGTAGAGCAAGGCAAGGAAGAAGGGCATAATTTGAGGAAATTTATCTGACTTGTTACTAATCATAAATTTTTTTTCCCTCTGCATGCTATGAGTGAGTGGCATGACTCCAAAGTCATAGAAGTGTATATATTTTTCTTTTCCTTAGATATTTTTTCCCCTCAGATCTGGCTGAAATAATTAAATTTGTCAAAATATTTCTGTGCCTTGCTGTGAGTAGTCCCACTGGAGAATGCTCTTCTCTGGACCAAAGTGTATTCTCATAGAGATTTTCTTGGAATGGCTTTATTTTATTACCTTTTTTCCACTCACTTGAAAAAATAGAGGCTGACAAATACAATGATCGCATGTTCTGGAAGGTCAGTGAGATAGGCCTTACACGCCTTTCTCCTCACCACCAAGCCCTGCTTTCTTTATCACCTTTGGAATATAGTGGCTATATATGTTTTCGCAAAATTGACCAGGGCCATAAATAACTTTTGCTTCTCAGTAGAAATGGGTGCCTTGATACTTTCCCATCCTATACACACAACTTCAAAAAGCTGTCTGTGGGATGCTTTCAAAACTCTTTCTGGCTTATTGTAGGCTGCATCCATCTTACTTTGATAAATGATGACAAATCAGCTAAAAAATTTGCCAAATGCTTCAATGGAAAAAAAATCAAACTACTCCTATTATTATTATTATTTTCTCTTTTTGGCTTTTCTGCTTCAGATGTGGGGAATGTGTCATGAGCCTTGCCTGTCGACTTTTCATTCCTGATTTGTTTTCATTAACATTTAACTCCATTGTTCCACTCTTGTCTGATTCTATTTTGCCCTATTCTTTCTGCTTGAATTCAAGCTGTTTGTCAAATGTGGTAATGGGCAGGAAGGCACAGCATGAAGAGTTAGCCTCCTTGTCTTTCAGCATTCTTCCTGGGTTGTAATTTCCCTGGTATTAATGCAACTATACATTTGACTTACAAATTCCAAAGCCCTTCACAAAGGGCAGTGTGATTGCTTGTGTAAATACAGGAGTTCTTTCCAATTGCCTCCTCTTATTTTTTGGTTCCAGTCATCTTCATTTTATGGGCTCAGGTTTGTTCTGAACAAGCAGAACTAGAAAACCTAAGTGTCTTGTTCCTAAGAAGAAGCCATTTGACATTCCATCATTGGCCCCTGCTATAGAACTCAGGGAGTTCAGTAAGAAGCCTGGACAGTGCCTAAAAGGCTTCCAAGGCCTGTGCAATGTCATTTTGCCTTTTCTCTACCATCTCCCAATGGCTTTGTCATTTATATTATTTCTCATGCTGTCATTGTTAGACGTCCATCTCGGATTTTCCTTTTTCAAATCTTTTCAAACAAAAAGAATCACTCAAAATTTAAAGAAATGAAATGGAGGAAGAAGGGAGGGGGAGGCAGTGTGAAGCCAAGTGTTGCTGTGCACAATTCCTGGGTTCTATCTGCACATCTGTAGCTAACACCCTCTTTGGCCTTGTGCAGGTCACTCCAATCCTCCAAGTCTTTGCTTTCCCATCTGTTAAAAAGTGGATAATAATATTTGCCTCACCAGGGTGTATTTATGCTTAATTACTGTAATTGCTTGTAAACAATTTGATATCCTGGGATAAAACATATGACAGAGGAGCAAAAATTAGAGGAGACATTTTAATATCTACCTTTTTTATGACACAATTGACTTTTCTGAGTTCATTTGAATTTGTTTGATATGAAAAGTTTTCCCGCTGGCTTGGAGAGTGGCAAAATAAAAAGGGCTGAAGGTAGAGAGTCAGCTGAGTTGCTTTGCATTTCTAGTACAGCTACCAACTTGTTGTATGGTTTTAGACATGTCAATTTATCCCTCTAGACCCCAATTTTCTTATCTGTCAAAAGATAACGGAACTTTTGCTTCTTCCTACTTGATAACACAATAATAACCATCAACAGATTTAACAGAAAATGCAGCTTTGGATAACATTTTGCTTAGTTTTGCTAAACTGTTTTTCCTTCTTGTTTTTATTTTTCGTTAGATAGCTCTCTAGGAGGGGAAATGGAAATAGAGAAATGCAAATAAAATATAATAATATGCAGTAAGAAGAAGAAATTAAGAAAAGGAAAAGTACATTGCAAAGTTAAAGTTGCTAAATTAAAGCTGTGATGGAACAATTGATAGAATGCTCTCCATTAAATAGTAGAGAGGACATTTGGAAAACTTCCCAAATTTTTCTAGAAATGGATCCTTCCACAGCCCAGGTAACTATTTTTTGGGGGAAGAAAACTTTCCCCCCACACCCCGGGAATTAGTGAGTAATATTCTCTACTTGCCACAGTCCACTTTGACCAGAATTCACATATAAGGTTTGTGTCAATGCTACATACCCTGTCCCCATCAAACATGATTCTCCAACCCACAAGATTTGGCTTCTAAACAGTAAGCAACATAATATTTTTGAGAGATCTTGAGAAGAAACCTATATCCCCTAAATATCTACTTTATGCTCTGGAACCTGAAATTCCCACACATAAAGATTTATGACTTTTGGTTAAAGGATTATGTGTCCGTTGAGTCCATATTCAAATGAAAATGCCCTCCCATTGATAGCAATTAATACCTAGGTGGAAATACACCCATTAGATATACTTAGCCTGACCTTTATGTATTCGAACACAAGACAGATAATTTCTGAATAAAGCAGAAATATTTGAAGCATTGTTGTAAATCTGTTATGAATTCCACGTGTACTGCATAAGACACTAGGATTCTAGAGTATGAAACAAACAAGTTACAGGATTACAGAAATACAATCACAAGGTGTGTCCCAGGTCCCTTATTCTAATCTGTGTCTGACCTGACCGAGAACCTCCTCTATAACAGCCCTGAAATGTGATCCTTCAGTCTTCATTTGAATATGTCTAGTGAGGGAGCACTCAGTAACTCTGCAGGCAGTATATTTCACTTTTGGAGAGCTCTAATTTTAGAGAGATTTTCCTTCCATGATCCTTAGTCTGCCTCTCTGCAACTTGACCCCTTTGAGGTCAAGCAGAATGAATCTTCTCTGTCTTCCATATTTGCCATACAGTTCTCATGTCTTCCCTCACTGTTCTTCCCAGGTTAAACATCCCAAGTCCTTCCATCAGTCTTTAGATAAAAATGAATTCCAGTCACCTTACTAGCCTCATCAGCCTTCTCTGGACATTGCCCAGATTGTCTAAGTCCTCCCTAAATTTCAGTACTCAGTACTGAACATAATAATCAAGATAGGTTAAGACTAGAATAGAATAAAGTGGATCTATCTCATCCCTCATTCTGGACAGCGTTGCTCTCAATGTAGCCTGAAACTGTTATTTTTATGTATTTATTTTTTTACTGTGTCAAAGTGTTGACTTATACTGCTTGTCAACCAAAATCTTTTTCACCTGAACTGTTTTCTACCCATACTATACTTGTGAAACTGACTTTTTAAAAATCAAATGTAGTACTTTATACTTATCTCTATTAAATTTCTTCTTACTCAATTATTCTAACTTGTCAAGTACTTTTTGAATGCTGACTTTGACATCTGGCATGCAAGCAATTCTTCCAATTCATGCCATCTGGGAATAGTATAGACATGTTACG
This sequence comes from Pseudochirops cupreus, assembly GCA_028627135.1. Taxonomy (NCBI): domain Eukaryota; kingdom Metazoa; phylum Chordata; class Mammalia; order Diprotodontia; family Pseudocheiridae; genus Pseudochirops; species Pseudochirops cupreus. Next base: position 272,345,503 of record CM053580.1, on the reverse strand, counting down.
TACACCTTCAAGTCAATGACAAAAATTTTAAACGGCACAGGATCAAGGACAGACCCCTGGGGACACTCCAATGGAGCTTAGTTTATATGTACTCTTTGGTGCTAGTCCATCAACCAATTTTATTTAAATCAAGGAAAAGTAGTCCCAGATATAGGCTAGAGGGAGAAGAAAGTTTATAAAGTTCACAGTTTTGATCACTACCAATTCTGCACCTACCATGTTGAGGAAAGTGACACATTTAGAGGTCGCTTATACCCAACTTGGAATAGACTGTTAGGTCTCTGTATCTAGGAGAATGTGCATGTTGGTATATGAGTAAAAGTGGGCTCTCCCATTTGCTTTCCCTGCCTTTAGCCTAAGGAAAATATCTTTCATTCACTCTGTGTCCTAGGTCAGCTGTTCTCAAACTTTTTGGTTCCAGAAACTCTTTACACTAAAATGTGATTAAGGACCTCAAAGAGGTTTTATATGGGTTATATCTATCAATATTTACCATATTAGAAATTAAAACTGATATTTGAAAAAATCATTAAAAATAAAACAAATCCATGTTTACTAATAAAATAGTAAATCTGTTAATATTTTAAAGAAATTTTTTTCAAAGTAGTAAGAAGATTTATCATTTTACATATTTTTGCAAATCTTTTTAGTGTTTGGCTTAATAGAAGAAAGTAGAATTCTCATTTCTGCTTCTGCCTTAAATCTGTTGTGATATGTTGTGAAGCAGATGAAGAAAATAGGCTTTGCTCAAATACATGGTTGGAAAAGAGAGGATGATTTTTTTAAAATAGGCAAATAATATCTTAGTATTATTATGAAAATAGTTTTTACCTCACAGACCCCCTGAAACCCCAGGGATTCTCAGACCATACTTTAAGAACCACTCCCATAAGATATTGTCTTCAAGGCAGGAAAAGGAGCTGAGATTTGGAAACACAATTACTAGTGATAAAAGTACCTCCCTCTGTGTCCCCTCATGCTACCTCTGCTAGCTTTGCTGGGCCAAGTATGGCTGAGGAGTTCCATGAAAGAACTCCTTTATAGGAATTCTCAGGAAAATTCTCAGGAAAAAAGGAGAGTATTAGAGGCCGTGATGATGTAAAATCCCCCTTCTCTTCTTGCTAGGGAATTCTTTGAAACAAAGTGGATATGAGTTAATTGTGTCAATTACAGGGATTTTATAAATAGTAGGAATTCAATGTAAAAAAAAAATGTTGATGGATGATTCCAAAGTACAACCTTAATCATGCTAGTCACTTCCTACATTATTAAATATGGACTTTTAAACTTGGCATTCAAGGCTTTACATAATCAAATCCCATCTAAGTATCCCTTTTTTATACCTCTACGTAAATCCTCCTTTTCTAACATGAGTGCTCATTCTTTTTGGAATACGTCTTGATTTCTTACCTCATCAACCTTGCTCATGCTATTTACTTTTCCCTTTAGGAATTCTTTCCCTTCTCCTCTTTGAATCTTTGAATTCTGCTCATTCTCCAAGGTAACCTCAAATTCCAACCCTCTCTGAAGCCAACCTGAGCCCACATTGATCTCTCTCCTGGAACTTGACTAGGACTTGTCAGAGTGAAGAGAGCATTAGGCTTGACAGTTTGAAGACTTGGGTTCATGTCTCCTTTGGACATTTACTAATTTTGTGACTGTGAGCAAATCATTTAAGTTCTTACCACCTTGGTTTCTTCATCTATAAAACGGAGATAATAGCACATATACTTTTAATATAGTTATTCGGACTAAATGAGATAACATATAGAAAGCTTTTTGAAAATATTAAAATGTTAACTATTATTATCATAGCCCTGTCTGGGGCTAAATTCGTAATTCTTACTTTTACTGGTAGGTAAGGTCTCCAGAAGGCAACTGATTACTACCCTGTTATAGGTGTATATCTGTGACTATGCTTATAATGTTGTTCATAAATGGCCTCCCTTACATCCTCACCCTGTTGTGCTTTCCATCAACAAATGGACAATCAGACTTAATTAGGTTTTAGAAAAGATGTTTACTAAGATTCGTTAGGCCAGTTAGTATAAATATTACTTGGGGAACACTCTCCCACAAATGCACACAATTTTCATGGGGAGATAGGTATAAAAAAATTACAATGATAGTGAGGGACATATGTAGAACACATTAGGCAAAAGGAAACCTCCCATTACTAGGCCTGAAAATCTTTTTCTACCTTCATTAAGTTCTTCTGAGGTACAGTTCTCTGTTGGCTTTGTAGAGTCTATGGTCAGTACTACTCTTCACCATGAAGCTATAGATGCCTCAGACTTGCCACACATACTTGCAACCACTTCCATTGCTTTTGTCCACTGCTCTCTTGGTGGCCACTACCACTTCAGTCGTTCTGATTTTATGAGACTACTCAATTCCATGAACTTGTAATATTCTCTGTGTATTTTAGAAAATAAATTTGCCTATGATCAAGAAAGACTTAGTACCAAAAAAACTGAGTCAGTCATGTGCACACAGCCCCCATGGCTAGGTGGGAGGCAGAGATGCAACCCCATTGTCACTTAACACTTGTGACCAGCTCAAAGTAGTCCCATCATACCTGCAAGGAAAAGATAGTATAATAGGGGGAGGCTGTTCCTTCTTTATTCTCATTTAATTTTTTATTAGCAAACCCCGATTAAAAAGGTTTTCTAGGTTTTCTAGCTCCTTAACCAATAAGACAACTTTTAGCCATCACATAGTAAAAGTTCCTCAGTTCAATCATGGTCAGAAACAAGTTCCACAGAGTAGACTGAAACCAAGAAAGGAAATACCAGCTCATGCCCTGTATAATTTACAAGGAAGAGAAAGTTCAAACATATTTCCTTAGTTCCATTATTATAACTGTCATCATTGTCATTTTCGTCGTCAGTGTTATCATCATCTTTATATTTATGTATATCCTTAACTAGACTGTAATGTCCTTGATGTAAGGAAGGCACCTTTGGACTCATGATAAAAAATGCTATCCAAACCCAGAGAAAGAACTGATGAAGGCTGAATGCAGATCAAAGCACATTATTTTCACTGCCTTTATTTTTTTGTGTTTTTTCTTTTTCTCTGTTTCTTCTTTTACAACATGACTATCATAGAAATATGGTTTATATGATTACATACACATACACACATATATAATTACTGTGTTAGGGAAAGAGGAGGTATAGATGGGGGGTGAAAATTTGGAACTGAAAATTTTTAAAAAGAATACTAAAAGTTATCATAATACTTATTAGCTGTGTGACCTTGGGCAAGTCTCTTAATCGCAATTGCCCTGCCCTCCCCTTCCAAAAAGAAAAAATAAAACAAAAAAAAACCCAAAACAAAAAAGTTATCTTTATATGCAATTAAAAAAATAAAATACTATTAAAATAGAAAAAAAAACTTTATTTAAAAAAAATGTGGTACCTTTACCTCTTTGCGTTTCTATTTCTCCCGAGTACCTTGTTTCACAACAAGCAGGTTCCTGACTATTGTTGGTTGATTTATTGAATGGTGTTGTCTCTCCAAAATTCTGCTAAAGATTCATCTGCTCCCCAAATTTTCTGAAGCAACCACAGCCCATTCAGTTATTTTATCTCTCCCTCCCCATTTCCTCTCTTCCCCCACTCCCTAATAAACTCATTTGTTTTATCTAAGTGGGCTTCTGAGATGGCTTGTAAATGGGTTTAGTTAGTCCTAAATAAGTAAAATCCCTGGACAAGGTTTCCCCTTCTTCCCCCAATTATAATGTAAGCCTCTTAAGGACAGACACTTTTTATCTTACCCAACAGTACCTAGTAGGGCAATTTTCCTACTGCCAAGTGAGCCCTTATTTATCATTTCTGGATAAAGGATCAAAATAAAGACTGGTGATGTTTTTAAAGAACAACATCTTGGTAAGAAAACCAAAAAGGATTTGAATAAACTTGAGTGAAATTAAACTCTGGCACCTATCATGTACTTTATTGTATGATTGAAAGCTTTTAGATAGAAATAGGCTTGTACAGATAAAACAGTGTATTGATTCTAGTGCTCCACTCCATGGTTTTGCATGCTTCTTCCCTGAGACCATTATCTAAAGCACTGTCTGCAATTAATCTTTAGGCAGCATATAATCAGCCACAGGCTATGGGACTGGAGTTTCAAAGAATCCCTAATATCCTAGTTTGGGATGATCCTGTGGGAGGGACTTGAGTACAATGTTGGTCTACGGGTGAGTTATATATGAAGGAAGGATGTTAGCTACAATGAAGTCCCAAGTGGAGTGGGAGGAGAAGGGAAGGAATGGAGAATAATGCAGAGGATATCAATTATAAATGAATGTATTTCTTTTTAATGTTTCTTTACATGAAGAGAGGGAGGGGGTGGAAGGTGAAAGCATCCAGATGCTAAGCTGCAGTAAAGCATTCCTGGCTGTTAGTTCCAGTAGGTCATTACTGCATTAATTTGGTGTTTAATTAAATGCCTGCGCAACAGACCATTTATTTGTTATCTAATATTAGCTTTAGTTCTTATCAATTAAATGCTAGCTGAGGGCTTGATTCACTTACATTTTATGTCCCCTTATACTCTTTTTTATAAACAACAAAAAAAAAATTAGGACCTCAGTGTGCTACCCAAGATTTACGCACCCAAATTTCACAGTCCACAGAATGTGATATCCAGGAGTTATTGCATGTAAGGAAGAGAAACAAATGAAAATGGGAAGACACAGTTTTGTTCTCAAAAGGTCAGTGCCCACATGAAGGGAACAGCCACTTTCCTTTGCCATCCCTTCCTTATTATGAAGGCAGACGTCTTTCGGGAATGATGGCAATGGTATTTGGGGGAGGGAGGAATCTTCCACTTGTGAGGACCCTCTATCTTTACCTTCTCCTTTCACTCCCACTAAGGACAATTGGCTGGCTACCTGCCCACTGATAAAATCCCCATTCCCCAAAGTGCCCATGAGCTTTCAGTGAGACATGTGGTGTAACCTATGAAATGCAGGTGCTGAAAATGACTCTGGAACTGAAATCAAATAACTTTAGGTCCATAATTCAACTGATAAATTATTTGGGGCAAGGAATTTGGGGAGAGAGTAGACACGGAGAGTAATAATAGTCTAACAGTACGTTGTATTAACTATTCTGTGTTAATCAATTATTCTATGTATATAAACATATAGTTAATATATACATATATGTAAATATATGCATGTTTATTAAATTTACATTCATTCAACATATTTTATATGTAATTGTTGTTTCCCCCATTAGAATGAAAGCTCATTGCAATTAAGGATCATTTTTTTTTTGTACTCATATCTGTAGGACCTGGCTCAAGTAGCTACTTAATAACTACCTATTGATTGATTGATTGATTTTACAATTCTATGAAATTAGTTTTGTCTTGACAGCCCCCTCTTGCTCCAGGCAGAATTTCCCCTAGAGTGGAGGACAGTATCTCACCTGTGGTTCAGAGCATAGGCCATTGTTGCCACGGCAAGCTACCTCTGTTAAGGGGAAGCAAACACGCTACTTCCCAGAAGTCCTCCTTGTTCTTCTCCTTTCCTACCTCCCCATTTACTTGGAGGCTACTTCTATCACGGACGGATAAGGGGTTAGTCTTGTCACAGACAGAGTAGAGGGCTGCTTCTGTGAGTATTTGAGGATTACCAGAAATTCTTCCTCTTTAAAAATCCTCCCAGTAGCTTGTTACAGTACCTGTATTTCCACCATTAATTATATTAATTATGTTCTGCCCCTTGTTAAAATGCGAATACCTATTTAAAAAATTGCTGACATTCATTACGCTTTAAGTTAGCATTTACAATGAATCAGTATAAGCAGTTGCTTTTGTGGGGGGATGATAGCTGCCTGAGAGTAGGGACTTGAAATGGGATGAAGTAATGGTAATGTTTGATACATGGAGAGGAAAGTAAGAGGACCTACAAGATCCAGAGCATGAAGGGATGCCTGGACAGAGGAAAGTAAGAGGACGTACAAGATCCAGAGCATGAAGGGATGCCTGGACAGGGCAAGTCTGAGTCAAGTAGTTGTACTTGAGAACTTTAGACAGACAGGAAGAAACATGAAATTGCTGGGCACTTGTATATAAAACTTATTACTTAAAGGAGAGAGAGGAATATTGAGGATATCTTTTAGCCCTCTCCTATAGTATGTTAGAATATATTGGTTTACTTGCTTAGCTGCTTGTCACAATGGAAGGAATGGGATCAAAGAATCATGTGCTTAGAACAAGAAGGGATCTTAGAAACAATTGAGTCCAAATCCTTTATTTTATGGATGAGAAACTGAGGCACTATGGAGATTAAATGACTTGCTAGGGGTCACAAAGTTAGTAAATGCCTGAGGTAGGATTCAAACTCAGGTCTCCCTGACTGTAAGTCCAGTACTCTATCTGTCACACTACCTACAGACACTTTGGGCTTAAAAAGAGACACAAAATATGTTTCCACGGTAAAGTGGAGGAGAATACAGTATGTTGTGGCAGGTTAGCAGACAACTTTGAGAAAAATAACAGAAACAACTCATTTTTAGTGCTTTAAACTTAACAAAGTGATTTCCTCACAATAATCCAGTGGATTAGAAAATGCAAGTATTACTCACTTAATTTTATAGGTAAAGAGACTGAAGCTAATAAAGTTTAAATGGTAGTCCATGATCATACATCTAGCATGTAATGAAGCTAGAATTCATATTAGAACCATTAGCAGGGCAAGAAGATAGGGGATAGTTTGTTTGAACTGGGAATATAGAGAAGTAATGAAATAAATTCCTCTGTCAGGTGAATGTTTCCTCTCTGTCCTATAGTTCTATACTTAATTAGTAAATTCCTCAATCCCAGCCAGTCATTTTACAAGTATGTGCCCATAATTCTCTTTCCATTGGAATACAGTCAGAGCTACAGAACAACCCTTGTACAGGCTGTTTCTTATTGCTGAGGACCTTATGCCTATCAATTGAAATAGCTACCCTCTTCTCTAGTCACAAGAGAGCTCATTAAGCTGTATATGTTTATTCAGGCATTACCACTTGTAATGGTTTCAGTGACAAAAACCCCATACCGTCATTTGGAAGTACACAGTGTTAAGCATAATAAGTACTTAATACAAGTCTGATACACAGTTGGGTGGACAACCGATAGAGCTTGTCCATCAGTATATACATCATGGACAGATGCTGCAAATGGACAATGAGCTGGGCCCAGAATTGAGGAAGAGGAGAAAAATGGGATGGGTTGCCTTTTAGAAATTGTGTGAGCCTTTTAATGGCTCCAAGGTTTTCCCTGAGACAAAACTCCATTCATCTAATGATAATATTATTCGAGGAACGTTGAGCGGTTCTAAGTCATGTGATATTACAGTCTCCAATGAAATGAAGGCCAGGCTCATCCAAAAGGAAATGGAGATTACACAGGTAGGATGAACAGATTGCGGTACATCATAAATGAAAAAAAAAGTTCAGAAGAAATGGCATAAATGATGTCTAGATGACTAGAAAGAAGGATGTCTTGATGACTAGCAAGAATTATATATAATTCATAAATAACTCATGTTCTTCTCTTGTATTTACCTAACATCAAAAGAAAGACCCAAGTATTTACGGGAGGGCGCAGATAAGAAATACACAGAATTGGTAGGCTTGGTTACTTGAGATTTATATTTTTGGAAGGAGTATTCACATGAATTGTGCAATAGATTCATTGAAATATCAAAGTCTGGGAGCTGAATTGGAGTTTTCTTTTAAAAAGTTTATAAAAATAACGATATGAATATGCATTAAATATACATTGATATATATATATGTATATATATATCTTTCAAGTGATGTATACCCTTTTAACAGTTCAAGCAAAATTATAATGAAATAAAATTCCCCCTTCAATCTTGTCATCCCAACTGTGATTTCCAATTTGCCGTTATGAGTAGCTTTGCAAATAATGGAAGTTATCGATTAAAGCAGCTTTATAACTTTTACTATGATTTCAAGCAATTCCCTCATTTAGATTCTCTTTTGAAAACATTATTAAAAGAGCCAAATATACGCCTATACATTTTCATTTGGATACTTTAAACATCTTTGTACTTTAAACAATTTTAAAGGCATTTTAATACCAAAGTGTTTCATTTAATAGTGACAAGAAAGATCCACTCTTTGTGTATGTATGTGGAATTGCATGGTGTTAGTCCATTTTATGGACCCTTTATATACACTATCATCCGTCCAATACAAATCAATTGCATAGGTGTCAGAAATCCACTTCTACCTAAAATACATAGATATAAGTAAGAGAAGAAAAATATTTGTTTCTAGGGCTGGGTATCAGAGCAATCTTAGTCAGATTTATTATTAGCTAGCTGTGTAGCAAAAAACCAAATTATTTAAGATGTGTCTCAGTTTTCTCATCTTTCAAATGGGGATAAAAGTTACCTTCTTTACATAAAGGAGTTGCTGTGAAGATCCAGTGAAATAGTGAATGACTAAGGGGTTTGACAAATTAAAAGTATTTTTCAAAAGTAAGGAATTTTTTGCCTTTGAATTATCAAAATAATTGCCTCATTTCTTTACTGTCTGTGTAGACTTAACCATCAGCCTTGTTGTTTTCAGCCTAGATGGAGTTTTCACAGATCCTTAAAAAAAAAATTCCTTCTAATGGAAATGCTGCCAGAACCTCAGCCGCAGTGTTGGTAGCAGGTGGTGCTCTGATAATGTCGGCACTAGTTGAGGTACAGTAAAACAGAGTAGCTGAAGACTGCAATCTGAGAGATAACAGGAAATGAAAAATGAGGCAAAGTTGTATCTTCTGTACCCTCATAAAGGCATCTGTGACAAATGGAATAGCAGGCATCGTGCAAACTGCCTCGGTGAGCTATGCAGGCGGCAGCTGTCTTGACAGCAAATATCCACTCTTGGGTTATCTGTTTAAAAAGTAATAAGCAAATGGTGCCTGTGTATGCCTGTAAACGTGTGTCATGGCTAATGACCAAATACAGGTTATTATCTGCTGCAGGGAAGAACAATTAGTAAATGTGTAAGTTTTGTTAGTTTATACTTGACACTGAGGTCTAATTATTTGTTTAACTAGAGACTTCTCTCTTGATGAGAACTGTAAGCACATGCATGCATTTTCTAAGCCCAATTTCCTTTACTGTAATGCAAGATTTGTGAATTCAGCTTCAGAATTTTTAAGACATGTCAACAGGCTTTTTTTTTAAACTGAGGGCCATGATCAAAGGATATATTCTTGAATCTCAGAATTTAGTATAGGCATTATAGCTATTGGACTCTATTTTGTCCTATCCAAAGTGAAATGGAACATTCAAATAAACCTCTGCATAGTTCCAGTAATACCTTCTCTCCCCTGTAACAAACACTTTTGCTTGCAAAATTCTCAGGAAATCATGTTTGAGTTTGCATTTAGAGTACATCAAGAATGTATGTCCCCTGACCCTACTACTTGCTATCAGTGTAGACTTGGGCAAGCCACTTTACTTCTGGGCTCCTCAATTTATTCATCTCTAAAATGAGGAGGTCCAACTGGGTGATCTTGCTGTATGAAACTATACACTGAATTAAAGTAGTGATTCAACTGAATGTTGCTTGGGCAACTCAGTTCTTTTCATTCTATGTGCTTAATGTATAATGTTAAACTGTGTTTCTTTAAGACCGTAACACTCTTGTTCATTTGGGTCACATGTGCATCAGATGTGCAAAGTTCTGCAAGTATGAGAATTTTAACTGTTCTATCTCTTGAGCCTAAGTTCAAACTTCAGAATCATTCATCCTTCTTCATCCAGAGTCTCTTTCCCTTGTGAATTTAGGAGATCTTAGCCCCTATGTCTTCAAGAGAAAATCCTTACTCCAAGTACTTGGAAGTAGGTGGTATTTTTCAGTGTATAAAACTGTGAAATCCTCTGTTCTCTCAAGAATTGTTGTGAGGAAAGTGCTTTGCAAACCTTCAAGGGTTTTTGAGAAAGAATCTAGCCAATAAACCCTAAGTTAACTAAGCAGCTTTTGGTCATCAACATTTACCTTCCTTTGGAGAGGAGATGAAGAGGGAGAGGGAGAAGTAGAGGAAGAAGGGGAGGGAGAGGACAAGCTGAGTCGCCCAACTGGCTGGGTCCCCATTCAGACAGTTCAGCCTACTCACAGGTTGTGTTTATCCTTCATTTTGAAGAGGACCATGATAGATGGGAGACTTTTAAATACCAAACCTTAAACCCATTTCACTCTGGAGCTCATAGATGGGACAACAATAGGTCTTTACCCAGGCTCCACTTAATGGGTATTTTGGGGCCCTCCTGGCTCAGAGGTAATGTAAATAGTAACTGTTTCTCTTTTGGCCAGTAGCCTTGAGGGTCTTCCCCTCCCAGCTTGATTTTTTTTTTT
>CM053580.1:272313423-272334612 GCA_028627135.1 Pseudochirops cupreus | reverse complement strand
ATACATTTTCATCTGATAATATTGTATTCATAACCAAAAAGAAAACATATTTATAATTAACATGAGGCTTCAAGGACTCAACCCAAAATAATTTGATAGCTAAGAGTGGGAATAGTAGGCAGTATGAGAGCCACTGGAGTGATGTCTCTGGTTTTCTTGCCACATCCCAGATAATACTATTTAGGCCGCCTATCATTCTGTGATTGCCCAAGGCCAGCTTGCCCTGGAATTTCAGACAAAGTACTGAATATCATGTTTTGTTATGTTTTGTTTTATTTTCTTTTTAAGGATGTTGGATAAGCTAAAGCAGCAGACAAAGGGGGTTTCACTTCAAAGAATAGCATCCTAAAAATAACAGAAATTTGGGGAGAAATGATAGTAAATCATCCTGTTTTTAGAACTAAACTCCCCATCTCCCAGAAGACTTTTACCCCCTTTGTTAATGGATTAACTCTAATAGACCTACCATAATGTAATAGCAACAATCTTGTTGGGTGGTAAATGCCCAACTCTTTTTGCTAAAGACACTAGGGGAAGGAAATCACGTTCTAAAAAGGAGCCAGCAGTTACACTTGCTAGGCTAAGAATTACAAGGGCTATCAGTCCTCATGCTTCAGGGCAAAAGTTGGTCACCAGCTGAGCTCAGAAAGAGATTTCACTATACCCCCCAGTGCTGATACTGCACAATTAGGTGCATTTCAGCAGAGGGATCTTGAGTCTTTTTTTCCATTTCACATTGGCTATTCTCAAAGGCAAGATACTAGACTAGATAGGTCATTGGTCTGGTACTGCTGGGGCAATTCCCTCATACCAATGGGTTCAAATAACCTTGCTGGGAGATAAATGTGACTCAGAGAGAGTTTTAAGATAAATTCCCCAAAAAGCTGAACATAAAAATCCTTTAGTTCATTTTTGTTGTAAACAGAGAACCAGGATATGTAAAGAAAGGCATCTGTCTCATTGATTTTATTGCCTATCCTAACAGTTATTGAAAAACAAGTCCTGGCCAGGAGGAATGTCTAATCTCCACAAAACCTTTCATATATTCCTCTTCTTTGTTTCACCATTTTGTCTGTGCTTCAGATTCCCCCATCCTATTCTAGGGAAATCTTCTAATCTTCCTGGGCGATACATATCTTTAAATACCTGCTGATAAACAAGATTATATACATGTATACATACATACATATATATGTGTATATATGTACAAGCATATATATACTGTATATGCACATGTATATCTATAGCTACCCCCTTGCCCCAAAGGAGTTGCAGGAGTTGCTGTATGGTCATTCTTCAGTTATATCCAACTCTTTGTGACCCCATTTAGGGTTTTCTTGGCAAAGATACTGAAGTGGTTTGTCCATGTCCTTCTCCAGTTCATTTTACAGATGAGGAAACTGAGTCAAACAGGGTTAAGTGACTTGCCTGGGGTCATACAGCTAGTAAGTGTTTGATGCCATATTTGAATTCTGGAAGATGAGTCTACCTGTCTCCAGACTTGGTGCTCTATTCACTGCACCACCTAGCTAATATACACATGTATGCATGCAGGTATATTTGTATGCATGCATGAATGTACATAGGCACACATATATGTACACACACCTACATACACATATATTCATATACACATGCATTTTAAAAAAACAACGTGACTTAGAGGTATAGATAACTTATCAAATTTGCATAGTACAGAAAGAGCAGACAGCTTACTCACTGAATGACAGATTCAGGATTCAAACACATCTTGACAATGAATTGAATCTAATTGATGGAAATTTAATGGGATATGTGTGTATGTATATATGTGTGTATATATGTGTGTGTTTGTGTGTGTATATATATGCCTGAGTTCATATTATGTTATACTTATGTTCAATCAATTTCACAAATGAATTTTACAATGAGATTATGACTGGGCATTAGTTTATGTGAAACAGATCTTGGGGTTTTAGTGGACAGAAAACTCAATGTGGATCAAGAGTATGATAGCCAAGAAAGCTCCTATCCTCTCAGATGGTATGAAGCGTGGCAAAATACCAAGGACTATGGCAGGCATAATTCTATTCATATTCTTTCCTGGTCAGCTCACATTGAGATCATATGTTCAGCTTGGGGCACTGCATTTTAAGGAGGATACTGATTAGCTGAAGAGTATCTTGAGGAAGGCAACTGCCATAATGAAGGGTGATGGGATCATATTATATGAGGACTGGTAAAAGAACTGGGGATTTTTAACCAGAATACCAGAACACTTAGGGAAGACATTATATCAGTATTCAGGTGAAAGGCTGTCTGTTATATGGAAGAGGGATTAACTTTGCTTGGTTTAGCTCTAGAGGGCAGAATTATAGGTGACATGGAGAATTTTCAAAAAGGCAGATTAAGTTTCAGTTTAAAGAGGGGTAGATAACTTTCATAACAATTAGGGCTATCCAAAAAAGCAGAATGGTCTATATCAGAAGGGAATGAATTCCCCCTGACTAAAGGTCTATAAGTAAAGAACCAATGAACTACAATCATGCCTATTATAAAAGAGATTCTTGTTCTGTTATGGTTTGTACCAGATACACGCTAAGGACCTTTTTAATTATGGTAGTCTGTGATCCTGGTGGACTGAGCTAAGCCTCCAAAGATATGGGTGTGGAGAGATTGCATGTGTGGAAGGTTGGAGTTAGCATGAAGGGGGAGGGACAGTATAAGCAAGGATAAGAATATAATTAGCATTTTCAGGGGGCTATGATTAGATTAGCAGTCTAAATGGAGCTGGGGTTTCAGATAGGGCAGTAGTAAGAGAAAAAGCTGGAACTGCTGGTCAAACAGCCTAATACTCTGACATAAGAATAAAATAATTTTTACCATTCTACCTAACCCCCACCCCAGCTCTCCTTCGTATTCCTATTGGAGTGACCCGGTATTTGTTCTTCTTAGGTTCAAGCAATATGAGTGTGTACCTCAATGGTTGTAAGGGAACAATGGAGTTGATTGAAATATAGTCTAAAGTGAAAATAGATTTTTTTTTAAAACCCTCCCTTGGAATTTACGGAGGATATTTCTTCTGGGGACCTCAAAGCACTTTTCACCAGTGATAAATGGATTAGGTTTAAAAAAAATCAATTGCACAAGTACAGAATGTGAGGCCTATTTTAACAGTAGTTCATGTGAAAGAAAAAGAAGAAGAATATCTGAAATTTTCTAGTTAACCACTGCTCCAGTATGAACCAACAGACTGAGACAGCTGCTAAAACAACTAAGGCTGACGGGCTAGTGTTCAGATCAAAGGAAGTGAGGAGCCCACCATACCCTGTACTGGTCAGACTGAAACAATGCCTGGATTTCTGGGTACTACATTTTAAAACAGAAATTTGCAAACCAGAAAAATATCTGGAGAGCAAACATGGTGGTAGGATGTTTTTAAACCATTCATTTGTTCATTCATATCTCAAATATTTATTGTCCACTACTCCCAAGACTCTCTGCTAGGCGATGGGGAAATAGATGTTAATATGACACAATATTTGCCCCCAAAAGTTTATAATCTTTTGAAGAAGGGGAGATATTTTTACAATAAATTACAAGGTTGACTGAATAAGGGGCAAAGGGAAGAAGCAAAAAAAAAAAGACATCCTAGGGAAATGTTGGGGAATGAAGAAAGGAAGCTTTTATTAAGCACTTGCTTTATGTCAGGGACTGTACTGAATACCAGGGGCGCAAACATAAAAACAAATAAGACCTCAGGAGGAGGCGATCAGGAGGGACGTCATGGACAAGGTAACAAGTTGGGCCTTGCAAGAAGTAGGCCCAACTTGGCATAATTGAGGAATCAAAGACATTTCATTTGGGAAAGAGGAGATGTGGGCAGAGGTTGGGGGTGGGTGGCAGAGAGTAGGATAGCTGTCTTCAAATCTGAAAGTCTTTCACATAGAATAAACACGTTTTGTGTGACTCTTAAAGGTAGAACAAAAATCATTGTGTCCAAGTTAGAGGGAGACAGGTTTCTGCTCAGCATAAATAGTAGTGATAGTAGAAAATGTCCAGGAAGAGAACGGGCTATCTGGGGAGTCCGTCAGCTACTTGATGTTCCTGATATTCAGACAAAAGTTAGATGAATATCTGTCCAGGATTCCTATGCTATCGATTATCCATCAATATCCTCGGCTATCAATAAGCATGTATTAAGTGTCTTCTAGGTGCCAGGCACCTTGCTAAGCACTAGGGATATAAAAAGAGACAAAAGACAGTGCCTTCACTCAAAGGTTCTCAAATTCTGAGATCCAATGATTCCTGGGTTCCTTTGCTTATTATTATTATCCTGTCCATTTGATGGAGTGCAAAACTTTAGAGCCACAAGACTGAATGACTGGGACAAGGTTATTGAGCACAGAAGAGACAATTTCTTTTGGTTTTCCTTTTGCTTCTCTGGCTAGGAGATTACTGGGTCTGGCCAATAAGCCTGAATATACTCTTATCTCCCTAATGCTCAAGATTCCTTTTGGGAAAAAGAAAAGGGAAAACAAAACAAGCCCTATTGATTATTTTATCCGTTTCTGGCAGATAAGAATTGGTGCTGACAGTAATTCAAAGTATTAGTGCTCTTGTGAGGCAATTTATTGTACTCATGACAAAGAGATCCTGAGATACCACCTGGGATTTGGTGGGGTTTTTATTGTAAACCTAGGGGGTCAATGCAGTGGCTTGTTCTTTATATAAGACAGCTTCGGGCTGCAAGCATCAGCAGCTATTGTACTGAAGTCTAAGAGTGGGGTTGGAATGCTCAATCCATTCCCTGGTTTGGAGCAAAACAGCCAAAGTTGAAAATATGGAGTCCGGCCAAAGGAGAAGAGCATCCAAGTATCATAACTGTGAATGTCAGAATACCCCAACATTCAGACATTCAGGCCCTTTTTGACTCATAACACAATTATCTATTTTAGTTAACAGTCTTATTCGTTAACACGAGTAAAATCTCATCATTTGTTATCTTCCAGGGAAGCCATTTTAAAATGTAAAGTGCTATATAATCATGAGTTATTATTAAGATTAGAGAGCAAAGAACAGAACTGGAACATGAAATATTGGCAGCCTCTCAGAGCTTGGAGTCAGAGCATCCAATTTCAAATCACAGCTCTGTTGCTTATTACACGTATGACCTTGGGTGAAATAAGCATGCCACATTACAGAGGCAGCTTGGAGGGAAGACTGGGTTTGGAATCAGAGGACCTGGGTTCCAACCTAGTTCTTGTTTTTTGTCGTTTAGTCATCTTTCAGTTGTGTTTGACTCTCTGTGACTCCATTTGGGCTTTTCTTGGCAGAGATACTGGAGTGGTTTACCATTTCCTTCTCCAGTTCATTTTATAGATGAAAACACTGAGGCCAAACAGGGTTAAGTGACTTGTCCTATGTCACAGTGATAATAATATATCTGAGGATGGATTTGAATTCAGGGAGATGAGGCTTCCTGACTGCAGGCCCTACACTTCATCCAGCTGCCCACAAACTTAGTTCTGCCTTTGGTCAAATCAGAGTCAAGAATGAAGTATGTTTACTTGGTCCAATTTTGCCTTTCATTTGTATAGTATTTTCCAAAGTATGCCATATACCATCTTATTTGATTATTCTCTTAATACTATGAGGCAAGATAGATTATTCTATCCTCATTAAAGATTTTAAGAAAGTGAGGTTAACAGGGTATGTAACTATTCCAAGTTCATAGAGTAAGTCTGTTTTATTTTTAAAGGATTACTTTAGTTATGCTCTAATTTTTTAAAACATTACAATCATTTTTACGTATCACCCAATATCCAATGAACACCCATTCATAACAAAGAAAAAATTAAGTAAAATTAGCTGACAGTGATTACATCTGAAATCTGTATTTTGCATCCATAGTTGCCTGCCTCTCTGCTGAAAGAAGGGATATGCATTTACTCATCTTTCCTCTCTGGTCAAGATTGTTCATTGCCACTATTTAGTATGTAGTCTCATTTTCATGTTAATTTCATTTACATTATGATAGTTATCATGTAGATTATTTTCCTAGTCCCATTTCCTTCATTCTCTATCAGTTCATATAAATCATCCCACATTTTTCTAAATTCTTCAAATTCTTTTCTTAGAGCGTAGTAGTATTCCATTACAACCACACATCGCAATTTGTTTAGTGATTTCCCCCATCAGTAAAGTCATTTTGCAGTTTTTTACTACCACCATAGTATGCATTTGTAAGAACCAGACCTAAAACCTAAGTCTCTAGACCAGAGCCATTCCTCTGGAAAGGTAAATTGGTGCAATTTTTCTGATGCCCGCATTATGACTTAGATATGGGAAGATTTGGAGTCTATGACTGTGATTAACTGGCTAGGCAATGACTTCAGGAAAGGGAATAATTATTTTTAGAGAGCCTACTATGTGCAGGCAGTACATTAAATCCTTTCCAATTATCTTTATCCTCCCAGCAAGCCTGAGAGGTAGGTGCAATTATTATACTCATTATACACATGAGGAAACTGAGACAGATGTTAATTGATTCCCCTGAGTCATATAACTGCTAAGTGTCTGAAGCTGGATTCGAATTCGTGAATGCAGGCCCAGTGCTCTATCTACTGTACCACCTAGCTGCCTCTCATTTGGGAGAGGAGCTTCAGAAAACTGAAGAAACTCTACCTGCTAGTGATAAAAATGATTTGATACTCATTCACATATGCCCAACAACCCCACCACACACTACCCATTATTGGGATAGATTGGTTAGGCTTAATCTTCCATTCTTTCCACTCAGGCTCTCAGGTTGTATGTTACACATAGATGACTCCTTTTCCCCTTCAAGGCTACTCGTGAAAAGCAGTGTGGAAAGGCACATAGCACTAGTGACAGACCTGGAGTCTTTTGAATTGGGTGTGAATCAGGCTCTGATAGTATACATGTGATTGTCAGTGAGTTTTTAAACGGCACATAATGCTTATAATGGCTTCCTTATTGCAACGGAAATTATTTTAGAACCTTAAAAAGCAATAAAATGAACATCATCCTCATCATCATTATTATTTTGCTGTTCATTTTTACTCACTTCCCCAGGTATATAAATGGTGGATCTGAGGGGATAAAAGGGGTATGTATCAATGAGTTATCCTGGGTACTCTTACCTTGTTCCTCAGTATTAGTTCACTGATCTTTGTGTTATACCTCGTGTTTTTTTAAAATTAAGTTTTACTGATTTTTTAAAAAAATATTAAATATTACAAGCATTTATAGACGATTCCCACTTCCTAAAAGGTTTTTCATTAAAAGTAAAATAGGATTTGATGTTTATTCGTTTTCAGTCATGTCCAACTTTTTGTGATGCCATTTGGGGTTTTCTTGACAAAGATACTAGAGGGGTTTGCCATTTCCTTTTCCAGCTCATTTTCCAGATGAAGAACTGAGGCAAGCAGGGTTAAGTGATTTACCCACTGTAGTAAGATCTAATAAATATCTGAGGATGGCTTTCAACTCATGAGAAGATGAGTCTTCCAGACTCCAGGCCCAGTATTCTAGCTATCCACCTAGCTACCCAAAACAGATAAGTAAAGCTGACAATATTGTGCCCTTATCTAGACATGCATTCTACATTTCATAAATATATAGTACCTTCCCAACTCTCTATTAAAAAGCAAAAAAAAAAATCCATAAATCTATTTTCTTTCCTTTCAACTCCCTTCATCACCCACCCAATTTGGAGGAAAAAATACAAATTTCTTTAAGAAATATGCATAGCAGGGGTGGCTAGGTGGTTCATTGAATAGAGCACCGGCCCTAGAATCAGGAGGACCCGAGTTCAAATCAGACCTCAGACACTTAACACTTACTAGCCGTGTGACCTTGGGCAAGTCACTTAACCTCAATTGCCTTGCCCTCCCCCCTCCAAAAAGAAAAAAAAAAAGAAAGAAATATGCATAGTCTACCCAAAGGGCTATAAAACTGTGCATACCCTTTGATCCAGAAATACCACTGCTAGGTTTGCAAATAAAAGATATTTTTTAATAAACAACAGAAAAAGGACCTATTTGAGAAAAAAATACTTATAGTAGCTCTTTTTTGTGTTGGCTGGGAATTGGAAATCCAGGGGATGCCCCTCAATTTGGGAATGACTGAATAAGCTGTAGTGCATGTTTATATTACAATATTATTGTGTTATAAGAAATGACAAGCAGGGTTATCTCATAAAAACCAGGAAAGACTTACATGAACTGATTCAAAGTGAATTAAACAGAACCAGAACATTGTAAACAGCAATATTGTTTGATGAAGAACTGTTAATGACTTAGCCCTTCTGAGCAATATAATGATCTGAGAAAATCCCAAAGGACTCATGATGAAACATGCTATCCACCTCCAGAGAAAGACCAGACCTGATGTTGTCTGAATACAGACTTAAACATACTATTTTTCACTTTCTTTCTTTCCTCCTTTCTTTCTTTTTGTTGTTGTTTGAGTCATCTTATAAATAATGAATAATATGGAAATGTTTTTCATGATTGCACATATATAACTTAGATCAGATTTCTTGCTGTCTCAGAGAAGGGGAACAGAAGGGAGGGAGGAAAGGATAGAACTTGGAACTCAAAACTTTAAAAAATTTTTTAAAAATTTAACATGAAATTGGGGAAAAATAAAACATTTAAAAAAAAAGACATATGTATAATAAGGCAAAACAAATTCCCTTAATGGTTGCATACAGAAATAAATTTGTCTCATTCTATATCCTTGACTCCTTCAAGAAGGAACTTCCAGAGCCAGCCCATGTGGTTCTCCTTTAAGCCTCTCTTCTGTATATTTCATCCTCCACATAGATGCCACATTGATATTCTTGATGGACAGGTCTGACCATATCATCCTCTCAATTTTTATGCAATATGTAGTAAGTAGTCAACTATTTTTCCCAACACTCCCCACACAAAAAAATGAAATGAAGACTTCAGTAATTTTCTCTTACCTCTAAGATAAAAAATCAGCTCCTATTTGGAACTGAAAGCTCTTCACAATTAGACTCCATGTTCCCTTTCCAGATTTACTGCACATTACTCCTCTTTATAAATCTACCTTCCAGTCAAACTGAACTTCTTGCTATTCTTCATAGATAACTTTCTGGTTTCCCATCTTTGCACAGGTATGTGCCCTCCCAGGCCTAGATTTCACTCCCTCCTCATTCCTACCTCTTAGAATCCATAACTTCTTTCAAAGCTAAGCTTAAGTACTCCTTCCTACCAAAAGTCTTGTCTGATTTCCCTAGCCACTAGTGCCCTCCAATTACTATGTAAAGGTGTGTGTGTGTGTGTGTGTGTGTGTGTGTGTGTGTATTTCCATTTTTAGCATTATAATATTGCATAGTGGATAGAGGATGAACTGCACAGTCAAAAGAGCTGGGTTCAAATCTCATGTCTGATACATATTAGCTGTGTAGGAACCCAACTCTATATCGCAGAACAATTGCTGATTTCCATTGGAAAAGAAAGTTTCCTTGAGGAATTCCTTACAACAATAAGAAATTTGGTCTGGATAAAAAGAACAAAATATTTTGCATTGACTTATATGTGGCTACGTTGTCTCTAGCAATACGATGTGAGCTCCTTGAAGGATTATTTTGTATTTGTCTTTGAATTATCAAAACTCAACATAACTGGCACATAGGAGGTGCTGAAGAAGTAATTTTGGATTTAAATGCTTGTTGGATAAAATTAATGAATCAGTGTCTTGAAGTTAAGCCATTCTACACTGGCTAGTTTGAATCTCACAGACTTGAGCCAATTCTGAGTCGGGTTTGGGCCCCAGACGTATAGTTTTGTACTCTACTCTCTTCCTTTATTCAGATAGTACTGTGGACCCATATGAAGAGAAAGGTATACACTTTGAGTTTTTTGATTAATGGCAAAATATTTCACTCAACTCTTCTCAGAGTTTCATATAGTATCCCTTCTGACAGTCTGTGGCTTCTGGAAGGATTGCTTTCCTGGGGGAAAGAATAACAATCTATCTAGGCCTTTACCCCATGACTTTGGTCTCCTGAGCTCCACACTCTAGCAAGATAATCTAACTGGCACAGGTTTGGCAGCTAAGGCATTTTTCATCCAATACACTCTAACTTCTGGGCTTTGAGGTCATATCTTGAAATGGCATGAACAGTTGTTATTTTTAATGGCTTCCATTCTCTCTGTGCCTGAGTCTAGCCCTGGTACTATGTTAGACACTTAGGTCTATAAGTTAGGAATAGGGGGACACTACGTGATATTCTAATGACATGACAGATTTAATGTATCTTCATAAGTAGCTAGCTAACTGCTTGGGATAAATTAGACCCTGGGGAAAATTTGGCTCAATAGAAGTGCTGAGCATATTCACTTTTTATAATTCTATTTTCAATAGCTTTATTGGAAGGACCAGGCATAGATATGTTGCCATAGTTAACAAGCATCTTTTGTTTGTATTAAAGGGGAATTGCTAAACTCAGCAGATCCTTTTGCCCAGAACTACTAGGATTTTTGGTCCAATTTAGTACTTAAGTAAGCTGCCTAGGATAATCTGACCGTAATTTCCATTCTGCTCTTCATGTTATTGCTGCATAGATACATTCACTGAACTTAGAAGCTTTTCAATCTTTCTGTTGAATTCAGTACCTAGATAACGGAGTGAATAACCTCTAGTATTCATGCCAAAGCTCTCCTGCAGCATCAACCTGGTGTAATGCAATAAGCTAAGGAAATAGAATCAGAAGACCTGAGTTCAAATACTAGTTTTTCCACTTACTCCTTGGATAATCCTAGATAAATAACTAAACTTTCATGAACTTCAGCTTAAACTTCTGTGAAAAAAGAGATGTTGGATTAGATGATCTCTAAGCTCCTATACAGCTCTAAATCCTCTTATTTTAAATGTAGATGGAGACAGCCTGCCTGCTTGGCACCATTTCTGTTCCTTTCATTTACACAGAATCACAGAGAAGAGTCATAGAATGACAGAATCTAACAGCCTGAAGGAAGGCTACAGGTCATTTAGACTGTAGCAACTGCTGGCATGATGAACACCTATTTCCTGCTTATCATGGCAGCCTAGTCTATTCTTAGATAGCACTAATTGATATGAAGTTATTTCTTATATTGAGTTTAAATCTGCCCCCTGTAATTTCCACTCACAATTGTTCTCTCATTGCAGTCATCAGTGGGCACTTGATCTATCTCACAGGTGAGTAAGTTACTGAAGGTAAGACCATGCTCATCATTTAATTTCATGTATTCTAATTACCCTTTATCAATCCATACATCATGTGAGTATCTTATGATAAGCAATACTACTAAAGATGTGCCTAAGGGTACTAACGGTTCCTTCAAATGTTTTTGGGAGGGGTGAATACGGGGTGATATTCATGATTCTGCTATTAAAGGGAACTCCCTTTGTAGAAAATCTTCTTACTCATACAAGTTGGCAAGTCATTCATAAGTCATAGTTTAAGAAAGTTACTTGGACCCCCAAGAAGCTAACTGACTTGCCCATGGTGTCATAGCTAGTAGGTGTCAGAGGCAAGACTGAAACTCAAGTGGTCCTGATTGACTCCAAGGCTGGACATTTATCTGTTAAACCACCCTTCTTTTTATTAAAAGATGCATAAAAACAAAAGAGACATTTTAAAGATATCTATAACGAGCAAATATGACTGGAAAGACAATATGAGACCATATCCCTACTGCATCTCTTTATTTTCAGACTTTTTTCATGAGTTGATCATTTGTGATTTTTTTTGTTCTTAAATATCATTTGTCCTAATTGTAAAGCCACACATGAGCAACTTTCCAGAAGAATGCTACTGTGAACAGCTTTTCAAGGTTCTGATTACATAGTATAGTGAATACTCTGTTTATTCAATAACAAATCAGAGGAAAACATTCACAGAAAATCAAGGTACAGCATTCACAACAACTTATCACAGAAATGGCCACATAGTTTTCACTACAGTGGAAAGTGCAATCATTTAGTCAATCAATCATTTAGTAACTCAATCATTCAGTCATCCTTAATTCAAAATTCAAAAGTCAAAATACTCCACCCCTAGGTAGTACATTCATTTAGTCAATCACAGAGTCCTTAATTCAATCACAAATTACAATCACAAATAAATTACAATTCCATCAGTCACCACTCAATAGAAAATAACACAATTCAGCAGACAAGGCTTCCAGTTATCTGACCATTACATCCATACCTAGTTAGTTACCAGAGAGGGAAGCACCAACATCTGGATTTTGAAACCTGGGGAGGGGGGAAGGGGAGCTCAATGGCTGCCCAGAATCTCATCTGGCAAAATCACACAACTCTTCCCAAAGTGAGTCCCAAAGCAAAATTTCACATCAGGATCAGTCACTACTTAGTATTTTCATCTTGATCTGAGGTAGGCTCTCAGATTCCCTGGATCCCCTTCCATGGACCCAGATCTTACCTGGATTCACTAAACTGTCACCTGGGTTCAAAGGCAGATAGCTCCCAGTTCCTTGTCCATCTCTCCATGCAGTTCCTGTCCCACACTGAAACTCACAGTGTCCAGTCCATCTTAAATCCTTCACAGTCTCTATTCCTGAGAAGTCAAGGCTTAACAAAGCCACAAACAGACAAAATACTGACACCACAGTCATGCTTCCTCAGTCTTCTACAGCTCTGTCTGATCCTTGGAATTCCTCAGCAGCAACTCGGCAGCTCCTCAACAGCTCCTGCTGGCCTTCAGACTAAGCACAAATTTCAGCTGGTTCCCAGAATCAAAATCACTTAATCCAGGTTCTCAAAATAAAAATCATTCTCTCCAGTGTAGGCCTCTCTTCTTCAGCCTCCAGAACCTGTCTTCAAGAAGATCTGAAATTCCAGCTAGGGCTTCTCCTTATATACCTATTAGCTCCTCCCTGTTCTGCCTCTTCCTGTTACATCAGCAACAGGGGTTCATACCTTTTGTTTCTTAACAGAGGCTTGATCTAATTAATTTCAAACTAGGTGCTAAGTACCTGCTAGCTTTGCCAATACAAAGAGATCAAATTACATTACTATTACACTAATATACACATGTGCACACATATACATACATATAGTATAGGATGACTTGCTGGGTTAGGAATATTGAGAGACATTATGAAGATGTCAAAAAGCAATAAAACCATATTTTAATGAAAGACAATGGAAAGAGAATTGCACTTGGAGTCAAAAGACATGTCTCTGAACCTTGGGTATATCACTTACAGATGATCACAGGGAAGTTACTTTGTCTTTCTGTGTGTGGTTGTCCCTCTTATGTAAAATGGGAATAGTACTATCTACAATTCACAAACTTATTGGGAAGAAAATATTGAATAACTATAAAGTGGTGAGTTATTACGATAATTATCTAGTCCAGGGTCATCTTCTATAATAAAATTACCTGGATAATTTTCAGCTTCATTTTTCCTTGAGGCTCAAGAAATTTTAAATTTCCTATTTAATGTAAGAAAATTATTCTTCTTAACTATAGCAACAAGTCTTTATCTTGTCATGGCAATAATATAATAACACTTAGAACTTCACAAAATTATTATGTTCTGTGTCTATATTATTGGTCAGGCCACTTACTTTGATCAAATTAACCAGGTCATGATATCAAAGTGTTACAGGATTTCAAGCTAAAAATAAACCTAGAGATTATCAAGTCTAGCAGCCATCATTTTAGAGATGAAGAAGCTTGGGACCAGAGAGATTAAGTAAGTTGTCCAAGATCAGAGAGGTGATAAATGGCAGAGAATTTATGCTTCTCTTCATTTTGATGCTGAGATATATCTTTATAGGACAATACAGTAAAGACAACAGCTTAGCATAACATGTGGAAAGTATATCAATGCATAATGAAAAAAAAAAAAAAGGATAAGATTCGGCATCAGAGGGCCTGGGTCCAACTCTCAGGATATTTTCTGACTATGTGACCAGAGTCAATTCTACTCTCTATGCCTGATTTTCCTAAGTTATAAAATGAAAGAATTGGATTAGAATATCTCTAAGTTCATTTCAGGTACTTAATTCCATGATCCTGTGATCCTGCATTCACTGTCATTGTTATGGCCTGGAAGGGAGACAGATGCAGCCAGGATGCCAATAGATATATGGGATAATTTATGCAGTAAATATGGATGAGGCACCATCCTAAAGGTCACATCATGTCTAGAAGAATCATCTGGTGGAAAACAAGAGGACCCTTATGATTTCAAGATTTCCTGGTGAAGGAGTCCCAGGGAAACTAGAACCAAGACATCAGACAAAATCAGCAACACAAGCAGACTTAGTTTGCAGATCTTCCTATGAACAGAGGAATGCACAGGTCCCATCTCACTACCCTGTGCCATTGCTAATCCCCTGCATGAGTACTGACGATGGGGCACAAACAATCCCCGTCTGAAGAATACAGAAACAAACAAATAGTTTGTTGCCAATCTTTCACTGGAGAAATTAATTTCTCTAAGCTTGTAGGAACATAAAAAATGTCAAAGTTGGAAGGTCATAAAGCAAATTTAACTGAAGTATAGAAGAAGGACTCAGAGCTCTTTCTCTTATTCTCAGACAACATTACTCTCTGCTGTCCTCAAAGATTAGTGAGGTACTCCTCCATCCAAATGAGTTTCTACATGCTCCCCATAGTGTTCATTTTGGGGGAAAGCCTTTTAATTTTGTGCATATATTGCTAGGCCAACCCAGAATGTTTGAGGTATTTATTTCCTGCTTTTAACAAGTTTGTTTTTTAAAATGAACTAAAAATAAAGCAAAAGATGATAATTAACCAATCTCAGATCCTTTTGAAATTTAAGATTCTATTGTTCTCGTTTTTTTCCTTCCAAGATAAGGATCAACCATCATTTGTCAGAATTGGGGATCAGAATTATCTGGATTTATTTCATGCCATAAACTGATCTTTCATCACAATAGGAACCTAGTTTCTTACCTGAATATCTGTTGAGAATCTATTACATACTGATTTCATGTAAAAGCTCTCTGAGAGCAGGGGCTATTTAATTTTGTTTGTATGTCTCCCCAGAGATGGTAGCTACTCCTCTTGGTTCTGGAACTATGATCAGGTCCCCTGATCTCCTGCTGCCACAAGTACTAGTTTCTCTTACCACCCAGGGACCCTGCTGGCTTGTAGAGGACCGTAAGCATTCCTGTACATCCTGGAATTGGGACCCAGAACTCCTGCTGAGCAATGGAGCTGTTAATTAGCACCAGCTGAACCCAATGCCAGCAAAAGGTTCTTTGTATTCTCTTTCTGATCAGTTGTTCAACTCCCTTACTGACTCTGGTCTGAGAGTTCCTAAAACTACTGCCACCTCAGTCAACTGCCTCAAAAGTCCACCACTGGTACTCTCTCCTTCATTCTTGGCTGTCTCTTTTTCTGGTGTCACAGACCTCTTATGCCAACCTCCTAAGTTGTTTTAGGCTAGAAAAATGTCTCACTCTTATCTTTGGTTGGTTCTGCCATTCCACAATTGGACTTGAGGAGTTATTTTGAAGATCTTTGGAGGAGAATGTTGGGAGAGTTCAGCTGGGTTGTTGCTTATACATACTCTACCATTTTGGCCCCACTCCTTTTCTCTCCTTCTTTCTTTGTAACCAAGGTTTTCAGTCTTGTTACACTTTCCAATATATATATGTCTACTCTCAGGATAGTAGATCTAATGACAATTAATTTGATGTGGATTACTTAAAAGTTGGCCCTACCAGAAGTATTTTCTTTTTAAAAGGAAATCTTGGAGAGAATAACTCAGAACTTTTAACAACAGAATTTCAAGTAATAGGACCAGTTAGTAGAGTAGCTCCTTTAAGGATTGATGGTATTCTTTTCCTAGTACCCTCTCCCACAACCTGTTCTTATGCCATCTATGCATAAGACTAATCATTCCTGCTAATAAACATGACAGATGGGAAAATTCATATGAATGAATGCTACCAGGGATAAATTTTTTAATTCACATCTATAAGGTGCAGTAAATTCTACAGCACAGTATCCTCAAAATAACCCTGTGATGATATCAAGCCAATATTATTGTCCTCATTTTACTGATAGGGAAACAGGGACGTGGGGGGGTGGGGCAAGCGGTTAATGACTTTCCCCAAATCAAATAGCATCTGAGCCAAAATTTAGAAAAAAGCATCCTGATTCCTAGTCCAGGATGTTTTCTAATATACCACTCTGCCTTTCAAGAGCACCAACCTTTAAGACCAAAGAATTAAAACTCTCCCCAACCCCCCCAGGCATGAAGTCAAGCATTGAGCCTTTTGGACCTTTCTTCTTATTTCTGCTTAACAAGAGAGTCAAAGTTACTCTGTTAAAATTTTTTTTAAAAAGGCCTTATGGAAATTCCATGTGACTTGCCACATTCTTCCTTGGTCAGAATTCATTTTCTTCTATACTTATATTTGATTTCAATTAAAAAAAAAGACAGCTTGCTTAATCTTTGCCACAAACTGATACGGTGTATACCTGAGTGAACTGGACAATTTTCCTTATAAATTATGTATAAAATCCACAACTGCTGCCTCTCACTCTCTTAGAAACTGAAAAGAAAATTCAATTTCTCTTAGCTTATTTTTTCATGGTTCTTGGGATATTCATTTCAGATTTTCCACTCATTTTTATAAATGTCTTATTTATTCAAGCTCTTCATAGAGGAAAGTAATGCTGCGCTTTGCTGATTTTATTATTCTGGACAGGTTACAATATCTTCTCAGAAAGCAACATGTTAATTGATTTTAAAGTTTCTCTAAGTGTGTGTCATGCCTTCCTATTGCACATTCAAGAGTCCTTGTGATGAAGTGAGATGAATACTGCCCAGGAGGGAGTGGATTCTAGCAAGAGACAGGGTTCTGTTCCTCCTTCCTTTATGCTCCCCACAAATGGTGATAACACAGAGAATTGTTTCATTTATATAATGGAGGTGGTAAAACTTTGACCTCCTGAAGGCAGGGGGACAGAGCAAGATAAACATCTTTGCCTGGCATTTAAGTCCTCCCATGAGACCTACCGACCTACTCCTTCAGGCTTACTTCACATTACTTCCCATCAAACATTCTGTTTTCTATCTAACCAGAACTGCTAGCTCTTCCCTGACCTGGTACTATACACTCTTCCAATGTGCACTCTCTTCACTTCTCTCATTGTTGATCTGATTCTCTTCATTCAAGTACCAACTCTGTCTTCATTTCCTCTATGAGGCTTTTCCTGGTTCAGAAAGTGATCTCACTCTTCTCAGACTTTTGTTTTTAATAGAAATTTATTTGAATATTCCTTTTCTCCTCCTGCATTAAATTTTTATTTTATTTTTGGACATACCATATATCTCCCCGCTCCTTATTGATTTGTAGGCATGCCACTTTTCTCCCAGGCCCCTTCCTCTCAATCTCCCTCCATTTTAACATAAGTTTATTGACGGCAAGGCTTAGGTAAAATTCCATTTTTGATTCCTTAGCACTTCATAGAATAACTTATATATAGTAGGCAATAAATATTTGATTAATTGAATTGAACTGAATCAAATGATCTCATGAGGTCATTCCTAGGTCTGGGACCTATGATATCACAATGATTCTTCTAAGAGACATAAAACTAAAGGATTAGCATGGATTTCAGAGGCCATCTAGTCCAACCTATCGCTGAGCAATGAAGGCATTATCTTTTCTCCCTTTTCTTGAAGAACTATAGTATAGGGGAACCCACTACTTCCTTAGGCAGACTACTTAGTTTTGAATAGTTCCAAATGTCAGGAAGTTTTGCCTTAAATAAACCTGTCATTTACCTTTTTGAAACTTCTATTGTTCCCAATTTTGAACCCTCTAGGATATTAATATTGCTCCTAAAAGGTGGTATCACAATTTAACACAATACTTCACATATGGCCTGACAAACACGGAGGACATTCCTCATTTCCTGGATAATATACTTTTCACTTTTTATTGTGAGCCAAGATGGCATTGTTTTTGATGTCTGCTATACATTACCATTATTATCATTTGCTTATCTTGAGGTTATAATCCAGTATAACCCCCGATTTCTACCACTCACACATTTTTTTTGGATAAAGTACTATCTAGCCTTGTCTCCATCTTGTACTTGTGATGAGAATTTTTTTTTAACCCAAGTCTGTTTGATTTCATCATATTAGATTTAACTCAATGTTCTGTCAGCCAGCATAATACCTATCCCTCTCACCTATACATTTTCATTTTGGAGACACATTGAAATGTTTTCTGCCCAGATACTATTGCTTAGAGGGTACTACTTTATTAAGAAAATCTAGTCACAAATGGCAAAGAGAAGAATGTAATGTTGTCAGACTCTGAGCATGTGATTTGAGTAGATAACTATTCTTATCTCTTCAAAACTAACAGGAAACATAAGAGAAAAAAAATTATTCCATGCACACAAAAGGAAGAGTGCTTGTACATGTGGCAAGGGAAGGGAATATGGACAGTATGAGATAAAACTTTTGATAAAAGAGACAAAGTAGGAAAGGGAGGTCATGAAAGTATGCACTCTTCCATGTATTACATAGCTGGCACGGGAGAGGAGATGAATGCGTAAGGTCCTCATTTAAAAACATAAAGAAAGTTTAGGTAAATCTGAAAGAAAATAAAACATCACTTTGTTTTCAATGCTACAGATTATGCCTCTCACTTGGGTGAGAGCTCCGCTTACTTCTTCTCCACTATGCTGGACAGCTTAGATTAGTACACTACACTTTCAACTCCTCTTCCCAGATTGGATCTGTAATATACATAAGAGTACATACTTCTGTAATCTCCTCTTCCTATGTTATCTCCTGTGTTATAAAATTTTTCCCAATGTGTCCATCTTCCCTTCTCCTGCCAATATAGCTAATGACCTTAATATGTATTTATTTTCACTTACTTCCTAATACCAGCTACCAAAGGGGCCAGTTCTAAATAATTTGAAAAAGAGAATAAGAAAAGAAGATATTGGGATGGAGATTAGGGAAATTATTGGCAAATGTTTCTTAAGAGGCTGTGTATTGTAGAGCCAAGATACGTAGGTTAGAACACTGACTCCAGTTCTTTTACTAACTTGCTGTGTGACCTTTAAGTAAATCATTTCATTGATGTGGTCTCTTCTAGGTGACATAGTGAAGATTGTGCTGGATTTAGACAAGAAGACCTAAGTTTATATTCTGATTCACTCTTGTTGGCTTGGGTGAATTGCTTAACCTGTTTCAACCTCAATTACCTCATTTATAAAATAGGAAAACTAATGGCACTTAATTACAGTGTTATTGTGATGATCAAATGAAAATATGTGTAAAGCACTTTGCAAAACTCAAAATGCTATGTACACGTGAACTATTTTTAGTCTTCAAAAGAAGGTAACTGGAGTAGATGGTCTCCAGGGTCTCACCTCAGGTTGCCATTCTGTGACTTCTCTTAACATTTTCAGTATGGATAAAAGTCCCTGATATGTAGAAGCTTGACAGTTAAATATCATAGATTCAAAACTATTCCAATAGTGAAAAAGCAGAGTAGCCTTCAAGTTTTGGAGAAAAGTGACATGTGGAGACAAATTATTCTCTCTCCTCTGAAACAGACTATGAGGTGACGTGAAAGGATTTAAGTCATATATTAGGGAATCCTTCCCTGACAGTGGAAAGATTTTTCAATGTGTGATCAGGTTAAGAAATAAAGGTTCTTTTTTTTTTAACTTTTTTTTTTTAGAGGGGAGAAGGCAAGGCAATTGGGATTAAGTGACTTGCCCAAGGTCACACAGCTAGTAAATGTCAAGTGTCTGAGGTTGAATTTGAACTCAGGTCCTCCTGACTCCAGGGCCCATGGTCTCTTCACTGCGCCACCTGTCTGTCCCCCCAAAATCAAGGTTTAAAAAAGAAAGGTTTTTGTCTGTCAGGAATAGTGTAGATGTGAATCTGACTGAAGGCAGGAGGATAGATTATATAGACTGCTACCCAAAATTATGCTAGCGAATACAGATTTATACTCTTTAAAGATCAGAAAATTGCTGAACCCAGAACTTTGCCATGGTTCTAAATATCATCCAACTCATACATTATGTTGAGAGAAGAGCTCAACTAGATCGCAAGTTTGGGGACCTTTTTTCACTGGATTATTCTTTAGTGAAAGGTCCTTTTCTTTTAAAAAATATATTTTATTTTTAATTTATGGAATTAAACAAACATTTCCGTAACAATATAATAAACAAGATGATCGCATGTGAAACTGCGAATCTACTATGTACAACTTGCTATCCCTTTTAAATATCATATTTAGGCATCCTACCCATATTTTCTCTTTCAGTTATCTCTTTCAAGAGAGCTAGCATGGACTTTGGCTTATCATGGGCATTCAAGTAGAGGATTTTGCAACTGATTTGAAATGACTATCAGAAGCAGCCCATCATGAAAGATGTCACATAGATCTGAAAATGAAGCCAATGAAGCACATGGCTAGTGTTTGGAGTTAGGCACAAATCCACTTCTGACTGTAGGGTGTTTTGCTATAGGACTGTTGGCCATAAGAATCCCAACTTAATGACCTTGGGTTTGGAGTTAGGCACAAATCCACTTCTGACTGTAGGGTGTTTTGCTATAGGACTGTTGGCCATAAGAATCCCAACTTAATGACCTTGGGGCATTTTCCAGATTTTTAGTTCCCCTAGAATCTCTGGTGTATGTACTAAAACTGGAGAAGGAGGTTCAGTAGCATAATGGCTCTAACATTTCTCTGTTAACTTATAAGTCATAGCTCAATGGTCTTGCCCTTTCCTATTTCATGGATTTGCTTTCTCCATTTGTTCTTAGTTGATTAGGAAATTGCTGAACACAGACCTTCTCCCTGTCCATAAATATCACCCAAGTTATTCAGCATGGTGAGAGAGCCTTTATTTGTTTGGTTCACTGACTTTGGGACTTTTTGCAAATTAAAGGATTTGAAAGGATCTAATGTGGCCATACAGTCAGATAAATCTTTAGGGTCATGTTCTCCCCTTGGAACTTTCACTTAAGTGAGTTCAATATAAGGTGTACTCAGGCATCCAAGGACAAAGATTAGTCCTCACTTGGCAACTAGATGCCAGGTACAGGTAAGGGCAGAGGATGGGACCTGTCTTATTCTCTGACTTTCCAGTTTTGTTTCACTTTGTTT
>CM053580.1:272267963-272312923 GCA_028627135.1 Pseudochirops cupreus | reverse complement strand
GTTGAGGACAACTTTCCCCCTCCTGTATCCCCTTCCCAGTTGGAAATGTGGTCAGAGTATAGTGTGCAACTTTAACATAACTAATTGGGGCAAATATTAAGCCAATGCATGGGAAATTAACCACCAAAGTCTCATTTACATTAATGGGATTTGCACAGCTAATTCCCTCCCCATTGTGTGCAATATTACTTCATAATGTTTATCCTGAGATGGCACAACATCCAGCAGGACACAATGTATGAGGGGCACAAGGGCAGGGTGTTCTATTGGTTATGGTATTGAGGGCTGGGGACTCATTATCCTCAGTATCAGATCTCTTTCATGCTTCCTCAAGGAACACACTAGCTATGTATCTACAAGGAGGGGAGATATGACCAGGCTACAATGTCCTCTTCCTCTCCCATATTTCCCAAAGCCCTAGATCAAGGGTGTAGATGCAAACTTCCTAACAGATGTATATAGTCCAGCAGAGACAGGAATAGATGAAACTGGTTTGCTTTGCATTTGGTCCAGTTGTATGTTGCAACGATAACAAGCTAGCTTCAGAGCCAGGGAGATCTGAATTTGAATCTTACCTCTATCACATCTGGAATATGGAACCCTCAGCAAATCTTCTATCTCTCAGTATCTTAGGCAGCTCTTGAATCTACAAATTGGGGGAAAACAGGTATCAATTTGCATTGAAAGAGAAAATTCCTAATCTGGGAGCTCCCAACAACACTGAAAATGTGATTTCATCTCCACTTCACACCACTCAACCATCTCCCCCATTCATTTGAGGTTACTAGCACCCTTATGTTACTCCTATGTCACTTAGGTCCCTCTACACCTATGTGCTCCTCAAACTAACATCTTGAAACTTGGGGGTGTCTAGGAATGTCTAGAAATATAAAATTTTAGACTCTGAAAAGATCTTGGAATTAATCATTTAATTTTCCCTCATTTTACTGGTGATATAAGTGAAAGAGGGAACTTAATTTATCCAAGGTTAAAAGTAGACAATCAAAAAAAATCAAACAAATATATACTTAGAACAAGACTCTCTGACCCTCAGTGCTCTGCGTCTTTCTCGTGTACCCCCACCGTCTCTCCTCCTGTTCTTTGGTCACAAACTCAGCCCTGACTTAGACCAACTATTTTGCTGATTTGCACCTTTGATGAGAATGTGCAGTAGGTGGGAGATGGAAAATATAAAACAAACTATCACTACCAGAAGACAAACTTAAACCAAATGACCTATTGATATCAGCATATTAGCATTACCTTTCAGCTCTTCCAGTCTGAAGAAAGTGGTCATATGTTAATTACCTCTGTAAATGACCTAAAGTGCTATTTTAAAATGCACAAAATACAGGAAATAAGCAAGTTTTTTTTCTTTTTGATTGATTTATTCCAGGTACATCAGTCTTTATGGGTTCTTGACTGCAAAGTCAACTTTTTAAATGATACATAATACATGTATACATACTTTATATACACAACACCTGTCCATCTACCTCTTAAAAATTTTGGAGCGGAGGGGTGGAAGTGAAGAAGGGCTGAATGCTTTAAAAGAATTCTCCTTATGAAACAAAGGTTGAATTAAGGCTGAAACAGCTGGGGATAGAGAATGAATAAATTATGATTTTAACCATTTTAGGCAGTTGGTACTGTTTACTAAAATAAAAACCCATATTTCTAATAGCAGTATTCTTCTAGTTAGTGTTACCACAGTCTTCAAAGAGTCAAAGGTCCTTGTGATCCAAAGAGTAATAATAGATAGTAATTATAGAGTATTGTAAAGCTTGCACACTACTATACATTTATTATCTTGTTTGAATATCACAACAACTTTAGGAGATGTGTTATGATTATTTCCATTTTACAGATAAAGAAACTGAGGCTAAAAAAAATTAGGTGATTATTCCCCAGTTCAGAAAACTAGTAATTATCTGAGGAAGGATTTGCACATCAGGTCCAAATACTCTATCCACTATGCCACCAAAATGACCCGACTGGAAGATTTATAGAAAGTTTAAGTAGTGAGAAATATACAGCTATGCATGATTTGCTTGGAAAAAGCATAATGGAAATAAATGGTATATCAGATATCCACTAGGTTTGATTGTCAAAAGAGATGGCCTGCCTACATAAAAAGAAGCAAGAATGATAGGGGACAGCCTAAGTGTTGCACTGGTACCTACATAATGTTAAAGGCCTGAAAGAAGGTCTGTAACACAAAAGGTGGGGCCCTTATGGAGGGTTTTCTGGTGAACATGGGCAAGAATCTCACAGGACGAGAAGGCCTAAAGGGACTGAAGTCTGAACTCTTGGATGAAATGCTTACATCAATGAGATTCCATTGAGCTCATAGATCCACTGAAACATGGAAATGAAAGTCACAAGTGAATTGAATAGTCTTTCTGGCTTTTAATTCTTTCTTTCCTTCCTTCTTTCCTTCCTTCCTTTCTTCCTTCCTTCCTTTCTTCCTTCCTTTCTTCCTTCATTCCTTCCTTCCTTTGTTCCTTCATTCCTTCTTTCCTTCCTTCCTTTCTTCCTTTCTTTCTTCCTTCATTCCTTCCTTCGTTCCCTCGTTCCTTCCTTCCTTTCTTCCTTCACTCCTTCCTTCCTTTGTTCCTTCCTTCCTTCCTTCCTTCCTTTCTTCCTTCCCTCCTTTGTTCCTTCCTTTCTTCCTTCCTTCCTTTCTTCCATTGTTCCTTCCTTCCTTCCTTCTTTCTTCCTCCTATATCATTCAGTTTATCTATCTAATATACTCATCTATTCTGATAGACTATAGATTCCTTGGTGGCAGGTACCACCTTGCTTTTATATTTGTATTACCCACACTTAGCACTACTGTAAAGGAAGTGGAATATAGTTGAATCTTAGCATGTGCTTGAGTGAACAGCACTTCAGAGAGCCACGGTATTTTTTTTCCTGTTGACACCACTATGACTCATACAAATCATGACTCCCTTTGTAATGATCTTCATGAGTTGTTTGTGCGGGTCAATTCAGAACACAAAACATTCTTTGAATTTAGGTACATTCATCCCATAGTCAGCCCCACATTCTATCTTTATGTATTGGTAGGAATGACTAGTGTTGGAGTCCTTCTACTCGGTGAAATGCCCATGCTAAAATGAGCCACTGGTGCCAACCTGATTTCTCAGGAAACATCAAATGGAACCAAACTGTAAGTAAATGTACATGTGAATGTGTGTGTAGTTCAGAAAGGAATTAATTTTATGTTCTGAATGAAAAGTCAGAAAATGTCACTGAAAATTTAAGTCAGAAAACTCTTTTTTCCTCAATATTTGTTGGGGGGCGAGCATGAGTCCACTTTCATGTCTCAGTTAAACCCAACGACTGTGACTAAATCTTTGTTGGCTGAGAATCGTAAAGATCCTTGGTGCCATCAGTTAGCCCTATATTTATCTGGTATGTACCAATTTATAGTTAAACATATATGTGAATATATATGATATAAATAGGCATATATATGTGTATATACATACATGTGTGTGTGTGGAGAGAGAGAGAATGAGAGAGAGAGAGAGGAGAGAGAGATTGAGAGAGAGACCTAGAATGAGAGAGGAGAGAAAGAATGAGAGAGAGAGAGAGAGAGAATGAGAGAGAGAGAGAGAGAGAGAGAGAGAGAGAGAGAGAGAGAGAGAGCATCATATTGTCTTCCCCATTAATTAACCTTAAAGGCAGGGATGATTTCTCCTTTTTTCCTTTGCAGCCCCAGTGATCAGCACAGTGCCTGGTCCATGGTCAGTGCTCGGTAAATGCTTCCTGAATGACTGATTGATAGAATTGCCATTTACTAAGCTGGGGGAAAGAGATAGGGATGGTGTAGTAGATTATGCTGAAATTCCAGAGGAATACATTCTGCTTTAGAAAGATATGGGTGAAGGTTTCACTATATATCTTTAGTACTTTCAAAGGCCTTTCCACCACTGTTTCCTCAAGTCTCTGCCTCAGCTCTTTTGTCGCTGATTTCGATCTTTGTTCGGTGTAAAGTTTGTTGCAGCTGCTTTACCTTGTTCAGCCACATGGCCCTCCAGACTAATGGAGTCTGGTTCTTTTACTGGAGCATCCCAGAAGCAAAGCACACTTCCAGGAAATAAGAGCCAGCTTCTTCTAGTTAGCTCATTAAAACTCTGGGACACTGCACAGTTTACTAATTTCTAATCCACCCCTCCCCAGAAGTTTTGTCTGTGAGCAACCCTCAGGTGCCAAACACACTGGCTGATGCTTCCCTCCAATCTCCTCTCCCCAACTCCCTTTATCTTCTGCACAAGTTGGATATGCATATCTGAGGCCAAAACTTGGCTCATCATCAACAGCCCCTGTAAAGGGATCTGATCAGTCTGCCCGGGAGGCTCTCTAATTGGCGGCTTATGGTAATACAATTGTTCCCCACCTGCAAGGCATTTCTAGTTACTCCAAGGCTTATGGGAGAGAAAAAGAGGTTGATGGACAGCTAGTCCCAGCTCAACCTCTTCTTTTTGCAGAGGGCCCAAGGTCAGCCTGCTTGGCAACCCTGTGGCTCCAAATTGGTGTCTGTTACAATCAATGTTGCAGGGTCAGCATCTCCTTTCTACTTTTGTCTTGTTCCTAGAATGTGTCACTAGATCCATCGCTCTGTTTCCACATGATCCATGTGAAATAGAAGGGAGAAAACTCAAATTCCCATGTCACTGAACAGACTTTTAGTGGGATGAGGCAGAAAGGGGGGAGAATGAGAGTACTCTTGTCTTGGAAATGAAAATTAGTGAGCTGAAATAGTGTGAATGCAATAGGAAGAGGAAAGAGGACCAGGAGGAAAAGAAGATAACTCAAAATGAAGGAGGTCGTGTTGTGTAAGGGCAGTCATGAAAGCTAAATTGCATTCCTGGTTCTGCCAATAACCGTTCGTACAACTTTTGGCCAATTTCTTTACTTCCCTGGCTCTCAGATTTCTCATCTACAAAATTAGAAGTTTGGGAAGGATGTTCTTTAATGTTCCTTTAGGGCAGATACGTGGCAGAGTGGAAAGAATGCTCCTCCTGGAGTCAAGAAGACTCTTCTTCCTGAGTTCAAATCTGGCCTTAGACACTTATTAGCTGTGTGGGCAAGTCCCTGAACCCTGTTTGTTTCAGTTTCCTCACCTATAAAATTAGCTAGAGAAGAAATTGGCAAATCACTTCAGTATCTTTGCCAAGAATGGAGTCACAAAGAGTTGGAAACAACTGAATGCTGTTCCTTTTACCTCCGACATTCTATGTCTTTAGGGTTATGCTCCTTTCCTCTTCCTCTCCAGCTTTCTTTACAACTTCAGTATTCAGAATGATCACTCTGATAACACCCTTTTTGTTAACCTCAAATTCTATGCAATTTTGTTCCACTCTATCACCACCAGACATACCTTAGAATCAGCACCTTATAATTGTTCCACTTTCAAGATGCTGAACTAAAATCAGCAAACTGAATCTTCCAATGGCACTTTCTTGTCCCTTCCCCTCTCCCGTCACTTCATGTCTCCATATTCTTCTCCTTGTTATATCTGATCCCTTTCTTTTCTGACAGTCCTTTATGCCTGTCCTGATTTCATTTTCTATTCTTTTCTAACTAGACTCCGGAATCATCTGTTTCAACAATGCTTTGGCTTCTACCTTAGAATCCCTCTGCTCCTTCACCTCCTGCTGTTCCTTCTCTGGTAATTCAAAATCCTTAGTGACCTCCGTGATCTATCTTTAATGCTCGTTTTCTCTGATGCTAGATGAAGTCATGAAACAAAATTGAATTCAATGTTAGACGTTTTGAGTTTGATATGCCTTCATAACAAGCAAGTAGAGATGCTTAGCAGCTATTTGGTGATTTAGAGCCCGAGCTCAAGAGAGAGATTAGGTTGGGAGTTATCTTCATAGACATGACCCTTCAGAGCTGATAAAAAAAAATACCAAGAAATATTTCAGAGAAAGAAGAGATGACTAGAATAAGGCCTTTGGGGATAAACACACTTAGGATGTAACTGTCCAGAAGGGTAGAGTGAGAAACAGTGGCCAAATAGGAAAAGAACCAAGAGAGAATAATGCCAAGAACACTGAGAGAGGAGGGAGCATTCACTAATGTCAAGAGAGAAAGCAATCAGCATTTTCATGGTGTCTACTATGTGCCAGGAACTGTGCTAAAAACTTTACAAATGTTATCTCATTTGATCCACAGAACAACCCTGTGGGGTAGGTGATATGTTTATCCGCAATCTATAGTTGAGGAAACGAGGCAAACAGAGGTTAAGTGAGTTGCCCAGGGTCATACAGCAAGTAGGTGTCAGAGGCTGAATTTGAACTCAGGTCTATCCAAGCTCTAGGCTCAAAGCTGCATCCCCTCTACCAACTACAACTGCCTCAAAAACTATAATGAGTTTAAGAAGGATGAGGATGGAAAATATGAGAGCAATATCTGTGAAATGATTGGGTTAGAAGCCAGATTTCCAGGAAATTGAGGAGGAATTAGAGGAAAGAGGTATAGTTAATTCCTCCTCCCTGCCCCCTCCTCCAGGTTTTGACTCTGAATTAGAGGAAAGATATATAACAGGAAAATAGCTTTAGGGAGAGCTGTGTTTGGTTGAAAGGTTTTATTTGTTTTTAGAATGGTAGAGGCCTGGATATGTATGCAGGCTTCAGGGTAATAGGGATTACATAGGAAAAGGAATGATTATGAGGGAGGAGGGTGTTGATGATTGACAAGGCAAACTCTTAGATGAGAGAGTATGGAATTAAGGGTGAAAGTGGAAGGATTAGTTTGACAAGGAGAAGAATGATTTTCTCCTCTAAGACCAGAATAAAGGACAAAAGAGTAGATGTTGATGTATACAGGTTTGGGGATATAGAATGGTGAGAAGAGAAAGCTCATAATGGATTATATCCATTTTTCAAGAAAGTAGAAAATTAGGTCTTTTTCTAAGAAAAAGGTGGAGGCAAAGATGCTTGGAGTTAAATCTAGTTTGGAATAATCTTTGTGGAGAGTGAGATAGAGAACCAGTTGGTGAAGAATACATTATTCCATCTAGTGTCCAGAGATCATTTGGGATCAGATAACATTTTTTCGTAGTAGATTCATTTAGCCCAATGGTGTGACTTCCTGAAGCACCTTACAGAAGCAAATGAGTCAGGATGGAGAAGAGCAGGGTTAAGCCAAATTAAAACAAATAAAACAACAACAGCAATAGGATAAGAAAACAAGGGATTAAAATACAGTGTGGCATAGAGTTACATTGCTTAACTATGGAGTAAAAAGATATGAATTTAAGAAAAGTAGACGAGACTTGGAGTCTGGAACAAACAAACCGGAATGAAAAGGCTAGAGATCACAGGAGGATGAAGAATAAGATTAGGAAGAGTAAGGCTAAGGGGAAAATGGAAAAGTAGGAAGTTATAAGCAGGAAGAAGAATTATAGAGATCTAGAACATGGTTGAAACACATTT
This sequence comes from Pseudochirops cupreus, assembly GCA_028627135.1. NCBI lineage: Eukaryota > Metazoa > Chordata > Mammalia > Diprotodontia > Pseudocheiridae > Pseudochirops > Pseudochirops cupreus. The sequence continues at coordinate 272,305,469 of CM053580.1, read as the reverse complement.
ATAGGACCAAGTATATGATAATATTTTCAGAGAAAAAGGTAGAAAATGAAGTCAGTGGAATTCTGGAAGTGAGAGTCCTGGTGTCTGAAATTTGGATTCAGGCCATCTAGATCTGATTGATCCCTTAAGCTACTTGTCACAGTCATTGTTTCAAAACTTTTCCTTTCTTAAGACCCCATAGGTAACAGGAATAGAAGATTTACAAAGATGTCAGTGTGTTGAAGTGGACATCCACACATATATTTATTAACACAAGGGTTAGGGAGGAGACCACAGGCCAGGGATTGAACTCTAGGAAAAGATAAGGGTGAGGATTTGGAAAGCCAATAGATTAGTTCCCATACCAAAGCTTGTGGAGTGAACTTCGAAGTATAAGGCATGGCTGAGTGATATCAGTAAGAAAAAGATTTGGAAGGGACCATCAGGGCCTAGTGTTTTGAGAGCCAAGAGAGATGATAATGGAGAAAGTGATCAGGTATGCAGTGTCTTCAGAGGGGAACCAGTAAAAGGATGATGTCTAAGAAGAAAGGAAGTCTATTAACAATAGAATGGGGTGTCAAGAGACACAATAGAAAAAGTGAGAGGAGAAGAATAGGATTGGGATGGGGTACAATGGATTTGATAAGAGTGAAAAGATGGAGAGTTGTATCAAGAGATTTACAAAATATATGTATATATCACCCTCCTCCTTTCAGGCAGCCAGTGCTCTTAATAAAAGTGGAAATGATGAGGCAGCTAGGTGGTGCAGTGAATTAGAGCACCAGCCCTGGAGTCAGGAAGACCTGAGTTCAAATCCAGCCTCAGGCACTTGACACACTTATTAGCTGTGTGACTTTGGGTAAGTCATTTAGCCCCAAATGCCTTGCCTTCCCCCCTCCAAAAAAACCAAAAACAAAAATAGTGGAAAGGAAAAGGTAGGTTTTTGCTAAGTATGTGAAGAGGAAGTAGTGGGTGTAGAAGATAGAGTCCCAGACATAGAATGAGGCAAACCTAAGTTCAAGTCCTGCCACAGACATTTACCAGGTATATGACCCTGGCAAGTCACCTAAATGCTCTCAGTCTCAGTTTTCCTATCTGTAAAACAGGCCATTGAGTTGTTGTGAGGATCAAATGAGAAAACACATAAAGAACTTTGAAAACATAAAAGTTCTATATAAATGATAGCTATGATTATTACTCCTTCCCTTACTCCTCCTCCTCCTGTTGTTACTACTACTACTACTACTACTACTGCTACTACTACTACTGCTACTACTACTATTACTACCACCAGCACCACCACTAACACTAACTACTTTTACTTCTACTACTACTACTGCTACTACTATTATTACTACTACTACTGCTACTAGTACTACTACCACCACCACCACCACTAACACTAACTACTTCTACTTCTACTATTACTATTACTACTACTACTACTATTACTACTACTATCGCTATTACTAGTACCCCAGCTATCACCACCACCATCATTATATTAGGGTTCTCATCCTAAAGTATTTCCTGAGCTCTAATTACTTTCTTCTGCCACAACATAAAGGTACCCCCCCTTCCTTAAATTTGTTATACCATTTTATCTGGACATCTTATTTTTCCTTATCCCATTCTATCCTGAATACTACTGATTTGAATATATCTATAATTGCTCTTCTTATATAGTAAGCTCCCTGATGTTTGGGACTATGTCATTTTTTATATTTGTATCTAAAAAAGCTAACCTAGTACTTTGCACTCAATTGGCATGTAACAAATATTTGAATTGAACTAAATTGTTGTTTGCATCAATGGGTCTACCATTCATCAATTTCAAGGTTAACATAGCGAACCCCCTTATCAAACTCATGTAGGGAAGCCAGCATACCATCAAATAATAGGCTTTCTATGCTAGAAGGTGGGAAAGAGATGTTCCTTGTCACAATGTACCCAGCAGACATGATTTAATCCATTCTGTGACCAAATCCTTAAGTAACAAAATCACTTAATGATGAGACTTTGGTGTATTTTTAAGCAAGGCTGTCCAGTCATAAAAATCATGAAGTAGGCAAAGCTCTCATTGTTGCTTTTAAAGTTGCTTCTGTTTCCAATTTCTGCCTCCTCTCCTTGTTTTCACAATCTCTTCCTTCACAGGGAAGTCCAGCCCTAGCCCATTCTGAGAGCCCTTTCTTGTTGTACCCTGCATTTATATGATCTCTGAGGATTTTCTCCCATTCTCAAAGTTTACCTCTTCTTTGTCCCATTACTTTTGTATTTGAAGTTCATTCCTTGCCCCCTTCCAAAATAAGTCACCTATTTAGTAACATCTAATACTGGTTTTATGTGCTACATTTCCCAGGGGTATTTGAGTTTGATTAGTAATACAGTGCTGCTAGAAGAGGTGGTATAATACCCATGTAGAGCACATGAATTAAATTCTCAACAAAGGCGAGTATTTGAATGAAAGGTCCATCAGACTTTTGAGGTGTTTTAAATAAAACCATGCCCTTGATTTGCACCATGATATCCAGAGGCCACTTAAATGAAAAAGGAAGATTATTGATGTTTGTTTCCAATTGTAATCTCCAAGAACTTGGGAAAAGAGGAAATAGCTATATTTTATTTTTTGGAATGAACAAATGTCTTAATTACTTAAAGACAAAGGTAGAAGAAATGTAAGCAAAAAATATCTCTCAACTCCCTTTGTGTCTACAAGACAGCGTCTGCCCCCACCACGAAAAAAAAAAGAATCAAAAGGAATGGTCTGTTGGTTTATGAGTAGTTCTGGATGTTACATAAAGGCAAGCAATGTAACATAAAATATTAAGAAACCCTAATGCCGACCAGGAAAATTTATAGAGTCTGAAGTATGGGCTTTAAATCCCATCCACTGATTACCTATGCTTCTTTCTCTCTACTGGGTTTCTCTGAGGGTTCTGAGTCATTCCACTTTGTTTCTTGAATGTTGTACAGAGGCTAAAAGCTTTCCAAAAATTGAGAAGGCTGTGTGAAGTGTATTTGGTTCCTCGGAACATTCCTATTTAAGTTGCCATGTTTCCTTTCCATTGTCTTTTGGACGGGTTGGTGGGGAGGGTTGAGGGTGGAAAACTTTCAATTATGTAAAAAGAAAATGCAGAACCAACAGTCTTCTTTTTGTTTTCTCACTTATTTAGTCAGTAAATGAATCCTAAGTATGATTATGTACAAGGTACAGTGCAGTGGCAGTGGTAGATTAAAAAACAAAAAGATTAAATCCCTGTCATCAAAGAAATTCCATTCTAGCTACATCATGCACACCTTCATACAACCACAAACATACACAGAACTAAAATTTAAGTTATGTGATAAATTTCTTAAGTGAAATAAGCACTTATCAAATGAATGCATGATAATTCTATAATATCACCTGCCAAAGAGCTTACCCAAATCATAAGTCCACCAAATGTAGTCACCAAAACAATGACTGTCTGAAGTCTTTGTCTATAGCCACTACCCTGGAGTATCTACAAAACTTTGATTGCTTATTTTATATTTCAAGCGGCTGGTCCCAAGACACATCCTAGACTCAATATATCTAAAACTAAACTCACCGTTTATCCCTAAATCCTCCCTTCTTCCAGACTTCTCTATTCCTGTTAAAGGCACCTTTAACCTTTCATTGTTTCATGTTCATAATCTCAGCTTTGTCCTTAACTCCCCTCTTTCGCTCACCTCACATATATTATCAGTTGTCAAATCCCAACATTTCTAACTGCACACCATGTCTTGTATATATCACCTATATATTGGTTTCTTCATATATAAAATGAGTCACTCTCATTTTATATAAATATATATAATACATATAAAACTAGTTATATACACACATATATAGTTTTTATATATATAGTTATCTATATAGTTTTATGCAGATAACTATATATGTACAGAATTATATATGTATAGAACTATATGTGTATATATATATGTGTGTGTGTGTATGTACATGTATACTTGTGTGTGTGCGTCTGTGTGTGTGTGTGTGTATGTATGTATGTGTGTGTACAAGACACTAAGGTCCCTTCCAGCTCTAAATCTATGGTCCTTTTGATCCAATAAATATTACCATGTGTCACTTGAGTAGACTTGTATTTTTTTGGGAGTTGTTTTGAAATTTAAAGGCAATTGATTATATAATTGAATGCATGAGGTTCATACACATGTGAATTTCTGATCATGTAACTTACTACTGAAAGAAAAAATAGACCCCTGGGCTAATATGTTCTATATTGCCTTGGAAAAGTTGTTATTTTAACATTCTAATTCTGGAAACAGATATTTTAACCCAAATCATCATATTTCAAATGGAAGAAAGTCAGGCATCATGGAAAGCAGATTGCTAGGAGAGAGAATTTTTAGCAGGGCTAACTACCTTGTGCACCTCAAATTATACTGGTATAGCAAAAAGAGCAATGGATGTGGATTTTGAAGACTTGCATTCAAATCCTGTCTATATCAATTTATTATCTCTATGATTTGGGATAAGATATTTTGATTTTCAGTTTCATCTAGAAATGAGATTAGACTAGATCAGGGCTTGGCAAATGATGCCCAACGGCACTGCCAGATTGTTTTTGTACCAGAGATCTAAGAATGATTTTTACATTTCTAAATACGAAAAAAAAACCCACTTTATTTTAAAATGTTAAAAACAAAAAATGATACTTTATAGGAGAAGGGGACAAAGTTATCCTCTGCAGATGAACCCCAGAGACTGACTTCATTAAGTTTCCTGAGTTTGACTGCTTCCAGTGAGCCTCTTCACCTCCACACCTTAATATCTCTTAACCGAACCCCATGGTATTGCATTATGGACTTACCTGATATGTTTGTGTAAACCATAGACCTTTCTCTCCTTAGAAACAGCCATACCTCAAGGCAAACTGACTCCATCTTATTCTGTACCAGCCATTTTGCTATGAGTGATCTCTAGTGACTTGTAAGACCAGCGATATAAGCTCTTGTCCTTAGGTATCTCCTTTTCACCTCTTTATGGTACAAGAAGACTGAGCTGCTGAAGGGGGTGGATTCCAGATTCTTGGGAGAATTCTCCTCCCTGTCTTGTCAAACTGAGATGGGTAGATTCGTTCAATTTAGTGAGACTGATTATACCTAGAGGATGACTCCATTTATCCATATCCTGTAACTAATAATAGACATTTTTTCTAACAAGTATACTATTTCTTTTGTATAACCACCTGTTTTATAATAGTTATCTTTGTTTCCTTTGTTTCATGCAATGTTACTTTGAATAATGTTTAGCTTGTGAATGCTCCACTAAAAAACTGTATATAAGAAAACACTTATGCCAGGATCATTTATATGTCATCTATCCTTGCTCTTCAATGACCCTTTAGTGCTATCATCTGACTCCAACCTTAAGAATCCGGATTTGTAGGTATCCTCTTGGAGCTTCCCTCCTCCCAATAAAAATTCCACTATAAACCATTCTTAGCTTTATGCAAAAACCACTGGACTAGATGATACATGTGTTGTGGACTGGTTTTCAAGGTAGAGCAATTTGAATTTATATCCAGAATCCTACTCCTTACCAAGCATATGGCTTTGGGCAAGTCACTTAGAGTCTATGGGTCTTGGTTTGCTTATCTAAAATCAGGAGTGTAGACTAGAAAACCTGTAAAGTCAATTTCCTCTTTTAACCTATGACTCTAAAACATTATGATCCCAAGTGGTTCTAGTTTGCCTGTGCTTTAAGGTAAATTCTACTTCAAAATTTCTAGTTTTAAGTAATTCATTTTTGTTTGTTCCTTAAATGCCCCTAGGTTCAGACAGAAAGTTGGAAATGACCAGAAGTGTATCCCTGGTATCCTGAGACTGAACTTTTACTTTTCAGAAAATAATGAAACAACACAATGGTTTTGGGAAACCCTGGTTTATTTTTTGGAAGTCACTTTATTTTTCTTACCTCATGTTCTTCAAACTTCACTAATCAATCACAAAATATTTATTTCACTCCTACTGTGTGATAGGCACCATAGATTACACACGGGGAAAGATGATGTAGTCCCTACACTCAAGGACAGTATTTAGTTGGGCATAGAGGGAATCAGAGAGCAGCAATATAATAACTGATACTTATGTAACTTATTTTGTTCTTATAGCAGCCCTTTGAGGTGAATTCTTCAGCAATTATTATTGCAATTTTACAGATAAGGAAAACAAAGTTCAGAGAGATCAATTAGCCTTTCTTAATCTCATAACTGAGATTTTAACCCAATTATTACCGCCTCCAAGTCTAGCAATCTATCCACTAAACCACTACCTCTTGAAACATCATACAATATTAAGAAATGCATTTTTACATTGTGATAATTAAGACATTATCAATATTGGCTAGGGATCAGGAAAAGTGGATTCTGGTTCTGAATCTGCTATTGGGAAAACCATAGCATTTGAGACCATAAGTGTACTAGATCACTAAATGTGAAAGTTATAACAGATGACCTCTGATGCTTAGATCCACTTTCACATTTCAAAATCCGTAACTCTAAGTGCTAAAGGAATTCAGAGAGAAGAGATATTCATGTAGGCTAGACTAGTCAGGGAAAACTTTGTGAAGGCAGAAAAAGTTTTTCTAGGTCCTGAAGGATGGGTAAGATTTGTTTGGTAAAGGGGATGGATACTTGAGAGGCAGCATTTTATTTTATTTTTAAATTTTCATTTATTTTTAATACTCACTTGAAATATTTTTAGTTCCAAATTCTTCCTCTCACCTTTCCCCCACCCGTTGAGAAGGCAGGCAATATATCAATTATACATGTGAAGACATGCAAAGCATATTTCCACATTAGCCATGTTGTAAAAAAACAAACAAGCAAACAAAAAAAGGAAAAAAAAAAGGAAAAAAAAGTAAAGAAATGCTTCAGCCTGCACTCAGAGTTTATCAGTTCAGAGGCAGTATTTTATAGGGAGAGAAAATTATAATTAAATCTATAGAAGCAATGATCATGGAATCTCAGATTGGTTTGATGGACCTCACAAGTTATTTAGTCCAACTAATAATCTGCCCAGCAATTTATAAACAATTCAAATAAATGCTCATCTCACTGTAGACAGGGAACCTATTATCCACAAAGACAGCCCATTCTGCCTTTTAACATCTCCAATTTTAGGGAGTTTGGCTTCGAGTTATAAAGTAAAAATCTGCCTCCCAACAATCTCTCTTCATTGCTCCTCCTTCTGCCCTCTAGTCTAGAACAAGCCAGAATAAATCTAATTTTCCTTCCACATGACAACCCTTAAATATCTGGAGAAGGGCATCTAAGTCTTCTCATCCCCAAGGTAAAGGATCCTAGATCCTTCAATTCTCTCTCCTAAGTGTGTTTTTAAAATCTTTTCATTATTCTGGTTGTCCTTCTCTGAACCTCAGGACTTCCCTTAATTTGCAAGAAAAATGAGGAGACTGGCCAGATGGGAGGTGCTTCCAGGTTAGGGAGTAGTCAAGATATCCATCAATCAGTCATGTATAAAGACAAATAAGGTGAAGTCTTCTATCTTTCTGGAGTTTAGATCAACCAAAGAACCTCAAGTCTCTAGAAATTTCAGTAGAAAGTACTATTTTGAAGTAAATGAGATTATTCCAGTTTAAACTGCCATAGTTCAGTAGGTTCTTCTTTCAGGGACAGTGCAATGCATGATCTAGTTTAACTGGACTATTTTTCAGTCTTGGCAATACAGAGGAATACATTATGAAATATGAAATAACACAGTTTTTAATGAGGAAAAAACTCATTCTCTCTCTCTCTCTCTCTCTCTCTCTCTCTCTCTCTCTCTCTCTCTCTCTCTCTCTCCCTCACTTTTTCTCTTCTTTGTAAACTGGAAGGACTTCAACTAATGCTCCATAAAAACTGGCTTAATATACAGTTATTATAAAGCTTCAGATTTTTGACAGATTAAGTGCTATTAAATCACCTTACTGTGAAGGCACTAAAAGGTCACAAGATGAATTAGTTTAGGCCGTCTTCACTTAGGCTGCAGCAACCAGCTCCTCTTAGACCCCCTCAAAAAAGGAAGGGGGGAGCAAAGAAGAAAAAGGAACTGGAAATTATGACCCTCTAAATGTCTCCAGGATGGGAGACTGTGAAGAATGGCAGTGCCTTGTCAGAAGAGGCAGATGGGTTTTTATCAGCTTGGAGGGCAATTTCCTTCCTCCCCTCCCCCTTTGGGTGCCTGTGATCCATAATACTGAATTCTGCCCTTTAGGAAGAATTTTCCAGTTGACAGACTAGGCAGCCATAATCTATGCCAGCTCTTGGGGAGAGGGGTAAGGGTGGGGGTGGGGAGGACTTGAGTTGGATTCAATATTTTTTTTTTCCAACAATATGGTCTCAACTGTTTTTTGAATGTCTTTTCTTCCTGTAATTGTTGCCAGGAGAATCAAAACTCAAATTTATATAGCAGATTGCTGCTCCCCATAAATGCTGTTTTGAAGGTTCTGATAAAAAAGCAATGCATCCCATACATTAAAGATTACTAGGGAGAATGGAGGGTATGGAATACAGCTACCAGAAGCATGGCAGGCCTGCTCAAGGATTACTAACAGCCATGGTTGTCTCCATAATTTGAAAACAAAAGCAGTGTTTATTTTTCTGCTTTTTACCTGCCTAGATAACCCATTTACAGAAAATCTCAGGCAGAAAAAAAAGCCCATCTATGAGAAAATAGGAACACAATTTTATAACAGGGCAATTTTGAAAGTTGGCTTTTTACACTTAGGTAAAAAGAAACAAGGTTCTCTGTTGTGTGCCTGTCCTTAAGTAACCCTTTGTCCCTCCACGAATGACTCCATTTTCTATAGGACCTTAGATCAGTGGTTCTCAACCTTCCTAATGCCGCGACCCTTTAATACTCATATGTGGGCATATCTGCATGTGGGCGGACTCGCCTGGAGACGCTTAGAGGAGTGGTGTCTCAGTTCCTAAGGCCATCGGAAATATGTGTTTTCTGATGGTCTTAGGCGATCTCTGTGACCCTTGTGAAAGGGTCATTCGACCCCTGAAGGGAGCGCGACCCACACTTTGAGAACCGCTGCCTTAGATGATGCTGAAACACTGTAGAAATACTTTGGTGAAACAGGTGTGGCTATTTGTGTGCCTTTGGGGATTCTGCATGCAGACAGAAGGGTGCCTGCTTGTATTTGCCTGTTTAATAACAGAATGGCTTGTTCCTCTGAATTTTGCTGCCTCATCCCACCTGGTTTCTCTTCAGTTATGTAACTCTTGCTAAGTCCTCTCCCTCCCTTCTTCAATTATTGTTAGGAGCTGACCTAGTGTGGATCACAGGTCCAAGCACTGTTTTGAAAGCACTGAAGAGTAAGGGGTAGAAGAGTTGGATCAAGAAAAAGGACAAGTTAATTGCATAGCAATCCCAATGCAGCCTCAGTCAGAGGTGGATTTTGAATGTGAACTACAAACAGAAATAGACTGAAATTATTGGTTTAAATTAGCAGAAAGTTCTAAATGGAAGTGGGTGGGAGTTCAGTTATTCACATTCATGAGATTGTTGTAGGTTTTTGGTACGAACTAGTCCATTGTTTTCATTGTTCATGAAAACTATATCTACTTGGTGACATGCCCATTTCTTCACCCCCATATGGAGGAGGGAGGTCACAGCAAGGGAGGACAAATTTAGCATATTTACTTGCATAATTCCCTCCTCTTTAGCAATATTTTACTACTAAAATAGGAGGGAGGATTATGTTTCCTCATAAGCAATTCTAGCCAAGCAACACATTAGTACCCTATTCCTCCTGCTCTCCCCTCACTAAGGCAGACTGTAATGGTGAAAAAGTAGCAGTCATCTTCTTCATCAAAGATCTTCAGGAGGATGTGTGGAGAGCAGACAAAGAGGGATCAGCTATACTAAACTGTATCCCTATTTTTTGAGCAAATAGGATTCATTAAAACAGTTTCCACTATAACTGCAGCTACTCTTATCAAGCCTTCAGAGATTCAGGACAGCAGCCCAACTAGAGAATTCATGAAGAAAATAAAAATAACACAATATCTTCAATTCTTCTAAATTAGGGAGGGTAGGAGGCATTATAATAAGGGGTATTGGGAATTCAAATATCTGGTTTGTTCCTATATAAATGATCCCTGGAAATCCCCACATTTTAGGGTTGGGGTTCAGAGAAGAGACAGTTGTAAGTTAGAACAAGTGTCCATATCTGATTCAGGTAATATCCTGAAGGCCTGGATTTCCATCTGCTTTAATCCAAATAAGGGAGGGAACTTGGGTCAGAAAATGTAGTTGAATGGATCATCTAAAACTTGTCCATGGAACTCTAGTGTTCTGTACTAGTGAATAGGGCTTCCATGAGAAAATTTTAATATGACCAATACCCTCTCTCTAAATATTAAGTAAGAAAGTATGTGTAGTGAATATACTGAATACATTTGACATTTTGGGGCCAGTGGGAAAATGAAGTTAAGACTATTTTTATTTACAATTTCCTTAATTCCCGGTTTACTTAAATGCCCTCTCACCAAGGTTTATAAGACCATTGATATATTTTAAGCCCCACTCCCCACTAGGTATTATGTGTCACAGATTCATTTGGGAACTACATAATATAACCATGGAATGTAGTCTCTGCATGTATATCAAACTGGTGTTTGCATCAGCTGTGTAGAAGGTGACATTATTAGAATTTGATATGCTGATTGATATGTAGCTCCTGCTAGCAGCTCTGGCATTCTCTTTTCTCTATCACACCTCAATATTTAAGTAAGAGAAGAAAAATCTAAATGAAATAATGGAAAAGAATACCCCTTTCAGTCCAATTCTTTAGAACCAAGGGAAGGTGGTTTTCACTTTTATTAGGGACCCATATTCAAGAATCGTAGCTATGTCATGGCTCTACATCAGTCAGATTTATTCATCAATTGATCAACCAGTGGTTATTGGACATCTGTTCTGGATCAAACAACACTCTAGGTGTTGGGGAGAGAGTAACAAGAAAAGAAGTAAATGATGTCCCTGTCATTAAGACAGTCTTGTGGGGAGACACAGCAAATATAGATATAAATAATATAGAATATCCAAAATAACAGTATCGGGTCATTTCTGTTCTACTGTGTTTTATTTTATGGTCCTGTAAGAAATAAGGAAGGAAGCAAGGTCAATGTGTACTAGAGAATCTACCTATAAAGTTCAAGACTTGAGCTTTGTTTTTTGTTTTCTGGGAGGTGTGTGTGTGTGTGTGTGTGTGTGTGTGTGTGTGTGTGTGTGTGTGTGTGTGAGTGGGGAGTGGTGTCTAGGTGTGGGTGAGTACAGTGGTAACTTGATTTAGAGTCATATAAAGACATGATTTTTCACCTGCTTTACTAATATTTGGCTCAAGTCCACTGTGTCTGGGTGATTGTTCCCCTTTCCCAGCTTAGACCTTGATCAATGAGGTGGAATGAGGCTATTTATTATGCAAATTTTGCTAGTGGGGGTCACAATCACTTCAGAGTAACAATGGCATCAATGGCATCAATAGCATGTTACATTCACAGTGAACTTTATATTTGTCTTAGATGATTTCCCATCTGCCATTTTGTTATAGCCTTATGGTGAAGTAGGTGTGATTATCCCCATTTAACAGATGAGGAAATAGAAGCACAGAAAACAATGGGCAATTCCAGATTCTAAGAAAGTTTACCTCTGGGGGAAAAAAAGTGTAATTCTAAAATTATCAATAGAAGGTTCTCAGTTTACTCATCTGTAAAATTAAGGAATTTGGATTAGGAAATTTGATTTCTAGGACCCTTCTAACACTTATTTTCTCTGAGGATATAAATCTATGAGACTTACCCAAAGTTCATGGTGAAGGTTGGGAGTAAGCAAGTGTTCACCTTGAAATGCCTACCAACTAAAGTATAAACTCTTTGACGGCAGCAGATGACCCAGCACAATGGCTAGGACCTAGCAATTACTCAAGAAATGTTTGTTAAAGGGGATGGCATATTCTCTCTAATTTCATGAGGTTACTTCCTTATGCAAAACCACACTTATTTGGGGTATTTGGGGTTCTGAACTTGACCACAGAGGAAAGCACATAGAGTTCCATAACCTCTTCATATACTATCATTGGGCTCCTTAATTGTAGATAAGATCTCTTAGGGGAAAACCAATGGAGGACTGGATTATTCACTGGATTATTCACTTGTTCAGACTGTGGTAAAATACTATTAATAATAAAGGTTTTCAGAACAAAACTATGAGGTGGGGGCAGGCCTGGATCCAGAACTATGTTGTGGATCAGTTAGGATCACACAGCTTGTGCAAAGAAACATGGTAGAGGGGAAAGATTACTGGACTAGGGAGAACTTAGAACAATGTTTTAGTTCTGGTACTCCTTAGCTCTTTGATTAATCCCCCATTCCCTCTGAACTTTGGTTTTCTCATCTCAAAAAGTAGCTGCTCTGAGGTTTAAGTGAGAAAATGTGTGTAAAATAATTTTTTACCCATATAAAACTGTACCAACATTAGACATTAATGTTGTCCTATTTATTGCTATAATGTCATCTTTAAATTCTTATGTTAGATCAGGGGTTCTTATCTTGGGGTCAATGAACTAATGACTGTTTTTGGTAACTATATTTCAACATGTTGGTTTCCTTCAAAACCACATGTGTTCTTATTTTATGTATTTAAAAACATTATTCAGGTCAGATTTCACCTAGATTTCAAAGGGGTCTGTGGAAAAAAAAAGAGTAAGGACCCTTGGATTAGATGATGTCTAAGGTCTCTTCCAACACTAAGATTCCGTGATTTTTGTGATCCCTTCCACATCCTTATCATGCTTTCCCTGCCTAATTCTCTGAAGTAAGGGTCAGAGTCCAAATAGCAACTCTATATAGCTTGACACACACATCCACATTTGATTATAGGCAAAGAAGATTAAGACTGGAGCAGAGAGTACATTTAGCCGAAGAGATTCACGATGGAAACTTGACTCAGGAGTCAGGTTCTTTTCTTTTCTAGGGACAAGTGACTTTGTTTTGACCCTTATACCTTCCTCACTTCCCCCCATAAGTCACAGGGGATATCTTTGGGGTTACTCACTTTATCTCTGTGCTGTGTTCCTATGCAGGGTTGTAGAGGCTGTTTTTGAAAAATGGAGAGAGACAGAGACAGTGTCACAGGGACAAACCCAAGACCATTGGAAATTTATCCATCCCTGTTTACAATCCTGATTCATGGCATAGCAATCATCCCAGCCAGTGTTATCAATGGACCACACGTCCTATTGAGGGTCCGATGACCTTGTGAAGCAGAAATAATATGTCACAAAAATACAGTGTAATAAAAAGATGTGTGTGAGACTCTGCTGCCAAGCCAGCTTTTCTAAATAACATTCTGATTGCATTCAATGCCTCAGCAACCCCACTATTCTTGCTACCCAGACTCTCTGAAGCCAATATATGCACTGGAGATGAAAATCCTAGGTCCTGATCGGACAGAAGCCAAAGCACACATCAGCAAAATCTATACAAAGGCATCCAAAGAAATCATGTTAAATATTCAGATATGAGGGACCCAGAGCTGGTTATATACTCTTCCCTGAAGGTATGTGGTTCAATACAGGAAAACTAAGATTAAAAACGAGTACAATATAGCTCCTTCTGAAGGAATAAAAAATTGGGAGAAGGCTTTGTCAAATATCTACCTAAATTACTTATATCATTACTGACAACTATTTATTGAATAGTTACTGCATGAGTGGCCTAGACCAGGGCCCAGGAATAACAATATTCATAATCATTCCTCTCTTTTGTATAGCACTTATCTTTGCAAAGCATGTTATAATAGTTTTTAATGATCTCGAGGTTAAATGAATTCTTTCTTCCTGAGAGAGTTGAACTAATTGACTGAATGCTAAGTTTGGGGTATAAGACCATTTTGGAGGCAAAACTCCTGGATTTAAATGCTAAATTTACCATGTTGAGGCAATATGACCGTGGGCAAGTCTTTTTATCTATCACAGTTTCAATTTCCTCATCCATAAAATGAGGGAGGGTTAGAAGAAATGATTTTTAATATTGCTTCCACTCTAAAAATGATTTCAGGGATTTGGCCATGTGAAGTTTGTGTTCTCTTCACATGGGAGGCACTTAATAAACATTTGTTCTATTGTTTTAAAGTTAATGACTTAGGGAACATATAATAACAGTAACATTGATAAAGCAGAAGACAAGTGTTATATAGAAAAGACCACAATAAGAGAATGAGGTTAGGGTGGTAGCAGATAGGTACAACCAAGATGGCCTTGTGGATACATTTTCTCTTAGCTTAGTGCTCCACTTTTGGATGATGGTTAAACCAATGAGGGGCGTGGAGGTACTGTAGAACTGGCACAAGCGTAGGATGTGGAATTGTACAAAAGACTTGCTGTCCTCAAAAATCTGCTATTGCATCTTCCACCACTATGCCTTGGGGCAGTTTGTTTCTCATGTTTGGATTTCATTCCCTCCTCACCCCTACATCCTAATACAAAATTCAACCTCCCCTTAAAGTTAAACCATTGTGCCACCTTCTATGATAAGCTTTCCCTAACCCTTCAGTGTTAATGAGGGTTTTGCTCTAATCCAGTTATCTTGCACTTACTTCTATGAATAACACTGCATTGTCCTAAACTTTTTGAGAATGTGGACGGTTTCACTGTAGTGTCCTAGGTGCCTTTGCATATGTATATGAACCTTAAATATGCTCGATGCTTAATAAAAGCTTGTAAATAAAATAAAATTATTAGAATCAATGAATAAATTAGCATAATTAACTTTAAGAGCGGGAGGAGAATTTTGTGTTCCATTCCCTTTTTCCACAGATGAGGATTTCCTTTATTTGATCGTAAAGGCCTTGATGGCAGGGACTAGAATTTTATGTCCCTCCTCCCTCCATGTCACAGGGCCTTTTGTTTTCCAACATTGTAAGTAGATTATCATGTAATGTTTTACAGTATAGCTATCTCTATGTGTGGAATGTCTCTCTAGACTATAAAAACCATCAAAGTAATGATTGTGTCTCCTGAAAACTTTCCTCCACCTCAGTGCCTAGCACAATGGGCAGAATACTTTGATAAGGCATTTTATAAAAGAACATTAAAATAATTCTATGACTCTTTTTTTTGGGTGGGGGGTCTAACTCTGAGATTCTGTGACTTTTAAATATTATTTAATCCATTCAACAAACCCTAGAGGGTGGTTCATTCCTTCATTCGTTCAACAAGGAATCAGTAAGAGATACTTAAATGACTTTTGTCTTAGTCTCTGAGCTAAGTATATGGAAAGTGCATAAAGAAATAGGTTTTTGGCTTCTTTTGGAAGAGCTAAGAAACATGTCACAGAATCTTAAGCATTTGGAAGCACCATAGGGAAAATCTAGTCTAACATCAGACCTGAATCAAGAATTCCTTCTACAATATCCCTACCAGTATTTGCTGATATTCATGTTACTTCCTTAGTTAATTCAATCTGTATCAGATCACTTTGTGTCCGCATTATGAAGTTCTTGTTATATTGGTATAGGTTCCATTCATTGATCCTCCTTCTGTCTGCTGGAGCCCCACACAATATGTTCATGCCTTTCCTTTCTAAATGGTAACCCTTCAGAGAAAGGCTATATGGTGAATTGGAATGCAAGTGTCCTCAAAGTCAAGAAGATCTGTGTACAAATTCTGTCTTTCACACACGGTATATATGTGACCTTGTACAAGTAACTTAATGCATCAGTGCCCTAGGCAATTATACTGCTATTTGCACAGCAGATGCCAATATACATTCATAGTGTGTTTTTTGGCACCAGGAGTTTATGTATCATTTATATCCAGGCTTTGTCTCTCTCCCCCCAAAAATTTCAAATATTTGAACAAAGACCATATTCCCCCCGCCCAATCCATCTATTCTCTATATTTAGTGATCATGCACTATTTTCAATGAATTTCATAAAATGTGATGTCCAAAGCAGACTCTAATAATCCAGATAAATTGTGGCAAGTATAGTAGAAATATTGCCACCTTTATATAAAACTTCGTATATCTCCTTATACAACAGAAAATCACTTTGGCTATTTTGGTTTCCTTAAAATTTTAAGTATACTAAATCTCTTAACTCTCTTTCCCATGAGTTACCATCTGTAATGTTAATGGGATATAAGGTTTTCCCCACCCATTAGCAGACCTCATCTGGATCCCATTAAGGGAATCTTGCTTAGGGGAGATTTGCTTGTAGGAAGGCTTTTATACCTTTTGCTAATTTCTAATTAAGTATTGAGTTGGAGAGTTGTGACGCCTTCTGACTCTGAGAAGTGTATTTATACTCTGAATTGGTATTTTGCTTAGGGGAGCATGCTTATGAGAAGGATTTTGTGATTCCCTGGTCAAGATTCTCAGTGCCTGTATGTTCAGAGCTCCCCAACTGCTCAGATGTAAAGGTTCTCTCAACCCAGGGATGTATGTAAAGTGTGTAGTTGATTGAGGCAGCCAGAGTCCTGTCTGTTGGTTTTTATTTCTCTGCTCGTATTTTCTTTATATTTTCTCTGAAGTTCAGGATGCCAACTTTTCCTCTGAACTAGTGAATGTAATCTAAAAAGATTGTTGACCTCTTAAAGAGCTAGCTTTCCTAGTAAAGTAGATCTAAGAATTTGTGCTAGAAGCCATCCTGTGTATGCCAGAGTAGTTGCAACTATACTGTCTAGTGAAATCATATATTTGTACAGTTTATTTTGAAGCCGATGTATCACTTTATATTTATCCTGTAAAAATGCTATCTCATTCAGTTTGGATCCATTATTCTTGTCTATTAAGATCTTTCTGGATTTGAGTTTATTAATATAGCATATTATTTATAACACAGATTTTTTCATCATAAATTTAATAATCATAACATCTATAGTTTTATTCAAAATGTTGAAAAATATCCAGTTAGGACCAAGGACAAATACTCTAGAGCTATTCTAACAGAGAAGACCTATGTAGTAGAAGGGAATCTTCAGGTATAGGTTGAACTAGATAGGCTTTCTTGTCTCTTTCAGACTGGTGATTTTGTGATTTGGTAGCATTATTTTATTAATCAGCACCAGTTGAGTTGAGTCAGTAAACTAATTCAAAACCTATCTCGTTCTAATTTTATTTTTCATGTCTGTTTCCATCTTGATGACAAAGAAAGCATGACATAATTTGATACATTCTTTAATGCAATTCAGGTATGATATATGTAGAAGTAAACATATATTATTTTTCCACATTCACAAATGATAAAATCGCAGGTCAGTGAGGTTCAGAAAATTTATGCAAACTTTAGGTCATTCATTAGTCATCATTCTCATTAACAATGCCTAATACCAGTAACATTTTCTAATCTCTGAGAATTTAAATAATGAAGACATGTCCTCTGCCTGGATGTGACTGACTCTCTAAGTAAGGAGATAATGCACATAATTTATTTAAGAGTTGATGTAATAGTCAAAGAATGATAAGAACAATAAGGATTCCAGAAGTTCAGAAGATGGAAGGATGGAAGATTTGTTGGAAAAAATCTGCACAGAGGACATGGATCTCAAATGATGTCATTCAGTACATCAGTAAATATCTACTATGTACCTGCTATGAGACAGACACTATGCCAAGTATGATAAGTTGGAAATAATGAACAGAGGAAAGGCACTAGCATTAAGGGGTTTGGGGAAAGGCTTCTTATAAAAGATAGAGTTTTAGCTGGGACTTGAAGGAAACCAGGAGGTAGAGATGAGAAAAGAGCATATTCCAAGAATGGGGGGAAAACCATTGAAAATGATGAGTGTAAGAGATGAATCATTTGGATTATCTTGTTTGATGAACAGCAAGGAATTCAGTGCCAATGGATAACAGAATGCAAGTGAGGGGACCTGGGAAAATGTGTAAGAAGTCTAGAAAGGCAAGCTGGGACAGGTTATGAAAGGCTTTGAAAGCGAAACAAAAAATTGTATCTTTAATGCTGGAGGTCATAACAAGTTTATTTATGTAAGTTAAATGATGTATTTATATAAAAAGATTATTACCCCCCAAATAGGTATAGTGTTAAAATCACAGAAAAAGATAACTTAGGTAGGTCCTTGGTGGCTAATTAATCCAAACCCTCTCAATTTACTAATCTATAATATAATCTCTGAGATTCTTTTCAATGCTGAAATAATCTAATTTTAACACACCTTAGTAGTAGCCACTACCATATATGTTTTCAGTCCTAAGATTCTCCTATTTTGAGGGACTATATTCTTTTTAAAAAGTGACTGAATTTTTAAGTGCCATATTTTTTTTTTAATTCTGTGAAAGCTGGTAAGGAATAATTGTAATTAGCCTAAAAATCAAATCATTGACATATTTCATTTTAATGAGATTCAACTTCAAACTCCATGTATTTGACAGGATCCTTTTAAAACATGCCCAAGATTTGGAAGTTGAAATAATAGGCCAGTCTCCACTTCTGAAATCTCTCTTGGACAATTTGCTCCAATAACATCACATTGAGCAAGTTGAGATTGTATTTGTATGGGAGGGAGTGCTTAAAAATAATGCATTATGTTTTATCTTATCTTGTCTGACATTTCCTTTGAGTAATATGGTAAGTTTCACCAGTTGACAATTGCATGGTTCTTTCCTGGCCCAGTGCTGAGACATAATAGTATATTTTTTCAAATATATATTTTTCCTGACCAAGTGGGTACATTCTGTCAGGCAGGGCAGCTGCTGACAGCTAGGCAAGGAAGACAGAAGAATTATGCAGACATTTGGCAGTGTAAATGTTAGACCAACTCAACTGTATGTATATTCAGGAGACTTCAGTGGCTTCCAGGAGCACAACTCCAAGAAATAAAATGACAGCCTCCCATAATGATTATGCTAATTTAAGCAGGATTTCAGGTCTCAGTGTTAAAGCAGACAACTGGAAGGTGAAACTCTTGGACTTGGATCTCGACCCCAACAAAATCAGCGACTGTGATAGTTGGCAATTTACTCTCAATTTTTCTTTGTGCTTTGTTTCCATGTTTCCGTATTACCCACGGCAATAATAGTTACCCCTGCCCTGGAACTAGTGTAAGATTTCAGTTAATGTGAGGTATTTGCATGGGTGCAGAGTAGTCAGATTATAGAAGTGTGATCATTGCCACAAATCTCTGATTTGCACTTTGGACACACCAATGGCTCTGCATAGAGACTTTCCCCAGGGTTGCATTCACTTCTCTCTTCTCCTCCTGATAATGAACGCATAAGTTTCATTTCTGCTCCTATGAGATATAGGACTGCTGGTCTAGAAGGAAATGAGTTACTCCGCAGTACCCAAGCCTGGATATAATGTAAAAATGATAAGGAAAGAGGACCTAAGTAACCAAGTGATAGAAATGGGAGTCAGAGAGATACAGGAGAAGAAGGGCATTTCACTTTTAAATGAATAAATAAATAAGCAAACACCTTTAACCATCTTAATGTTTTTGAAATCCTATCTGAGAGAACAATACATGATGATTAGTGGGAATATTTTTACATAACAAGTATCACATTTCATAGGAAATGAAATAGCTTTAAATTAAATCTCATTCTCAAATCTTGGCATTTTGTGTTATACCAAGGGGGGAAAAAGATTTCTTTGAAGTCTTCCACACATGTATGTATGTGTACACATACACCATTTCATGTTTGTGAGAAATCCTCTACTTACCCCTACTGCAAATAATATAAACATATGTGTATAATATATCTACATATCTATAACTATGTATATATCTATATATATAACTATACATATATCTAACTATACTATATGTATAATTATATATATGTAACAAATATATAACAATTTATATGTGTGTGTGTGTGTGTGTGTGTGTGTATATATAAACTATTCATGTTTATTTTATTTGGAGCAGGCTAAGTAAAAGAGTCCTCGCTAACTAAATGAGAGTCTCTAACAATATTTTTAAAGTTTTAAAAAATACTTTTAGTATTACTTCACAGTTATTCCTGGAAATACGTACCCGTAACCAGTCTGAATTTTTCCCATATACAAAATAACAATAACTAAGCAAGGATGCCTTTATAAGGTGATCCCATTAGATCATGGATATGATATTCTGCTTCAGTAATCCTCTATATCACTTCTTTAGAAGAGGGAGACATTTTTCATTTTTGACTTTAGGAGTTCCATTATTTGTTTTTCAGATATTCAAGGTAGATTTCCTTTTCCAGAGCTTTTCATTTACCTCACTGTAGACTTTTTGTGTTGTGTCTTTTTTCTTCTTTGTTTTTCATTTACATATGAAACAATCTTGCCTTTGAAACAAACAATCTTTGAAAAGAAAAACAAACCCAACAACAACAAAAACACCTCAAATGTCTATTAGGGGAGTGGATGGTAATATATGTAGTGTCCCAAAAGTGTTATTGCAGTTTTAGTTTTAAGCTATTAAATTTTGTATTAGGATATTTTCTTTACAATAGTGAAGAATGCTATATTTGTTCCCTCTTAGCATAAGAATACATGTGTAGACGTACATATTTGAGAATATTTATATTATTCATATGTACATACATATTTTATACATATATGTAATATATTATAGCATAGTGCTTCAGAGAGATACTTTTCTTGGGATAATATATGATTATAAGATTTATGAATATGGAAGATAGAAAGGGATTTCATTTCCTCTGCAGTGAGTACAAGTCTTTCTTAAGTCAGAGTCCTTAGCTCTGACACTTAATAACTCTGTGATCTTTAAAACATCACTTACATTCTCTAAGATTTAGTTTCCTCATTTGTAGAATGGGGATAAGATCACTTTTACTACTTATGAGCTCATGGGGCTGTTTTGAGGAAAGGGCTTCATGAGTCTTTAAGGGATCTGAACCAATACCAGCTACTATTTCATGATTAACCAAGAGATACGAGACCCAGGGCAGATGAAAGGACCGTGTAGGCAAGGGGAAATGTTCAGGGATATGAGTTAAGGAAGGAATGAAGGAAAAGTTAAGTATTATAAACCTAAGCAAGCGGTTTGAAGAGTTTAAGAATTCAGCCTGTAATAGCTAGCATTTATAGAATGCCTTAGAGTTTGCTCACATGTTGCTGTTTGTCCTTCATTCTCAAAGAGGACCGTGACTTCAGAAAGATGATGCCAGGACTTGCAAGTAAATTGGATTTAAGTGAGAGAGAGCTGTGCAAGGGCACCAGACTCACTTTCTGTTCCCCAAGCCTTCTGGGTTCAGTGGCAAGATAGAGATCAGGACGTCTGGAGACTGCTTCTTAGGGTTTGCAAAGTGACTTACAAATCTGTTATTTAATTCTCACAACAACCCTGGGAGGAAGGTACTATCATTGGCCTAACTTTACAAATGATGAAATTGAGGCAAATGGAAATTAAGTGACTTACCCAGGATCACAAATTGTAAATGCCTTAGCTAGATCTGAACTTGGGAATTTCCAAGTGCCTTGGACCTTAAACCTCAACACTTAAGTGGTAGAATTTATATTACTTTTCAGTTTTGCCACAGAACATACACACACACACACACACACATTTGTATGTATGTATGTATACTTTATACTTATATATAAATATTTTTTAAAAACTTATTAACCACTAACATGTGGATGTGTATAATACACATTCATATGTAGTATATAAGATGATTGCTCTTAAATAGGTATGACTAATGATATCATACCCTTCACCTCCATAATACACAAGGACCTCAAGTGCCTGGTCCCCCCAACAACTGGCATGATTACATCTGGGCCCAACTTTTCAACTTCCCTTATTCTCAGTTACATATCCAATTAGAAAAAAATTAATAAATCGATGTCAGTTAATGATTGCTGACAATTTAATAAAGTATCCTTCCTAGGAAGAGTTACATTTTTTTCTTTTAAAATATATTTTATTGATATATTTTGTCTTTCTACTATATAAATTCCTCCCCGCCCCTCACTGTATCCTCCTTTTTCTTTTTCCCTCACAGAGAGCTAATCCCTATAACAGAGAATGATTATTATATTAAAACAAAAACATTAAACCAATTCATCTAACAATTATTTATTAAGGACAAGGATGTAAAGTAAGTATAAGGCTTTTACTCTGGTCTAATGGAGCTTTCAATTTGTGGTACATATTTTTAAGATCAGTGACAAATCAATGCAGAAGAGAGTCAGTGTTTTTTCAGGTATGATTTGGACTAAATTTCCTGAGGTCTATTCCAAACACATACACACACACACACACACACACACTCACAGAGATTATATACACATATATTATAAATATATATGTATGTGTATATACATGTATGTATATTTGTATGATGGAATCAGCTATTAAGAAAGAAAAAAGAATGCTATTATTTCAATGTACATTATGTTTGGATCCAAAATATATTTAAATCAACAATAACCAGTTGGGCAGTTGAAATATTTCAAATACGAACCTGTTGAAATTGACTATTTCTTTTGACAGCCTTTTCTGGAGGTTTGGAGAAACACACACACACACACACACACATTCTTTTTTTTCTCCTCCTCCTTTCCTCCCTCCCTTCCTTTCCTTTTCTGTATGTCAGACTTGGCTATGTTTGAAATTCCTGGGCCTACCATGTTCGTGCTGTCTTTATATATATATACGCTCATCTCTCCTGAGGAAAGATTTCAACTTCATGGCAAAACTGAAGAAAGCATGTCAGAATGCTGTCGGAGAAAGAACCTTCTTTTCTACAACTGTTTTTGGATGCCAGCCAAAATTCTCCCTCTCTGGCTTTTACTCTTGACACCTTCTCCCCATAGAGTAGAAGGGATTTTTTAACAACTGGCAGGTTTTAACAGTGCCCCTCCATCGTTAGCATGGGCAGTCTGGAATTCAAAGAGCACCGACTCTGTATTCATGTCAATATTAAATGAGCATGCCATTTAAAGACAACTCAGGGCAACTTTTCTTTTGAGGCTATCTGGGGAGATTTTTTATTTTATAAAGGGTTTTATATAAGACATCAAATAGTTATGAGGAACGTGGCTGTGCCTTTTATAACACAAGAAAGGTTAAGAGCAGAAATTTTTATAGACATTGTAAGAAGTTCCAAGGGACTGGAAGGCTCAGTGGATTCCTAAGATGGGTTTCACCTTCAAGTTGAGGATTCAAGTTCACCTGAGAAATGGACAAGTAACAAATGTTTTGATCTCTGCTGAGATCCCTGTTGTCAGTAGGTCTCTTCCTCTGAAGTCTGTTCGGAACTAATTGAAAGAAAATTATTCCCTGTGAACAAGTCTTGTAACATCACAGTAACAGAAAGAACAAGCAGGCTAGAGGATATAATAGCTGGTCAAATAATCTGGCAATTTGCGGTTGTGGCTTTGGTGGTAGGAAAAGCCTAGTATGCTTTTGGTTTCCAATATAGTTTTGATACAACTTGGTGCTTGGCGTGAAGGAATTGTCCTTGTGTGTATGGAGGCAGAATCACAGACTCCAAAGCCATTTAGTCTAACTCAAGCCCCTATCTAAATAGGAGTCTCCTCCAGGATATCCCCTAAAAGGAGACATCCAAATTCTGTTTAAAGGAGAACTCACCACTTAATGAGGAAGCCCAATCAACTTTTGGGCAGCTTTAATCTTTAGGAAAATTTTCCTTATATTTTTCCCAAATCTTTCTCATTCCAGTTTCCAACCATTACTCCTAGTTTTGCCTTCTAGGTTCAAGTAGAACAAATCCAATATCTTTTCTAAATGACAACCCTCAGAGCATTAGGAGACAGATATCCTGTCTCTCCTCAGTTGTCTCTCCTTCATATGAAATATCCCCAGTTTCTTCAACCAATCCTTCTATGCTATGGCATGGACAATGGATCTACCTTAAGCATTTCTGACTCCCCTGTAAACCTGGGTTCATAATTTTCTGTACCATATGGAGAAAAGAATGTCATTAGGCATATGTGACTCAAGTATGATGGATTTCCGAATGCAATAAATCAGAAAAGTCTTGAAGAAAAAATGGCAATCTTTGTGAGCAATTGCCCCTAAATGACTCTTTCCGAACAGTTGATGAGGACTGAATGTTATTTGTATTTTTGCATGGAAAACCTAGATTTTAGAAAAGATCACTTCCTTGGGATTGAGCATTGGAAGGATGAGTAGACAGAGTCCATTTGAGGTAGTGAGAGAAACAGTTAACCTGACCCTGGGAACAAATGACTATTCACTGAGCTCAAGGCCTGTCAATAATCTCAGTTCTGCTAATGAGCTCAGAATGAATGGTTTTCTTGAGAAGGAGAATCAAAACTTAATGCGAGTACCAGCAGAGGCTGTTATGAAACAAAAAGTGAAAGTCTGTTGGTGGCACCTATAAAGGGTCAGGTTCTTTCTCTTCTCTTCCTTTCCTACCCTCAGACCCCAAAAGGAATGAAATAAATGACCTCTGGGAGAAAGTAGTAAATGTTATTGGAGAATAAGGGCTGAAGAAACCAAGTTTAATCAACAGAACATAACGAAACTTCACTACCAGCTATTGTATTTACCTCAGGAAAGTTTAGTTGTGAAACAGGTAAAGGATGAGATGAAAATATCCAGACCCATCAGTCAGCAGAAAATATCGTAAAACTTACATCATACACGGAGACACAGAGACACAGAAACAGACACACACACACACACACACACACACACAAACACACACATTTTAGGCAGCACATTATATGACTAGAAAGCTGTCCAGGAAAATTAAGTCCCTATTTTGACACTGGAATTGCAGATCCAGAACTATTCCAATTTGAGAATCACTCTATTTTGTTCAAACATATCGTACTTTCACATAAGTGCTTGCAATGCATGTAATCTGAAGTAGGATGTGCCATCCTGTTATAATAATTTTATTGTTTCTGTCTATAAATTAGATGTAATCATAAAACTAGAGCTTCAGAGTTGTCAGGGATCTTGGAGATCACTAAATTCAAACCTCTTATATCAGGTGAGGAAACTGAAGCATAGGGTAACTGACTTAAAGTCATATAGGAAATATCAGAAGTTGCATCTACCCTGGGAACATTGGAATCTCTGTTGTATCTCCCTAAGTTCCATCTAGATCTCATGAACTTTAAACTTGCAAAATAATAAAAATAGAGAGTTGGTAGAATGTTGCAGACAATGAATGAGCAAGGGATTTGTGTGCATGGGTATGTGTGAGTGTGTGTTTCATTAGTTTATACTCGTGCTTCCATGCAGTAAGAAAACATCAGGAGGAGTAGGATCCATCAAAGAAGTGACTTCTTACACACATTTCCTTTAAGCAATGTAGAGTAATGCTAGGACCATCCCTATCCCTCCAGTCCCTGGAGTTGAAATTTCTTTTTCTTTTTTAAACTAATTAATTAATTTTAGTTTTCAACATTCTCTTTCATATTTGAGTTCCAATTTTCCCCTTGTCTCTCCACTTCCCCTACCCCAAGACAGCATGTATTCTGATTTCCCCTTTCCCTTGTCCTCCCTTCTATCACTCCCCCTTCTCTTAATCCTCTTCCCTTCTAAGATATATTTCTATATCCCATTGCTTGTATGTCTTATTTCCTAGTTACACGTAAAAACAACTTTAGCATTCTTTTTGTTTGTTTTTTTGGAGGGGGAGGGGCAAGGCATTTGGGGTTAAGGAAATTGCCCAAGGTCACAGAGCTAGTAAGTGTTAAGTGTCTGAGGCCACATTTGAACACAGGTCCTCCTGACCCCAGGGCCAGTGCTCTATTCACTGTGCTACCTAGCTGCCCTAGCATTCTTTAAAAAAAAAACAAAACCATTGAGTTCCACATTCTCTCCCTTCCTCCTTCCTCATCCACCATCATTGGGAAAGCAGGCAATTTGATTTAGGTTATACATGTGTAGTCATGCAAAACACTTCCACAATAGTCATGTTGTGAAAGACTAGCTGTATTTCCCTCCATCCTATCCCATTCCCCCCCCCATTTTACCCTGTCCCTCCTCAAAAATTTTTGCTTCTAATTACTCCCTCCTCCAATCTGCTCTCCCTTCTATCATGCCCCTTTCTTACCCCATTCCCCCCTACTTTCCTGTAGGGTAAAAGAGACTTCCATACCCAGTTGAGTGTGTTTTACTTCCTTAAACCAAATCCACTCATTCTTTCTCACCTCCCCGCTCTTCCCTGAACTGTAAAAGCTTTTTCTTATCTCTTTTATGTAAGATAATTTACTCCATTCTACCTCTACCTTTTTCCTTCTCCTAGTACATTCCTCTCTTACCCCTTAATTTTGTTTTTTAGATATCATTTCTTCATATTTAACTTAGCCTGTGCCCTCCCTCCAACTAACTCTAATGGTGAGAAAGGTCACATGAGTTACAAATATCATCTTTCCATGTAGTAATATAAACAGTCCAAGTTCAACTTTAATAAGTCTCTTATGATTTCATTTTCCTGTTTACATTTTCATGCTTCTCTTGAGTCTTGTATTTGAAAATCAAATTTTCTATTCAGCTCTGGTCTTTTCATCAGAATGCTTTTCATTGAATATCCATTTTTCTCCTGAAGAATTTTTCTAGGTAGGTGATTCTTGGTTCTAATCCTAGCTCCTTTGACCTCCAGAATATATTACAAGACCTCCAAACCCTTTATGTAGAAGCTACTAAATCTTGTGTTATCCCAATTGTGCTTCTATAATACTTGAGTTGTTTCTTTCTGACTGCAATATTTTCTTATTGACCTAGGAACTCTAGAATTTGGTTACAGTATTCTTAGGAGTTTTCCTTTTGGAATCTTTTTCAAGAGGTTATTGGTGGATTCTTTCAATTTCTATTTTACCCTCTGGTTCTATAATATCAGGGAAGCTTTCCACGACAATTTTTTAAAGATTTCCAGGCTGTTTTTTTGAATTATGGTTTTCAGGTAGTACAATAATTTTTAAATGATCTATCCTGAATCTGTTTTCCAGGTCAGTTGTTTTTCCAATGAGATATTTCACATTGTCTTCTATTTTTCATTCTTTTGTTTTTGTTTTATAATTTCTTGATTTCTCATAGAGTCATTAGCTTCTATTTGCTCCATTCTAATTTTTAAGGAATTATTTTCTTCAGTTAGCTTTTGGACCTCCTTTTCCATTGGTCAATTTTGCTTTTAAGGCATTCTTCTCCTTATTAGCTTTTTGGACTTCTTTTGCCTTTTGGGTTAGTCTATTTTTTAAGGTGTTATTTTCTTCAGCATTTTTTGGATCTCCTTTAGCAAGTTATCAATTTATTTTTCATGATTTTTTGGCATCACTCTCATTTCTCTACCCATTTTTTCATCTACTTCTCTTACATGCTTTTCAAATTTTTTTGAGCTCTTCCATGGCCTGAGACCAATTCATATTTTCCTTGGAGGTTTTGGATTGCAGGGGTTTTGATGTTGTTGTCTTCTTCTGGTTGTATATTTTGATCTTCCTTGTCACTAAAGTACAATTTTATCGTCTGCTTTTTTCCCCATTGTTTGCTCATTTTCCCAGAAAATTACTTGACTTTTAAACTCTTTATTAAGGTAAGACTCTGCTTCCAGTGTGGAGAGTATTCTGTCCCAAGCTTCAGGGGTATTGTACAACTGATTTCAGATATATTTCTAGGGACCAGTATTTTTTCAGTTTCTTCCAAGGTGGTATGATCAAAGGAGAGATATTTACACCTCTCCTGGTTGGTGCTTTGGTCTGTGTGTGACCACAAGCATTCTTTGCTCCACC
The DNA here is from genome assembly GCA_028627135.1 of Pseudochirops cupreus. Taxonomy (NCBI): domain Eukaryota; kingdom Metazoa; phylum Chordata; class Mammalia; order Diprotodontia; family Pseudocheiridae; genus Pseudochirops; species Pseudochirops cupreus. The sequence goes on along the minus strand of CM053580.1, from coordinate 272,277,719 downwards.
TTGCAAATGTGAAGAGGATTCCCTCCCTCCCCCCCCCCCCACAAGGTCCACCACACCAGTGCTCCTCCTCTCCCCAGGGCTGCCACCCAGGACTGTGACCCAGGTTCAAGTATGTGCCAGCACCATCTGTGTGCTGAGAGCTCCAGAAGCAGCCATTGCCTCTGTGTGCTGAGAGCTCCAGAAGCAGCCATTGCCTCTACTGCCACCCCTGCTGCCAACCTGGAGCTGGGGCCAGACCATGTGCTCTTCTTTCATCCAGGTCCCAACAGACATTTCCTACTAATCTTCTAAGTTGTCTTTGGTTTTTGTGTGTTGAGAAGTCTGGAACTGCCACAGCTGCCAGTAATTATGTCCCCTGCAGGCTGCTCCAGGTTTGTTAAGGCTGTCTGTGCTTGTATAGCCCATGCTGGACTGTGCTCCTCTCTCAGACTGGCGCAACAGACTCTTCTTGTCAACCTTCCAGATTGTCTTGGGCTGGAAATTTGTTTCATTCTGTCATTTTGTGAGTTCTGCTTCTCTAAAAGTTAAGTCATCTTTACAAGTATTTTGAGGGGTTTGGAAGAGAGTTCAAGCAAGTCCCTACTTTTACTCCACAATCATTGCTTTGCCATTCCACCCCTGTGAAGCCATGCATGAGCAGCTTTCCAGAGAACTACTACTGTGAGTAGCTTTTGAGGTTTTGATTACATAGTATAGAAAACTCTCTATTTATTCAATAATAAATAAAAGCAAAACATTCACAGAAAATCAAGGTACAGGATTCACAATGTTACAACTTTTCACAGAAAATCAAAATATAGCATTCACCATGTCATAACTCAACAACTTATCACTAAAATGGCCACATAGTTTTCACCAAAGTAGTCACATAGTTTTAAACAAAGCACATTCATTTAGTCAATCACAAAATCCTTAATTCAATCACAAAGTACAAAAGTTAAAATTCTCCACCCCTAGGTCACAGTAAATTATAATCTTTTCAGTCAGTACACAATATCCAAGTAAAGTCTTCTTTCAGCTTGAATTGAGGCTGGCTCTCAGTTTCCATGGTTCCTCTTCCATGCTCCAACTGCCACCTGGGTTCAAAGGCAGGCAGCTCCCAGTTCCTTGTCCAGCTCCTTCTCCAGTTCTTTGCCCTGTTCCTGTTCCATATTGAAGTTCACAGAGTCTAGTCCACCTAAAGTCCTTCACAGTTCCTGTTTCTGGGAAGACAAAGCTTGACAGAGCCACAATATTATTCATACACATTGCCAGCACCACCATCACTGTGAAATCAGCTCAGACCCACCAACAAGGTCTGAGAACTCAATACAAATCATCAACATAGAAATCAACACAGACCTACAAACAAGGTCCAAGAGGTCAGCACAAATCATAAGTAAAGTCCCAGGACCTCCAAAACCCTCCTCCAGGACTTCTATAAACATATAACCATAAAATCCTCTTTCAGGGTTTCCAGCAAGGTCCTAGGGCTTCTGTACCAAGTATCACAAACAAACATCAACACCAACAGAACAGAAAAACAGAGTGCCAGGATACCACAAGTTTTCTCCTCCTTGACTCTGCCACCACAAGAGTCCTCTTTTCAGTTCTGCTGTCTCCAGCCTGGGGTTCTCCTTATATATGGTCATTAGCTCCTCCCCAGGAGTTCAGAAGTTCTAGGGTACACAAGTTGTGGGGTTCACACATTCTGTTTCTTAAGAGACTTGATACCAGGCTCAAAAGAAACTTGAACTGAAACAAGGTGTTAATTCAATAGCTGAAACAAGATGTAAACTATTTCTGTGCTTGCCATTACAACCCCAAGCAACAAATTTAGAGTTAGAGGATCTGTGTTCAAATTTCTCTATTCTCACTTGCTATGTGACCTTGTGCAAGTCATATAATCTCTCTCAGCCTTAGTTTGTCCACTTGTAAAATGAATGAATTGGACTAGAAGGCCTCAGCAGATCATATATCAGGAGATATATGATCTGCTGACTTTCATCCAAGCCATAAGGGAAACATCCAGGTATTCGGTTGCAGTCCCATGAAAATCATTACCATAAAGAGAAAGGCTGAAACGAAGATGGCACAGCAGTAGGAAGAAATTCAGTAAGTTATCCTTCACAAACAAGTCTAGGAAAACTCCTTGACTGAAACTTGATGGGAAAGTCCAGGCTGGGAATCTGCAAGCTTTCAGAGTGTGGGGTGTATGTGTGTGTTTTTATTTTTAAATCAAACTCTGATTAGTATCAACCACCATTAGTGAATAGTCAGATGATTTTGCTCTTCTCCTGACCTAAGCCTTTCTGGAGGGGATGATTTTGGAGTAGGACTGGTAGAAAGCACCAATTTGAGGCATATAAATTCCATGGTGCCCAAGGGAGAATTGTATTCTGGTATACTGAACTTAACTCCATAGCATGAATGAGGAGTCATAGGAGTTTAGATAGAATAAGACTGGGGGAAATTTTTTATCGTTTTGAATTGGCTCCCTGTAACCTCCAAAATCACATATGTAACCCTTTTGTCTTTAATGTTCTTCATAGCCTTTACTCCTCCATATTTTCAGTCTCTTTACACATTCTTCCTTATCACAAACATTTGGTGACGCTGGGCTCTTTCCTATATCTCAAGCAAAACAATCCATTTCCCAATTCTGAACTGTTCACTGACTGTCCCTCATGCTTGGAATGCTTTCCCTTGTCATTTCTACTTCCTGGCTCCTTTTGATTTCCTAGTTAAAATCCTGTCTTCCATAGGAAGCCTTTCTGGACAACATTCCCCACCTCCCCTTTATGTGCTTTCCTTCTCTTGTTTATTTTCACTTCATTCTGTATACTGCTTATTTGTACAGAGTTGTTTGCATGTTGCCTTGCCTATTAAATTGTGAATTCCTTAAAGAAAGGGATTATCTTTTGTCTTTTTTTTTGTATCCATAGCACTTAGAACAGTGCCTTGTAATTGCTTAATAAATGTTTATTGACTGAGTAAATAATCCATGAGTAAGCTCATGTTGGAGGTGTTGGAAGTTCAGGAACAGTTTAAAATACATCTTACGAAGGTCAGGTGATGTCTAGGTAAGCTAAAAGGGATAGAACACTGAAGAGATTGGACCTACGCAGCCTAGGATACATTTCAATTTAATTCTATTTCTTTCCATAAATATATCTAAGCAAGTCTTACTTCTGCTCTTAAACTTAACCTCTCTAGTTCTTTATCCATAATGTCGGGTTGTATTAGGCATCCTACAAGTACTCTTAATTCTAAATCTATGATTCTATGATGAATTAATAGACTGTCACAGTAGTCTAGGAGAGAGGTGATCAGGGCCTGATCCAGGATAGTTGTGGTCTAAGTGAAATGAAGGGAGTGAATGTAAGATATGGTAAAGGCAGAGAACAGATAAATCTTGGCAACTGACTAGATGGTGGGTGAATTAGAGTGAAGATTCAAAAATGACTCTTATGTTGAAAATACAGATCACTGCCTAATAGGATGATTGGGCATTAAATATGAAATTAGAAGAGGTGGAATAAGAAATAAAAATAATGAGTCTAATTTGGAAATTTTAATTATATGACATCTATAGAACATCTAAGTAGAGATGTTCTTAAGCCAATTATATATATGTATATATGTGTGTGTGTGTGTGTGTGTGTGTGTGTGTGTGTGTGTGTGTGTGTGTGTGTGTGTATGTAACTCAGGGAAATGTTAGGGCTGGAAATTTAGATTTCAGAATAATTTGTATAGAGATGAATCTATATGAGCTTTTCACATCAAAATCATTTATTAAGCATTCATGTGACAGATATAGTCCTGGGTCCTGGTTATAAATAAAGACAAATGAAACTCTCCCTGACCTCAAGAAACTTACATTCTCCTGGGAAGATACAATTTGTATATAGATAAGTAAATAATATATACAGACAATAACTTTAATAATAGTAAATAATATAGATATAACACAATAATTTTAAGAGAGGAAGACTCTTAGCAAATGGAGAAATTAGGAAAACTTCAGGCAGCATGAGACAAAAGAGTCATGATCTGAAGGAAGTTAATGATTCTGTATGGTAAAAATGAGTACATGGGTGACAATGTGCAAAATTCATAGGTAGATGTACAGATATGATCAATTGGAAAGAAATATTAATAATTGAATGCTAATTTTGCTAGCCATTTCAAGGTTTGCAAAAGAATTATAAGATAGGATCATCCCCCTTTGGTAGTCTTATATTCTATTGGGGCAGCCAATTAACACATGGCAAACAAAAACAGAATAATACAAGATGGTGTATAATCATCTTTTAGATTATGGGACTCAAATTACAAATGCTTTGTTAGAAAGAAGTCCTAAACAAAACTTTTATAATCAATTGAGAAATATTTATTGTTTCTTATCCATCCCTGCTACTGAATACAAAAGAAATAAAATACCTTGTCCTTGCCCTCAGGAAGCCACAAATCTGGTGCAATAAAAATATTTAATCATCGCAAAAGCTGGGACAGTAGATTGGGTTCAGATTTTTCTGAGTTTTAAAAAGTAATTTAGAGACTTTGAACATTTTCTCCTATCCCACAAGGAATCATTCAAAGTTTTTGGGATTTTTTTTTTAGCAGAAAGGTTTTTGGTATAGAAAAAAATATTAATCTTAGGCTATAGAATCTCAGAAAAAAGAGGTCCTTGTGATGCCATCTAGTATGAAGCTCTACCCAATGAATTAATCTACCTTATAACATATCTGATAAGTGTTCATCTAGGGGAAAAATTAATACAAAATGAATCTCCCTTCCCACCAACCCCTAGTGATGGGTAATTCTTTACATTTAGGAACACCAACTCCATTTTTGGATAACTTTAATTATTAAAAGCTTCTTCCTCACATTGGCCCCAAATCTACCACTGTTTGTACTTACGTTTATTCTTAAATTAATTTTTTATAGAATAAAGAATTCCCAATTCTGTGGTTTTCTCTACTTGGTGTCATTGGCAGGAAAGCCTGGCTGGAACACATAGAGTTGGTAGCAATACAAAAAAAAAAATGGCAAGCGTGATTGGAAGTGGTAAAAGTAGCAACCAACCCTGAAAAAATGGTTGCTTAGTGGCATTTTCACGAGAATATATAGAATCTCATGTTTGAACTTTTATTTTTATTTTCTCTTTTCTTTCTTTTTTTTTAAATGTGTTCCTGCATCAGAGCAAAGAAAACACTAACCTTGACATTTGGAAGTCCTCTGGTCCCTAGGGCTAAGTCAGCCCCTTAAAGAGCCATGGGGAATGGATTTGCTCAAGCTCATTCCTTAGGAGAGACTGAGAATTGCCAGAGCATTCAATTTACACAAAATAGAGCAAAGCTGCTATGGGTCTTTTTCATACTTTTACTTGGAATAGAAATGCAGCAAGACCTTTGATATCATATCACAAATGTGAGACGAATGCCCTAAATCATGAATGGTGGTCCCCATGCCAAAGCAGCAATGTGCATGGAAACTGATTGCAGTCTGTGTGTGGTGCACTATGGTCCATGGCAGGAGGCCATTTTGGAAGGAAGAAACAAGAAGTGATAAAAGGATGACAAAATATTCTGACTGGGAAAGGCCCCAGACATTCCAGTATTCATCCCATCCACCCTCTGGAGTCTGCCAAGTTTAATCGAAGTCTCAGAGCAGTCTTTCCCTGGATACTTCACAACTTCCATTGTGAGTTCCAGGAAGTATGGAGATTTGAAGATGATGAAAATCAATTTGAACTCCTACTGACTTGGAGGGGGAACAAAATGGAAGGTTTTGATTTTGAGCCTTTCATGTCTCCCAGCTGATCAATACTTGAAAAACAGAGTAATGATTTCCGTATAGAACATTGCTAATGCATAGCTCTGCACTACTCTTTGCTCCCTTTCACAAATGTACTTTCTTTTCTATTTCTCTCTCTCTCTCTCTCTCTCTCTCTTTCTCTCTCTCTCTCTCTTTTTCTCTCCCTCCTCTCTTTCCCCTTCTCTCTCTCTGTCTCTCTGTCTCTGTCTCTGTCTGTCTGTCTGTCTCCTCTCTCAATACCCTTCTCTCTCTCTGTCTCTCTGTTTCTGTCTCTCTGTCTCTCTGTCTCTGTCTCTCTCTTCTTTTTCTGTGTGTCTCCATATTTCTCTGGCTCTCTCTGTCTCTTTCTCTTTGTTTCTCTCTCTTTAGATCTCTGTCTCCCTGTCTCTATTTCTATTTATCTGTTTCTGTTTCTCTTTTTGTGTCACTGTCTATCTCTGTATCTGTCCATTTCTGGCTTTTCTCCCATACCTCTCAATGAAGATGATGAACTAGTAGGACAGTCTGGAGCAGCATACAAAGCATGATACTTACAGACTAGAGCAATGGATTGAAGTCCCATCTCTAATTCTTAATGTGTAGCATAAGTTCCTTCACTGCTTTTTACCTTCTTCCTTCATATGAAAAATGAAGAAATTAGACTAGAAATTATAAAGTCCCTTCAAACTCTAATTCTATGATTCTAGTGACCCTGAATTCTATACCCATGAATTACTGGCAATTGACCAACTCAATGTCTGAAATAGAGAAGACCTTTATTTTCTGTCTGTATGTTCTTCAGTGGAATTATTCATGTTGGTTAGCAATGCAGTCGAATTAGAGAGGTAAAAGCAAAAGGAACCCTTTCCACAGTAACTAGTATTATAGGATGTTTTAAAATCACTTTACATTAAATCTCCTTTGATCTTCACAACAACCCAGTGATACAGGAGCTATTATTGTCAACATTTTATAGATGAAGAAACTGAGGCTGAGAAAGGCTAAGGGATTTGCTCAGGCTCACAAAGTTAGTAAGCATCTGAGGCAGGATTTGAACTCAGTTCTTCCTGACTCCAGATTGAGTGCCCTATCCATTGTGTCACTTAGTTGCCTCAATTAGAGATAAGTGTTTATACTTTAAAAATGTATGCACGTTGTTAACACTGTGTTAACATATTAACCCCAACAATCTGTCATTCTATACCATGATTTGAGGGTTAGGAACCAAATTCTCTCACCTTTCACAAATATTGAATAGAATGCTACCCATAGAGCAACAGATGGGACCTCAGAGATCATCTAATATAACTACAACCCACTATTTCCTGCACTGTCTAGCTGCCTCCAATATTTCTTGTGACAAGTGATCACTGATACCTGAAGTAGGACTAGAATTGTAGAAACCTAGAATCTCAAAGTTGGAAAGGTCCTCATGGGACATCTAGTTCAATTCATTCCATGGAAAAATTCCCCTTCTACCAGCACTGGCAAGTGGGCATCTATGCTTTGTTTGAAAAGATCCTCTGATTCTAACAGGAAACACAAAAACAACAAAGAAACAAAAACACTAGTACAACAGTTAGAACCCTTGAATTTAATCTCCCTCTGACAGTCACTACCTGTGTGACCCTGGACAAGTAATCTAACATCCCTGTGTCACACTTCATTTCTAAAACTAGGGAGGTGGCCTATCTTCTAAGGTCCCTCCTAGCTCTCCATCTGTGACTCTCTGGCCCTATGACTTGGTGATCAGCTCCACTCCAAAACTGCTTTAATTGTTTGGACATTTTCCCTTACATTGTGATGAATGATGTATCTGTGCAGTTCTCTTTATGGTTTCTAGTTCTGTACACTATGGCATAGTAGGACAACATGAGATTGGACTTAGAAGACCCATGCTTGATTCTTGATCTTGGTATATGCTATGGGATCTCAGGAAAGTCACTTTAACTTCCCAAGATTCAGTTTTCTCCTGTGCAAAATCACATTTGAACTAGATGACCTCTCACATCTCAATCAGCTCTGAATCTTACAATCCTATCTAGTTGTAAGATCAGAAAATAAGTCGTAAGATCAGAGGACTTAGGGGTAGAAAAGAACTTAGTGTTCACCTATTTCAACCATCTCATTTTACAGACAAGGAAACTGAGGTCTAGAGACAGGACCCAACTTAGATCTGGGGAACAATCTCAAATCTTTTATTGCCAAATCCAGGGCCTTCTCCACTCATCATGCTATCTTCCTTTTTACCATGCAAATTAAGTGTGAAAATGAAAATATTCAATCTGCCCATTATCCAGACTTCTAATTTTCTACAATTAAAACATTTTCTGCACTCCTCAAACAAAACAAAGCAAAACAAAACAAGACATTCCTTGTTCTGACTACCACAATACTCAGGGATAAAGGTGGATCTACATTAGGGCAGCTAAGGCTTTGAATCAGGTGCAGTGACTTTCCTAGCAATTGTACTTTTTGAATAGAGAAGAAAGGATAGAGACTGGAGATGACTCAGATCCTAGTTATAAAATGGCAGGAGTAGGATGTGAGAGTCTATGACTGGCAAAAACTGAACTCCAACTTGACCTCAGAATGGGAAAAGTCCAGTCATAGACATCACCCCTGCAAATCAGACCCATCAGTGCTTACTGTATGGACCTTGGCTTCCTAGCAATGGAACTAAGAGTTCCATCCCCTGTAAGGGACTCCTTATAACAAAGATTAAGGAAAAGAAATAAAAATAGTAGTTCAGCAAAGCTAACCAAGACGTCAACAATGTCTGATTATATATGAAATATTTTATTTCCATAGTCTTTTACCCCAGCAAGAAAAGACAAGAGTTCCGTTGTCTGAACTCATCATCAGAGTCCAGATGCCAAGGTTGACCATAAAATTTCATTGCATTTAGTGTGTTCTGTCTTTCTCTCAGTAAGTAGATATGATTCTAATGCCTGATCTGGTCTCTTTTTTTTTTTCTTCTTATTCAAAAATTATGAGGGAAGGGGATGGTTTGGCAGGGCGGCTTATAAATTCCATTCATATACTAATCGTCAATAAATTGATAAGACACATGTTTGTTTATCTGTCTCCATCTTAGCTTAACTTCAAATTCAGTACAAATTGAAAGAACTTTTAACTCATCTTTGGCAAGTTATTTCCCTATTTGACATTTTCACTTTCTTCTTTTGTAAAGTGAATCCAATCTGAGGTAGTGTTTAAGTGACTGGTTTTATAGTCAGGAAGACTATGGTTCAAGGCCCTTTATCTGAGTTCTGTGGAAATAAGGAGGTCATATAACCCCTCAGTTTCTAAAACATATACATCAGTTTCTAATCTGCTTTCAGAAAGATATGATTCCACTTTTAGTTGCCTCCCTCCCCAAATGAAGTTGAATTAGTTTTGTATTTAGGTGATTTCTAAGGTCTTTTCCAGGTTTATGTTCTATTATGATACTTTAAAAGACTTTTTTTAAAAATTGGCACTACCTCAGCTCCCTCCTTAATAGCATCTATCACCTGTCTTTTTGCTATAATGTTTGCCATCCTGCCACCTCACCTCAGGTATCAGGCCTTTTAGATGCAAAGAAGAAACAACTGACATTATCCACTTATTCTCAAGAACTGTCAGTTAAAATAAGAAGCAAATTCCTGGGCAACTCAAAGCCCTGACCCATCTTGGGGTCTGGTTGGACAAGGCGAGATCTCTTACCTCCCCCTCTCTCCACCCCATGACACATCCTTTCTTGTCACTCTTCCAATTCCCACCAGCAGTTTGGGACCATCCCAGCTATTATTGAGGTTCTGCTCATGAATATGTTCAATTCAATAAAAAAAACCTTGTTTTCTGGTTTATCTCCTAGGTTCACTTTTGTTAACTGCTTACATTTATACATATTTTATAGTTTTGAGATGCTTTGCAGTCAAGTTCTCATTTGATCAAACTCTAGGTAGTAAGCATTATCCTCACTTTACAGCTAAG
>CM053580.1:272211464-272267463 GCA_028627135.1 Pseudochirops cupreus | reverse complement strand
ATGAAGTCCATCTCCTTCTCATTTCTTATAGAACAACAGTATTCCATTACATTCATATACCACAACTTGTTTAGCCATTCCCCTATTGATGGGCATCCCCTTAATTTCCAATATTTTGCCACCACAAAGACAGCTTAAATAAATATTTTTGTACATAAGGGTCTTCCTCCCACTTCTATGATCTCTTTAGGATACAACCCTAGAAGTCGTATTATTGGGTCAAAGGGTATGAAATTATTTATAGCCCTTTGGGCATAGTTCCAGATTGCTCTCCAGAATGGTTGAATCAGTTCACAACTCCACCAACAATGCATTAGTGTTCCAATTTTTCCGCATCCTCTCTAGCATTTGTCATTTTTCTGTGTAATTATCTTAGCCAATCTGACTATTGAGATGTGGCTCCTCAAAGTTGTTTTCATTTGCATTTCTCGAATCAAGAGTGGTTTAGAGCATTTTTTCATATGCTTATAGATATCTTTAATTTCTACCTTTGAGAACTGCCTGTTCATATCCTTTGACCATTTATCAATTGGGGAATAACTTGTATTCTCAAAGATTTGACTCAATTCCCTGTTTGTTGTAGAAATGAGGCCTTTATCAGAGACACTGGTTGTAAAAATTCTTTCCCAATTTCCCACTTCCCTCTTAATCTTGGTTACATTGAATGCAAGGGAATTTTGATTGTGAACCATAAACAACTGGGGAAACCAAGAAAGGCCTCATGTAGGAAAGAATGTTTGAACTGAGCCTTGAAGGGAACCAGAGAGTCTAGCATATAACAGTGAAGAGAGAGTGCATAACATACAACACAATAAAGGGAACTGGGTTGCCCTGTAAGGAACAACAAGAAGGTAGGTCTGGCTAGACCCTAGAATTTGTGAAGGGCAGTAATGCATACTAATGGACTGAGAATGTATATTTTAACCAGATTGTATAGGATTTTAAATTTTAAATTTTTCATCCTTCTCCATTACAGTTCTCTTCTGCATTGTCATATTCTAATTTGTACTCATTACTGGTATGTACAATATATACCTCTTTATTCTAAGTGAGGATGGTAAAATTTTTCACCTTTGCATTGCCAACCTCTACCACTTTGGACACAATAGGTGTGTACTTGTGCACAGTAGGTTCGTAAGAGATTTTATCTTGTTTTGTTTTTTTAATACTAGAATGAATTGTAATTATAATAATTTTGTTGAGTTTTTCATTATACTAGAATGAATTACATTTTGTTCTTCAAACTTGTTCTATTTATTAATTGATTTCAGAAACTGGCTGGCCCTTGTTATTATGACAAATGACGTGTCCCCCCAAGTGGAGTTTAGGTGTTTTAGTTGTATCTTAAGAAGTAGGACAAAGGATATTTGGCCTTCATATTCCAAATCCCTGTCATCAATTTTCAGTCCCATACTGCACAAGAAATTCACATGTTTTCTGCATATTCTGGAGAGAACCAGAACCTTCTCATAAATCATAGCATTTAGAGTAAAAAGAGACCTGATAGGGCTTCTTCTCTAATCCTCTCATTTGACAGATATAGAAAATGAGGCTCTAAGATATTAAGAAAGAAGCCTAGGAAAGAGGGAATATCTTTTCACTAACACCTCTGAGGGACAAGTAGTTGATCCTAGCTGAACTTTAGCTCCTTGTCTTAAGAAGCATCAGAGTTTAACTTCATTGTTAGGTTTGGGAGAGATGTGACCATATAAACTAAGTACTAGACAATTAAAAGAATGTGTTTTTAAAGTGATTGAGTTAATGCAAAGAATAGTAGTGTTGATGAGAAGGAACAAAAGAAACATTATATAGGGCAGAGGTATCAAACAAAATTAGATACTCTCTGTCCTCAAGGAGCTTGTATTCTATAAGGGGAGCAACATGTATACATTTAAGTATATGTAAATGTATCATAAATAAACACAAGGTAATTTTTATTGAGAGCCACTAGCAATTGGGGAGACCAAGAAAGGTTTCATATAGGAAGGAGTGTTTGAAGTGAAACTTGGAGGGAATCAGGAAGTCTAGTGGTCTATAACACTCCTGAGTTTAACCTGAACCAGATTAAAATATTATTAGTAAAATCTTAATAAAGAAAATACAATAAAACATAGAAAATATTAATATGTGATTGCCTGATATGCAGCCTGGAAGGATCCATATGTACAGTTTAGTCTCCTCATTCCTATTTGAGTTTGACACCAGTGGTACAGGTGGTTTTTACCAAGCATTTTCCTGCATAATTACAGCTATCCACTGATAAATAATTTGTTCTGACATTGGGAATATTTCCCTTTATCAGGTGTAAATATACTTATTAACACCGTATTCGAGGATAAGTCATGACTAGTAAGTCATGACTAAACTTTAGGTATACTCTTGGACTTTAAAAGGAAAAGAAACATAGCCACTTTAGAAAAGATGAATATGCTTAGAGATGAAAGAAGGAGCTCCTAGAGAGATTCCACCCTTAGAGATTGAGTCAGTTTCTCAGATACTGAAACTGTGATCATCCCCCTTCCCCTACTCTCAATCAAATCATGTGTCTGCAGATCATAGAGAGACCCATCAGGCAATGGTGACTAGAGACACTGGTTGATCGCCAAGGGATTTTGGTTTATGGAGAAATATCTTAGCCCCAGGCCTCTAGAAAACAGATGACAAACTAGCTAACAGCTAGATTCAGAGACACAAAGCAGAAGGTCAAGGCGCAATTTCCTAAATCCATGTATATCAGGAAAAGTGGAGAAGTCTACTGTAATTGGTAGAGGAAAGCAGTGTAACAGAAGAACATTAAGGAATAAACTAGAATCATTTCATATCTTATAAGGGTTATACATCTTATCTTATATATGATTAATAACGAGGAAAAATTCTCATTGGCATAGAAAGGAGACTTCAGGAAAATTCCTAGAAATACTTATGCCCAAGTAGAACGATAAGTGTCAATGTTGTGGGTATAGGTGGGTGTCTGGAGCTTGGGAGATTTGACACTCTGTGTATTGTTGAGGAATGTCATTATCAGAGGATCATATGTATCAAGACCAGGAAGGGACCTTAAAGGTCATAGAGTCCTATCTACTCATTTTATAGATGAGAAAACTGAGGTCTAGAAAGATAGTGACTTACCCAGAGTTATATAAATGTAGGTACCATAGTCTGTGAATGGGAACATGATGGGGAGGGAGCATCCAGGAACTTGGAGCTTCAACACATTGGTGAAGGTAAGGGTGAGGGTGAGGCTGGCAGTGGGAATCAGTATTTACAAAGACAAAGGTTGTCTGCTCTAGCAGGTGTTTGTAGTTGAAGGGTTGTTTCATGTTCTATAAGTTCCCATTCCCCCTTCAATTAATTAACATCAATTTCAGAGATGGGGCTACGATGAGATCAGATTTCATATCTGATATGAAAATTCCTTAACTTCTGATGGTCTCTCTATTAGGGGAAAGAATATGCCCAGGGGGCACAGCAACAATATGTTCCTATGCTTCCTAGACAAGGAGTAGGATCTTAATTTGTAGTCATGAGCAGCTGTGTACCCTCTGAAAGCTTTGTTCTCGCAGCCAGCTCTGTGCTCTTTCTCATCATTCTATCAAAGATCATGGGTACCGTATTGAAGTTGGCATACAAACCCAGGTCTTTTGTTCTGATCTAGGGCACTGCCTGTGACTTCAGTTCACTAGACCATACCATTTACTAAAAATTTCAGTTGGACTTTGTTTTACTGTACCAGTTTATAATGTTATGTTACCTTTGTGCTTCTATTCTCAGGATCCATGGCTATTTGTTAGGTAGGTTCACCGACTTACAGAGGCTAATCAGAATAAAGCAATGAAATATCACTTATTATCTATGGGGAATTCAAAAGCAAACAATAGGTACAACCTAAGAGTCAGAAATCTAAGTAGGAGAAATGAATCACAGATAAGATAACACCTGGCTGAATACACAGGGTGCGGAAGTGCCCCTGAGATTAAGATGTCTGTTTTATATGTATCATCTAACCAGGCAGATGCACTGGACACAGAGTAAGCCTGTCTACTGAAAGAATCCAGTCAAGAGCTTGCAGTGAGCCAAAGGCTTGTTCACTTCCAGATTCCTTTGCTAGTTCTCTGGCTGACCTTGCTGAGCTATGCCCTACCCCCCAACTGGGCCAAACTGGCCTTGTAGTCAAGTGTTCCCGCAAAACATCTGGCTTCCATGGTTCCTGGAAAAGATTGTCCATTCTTTTTCCCATCTCCTCCCTGAACCTCCCCTTTGTGGTTTTTCAAGTTTAAATCTCCCTTGCCTTTCCTGGGCTATGGACTCCTTTGTATCTTGTGTGGGAGTGGGAGGTCAGCACCAGTGTCTGATTTTCCTCTTAACATTTTTCTGCTTTCAACTCATCTTGGACTTTTCTGTATTTTGAGGTGTGGGCTTCACCCAGTTGGCAAGCGCAAGATCTAGAGTTTGCCACAAGGCTTTGGCCCCCATCAGTGCCTTGGTGGTTTCAAGCAAAGAACGGAGCACAAAGAAAAGCACTCAATCACATCCTTACTATTTTAGACACACAGAACCCTAAAAAAATGCTTTCAGTATGAAATGAAAAGAATCTCAATGAAAAATGCAATTACTCAAACTCTTTCTTCCTTTATTCTTCTTTTTAAACTCATTTACATGTTTTGTAAGCCACAGTGAGATTTTAAGTCATGAAGGAATGAGATAGACTTGTTTCATCTAAATTCATTTGCCCTAACTGTACTCACCTCAGTTCCTCATTGACATGTGATTTCCTCAGTGTTGACTCTCTCTTCTCAGATACGCTTCTTAACCTCTTCACACCTCAGTAGACAATGCCTGAAAATTGAAAATCCTACAGTCAATGAGGTGATGTCCCCTTCTGAAATTAGATGACAGATTCTCAAATAACAGATGCTCAGACTGACACTAGGCCCATACTCCAAGCCTTCCTAATGTTTGTAGAAGCTTCCAGTGCCCAAGTTCTCCTGGTGTCCCCGTAGAGGACCCAGGAGATCCCCAATGCCACAATGAGAGATTGGAGGACATTAGGGACTGCACTGTGTAGAGCCTTTTCATAGTTAAACTGCCACAAAATGCCACCAAAAAAAATATATCCATCCATTCATTCATTTGTTTGTTTATTTTTTCATAGTGCCACCATCCCAGAGTGTTGGATTTGACTGGGTTGACAACAAATTCAAATTATCAACATACAATACAGCATCCAGGGTCCATGTGTGAGGAAGTTATTAAGGAGCTGTACCCATCATAAATTTCACTTAAAAACCCCACAGCTGTGCAGAGCAAACAATCTTAGGTATCATCTAATGATCAGATCGAAAGGTGGCAGTGAAAGGCTGACAGTTTGTGCTTTCTCCATGCAATCTCTTTGTTCTCCCTCCTTTCAGTGAGTGATTGGCCATTGCGGTGTCACTGCGAAATTCCCATGCACAAGTCATCTCCCCACATTCAGTAATGCATTACTCTCATGAGAAAGTAATCAAGTAAAATATAACTGATGACTTTCTAGATCCAGCAATCAGTTATTTGTGATAAATTGCACTCGACGCTGACTTTAACAGTCTTGTGTATAAGTTAGTGGCTAATGTATATTCCTGCATTTTCATTTTCTTGTAGAGCCTGTCAGCTAACCAAGGGGTATAGGGAGCAGGGAAGCAGGAAGGAAGGGAGGGAGGGACTGTCCTCCATCTGTAAGTGGTACACTACTAACCTCCTGGAGTTATTAAAGGAAAATTGGAAAAGTTTCCAGAAGATTAAGCAGAAAGCTTACAACTTGAACCGGACTCTCAATTTTCCAGTGGCTCTGACAGAAGGATAAATCTTCAGCTGTTTTAACTAAAATCCAAGCCAAGCAATACCTAACTACAGTAAACAAAATTTATTATGATTCGGACATGGCTGTCGTGCTTAGGTCTAAGTTGACAAAACTGTCAACACATGAATCCCTTAGTTGAGAAAAATGCAGCAAGATGTTTCTCAACAAGGAAAGGGGGTAGGGGCTGGGGAAAGCTTTGAATAAGCAAAATGTCTCTGCACCAATGAGCAAAAGTTATAGGAAGAGAGCATTGCCATCTTTGTTGTTGACCAGACTTGAGTTTAAATATTTAAAGTGGTTTACTACAAGGTGTCCTTTCTAAGAGGTGCAGAAAAGTCACTCTTCCATGAAAATCACTCTTACTGCCTCTACCATGGTATATAAAAGGCCCATGTTAGACACACCTTTGGATTCAAACACTGAAGAATTTTGTTAAAATGAAATTTGGGGATGGAATGGTGAGTATCTTAGTGTAATGGATTGATAATTGTCCTTAGTGAAAAAAATCAGGTCCCACTTCTTATACTAACCAAAAACATGATTATGGGTAAACAAATTTACCTCTTTACCCTCGTATTTTTTTATCTGTAAAATGGGGGTGATGATATATGTGTTGTTTACCTTCCAGGATTATAGTGAACAAAGTGTTTTGTAAACTGTAATGCATTAAATGTGAGATACATTTCTCTTTATTGAAACTTTAAATGTTTCAAATTATATAATATTAGAATGAACCTGAATTACATGGATATTGATTTACATTCAAATTATCTCATTCAACACTTATTTTAATGGGGCAGGATAAGTGTACTGAAGCACCAATCAATGATTGCATTCGTGGAAGGAACTTCCTAGGTGAAAAATTCCTCCATGAAGGAATATCTATATCTCATATGTAACTTAAGGCCTTGGGGTCACCGAAAGGTTAAATGAGTTACCTACATTGCACAAATTTGACATTTATGATGCAAATATTTTTTTGTTTCTATATGCTTCTACTTTTAGTATTTTATTTTTGGTCTTGAAAATCAGGCAGCAACACCTTAGATCAAACACATTGCTGCGGTCCATTGTATTTGCTTTAAAGGGTTTTAGGGTTTGGGTCAGAGCTCCAAGTATGAATACTAAAAAAGAGACTTAAGAAAGCTCTAGAGAAGAGGTGTCAAATGTGTTGGCCACATGCCCTTCAAAATTCCCAAGGGTCTGCTGAACCAATTTAAAACATAATTATGCAATATTTAGCAAAATAAGTAAAATATAATAAAACAGAGATAATATTTATTTTAAAACTAAGTCAATATGCAGCCAGCAGGGATCTTTAGGTGTGGATCAGAGGCTCTCTTTCTCTGTTTGAATTTGACACCACTGCTTATTTTAGAACATGGTGCACTGATAAAAGATGATGGACCTAGCTTGGGGGCTGTAGGGAAAGGCACTGAGTAGATGGTGGCAAGGAAACAGAGGCAGAGTTAAAAAGACAGACAACATAGCAAAGTCAATCCTACCTATGTCACACTTTTTCCTTAATATGGATCCTCCACATGATGTAACTAGATCCAAAGGTGAGCACTAGGAATTGAGATAAGCACTCGTTAATGTTTTTTGGTTTCTTTTCCACCTTGTTTCTGAATTAT
Organism: Pseudochirops cupreus; assembly: GCA_028627135.1. Lineage (NCBI taxonomy): Eukaryota > Metazoa > Chordata > Mammalia > Diprotodontia > Pseudocheiridae > Pseudochirops > Pseudochirops cupreus. The sequence continues at coordinate 272,259,993 of CM053580.1, read as the reverse complement.
AGGAAATCAGAAAATCCATTTATCCATAGCTGAAGGGGACTCAGTGGGCAAAATATACACTGGCCTTGACTGGACCTTAAATATGAGCATAAGTGGTAGCTGTCCATGTAGAGTGGATTGAGGCATATTTAGGAACAACCATACAAGGGAATTAAAATTTTCACTCCACATTTGGAGAAACCTCATAAATTTCATATAACCAGGGAATGTAATAATGTGACTTGATCTGATTCATAGTATCATGTAAATGACTAATTTTATACCTTACACTTGGAGCAGATTTTCACAAGAGGAAAGCAAGTAAAAAGAAGGAACCAAATGAAAACAGAAAGGATATGCAGGAATTTTGACAACATACTTTGCCTATTTCACAATTTTTCTCCAATTATACTTGATTTTTCTTCCTAGCTTATAAGCATCACCTTTGGATAAATAGGATAATGACTGGTTCTGTGTTTCTGCATAATAACTAAATCCCAAAGATCAAACCCAAAATACAACTCCTGGAGTATCCTCACTCAAAATCCTCTTATAATGAAAAGAATTAGCCTTTATCTTCATATCTAATTCATGGTGAATATGAATTCAAGCAGGGTTTAAGTAAACTAATAAAAGATTCATTAACATTTTAATTAATTAACATGAATATTAACTTATATTAATATTATATGTACCTCAAGTATTCCTCTTGTAGAATGGTATAATCAGTAAAAACCTGGCCTTCAATACAGGAAGGCATGGGTTCAAATCCTAGCTCTGCAACATACTGGCTTTTTATCCTAGGCAAGTTACTTAATCTTTCACTCCTCTGGATAACTCTCTAACACTATAGGTTGTAGAAAAAGTGCTGACCTATAGTGACAGAGGGAGTTTCCTCACCCAACAGTCTCTTAAATCAGTGAAATCACAGGTCCAGTCCCTTTCCCTATCCTGATCCCAAGAAAGGAACGAAGAAAGGAAGGAAGGAACGAAGAAAGGAAGGAAGGAAGGGTGTAGAGAGGGACGGAGAAGGGAAGAGAAAGAGGGAAGGAAAGAAGAATGGAAGAAAAAAAGAACTTATTACCTATTATATGCCACATACTGTCCTGAGTACTTTACAAATATCTCATTTGATCCTCACATCAAATCTGGGAGTTAGGTGCTGTTATTATTCTCCCAATTTTATAGTTGAAGAAAATAGAGCTGACAGAGATTAAGTGGTTTGTCTGGGATCACACAGATAGTAAGAGTCTGAGGCCAGATTTGACCTCAGAGCTTCCTAACTATAGGACGAGCACTCTAATCATTTTTTTACTACATTAAGTTGAAAAAAAAGCCCTACCAAGATGGAACCTGGCTTAATTTGGAAAGGATCTTCACAAGAAGATTCTCCACATAGTGATGAATTGTTTTATCTGCTGAAACAAGAGATGTATGATGAATACATGTTTATTAAAATGGTGATAATTATATCTTGAATAATCATGCAGCCCTTTATCATCTCTGTGCCTTTGCACCATCTGTCTCATTGGCTAAAATGTACCCTTTTTATTTTTTCTCTCCACCTCTTAGTTTTGTTCAAATCTCATATCAAATACCACCTCCTCTCTAAAGCTTTTTTCCTGATCCATCATTTAGCTGTGCATTCCACTCAAAGTTACCTCCCTTATTTTGAATGGATTTTTTATATGTTTAGATAGATAGATAGATAGATAGATAGATAGATACATATCATAAAGATTAATGGGTTGCTGCCGATATAATGTGTCTTATAAATAAGCCAAAGGTCTTATTTATTATTTGCATTTAACTTATTTTTAGCATTTATAAGGCACATTATATTGGCAGCAACCCATTAATCTTCAAGATATGTATATGTGTGTGTGTATATATATATATATATGTATATATATATATATATACATATATATATATAATCTACCTTGAGAGATTAAAAATTTCTTGACAGAAGGAATTGTTCTATTGTCTTTTTCTAGCTTATAATAGGCTCTTAATGAATAGCTTCCTGGCTGATTTATTAATGGCAGCCTATGGTAGAATCTCACAAGCATTTTCCAATAAATAGATATTAACATCAAAGTATACAAAAGAAGGAAAGGAGGAAGCATTTAAGTACCTACTATGTTCTATGCACTATGCTAAGCATTTTACAAATATTTTATTTTATATTCACAATCCTGTTGCTATTATTATCACCATTTTAGGGTTGAGGAAACTGAGGTAGATAGATTAAATGACTTGCAGAGGACCATAGAACTAGTATGTGCCTGAGGCAGGATTTGAACTTGGGTCTTGCTGACTCCAAGCCCTGTGATCTACCCACTAGGCTTCTTAAACAACAGAGCTTGAAGAAAATGTCCATTTTTATAGAATTTGCTAAAAAGGATTTTCTGTGTAGCAGGTAGAAGATTGGACTAAATGATCTCTAACATCTATTTTAATTTAGAAATTCTATGAACCAAGACTAAACACACATTTCCCGGCTCTTGGTCTTGTTTTCTTGTCATTGTTTACTTAACCCGAAAGAAGGTACAGCATAAGTATAGCTGAGTTTTAATTTAGAGAACCATTCATTTTAGTTGTCAATCAATCAGTCAATCAGTAATCATTTATTAAATGCTCCTGTGTTAAACACTGAGAATACAAAAAAGAGACAAACTACATCCCTTCCCTCAAGGAATTTATGATCTAGTGAGGAGGTTAAAATCTGATCCCATATCATTTTGACACATGCCAGGAAACAGATTCTACTCAGTTTTTGGTGACCCCTCCATCCTTCAGTAGTTGCTACTGCCCATAAATGCACATTTTGCCTACCCAAAAGAATAAACCTTGATCAGTTAGAGCAGTGGTTCTCAACTTTCCTAATGCCGCAACCCTTTAATACTCATATCTGGGCATATCTGCATGTGGGTGGACCCACCTGGGGACAGACAGAGGAGCAGTGTCTTGGCTCCTAAGACCATTGGAAATATGTGTTTTCTGATGGTCTTACGTGACCCCTGTGGAAAGGGTCATTCAACCTCCAAAGGGGTCGCGACCCACAGGTTGAGAGCCACTGAGTTAGAGTCATTTAGTGTTTAGACATCATAAAATCAAATAGAAGAAAGTACAGTGATTATCAAAGGAGTTAAACTAATACTTTTCTACATCAAATACTAATGTTTCATACTTTAGATTAAGAATGTATAATAGTTCCAGAATTGTTTGATATACTTTTATCCTGACTTTTAAAAAATATTTTCTGTTAGAATCCAATGGTATTTGACACAATGATGCCTGAAAGAGTTAGAAATAGATCAGGAGGTGGCATAGTGGTAGCTGGCATAAAGCAGATTAATTGCCATCAAACCCTTCCATATTTGCTGTATCCAAGACTTGAGACTGTTTATAGCAGAGTCCTAAGGAAAAATTAAAGAAAAGCAGATAAAAACAACTGACATGTGAATGGTACTTTAAAGCTTGCAAATTTACATTATTATGTTATCTCATTTAAGTCTTACAATAACCTTGTGAGGTAATTACTGCAGCTATTTTAATTTCTGCTTTAATTCTGAGGAAAATGAGAAGTTGTGACTTATCTGTGATCACATGGCTAGCAAATGTCAGAAAAGAAATTTGAATTAATTTTTTTTTACCCCAAGTCTGGCTCTTGATTCATTATGTCACGCTATTTCCCAAGGAAGTATAGAGATATAAAGGCAAAATTACCCAGGAATAACTTACCCCTGGAATGGTTATGCTTTGCCACAAGTCTCTAGGCTTTCTCACTATCTCTCACTTCCTTTAATATAGGAATTCTCCCATACATATCTATATCTATAATAAAATTTCAATACGTGTTTTAATTTTAATTTGTAAGCGTATGTGTTTTATTTTATGCATTTTAAAATATTGTTCTGAAATTATACGTGTGTGTATACACACACACACACACACACACACACACACATACTTTTTCAGACTTCCAAATGGATCCATGATTCAAAAATGTTCAGAACACCTTCAGAAAATCACCTCTGAAGCATCAGCAGCAGAGTGGACCAGGATTAAAACCTTCGCAGTTCAGACATCCAACTTTATTTTCTTTTTTTGCTTTTATCTGGGGCTACCCACAGCTAGGAGCCATTGCAAACTTCACAGCTAGTCACAGCAGGGGTTGTCTTGATGGTATTGCAGCTCAGCTGTCTGTAATCTTTAGTGGTATATTAACAGTATAGATGAACCATAAGCAGTTGGAAGAAATGTCCAAACTTTTTCTCTGTCCTTTCTATTCAGTGTACTTAGGGAAAACCAGCTGTTTGCATTGGCACTTCTGCCAATGGTTCTAAGTTCTGGAGGTTTTCTTATAGACCTTGATCCAGGAAAGAGATTTTCCATGAAAATGCCATTTACAATCATATGGTATTTAGAGGTCATGTATTCCACCCTCCCTATTCCATGCAGGAATCCTAATCCCTCACAACTCTGAGATATTTCTAGGTTAGGGGATCAGCAAACTATGACCCCAGGTCCAAATATGACCTGCCATCTGTTTTTGGATAGCCCACAAACTTAATGAGGGGATTTTAACATTTTAAAACACAATAAGATTTTATTAAAAATATAAAAACCTTTCTTTTTGCAATCAGTATGAAAATAGGTTGCATGGATTTGGCCCTTGGGATACAGTTTGTTGACCCATGTTCTAAGCAAATGCACCAGCACTTAAGCAGGCATTTAGGAAACTTGTTTTCTGTGCCTGATTAAACTGCATACTTTGTTCAACTCTCCTCTTTGAAGTTTAGAGTTTATGATCATAAAAGATTCTGGATTCTACTCACATTATCCATGACACTGAGGTTAATTGACTAGATCCTGTTTGCATTCTGTCCTCATGTGACTCAGTTAACTACATTTGGTTTTATGATCACAGGCAGTACTTCTAAACCTAACTTTATAACATTCAAGTTCATAAATATTGTGAGAATGGGTAATCCTCTTTGAGATTGGCCCTGCCTCCATTGTCACCAGCTCAGGTCTTTGCAAGTCGGGATTACACTTTATGAATGGGGTGGGGGAAGAAACACTTAGATTGAGGCAAAGAGCTAAGCACAAAGATACACATACAAGCATGCAACAATGCAGTCCCTGCCCTCAAAAAACTTTCATTCCAAAAGTGGAAGATAACATCTAAGAGTGTAAGACTTAGAAGGAGGATGCTGTGTCAGAGTTTAGGAATGACCAGGAGATGGCCATGAAGAATGAATGCCAGAGGAACCAGAAAACATCTGCTTCAAGCATTGCCATCATCATGCTCCTGAGTAGCCCCAAGCTACTGATGTGCCTGCCTTTGTGATCTTAAGGCAGTAGGATTCATTAGATCAAATCACATGTTTTCATTTCAGAATTCCTCCACCCAACTCCTTCCTGGCAAAGTATAGAAGTACCAAAACACAGACACTTATAACATATCATGTATACACACCACAGTTTTATCAATGCCAAAGAAGCGTCAATCAAGAAAGTATGCGAATATGCTAGGAATCCCCAAAATCCTCATCTTTGTTGCCCAGTCACTACTAGAAAATTCATCTGATTCCTCCCTTGGTTCATCACCTCACACAGTCCTTCTGTAACCCAGCAAATATGTGTAACTTCTCCCAAGATGTTCTACTGGTGACCATAAAACAGCTGTGGTGCAGAAGTACCAAAATAAACAAGTAATCTTTCCTGGTCTGCACTGAATAGAATGAATAGAGCGGAAGCCTTATGTGTCAGACTTCAAGAAGCATAATATATTGTCACCACCCCTACTCCCACCTCAGTGGCACACTGAAGTTTCTTTTTTCTTGTTTTATTGACACCTAGAATCAATGGAATAAAAAATAGAGGGAAAAGCACAGAGGCTAAGTGATTTGTCCAAGATCACATAGAATTAGTAAATGAAAAAGATCATAAGTGTACCTTGAACCAAGGTCCTACAACTTTAAATGCAGTATTTACTGCACTGCAGAATGCTGGGTATAGAATACAGCCAAGAGGAAGGATTGACTCAGATTCAGAAGCTCTTCCTACAAGTAAACAAACTCTGTTTACATACAGCAAAGCTACAGACCAAGTTTTAGGAGATAAGATGCTGTGCGTGGCCCCTGGACCCCTTGTTTTCCCATTGACTGAATAAATGTGTTCAGGTAAACAGATTAGTTCGAATGACTCTATCCTCTCTCTATAAAGGGACATTCATACAATCCATCCATTTCTTTCTGTCTTTGATCATCTGATTAACAGTGATGGAGTCTATAATAATCCGGTCTTTACATCACTGTGATCATTTTCAACCACTTTTCTGTTCTTCAGGCATGATATTATTCCCCGCACAAAGTAAGTAAATTTTCTCTGCCAAAATGGCTCATTAGTTTATAGATGATGGCTGAGCATGTTATCAGCCTGTTCTATACTGAATTCCAAATATTGTTTTCTTTTGCAAAACGGAAGCTATTTCAAGATATTGTGAAATTGAGCAAATTTCACTATTGGCACATACAACACACTTTCAAAAAGTCTCATAACAGTTTCAGAAATTCATTCTTAAGTCAGGCTGTGTTGTTTTTACCCCCTCCCCAGTTGCTAACCATTTTGCTTTCTTTTTCCAAGTTAGAGCATTCCAGTAGGTGACCATGGAGGAATCTCACTCAACTTTTCCCTTCCCAGAAACATCAGCATTTAGCCTCCTAGGTTCTGCTTGCCCATTGATTGTCTCTCATTCCTACTCATTAAGGCATCTAACTTCCCTACTTTTGCTGAATTTTACTAGCAGACATCTTAATTAAATTCCTCTTGATTATGCATGAAATATTTTTGTGTTTTCCTACTTTGTGTTCCTTATTCAAAAAAACTTAATTTTTGCTTGCATCATTTCTCTCACTTTATCTACACTGAGATCATAAGAAGATGAATTATTTGTACAATTTTGTTGTTTATTTTGCTTGATGGGTTGTTATTGTTGCATTAGCTGAAGCTTTCTGTGTCCTTTCTGAGCATACTGGTTTTCTGTTCTCATTGTCTTTGCTATATCAGCTCACATCTCTCTCCATACACTTGTTGGTTGCTAGGCTATAGAATTGTCTGGTGACTCATTATTCTTGTGACTGCAACTGCTTCAAAATACTTTATATACTAAACATATTCCAGGGTCGAAGTTTCATTTTGTTAGGGAGATAAAACCTGCTCATCCAAGTAGCTGAAACAAATGACAATGCTCATCATTTGTAGCCACACTTGTGACTCTTCATTCCCTTATATTTCTTCATCATCAAGGAACATATTGCCATCCTAAATCCATAGGGATCCTCTATCTACTTTCCTTTGAGTCTTAAATGTTCTGAAATCTCAGATCTTTTGGTTTTAGTTGCCATTTCAGGGAGTGGGTTTTTCTTTACAGAGGGCTGCTTACAGACATCTCCCTGTTGCTTTAGTCACTTTTGCTGTTGACCTAGTCTATTGGGTTGTAAAACACAGATGCATCTCTGACCTTTATGCTATCATCTAGATTCCTAATTGTGTAGTTTCAAGATAACAGCAATTTATATACTCTTATTCATTTCAACTACCCATTTAATGTGCTGTCTGGGCAATCCCGCTTAGGGGGTTGACTGACTTTCATCAGCCAAAACAATTTGAACAGTTACATATCGGTGGTTTTGGATGCTTCTTAAATTTCTCATGGTTCCAGACGGTTGCACTAGACCACATGGTCTACTTTTTCTAGTAGAGTGTCTCTCAGGGAAATGTCAGTTGCCACTGCTGCCTCACCTTTAATTGTACTGGTTCTTTTTTTAACGTACAGATGGTTGGGGAAGATAATTTCAGTCTTTTTCCAGCACTCCATACTTTATTGAGGACAAAGTGCTCAAATATCTCCCTTACCGTTACTATTTTCCCTGGAAGATTAGGAAAATGAGATGAATCCTATCTAGGTTTAAACATTCACTTGAGTAAGTAAGTGAAAATTTATTTATCAAATGCTTAGTAAGATCTGGGTACTGTGCTAAGCATAGAGAATACTACTCTCCCCACCCCACCCCCCAACAAAAACCCAAAAAACAAACTAGACAACTTTTGCCCTCAAAGAGCTTATATTCTGGTAATAGAAAAAGTGAAGCATTTACACATATATTCCTGCTCTTGGATAGTGGGTGGTTTTTTGAGACTAGTTTTCCCTGTCCCATCTAGGCTGGAAGTGGAATTGCAACTGAAGGCCCTGATCCCACTGCTATCCAAAAAGAACCTCTGACTTGCTTTGTTTTCAACTTTAGCAACTTGTGCCTCCTAAAGCAGCTTTATGGCCCTCAGCTCCCAGGGGTTCACCGTACTGGTGACAGAATTATTGTTGATACTTGGATCAGCTCTAAACTTACTACAGCTCAGATAAACAAAGCTCAAGCAATTCACCAACTTTGGCCTTCTTAGTAGCTGGCATTACACGTGTGTTAGCATACATACCTCTTGGGGTGCTTAAAAAAAACCTGACAAAGCTCCAAGAAAATCAAAATGCCTAGTAACATTTGAAAATTAATAGCAGCTAAAATTCTGTAATGTGGATGTTTTATATAAAGCTGTGTGTTCTGAGTATCTAAGCTATGATATCACCTCTCTCATTTTTATTGACAGTTTTTAAAATATATTTCCATAGTTTCCCCACTGATCTTACCTTTTCCCCATATCAAAGATCCATCCCATATAACAAATAGTATTTTTAAAGACAAAAAAGGAAAAGGAAAAATTAGTGTAACTCATCAATGTATTGAAAAACTCTGGAAATCTGCTGAGTGTGCAACACTTATAGACCAGATGCCCTCCTTCCACCAAGGGATGAGTTGGAACTGTCTTCTCATACCACTTTTTTTTAAAAGCTGTGATTGTTCTTTATGATTTTGCTTCATTCATTTTTTATTTATGTTTACTGTTCTTTCTATTTCACTGTTGTAATCACTATGCATATTGTTTTCTCAACTCTGCTTGTTTCACTCTGCATCAATTTATCTACCTCTTTCCATGCTTCTCTGTATTCGTCATATTCATTTCTCACACTACAGTAATATTCCATTATATTTATGTACCACAATTTATTCATCCATTCCCTGATCAATGTACTTTTACTTTTTTTCCAGTGTTCTACTATCATGAAAAGTACTTGTATAAATATAGGGACTTTCTTCTTATTAGTAGCCCCCTTAAAGTATGTCTAGTAATAGAATATCTGGGTTAAAGAAGATGGACACATTAGCCACTTTATATAATTTGAAATGGCTTTCCAAAATGGTTGTACTGGTGCAAATAAGTTAATCCACTTCAACTATGCCCTTAAAGGTGGCATTCCCTTTCATACGTGCTTGGTACTGAGATTTTAGTATGGCTAATAAAACCTGGGCTCACTATGACATTCCTGCTACCTTTAGACATTTTTTTTCAAAATCCAGGCTTTAAAACCTACCTATAACCAAAATTATATCCTGTAAATAGGAGATGTAGTATAAAAATACTTAGAGTCAAAGACCAAAATTCCATTTATGCTATTGACCAAGTCACTTAAACTGTGTGCCTTAAATTCTTTATATCTAAAAGGAAAGGTGTGGACCCCATAGATCTCTAATGAGCTCCAAGTTCAGAATTCCATTGTCTTATTCACCATCAGTACATGTTATGTATATTCCACAGTATGTGTGACATTTATGGGTCAAAAGAATACATGGCAAACACACCTGCCCAAATGAAGTTTATAAATTAGTTGGAGAACCTAAGCAAATGATTATGCAATAATAAATAAACACAATAATATCAAATCAATTAGCCAGCTATGAGAGAGTAGGACAATCCATAAGAAGGTGCTGATTTTGTCATACACATGAGAACAATAGAGAAGAGATAACATTAACTTCAGCTTGGAAGTGGGTAGGATTAAGAGAGGCAGGAAAGATGAAAGAAGATATTCTGGGTAAGTAGTGGGAGAAACTCTGAGAGCCAAGGGTCTCTGTCTCAGGGACCCCAACAAGGAGAAGCATTTGATGAGCTATTAGCCCATTTGAGAGTTACTTGTTCTTCCACCAATAATATCTTTGCACTAGCACTCCAAAATATGCGGATTCTATAATGAATTTCGAGAAGTTTATTATGCTTATTCAAAAACTATGTCAGAGGAGTACAAGTTCCAACAGGTGCTAAGAGACTGAAAAGATTTAGTATTTTCAGACCTTCTTTTCTTCTACAGCAAATAAAATTGAGTGGTAAATGCATACAAAAAGTACCATTGCATTGTCTTTTGATAGCAAGGAATTAACTCTGTGTCAATGGATCACTAACTCTGGTAGGGTCTACTAAGTTTGGAAGCCTTAAATACAGACCTACTGATGGAATCTGTGTGTGCATGTGTGTGTGTGTGTGTGTGTGTGTGTGTGTGTGTGTGTGTGTGTGTGTGTGTGTTTGTCTGGGTTTGTGTGTGTATTTTCTAAGGATTTCTTGAGTTAAATGCTTAGAGATATACCCCACAGGGTTTCACTAGGTAATCAGTGTTCCAGGCCTGGGGAAGTCATGATGCCTAAATACTAAGGAACATGGTGACTTTGTTATATAAGTGAACATAGTACACACTAGTGAAGGGAGTTATCATACATCCTTTGGATATTGTTAATATTATTATTATTAAACTGTGTGCTTAAGAAAATACTTCTTCAGGACCTTATAACAGTTCAGATACTTTCAAAATAAGTGTTATGCAGTCCAAAGCTCATAATCCATCCTTGGTTACGGGGAAATAAAAGGAAAGTTTTCTAATCATGTAAGTGTATACAGTATATAAATCAATCACAGAACAATCTCTCAAGAAACCAGAATTCAAGAAGCTGGCAGGGTTGCTTTATTCTTTCCCCCAAGTCTTCTTTTAAAAGAGGTCAATCATTCTAAACTTGGTCCTGGATAACAGGAGAAAATGTGTCTTCTCTTCTTTGTAGAAGTGGGAGTGGTGGGAGGTAGGGAGGCTCTATGGGCATGGAACATTGAATATTCTTTCAGCTTTTGCTGTTCTTGGTAACTTTTCTGAACTTATTTTCCCCTTTCTTTTTTTTTTTATAATTTGTTACAAGAAATGTTTTATTTTCCTGGTAGGAGAGCAGTGAAGGATATATTTGAAAATGAAGGTCATATAAAAAGAAAAATAAAGAAAAAATAAAGAAAAATTGAAAATAAATAAAAGAGGCCAATTGTAAGAAAATAAGCAGTTTTTTTCCTTGAGCCCCAAAGGATAATGGTTAATCTACATCACTATTGTATTAACACAGATGGAGGAGTATTAAATAATCGGCATTTATATGGCACTTTGAAGGCTTACAAAGTACTTTTTTCCCCCTGAAAGCCCTATTAGGAAATGTGAAACTTGTGATCCTCATTTCTTTCATAATTTTTATGGAAATTTGGAAACAGATATGCTACTTACCAGCAATCACAAAGGTAACTATAATCAGCAATCTGATTATCTCTCCTTTCTCAGTTTTGCTGTTGTGTGGTGTAAGTGGGTCTTCTTAGATCTATAGTGGTATATAATCTGTGGACATAATCTTTATTGTCCTCTCCATTGATTAATCTTTATCCATTTTTGATGTTGAACCATTTTCCAGTGCAAAGGACCTGGATCCAGAAAGTCCAGAAAGAAAGCAATCTCCTACATATACCAAAATAATCACAGAAGCATATTTGTGGTAGAAAAAAAAAAACAGGAACAAATTCAGTATTTCCTAACAAAATTTCAATTACATGCTGTTGGATCAGAGTGGGAGGTGAGGATTACAAAATGTATACAAATTAAAATAAGATTATATGCACCAATTGAAAACGACAATTCAGACACTATCTTCAGTTGATAGTGAAATTGTGTTATAGCGGAATGATCTATGCATGGGAAAAGAATGACACAATTTGAAAATAAAATTCTAAGCATACATAAAATGTTAAATCAACCTATCCACTGAAAATTAAGAAAGAGATTCTATTCCAGTATCTGTATCTATAGCAAGGTAATAGCAACTTAAACTGCAAAAGAATTGTTGCTCTTTGTAGTGGAAGTTCTAGACTGGAACTCAGAAGACCTAGGTCCTATCCCTGGCTCTACCAGTAACTATATAACCTGGTATAAGTCCTCTCACTTCTCTAGGCCTTAGTTTTCTCATTTATAAAATGAAGGAGTCAGGTTACATGTTTACTTTGCTTCCTTAGCATGTCCCTTACGCTTCCTCTTTGCTACAACACCTGATACAAAAATAAATGCATTTGTGTCAACTATCACCCAATTTCCCCTGTAATTTTTTTTTGTTTGTTTCCTATGGGTCTAGGTCTCCCAGGTCCCACATCCCTGTCTTTCTGTCAACTTTTCAAGTCAAGTAATGCCTTTCATTACATTTTGGATGCCACACCAGTTTAATCCCATTGATAGAGGGCTATGCAATCAAGCTGACAGTTCGATGATGATTTGAATCGTCCCTGACTCATTACTTTGTGAAGGATTTGGCATGCCAATCAATGGGGAATGATGTGCTAGGCCTTGAAGAATGACAGTAATCCATTTTCTCACCAATTGATGTGATGAGTCCTTGACAGAATCACAAGTTACAGGGCCAAAGCCAAACATGATTTGGCACATGCCTCCAAGCACTGCCATTTTGCAGGCCCTTGGGGCATTTATCAAAGCAGTAGCCTTCTTGTCTTCTGCTGTCAGTACTCATGTGTTATTCACGCTGCAGCTCAGATTTCCCAAGCTTCCTACAGGTGAGCCATGAGAAAGCTGCTCTTCACCTTGTCTCATCTGGCTATTAGAGGTATGACTATAAGGCAATGGGATGGATTCCTTACTACCTTCTTCCAAAAGAAACAAAAAAACAAAAACCACAATGGCCAGATATCAGTCACTAAAATGTTCTTTTCAGAGCTCACATTTAAGGGAACTCTGTACTTTTTCAAAGGTGTTGTCAGTACTCACAAACTTTCTGGAGCTCCTCTTTAGAAACTGATTTCAAAGTCAGTTGAAGAGACACGGATTTAAAAAAGGATAAAAGTCACATTTTCCATTACCTCTTTTTTTGAGGGGGGGCAGAATAGGATTATCCAATTTGCTCTGAATACCTTTGGCTATTTCTAAAAGGCAAATCCACCTTCAAGGATTTGCCACCCTAAAGGTATTTGAGGTCAAATGCCACAGATTCTGAAAGTAATTCCAACAGGATATTCATAGATGCATTAAGAAATGACAGGTTCGTTTGAAGAATTGTGTAACTCCATAAGTTGTTCACTTAAAACTCACTTGGATTTTTTAATTTAATTAATATTCACTTAGATTTTTTAAAATTGTTTTAGTCAATTCCATTAATTTAGAATAGTGCCTAATTTCTTGAAATGAATTAGGGGTAGGAAGGTGTAGCTGGTGCCAGTAGCCTCAACAAGGGCTACTTTTATCCTATACTAGTGACATGCGACGAAATCATATGAAAGCTGGGATAACTAGGTTTTTGAAGGTGTTTAAAAACTGGCCAATTGTTTGGTTAGCAATAACTGAAGAAGACAAGACAGACAGATAGACTCTTTATGGTAGAACATTACAGTCTGATGTTCCTAGTTAGCTTTCCTTGTTTGTCTAGCTGTATTTTCTGGGGCCATGGAGAAGACCTGTGTGTTACATTGTGATTATCTGAGACCTGGGTCACAGAGGCATTGAGTGGTGAAGTTGATAATGATGAGTCTACTTTTACAATATTAATAGTATTGCCATCCTTGAAAACATGTTTTGGAATATTTTCTCCTTTTTTTTTTTAGGAGTGTTTGTGTCGAAGGGCTGTTCTTTCTGACATACCTAATATTTTTTATCATGACACCATGATCTAATCAATGACCATACTCAAAGCCATGGTGTTATTTGTTTATTCATTCATTTATTCACTTTTCACAACCCTCCAATAACAATGTTGAATAGGAGTCAAGAGAGGTAAACTCAGTCAGGAAGACCTGGATTCAAGTACAATTTCTGACACATATTGATTAAATTAGACTCGGTGAAATCATTTCTTTTCCTCTCAATGTTCAAAGTGACTTTCTAAGACTCTAATTTGCAGAGAAGATGGTAAGTTGTGCTGGTAGAAGGAGTTTCCTCTCCTCAGAGTTCCTTATACTAGTGAAATCATAGATTCAATTCCTAAACCCGATGACCATATTAAATCTGTTGACAAATTCCATTGATTCTCTCTCTAAAATACCTCTTGCATTCATCCTTTCCATTTTAATTGGTATTTTCCTAGTACAAGTCTTTGTTATTACACATTTGACCTGTTAAAAATGATCTCATAACTGATCTTTCTATGTCTCACCTCCGCACTGCTCCCCACCCCATCCATATTTTGATCTACTGTAAGATTAATAATCTTCCTTATTCACAGATCTGTTTATATCACCCATCTTGTCATTAAAGTCCCTTCCCCTCCTCCATTCCCTTATCCTCCTACCTCTGCAGTTTAATATAATGCTATTGTTCTGTTATTTTAGGCACATGCTGAAATAAGTTATTTATTCTGCATACATATTCAGGTTTTCCTGGCTCCATAGTTTAGTTCATTTCATTACCTAGGTCTGGAAGGCACAACTTCCCTAATAATCTCTAATCGTTATAGTCATATCCAGTCCTTCCAGACCACGTTTAAAAGATTCACTTTCATAATGTAGGATCCCTATCACTCCTCTGTCACTGAGAAATGACCTCTTTGCTTCCTTTCACCGAGCATAAACAAAGTATTGCTACTTGTCTTTCGTTTTTGCCATGCCTTTTTGCTGTTTGCCTATTCCTGCATGTATTAGCTCCCTCTGACTAGGATGAGAGTTGTTACTGTTACTAAAATCTGTTGATAGTGAAACCACTGCACATAGGAGACACGCTCTGTCACTGTGAGAATACCTGACTTTTTGATTGTTGTAGTTGTTCACTCTTTTTTCAGTTGTGTACAACTCTTTGTGACCCCATTTGGGGTTTTCTTGGAAAAGATACTAAAGTGTTTTGCCATTTCCTTCTCCAGCTCATTTTACAGATGAGGGAACTGAAGCAAAGAGGGTTAAGTGACTTGCCCAGGGTCACACAGCTAGTAAGGGTCTGAGACTATATTTGCACTCAAGAAGATGAGTCTTGCTTACTCTAGGTCTGGTTTTCTATCCTCTGTGTCACCTAGCTGCTGCAGTTGTTGCCACTTCATGGTTAAGTTTAGTATTTTAAAAAAACAATGAATGTTGTTTTGACACAACATACAAACTCCATGTAACTCATAATTACATTTCTGAATTATATAGCTTTGAGTGTGGTGGGAGGAGTTAAACAAAAAATATCATAGTGATTGGATTTGATATTTGTATGATTATCAGTATTATGAGGTCACTTTTTTATAGTTTACCATCCATTAAAATAAAGGAAGGCTTATGTTATTTAACTCAAATAAATACGTAGCAATGTTATCCATTGTTTTTGCAATGAGTTTTATTGGGTAATATTTTCTTCATTTATACTATTGAAATTGTATATATTATTCTTTTTGTTTTACTTTCATCACCCTGCATTGCTTTCCATGACTTTCCATAAATCTTTGAATTTTTCATATTTGTCATGCCTTATGGCTTAGTAATGTTCCCATACATTCAACACATCACATTTTATTTAAGAACTCTTCAACTGCGTGGCAGAAATTTTTGATATTGTAAATTTCAAAAGTTAGGGTATTTTAACAGTGATGTCATCTAAATTATCACTGGCCATGATAGCAAGTGAAAGGCAGAGATTATCACAGAATTGCAAAGTTGGACTGGAACTCAGAGGCCATCTAGTCCAAACAGTACCTGAACAAAAAAGACTTTCTACACCCAATGTGACAAGTTGTCACCCTATTCTGCTTGAAAATATTTAGCAGAGATCTACTATCTACCAAGGCAGCCCATTACACTTTGCGATAGCTCTAATTATTTGACAGCCTTTCCTCCCATCAAGATGAAGTCTGCCTCTGCAACATCTACCCATTGATGTTTGTCCGCCCTCTGGTGTCAGGCAGAACAAGTCTTATCTTTTATCTTCCTGACAGGCCTTTAAATCCTTAAAGGCAGGTATCATGTCTTACCTGAGTTTTCTTTTCTCTAGGTTAAACTTGCTTCAAATGATTCTCATAGGGCATGATCTCAAGGCCCTTCACCATCTTGATAATTCTTCACCGGATGTTCTTTCACTTCTTAATTTTCTTCCTAAAATACATCCCCTCAAACTGAGCACCACATACCAGATGAGGTCTAACTAGGACAGAGTGCAGGAGGGTAACCACATCCCCAGTCTTGTACATTGTCAGTTTCACAGCATTTAACAATTTGGGCAGGTAGTTCAGATAGATAATGAGCAGGATCCAAAATTTTATAGATCATATTTTAATCATGCAGCTATTTCAATAGTCCCACACTTTTTGCTGTCACAAAATCCCATATTTTTAACAACAAAATTCTTCTATGAGAGATTTGCAAAGGAAAGGTCACAAAACAATCAGAAGTTCATTCTTACAGAAGTTGCATAGGGAAGGGATTAGTGAATACCAAACATTACAAATAATGAATTTACTCTGTCTTAACAAAGAGGTAATTACTGCTTATTGATGTCTGAGTTATATCTGGATTAGCTGACCTTTTGCAGTGAGGGCATCAAATAATTAGAACAAAGATAAAAATCAACATCAAATTAGAAGAAAGGTTAAAGTGGGGAGAATGAGATATTGTGAATAATCGCAACAGCTTAAATCTAACCATTTAAATCAGCTGTTGATGCCAAGAAATGAGAAATAGTAAACATAAAAAGCACTCCTTCAGACTATGTATTATCATAAAAGAAGATGGGCTAGTCTATCAGTGACCAGAATGACAGTTGACATACATATAGCCCCATTGCTCTGCTTATAAATTAAAAAAAAACAAAAACAAAAACAAAAAAAACCACAGTGTTTGAGGGGCCTAGGCAAAGAGCTCTAGCACTTTGGATAGATTCTCCATAAAGAATCAATGGGAGAACAGAGACACAAATTGCGCAAGATGAGAAGGTGTCATTGGGTTGAAATATGCCTTGTTAAAGAGAATATCTACACTAGTGGGACCAATTATAGACCTTACAAAGGGCTTATGAAGTATTGAATGGAACACTATGATCTCAGAAGAATTGAAATTTCAGGTGATGTAAAGGGCAAAACCCAGGTGCATGGTGGTTGTAAGCAGGTTGAAATACATTAGCAACAATGATTTACTCATGAAAAGTAATGTTCAAGATTTCATCAAAATATTTATGACCATAAAAGAAAGTGGATTGGGTATGTCGTAAAGCTTGATTAAGTTTGGAGAACATGCTACATGGAAAAGGGTCTTGTAAGAAAAAACTCTACAGATAAAGCACCAGAGAGTCTGAACAAATGAATAACTGAAAGGAAAAAAAAAAGACCTTATAACACAATAAAGAGATATTGGGGAGATAAAAGAATGTGAGGAGAAATCTACAGACAGGAAAAGGGATACCTAATGCTGGGATAAATAAAACTAGATTGCCAGCAATGATATGGCAAAAACTTAAAGCAACTAAAGAGTAGGTTTTAAGCTTAATAAAATATAAGTGTGTGTATACACACACACACATATATTAAAAGGCATGTAAAACAAAACTAGAATTCTTAAGGATTTGGTAGTAAGAACTGATTGTTCATAGTAGAATTTTGAGAGTTTTAAGAAAGTAATAGATGTTCAGCAAAAGCGAATGGCAAGGGCAGAATGGAAAGACACAACAAGTAACACAAGCAAATTTAAAAGGCAACAAATTGGAAGAAATACTATTTTTTTTTACAATTCATAGCAAATGACATAGAAAACAGAATGAAATAAGCCAAATAGATAATGATTGGTTTTCCAGAAAAGCATGATGAAGCAAAAATTCTGAATGCCATAGTTCATGAAATCATATAAGAAAAATATCCAGAAGGATCAGAAACAGAGGGCAGTTTACAGTGCAATAAAATACATAGCATGACAGTAGAGGTGAAAATCCAGTTCAATTTATAGAGAAATAACATCACCAAGTTATGGAGTTTCACTACTAAGCAAAAACAAACAAACTAAACAATTCAAAGCGATAGGAGGAGTTCTTGTAGATATCAAGAGGTATGCTGCTATAAGATGACAATGAGGGTGCCTAATTATAATCTCAAATTCACTATACCCAAAACTTAACTCATTTATTTTCACTCAAATTCTTTCCTTTGTAATACTTCTTAGTTATGTTGATAGTACCACCATATAATACGTCTATCACCCAAGATGCCAAGGTTAGAGTTATTCTTGATTCTTCCTTTTCCACTGATTCCCATATGTAATAATTGTCGTCTTATAAATCTAAATGTCACTATATTTCTCACATTCATTGCCTTCTTTATATTTATATACTCACTACTCTATTTAAGAATCCCTTCACCATACTATTTCCTATAATTTCCAAATTTTTCCTTGTAGATTATTTCTTTTCCAATCAATAATCAATACAGTGCCATATTAGACATATTAAAATACAGATCTCACTGAATAACTGTCTTCCCTAATAAAGCAAAACATACACACAAAATTCAATAACTCTATAGTGCTTCTCAAATAATATACAAACTCTTCAGTGTGGCATTCAAAAATTCTTCACAATCTGGCTTTCATTTACTTTTACAGTCTTTTTATATTATTATTCAGTCATATATTCTCTTTTCTAGTTAAACATGTCTTCTAGTTGTTCTCTGCATAAGCCATTTCATCATTTATCAATGTGTCTTTTCATTAATGGTCCTCAATATTTTTTCATCATTAAATTTTATTTTTAATTCATGGAATTAAACAAGCATTTACATAATATAGTACAATAAAAGCATGATTGCCCATGAAACTGCGAATCAACTAGGCACAATTTGTTATTCCTTTCAAATATGTAACAAAATTTTCATGTAAGTTTCTTTTTTCCCCTTCTCTCTCCCTCCCTTGCCCTAGAGATGGCTACCATTAGACACAAATAGGTATATATACATATATGTATCATGTATGTATATGTATATGTACCCATATATATGTAAAACTATTCTATATCACTTCTATTTATTAGTTCTTTCTTTATATGTTCTTTATAGTTAATTTGGATTTTTATAATAGTCAAAATAACTTATTCATTTATTCTTATAACCATATTGCTATTACTGTCTGCAATGTTCTCTTGGTTCTGCTCATTTCACTCTTCATTATTTGATGCAAGTCTTTCCAATTTTTTTCTAAAATCATTGAGCTCATCATTTCTTCTAGCACAGTAATATTCCATCACAACCATATATAACAACTTGTTCAACAATTCCTCAATTGATGCACATCCCTGAAATTTCTAGTTTTTTACCACCAAAAAGAGAGCTGCCAAAAACATTTTAGAACCTATAGATTTTTTCTTTTCCCCTAATTCTCTTTGAAATAGACCAACTAGTGGTATTATTGGGTTATAGGTTATAGGTAGTTTAATAACTCTTTGCATATAACCCCCGATTGCTTCTCAAAATGGTTAGATTAGTTCACAATTCCACCAACAGTGAATTAGTGTCCCATTTTTTCCACATCCCCTCCAACAGTTGTCACTTTCCTTTTCTATCATTTTAGCCAATCTAGTAGGTATAAAGTGATATCTCGAAGTGTTTTTTTAATTTATGATTTAGAGAATTTTTTCATATAACTCCAAATTGTTTTCATTTCTTCACTGGAAAACTGCTTGTTTGTATCCTTAGATCATTTATCAATTGGTGAATGACTCATATTCCTATAGATTTGACAAAGTTATTTATATATTTTAGATATGAGACCTTCATTTGATAAACTTTCTATAGTTTTTCCCCCCATTTTCTGCTTTCTTTCTGATCTTGGTTATATTTGGATCCCCAATATTTTAACTGTATGCTTTCTTACATTTTTCTCTTCATGGAATTCTTAACTTTCTTTAAGCCAGTGGTCCTCAACCTTCCTAATGTTGCAACCCTTTGATACAGTTCCTCATGTTGTGGTGACCCCCAACCATAAAATTATTTTTGTTGCTACTTCATAACTGTAATTTTGATACTGTTATGAATCACAATGTAAATATCTGATGTGCAGGATGTATTTTCATTGTTACAAATTGAACATAACCCACAGGTTGAGAACCACTGCTTTAAGGCATAGCTCAGATAACGTCATCCAAACAAAGCTAATCCCCTTCCAATTGTTAATTATCTCCCTCAGTGAAATTGGTTTTTATGGTTTCATATGTCCTCTGAATTTTCTTATATGTGTATATACTAATCCTTACCACTAGCATGGTAGTCTTTGAACAAATGTACTATTTCATTTTTGTCTTTGTATTTATAAGAATACAAGGTCCTGTATATACTGGGCACTTACTAATTTTTATTTTTTTTAGATTGAATAATATCCTGAATTGTAAATGAATTTGACTTATACCTCCTAATTAATGCATTCAACAACTTTGAGTTTAACTACTAAATAAAATGGATGAGTTTTCAGAAAGATGAATAACAAATTATTCAGACTGATAAAAAGACAATGATAGGTAGGCAAGGTATCTGATATGGAAATTCATCAAACAAAAGAAACTTAAAGAAGGTAAATAAGCATATATAGTATGAGAAGACCCAGAAGAGGAATCAAGTTTCACATACTAGAAAGCCACAAGACTTGTTTCTTTTATAAGCCTCATCCTATTTGAGGGTTACTGAAAGAATAAAGGAAGACTATATTTGCATGCAACCTGTGAAAAGAGAGGAGGAAGTTTCTTAGAAGAGAGAGAGAATAGAGAAGGGGAGAAATTAATAACATCATAACATTGTTGAGCTGGGGTTTGTATCTTCTCTCCTTTAATTTCCTCATTTTCTAAAGGAGTGTGATAGAAGCCCATATGGGTGGAATTTTTTGGGGGGAGGGGGGTCTGGATCAAGGAGTGGGAGTTGCACACCTAGCATTCAAGTCAAACAAAGTCCCTTGACTCCAGATCCCCTGCTCATTTCAGTGTATCATACTTCGTCTTTCATAAATTAATATTTCTCAAAACAGGTCACCACATATGACTGTCTTTTAAACAAAGATGTAGAGAAATATAATGAGTAGAAGAGTTTGCAATCACATTTTCACCTGGGGTGGGCAAAGGAAGAAACATTGCTGGGTTTTTTTTTTATCTTTTTGGAGGGAAGAAGGCAGGGCAATTGGGGTTTACGGCTAGTAAATGTTAAGTGTCTGAGGCTGGATTTGAATTCATGTCCACCTGACTCCAGGGCCATTGCTCTGTCCATTCTGCCACCTAGCTGCCCCAACATTGCTCTTTTAAAAGATAATGTGGATGAGGGTCATGTGGTGGTTTGAGCATTTATGACAAATCCTATAAAGGGCATGTAATAAGACTATTTCTATTAGGAAGAAAACTTAGGAAGGTAAATAAATATTGGAACAAGGAACCATGGATTAACATCATTCAAATAAAGAAGCAGATGATAAATAATATATTTTGAATTTAAAAAAATAAGAGGAACTCTGGCAACATCTCATCAAGGACTTCAGCATTTTCTCTCCTTTGGACTTCCAACAAAACGACAAAAAAACATGAGGAAGGACTTCCAACAAAAAAAAAAGATAAGGAAGATTTTTTTTTCTTCTCTCCTACTCCCAGACACAATGATTACTTGCATCAGAAACACATCACCTTGCTCCCATGTACTCACCCAGAAATCTTCTGCTTTTCTGGTTCTCTTTCTGACTGCAGATAAACCACTAGCAATCCAAGGAGATGAACACTTATGGTCTTGGTATACACCCTCTTGGTGCCAGTCCAGAGCGAGATTCACTTAAAGAAATAATACCAGTTCTGCATTTGTGTTCTCAATCTGCTGATATTAAGTAGCTGTGTAAGTGAGAACATTCTATATCCAAGCCAAAAATTAGGATAATTCAAAGGAGCAATAAGGTCAGGCTTTTAAAATTATTATTATTTTCAAGCTAGAAAGATGTGAATATTTAAAGATAGAGAAATTGTGACTAGTAAAAGGGGAAGGATTAGACCTAGAGATAGAAAGAGTCTTGGAGTCTTCTATCCAATCCTTACATTTTATAGATGAGAACAGTAAGCAGTTGAGTGTCTAACCCAACATCAAATAGGTAGCAAGCAGAAAAGATAAGGTTTGAGTCTAGTTCTGCTAATTAAGAAGGTGGTATTCTTTTCATTGTCTCCATAGTAACTAGGAACATCATGAAAAATTCTCCTTAAGAAGGTGGCACTTGATATAAGTCTTAAAAGAGAGGAGAGGATTCTGGGAAGATGGTGGAGTAGGTCAGAAAACTTCAAGCTCTCAAGATTTCCTCCACAAAAGAGATAAAATAGTGCCTCTGGGCAAACATAGAGCTGTGAAACAAATAAGAGCTAGGGCAAAACAGGAGTTGTCTCTGGACAATTATAGAAGACCTGAAGAAAAATCCCAGGATGGGATTTCCTCCCTGTGAAGAGTAAAAACCTCCAGGCTAAGTCCACTTTAAAAACTAACTGGCAAACTGCTTAACTGACAAGCTGCAAGCCCTGGGGTTAGTTGGTTTGAGAGGCTGCCTCGGCCCCAACCACCAGAACTTTTATCCCCAGGACAGTGAGAGGAGTTGGGTATCTAACCTGGGGAAGATTGGGGGAACTTCTGCTGACAAGGAATGGCAGACCCAGCTGTGCTGTGGGAGCTTAGGGAGGAGAAGGAATCAGCACAGGCCCAGTGAGTGCAGAAGCAGTGGGGCAGAAAGCCCCTGGCTGTAGGCAATGACAGGAGGGCTGAAGCTCTTGATTTGAGTTCAAGGTCAGAGGGGAGAGTTGAAGAAGATTGGAGACCAGAGGCACCATCCCCTGTGCCCTGGCACTAGAGGTGATTATAAAAAACTAAATTATTATGAGAAAAATGCACAGCAAAGGAGGAGAAAGTTACTATGGGAATAGTGAAGACCACGGTTTGTCTTTAGAGAAGGATGCTGAAGCAAAGAAACCCCCTTCTACTCTAAAGAGCAATGACAAATGGTCATCTCCTCAAAACAAATTCATTGAAGAACTTAAAAAAGACTTTAAAAATCGAATGAGAGAGATGGAGTCTTAAAAGAAAACAAGGGGGCAGCTAGGTAGTGCAGTGAATAGAGCACCGGCCCTGGAGTCAGGAGCACCTGAGTTCAAATCCAGCCTCAGACACTTGACACACTAGCCATGTGACTTTGGCCAAGTCACTTAACCTGAATTGCTCTCCAAAAAGCAAAAAACCCAAAAACAAAAACCAGGTATTCCATGAGTCAGAGGTAAAGAAGGATACATATCCCAACCATAAGGAAACAGCACTAATATGGCAGATGAAGCTTTCTGTGTAAAGATCAACAGAACGGTGAATTTAGACAAATTATAAGACTAACAATAAATAATTATAATAATAACTAATATTTATGTGCCATCTACTGTATGCCATGCACTGTGCTAAGTATTTTTCAATTATTATCTCATTTTAGTCTCACAAGAACCCTGGGAGGTAAGCCCTATTAATTTTCCCATTTTACAATGAGGAAAATGAAGCAAAGTGAGGTTAAATGCCTTGCCCAGGGTCACACAACTAGTAAGTATATGAGGCCAGATTTGAAATCAAGTCATTCTGACTCCACATTGGGAGGGGTGAGGGTGGCTCTATTTACTGTGCTCCCCAGCTGCCTGAAATGAGTAGTGTTTAGTAATGCAGGAAAAGTAGCAAAGGGGTGAGGTTGGGAAGAGCTCTAAAGGCCAAAGAATAGAACCTCTGCTGGATGCTAGATATGCTAGGGAAGCACTGGAGTTAACTGAGGAGAGAAATGACATAATCAGACATACATTTAGGATGATCAGAGGTCTTTGGATGCGTTCTCCTGATTTACAGATGATGAACTAAAGCCTAGGGAGATGAAGTGACCTTTCCAATGTCACATAGGTGCTCTGACTCCAAATTTATTATTCCTTCATCATTCCACACTGCCTCACTCATTTGGTTCATATGCAACCCCTCACTCACTTTCACATTCTAGATAGTGTTTTGGTTTACTTGCTTAGCATAGTAGGATATGTTCCCTGTACCAACAGGTATGCTTACTTTATTTTGGCACCAAGACTTTTTTCCCTCTTGAATAGGTATTAACAGTTCTATATTTGGGTAAACCACTATTTCACTCTCCAAGGTCTGTGCTGCCAGCTCAAGTGCAGGAGTGAGGAGGACCTAAGTATTGCAAGTGCTAAATCCTTTCATACAAGTACTCACAGGAGTCCTAAGATTCCCAGCCTCTCCTTTAAGTGCCTCAGTCTGATTGCTGTCTAGGGATATGAATAAAAATACCCCATAAATTTATCCTGGCAAGGCCCCCATGCTATTGAAATTCTAATTTTTTCAACTTCATAGGACCCAAAAGGATTATCTATTTACCTGTACATTCAAGTACATTTATTAAAGCATAATCAAAAATAATTAGAGTTCTGAAGCAGTAAGTCTATTTCTGGGAAGTTTCTGAAGTTTCTCTCCCTGTTGCCTAAGAGATAGCTGCTTCTGGTGAAGGGTGAGATGTCAACTTCCTCCATCCAGTACTTCGTATCTAATATTTCCTAGCCATGCTCCAAAACCATTCTGGTAAGGAATCATTCTTCTACAATTTTGATCCCCAAAGTAGAGGGGTTCATGGCAGTCTCTTTCTTAACTCCACCACATTCATTCCTCAACCCCTGGCTATCCATGTAGTAACCACCATCCATTATATTTATGAGTTCTTGTATCCTTCTAGCAAACAGCTAAACAAGGTCCTACTAGACACCTCACACACTAGTCACCAAAGGGTAGATAACTGGATTCAGTTCCAGATGTCTTATCCCACACATCTCCAGAAAGATTCTCATTTATCCTAATTTGGTATCTTCTGCGAATGTCTAGGGTGTGAGAGGGAGTGGGGGTAGGAGAATCACCAGCCAAACTTAAGGAGTGACTACCCTTTAACTTGTGATGCAAACACCATTTCTTAGCCCTCCCCTAGCTCAAGACTTACTGTTTCTGTTTTCTTTTTACATTGGTAGATGATTGTTTGTTTTTAAATGTACAGTCTGAAGTTAGAACAACTATATGCACCTGCCTTTGTCTTAAGTTTCATGACACAATTAGAGTCACACAGCCCATTTTTTTGTCATCTTAAAAATTGAACATCTCAGGGTTTAAAGGACTTATACCTAACCAGGTACAGTGAAATCAGCATAAAACACTTATGTTATTTTCTATCTGTGCTCCTTAGTCACTTTGCTGTCCACTCTAATATATTTTTCCTTTAAATTTTCTCTTGTGTTCATCCATAAAGTTTCCACTAGTGGGGCTGAGGGGCAAATGAACAAGTATAACTCTCCTGGATCTCTCCTGATGCATTGATGGAGATGGATGCAGGTAATGTCATGTTTGATGGCTGTGCACCTCTCAATCTGCACCCACTGAAATGTCCTGCAAAATGAATGAAGAAGTGCTGTCTGTCCCTTTTGTGATTTGAAAATATAAAATTCTCATGAATAAGACCAATTGGGAATGACAGAAGGGCCCACTAAAAGTCCCTTCATGGTCTGCTACCAGGCAGATTTGTTACCAGTGGTCATATTTTTGGGGACATTGACTGGTATCTTTTCTTTCCCACAAGGTCTGAATTGTAAAGGCTCAGCCTGCAATAGAATCTTCAAGGACAGCAGCTACACACATCCATCCCTTTATTAAAAACATCCAGGCTTTGTATTATTAACTGCATTTCATATACAGAGGTTGGGACATGCAGGCCCTTTATTGCTTTGCTGATCTCTTACACTATATTCTCTCCCCAAAAGCACTCCAGTGGCCTAGACTCCTCTTTGTCCAACTCTTTAGAGTCTTAACATCAGAGGCAACTTCCCAGTGATGCTTGGTTTTATGTGAGGGATAATAAATGGGGACAAATAGATTGCAAAGTTGTAAATCAATTGAGATCTCAAGTAATATCAGCAGTGGGGATATTACCAAGACTTGGTATTATCAGAGCATGGATGAAAACACAGAATTTGTAGCCTGATGAGGATTCACCCTCACTCTGAATGAGTTTTCACAGAATGACAAAAATAATTTTAAAGAAATACTAGCTTTGAGTATGAATATGCTGAGTATTATCATTCACATGTCTCCACGTATAATCTACCTGTTTCTATACTTTACCCCTTTTGGCTCTATGAACTACTTTCTCTCTCACTCTCTCTCTCTCTCTCTCTCTCTCTCTCTCTCTCTCTCTCTCTCTCTCCCACCTAATTATTGCTTTTTCAAATCCTCCAATGGTCCCCAACTACCTGTAGCACAAAATTGAACGTCTTTCAGTTGGCATTCAAGGCTCTCTACAATCTCATGGTATCTGACATTTCAGATTTATCTCTGGCTACTCTCTTCATTAAGCTTCTGCTTTATCACTGTCCCTGAGTACCACATACTTTTTAATGCCTTTAAGTCCCTTTTCATACCCTGACCCTTAATACTCTCTCACTCCTCTACTTATCCACTTCCTGCCCACTCTTTAAAACCTGTTAAGTTCCATCATCCTTCAAGTAATTCCAGTTAATTCCAGCCTCCAGACATCTTTCCTCTGACTTCCTATAGGGCTTACTGTCTGTTGCAAGAGTTTGGTATAAATAAATCACAGTCCTATGGTACTTATTGTACCCTTATTTTGTTCTGTGAGGTATAATGTGTGAAGCACTGGAATTATATTGGGGAAGACCTAGGGTCAAATTCTGTTTCAGGCAATTGCAAATTATTTAACCCTGGACCAGTCATTTAAATAACCTGAGCTTCAGTGTTTTCATCTATTAAATCGGGACATATGAAATATACTGAGGTTCAAATGAAATGATTATAAAATACTTTGCAAAATTATAAATGCTATATGAGTAGTTACTATTATTAATATTAAACTTTTAAGATCTTTAAATGCCAAAAAAAATGTTTACAATTACTTTTCTCCTTTATAGCAGAAACACAATGGTGTCCATATAGGAGGGCTCAGCATATTTAATGATTGTGAAACCCAAGAGAAAGACAAACTTTTCTCTGTGATCTTTCTCTTATTCTCCCAATTGTTTTCTTCAGTTTGGTTTGTTTGTAATTCAAATAATCAATTGCTGCAGTGGTTTCTGAGTTCCAAAACACCTTCAAGTTTAGAAGTAAAGATATACCCAGAGTATGTGGGGTATGTGGTATAAAGGCAAGAGTTTGCAGTTACAAGAAAGCTAGAGTAAAATCTAGCTTTGGCATTTATTGGCTAGGTGATTTGGGGCAAGTCTTTTGGACTCAATTTCCCCATATGTAAATTAAAGATTAGAATAATTACATTGCCTACTGCACAGGGTTGCTACGAGGAAAGAGTTTTGTTAATCTTATAGCTCTATAGAGAAGTTTTACTATTGCAACTAAGAAAAACCATGGCATTGGTTAAGCAACTCCTAGGAGAAAAACCTCTCTAGGTTCTTAAAATTTCCTGTGAGTTTCTTGGCAACACTGGGAATTGTCAATTGGAATGAAAGGTATTTGTATTTTATTCTCCAGTGTTCTTTTCTCCGTACTTCCCTTTCAGCTTATCTGGCTGGGTTTTTCCCCCCCTTATGTACACAGGTAGGTTTACTACCACAGACATAAGGCAAAAACTAGACTAGGTAGATACTGGCCTAGGGCAAGATATAGAGTGGCGAAGGAATGGAGGGGGAGTTGTGAGCTGATGAGAACTATTTGCAATGATACAGTCCCAGCCCTCTTGGATGTGTATATCCTAAGGCGAATAAATCCAGAGACTGGGCAATATGAATATGTCTTCTCCCACCCCCCACTCTACCAAGTCTCCTGCTTGTGTGGCAGATTTTAAATCTCCTGTGTTTCTGCCCTCATTTCTCACTCCTTAGGTAATTCAGGAAATATTCTCATCTCAGTGGTCCATATTATAGTACAACCTTACAAAAAGTGCCATGTCAGCTGTGTCTAAAATTCTACATGTTTGAACCCTGAGAGGCTCTGGGCCTTCAGTCAGAATACAATTGTCACTGTATATATTCAAAGCCATACTACTGTGTGTAGCCCTTGGTAATGGAGGCCAAAAACTAAGATTGTTCCCCATTGGCATCTGTTCGTTCTCCTCCTCCCCTTGTGAGTAGAAACACAGTTTTCTTAACTTATAATCTCTGAATGTCACAACATATTCCTTCTGCTTTTGTGAATGTTTTGTATAAACATGTTCATTGTCAGTACCAAGAGTTTCCACTGTGGTTTTGCTCCATTGATGTGTAAGCTTGGTCGTCCATGGGAGACCTTAGAACAAAAGTGTTACACTGTATAATTGGTTGAAATGCTAAGCCACCAGCATCTGGATCTGTAAGGCCGGCATTTATATTTTTCATACGGAAGAAGCAAAAGGTGACCACAAACAATATTAGCAAACAACTTGAAAAAAAGAAATATTGAAATTAATGGCGGTAGTAAAATAGAAACAAATTGTAGACATAGCCTAATATTTAGACTTGATTCTCACCTCTCAAAGAAGAAACTTCATTGAAAAACTTAGTTTTTGAGTGTACGTGGTGAATTGAGTTCTGACAACAGCCTATATAGCCTTGTCTTCACATTGGGCCCCAGACAATCAATCCATCAGTCAGTCAATCAGTATTTTTGGAGTATCCATTTAGCCCCTGACTGCAAAGAGATTTCAATGTAGTTGAACCAGTTAAAAAACCTTACCAGTTTGCCATTTGAGCAACATCTCAAATTGTATGTGCTCTTATTTTTGTGAGGGATCCCCAGTTTTGCTTTTTTAAGTACAATGGAATTTCATTATATGCACATTTTACTTTTGCAAAATGAGCTCTATGAGAGAGAGAGAGAAACAGAGTCAGAAAGATAGGCAAGAAGAGGAGAGACAGAGACAGAGACAGAGAGACACTCAAGTTAACTTTTCCCCCCAGTATCAGTTCCCATGTAGCTTTTGTAGTATGAGCTTCTTACCATGCTGAGCCTAATTCTATAATCACCCCTACATCATTACATTATTAATTTTTCTTAGGTTAATAGAACTGATGAGAAAAAGAGAGGGCCAGTTTACTTGGACTTCCTGACATTCTTGTCAGTTAAAAGGAATCTTAACAATCCCCTTTAGATCCTTTGTGCCCTGTTTTGCCTCCTCTATATATAGGAAAAAAGAAACAATTATGTGTAGGTTTAATCAAACAATATCGATAAGCATTTATTAAACATCTACTCTTTGCCACCACTCTAAGTGCTAATCACCCTGTAATGTGTAAAAGCTTTTCTTCTAATCATGTTTTTTGGTCAGTTAAGTCTTTACCTTTAAAATTTCTATTTATATGGAATTACTGATTCCTGATTCAAACCTAGTCAATAGTTTGGTTGGATGCTATGAAAAATTTTAAAAAAATTTCAAATATTTCATAGTGACCATCTCAGATACATCTGCTCTGATATAACTTACCTTCTTTAAAAAATAGATATCCTAGATTTTTCTAAACTACAACTATTAAAAGATACCATGCCCAAATTTATGAGTGATTTAATGAATGCCCAAATTTGAGTGATTTAATAAATGTTAAACTTACATTTGTCAATATGTAATTCCTTACTTGAGTAGACTTTAAAACATAAACCTTATGGAAGACATGGCTACTATATGAGTAATCCTTTCTAATGTACAAAAATTCTGCTGATTGTTACATAATAGCAATTATAATGAGTCAACACTTCTTATTTTTTGTTGGAACTAAATGAAGATGAAAAACGAGAGTTTTGGGTGTGTACATATACTGATTGGTGAACACCTTTAATATTTCAAATATTCCCACAGGGGTCCACAGGTAAAGAAAACTACTCTAAGAGTTCAGAAAAGAGGGAGATACAGTAACCTGCATTTTTAATACGTATGACATTGTAAAAGATACTAACTAAACAGTTATATAGATAGCATGACTGAAAATCTATGTGGCAATAGAGCAGTGGTTCTCAACCTTCCTAATGCCATGATCCCTTAATACAGTTCTTCATGTTGTGGTGACCCCCAACCATAAAATTGTTTTTGTTGCTAATTTATAACTGTAATTTTGCTACTGTTATGAATCGTAATGTAAATATCTGATATGCAGGATGTATTTTTATTGTTACAAGTTGAATATAACCCACATTTTGAGAACCACTACAATAGAGGGATTCACAGATTTTAAAGGTCTATGTTTTCTCCTCCCTGGTTACAAAGCTATTTCTCTTAGACTTCCATGGATTAGACATCATATTCAGATAAAGGAAGGCAAGGTTAGAGCTATTTGAACCATCTTAGAATCACAGGATTTTGAGTAAATCATGTGTCTAATTTATTTTAGAGATAAAGAAACAATGGGCCAGAGAAATCAGATGAAAAGATCAAATTCTCTTAGGAAGCAAGTATCACAGATTGGATTGGAACCCAAGTGCTAAATACCATACTTGTTAGAGCTGGAAGATCATTTTACTGGTCCCTTTATTTTGCAGATGAGGAAAAAGAGGCTCAGAGAAGTGAAGGTGATTATTATTGTTAAGCAAGACTATCTTCCTCTGGCTTGCACAAGTATGGTTTATTCATAGATAGGACTTTTGTTGTTGCTGTTGCAGTTGTTGTGTTTTGGTAAACTCACTTTCAACTCTGCTCCAAAAAGATAGAACTTGTATGAAGTGCCACCCCCATCCTTTCCCTCCCCTCTTCAATATCATAATAATCTGCCACTCTTTACTATGGCACTTCAAGAATGAGCTGGGGAGTCTTAAAAACCATCCCACTCTCAGATTCAATAGGCAGGTTAATAGAAAACAATTTTTATGGCTCAATAAAGGACCCGGGAACAGTGGAACATTAATATTTGTTTCCCAAAGAGTGGACCTTAGGAGCATAAAGCCACAAGGAATTGAAATATAACCCCAAACGGGGCGGTGTATCCACTTTGCACCGTTTCACTTTACGTCGCCATCAATCAGGGGGTGGAAAGCAGCTTCCCACAAAACCTGTCTTCCTAGCCAGCCAACACTTAGGTGCCTTAAGGAAAGCTGCTCCCCTTTCCAACCACCCCTCCCTTTAGGGCCTGGGGAAAGCAGGAGGATTTGCTAACTACCTTGTGTGATTACAATATCATTTTCATGATCCATTCTTAATAAAACAAAAGGAGGCCCTATGATTAAAAAAAATATATCGTCTGGTTTTTATAATGTAAAATACAAGCAATTTTATCAGCATTAACACTGATTGGCTGCCATTAGCCCCTTGCCTTCTAATAAAATTTATGATACCTTTCAGGAGCCCAATTTGATAGAAAGTGAAGTGATTGCACCCTGCTTAGATATCTCTCTAGCATCTATTCCAACAATAATGCAGTAATTTTATGCATGAAATAGCACAATTGGCATAAATAGTTATAATACTGAGTGCTGTCTAAGGAAACTGGCTGGTGGAAAATTAGAAAGCGCTTCACACTTTTGAAACAGGTAATTAGGATTTTTCTCTGTGCTCATACAAGGCAGACTGGAGTTTCATTTTATATTTCATGTTTCATTAAAATATAGGTGTTAAAAATAAATGTTGAATTTAAAACTGCATACATTATGAAAATTAAAGGTACAGTGCTTGGTAGAGGTAAAGAGGGGGAGTATAAAGGGCCTTAGGAGTTCTAAATTTGGATCCTATGAGGATTTTTTTAATTAATACTTGGACAGGTAATAAAGGCTTCTTTTTAGTGTGTTACTTTCAGAAGATTGATTCAGAACTCAGTGCATCGGAATTGTGGTCTCCATAGCTTTGGAAGCAGCATGCAGTCTTGTTGCAGGATCCAACTGGGGAAAATGTCTTTATTTTAATTGGTGGATAAAGGTGACCCTCCAGAAGATGCCAGAATCACCAAGTGGGTTTGAACTTGGCAATGGGCATAACAGTTCCTTTTCTCTTCCACATTTCCATCCTGACCTTGGCTGCTCATTCAGACTGGGGCGATCCCCCAGTGGAATCTTTCTATTCTCCTGAATTGCACTGTGGTTTCTGGAGGCAGGTAATAGGGATGTAATCATACCATCATATTAACCTCCACTTGTGACCTAATGCAGAGGAGACTTTTAAGTTTTCCCAGCTGTGTCATTAAATTTGCTGACCTGGATACTCTGACATGACACTCTAGCCACAAAACAATGAAAATGGTTGAGGATATAGCAGTGTCTGGTGGACAGCTTAAAGGACTAGGAAATAGGAAATGCAGGTTCTAGCTCATATTTTTGCCCTAAGTCATTTTTCAGCTTTGGGCAATGTACTTACCCAACTCCTGTCTCTGTTTCCTCATTTTCATTGAGCCTTCCTCACAGGTTTAATTAGAGAATTAAAAAAAAAACACCTGGAATCATCTGAAAGAAGTTAAAAGCACTTTATTTTTACTTTGCGAATGATGACATGCATTTGGCCCAGGGACATTTTTTTCTCTCCTCATTACTAGGACAAAGAATGCTTTGGCATCTAGGAAGGTCAGAGATCAGTGAATATGATAGAAAGGAAACAATTTGGAGAGGGAGATGGAATTGACCTGTCCTGGATTTGGAATGTTTTTTGTTGTTGTTGTTTGTGATCTTCAGGTTATCTGGAACTAGTACAAACAAACTCTACTGAAGCTTCAGAGGCTGCCACTGCTATGTAGATTCCATCAAGTTTCAAGTTCAATAGACATTTATTAAGCATCTCCTCTTTGCAGTCAGAAAATATATCCAGTAAAATTCTTCAATCCCCTCTGAATTCACTAACTTTTCCCAGTCCTCCTCATGTTGGATAAAGACAGCCTGAAACCTTTGCTCTATTCCACACCCTCAATCCTTTTGAACTTTTGATGTAGCTAAGGAGATTTCTGCTCCCAAGAATTTCACTAGGTTGGGAGAAAAGGGGAAATATTCTAGGGAGGGAACAGAATAAAATGAAAATAGTTTCATAACTCTCAACTTCAAAATTCTCCTAATCCCACTCTCTAGTCTGACATTAGCAGCACGAGGTATAGATAAGATGGGAATAGGGTGGGAGAAGAGGGAGAAATGACTCAAGATATTACTCAATGCTAGGAGTTTAGGGAGTGGGGAGAAAGAAGGTAATCAGAGAAGACTCAGATTTTTGGGTATCACCCAGATTCATTAATTCAAAGAACATATATGAAGTGCCTGTTATGTAGCAACCATTGTGCTGATTATAGAAATAGCCAATTACACAATTTGACCCTTGATAAATAGGTTTTCCTGGGGCCTTCAGTTTTAATATCTGCATTTGTCCCCAGTATAATATGATACTCTTTACAGCACTATGCAACAAGTAGACATTCCATGAATTGAAAAAAATATGGAATCCAAAATTAATAAGTAGATCAAAGAACAAATCATAGAAACAATTGACAACTACATAAAAGAACATGATAATGATGAAACAACACACAGAAATTTCTGGTATGCAGCTAGGTTAGTTGTGAAAGGGAAAATCATATCCTTAAAAATATATCAACAAAAGAGAAAAAAGAGTGAATTAGAAAAAAGAATTAATGAATTGAATATGTATTTAAAAAATCAAAAGCCAACAAACGAATGAACCCAAATGCTACCAACAATAATAAGATAAGAGGGAAAAAATTAAAGGAATAAAAATAGGTAAAAAGATAATAAAACTTCCTCCTCTTTCTTGATGATATGATGATTTACTTGGAAAATCCTAGGGGATCAGTAGATAATTAAGAGCTTCAGCAGAGTTGTAGGCTACAAAATAAATCCTCAAAAAACAATAGTGTTTCAATATACTAATAACAAAACACAAGAAATTGCAATAGAAAGGGAAATTTCATTCCAAATAAATACAAAATGCCTAAGATGTCTAGGGATCAACCTCCCAAAGCACACAAAAGATTCAATTATAAAATGCTCCTTAAAGAAATGAAGAACAATTTAAATAGCTGGAGTAATATTCGATATCATGGTTAGGTTGTGCCAATATAACAAAAGCGACGATGATCCCATAATTACCTTCTTTTTTTTTTTTACTGATAATGCTATTATCAAAGGGTAACTACCAATGATACAGTTTATAGAACTTGATAGATTAATGACAAAATTAATTTGAAAAATCTGTAGTATCAAAGGA
This sequence comes from Pseudochirops cupreus, assembly GCA_028627135.1. NCBI lineage: Eukaryota > Metazoa > Chordata > Mammalia > Diprotodontia > Pseudocheiridae > Pseudochirops > Pseudochirops cupreus. Next base: position 272,225,640 of record CM053580.1, on the reverse strand, counting down.
AATGGGGAAAAGAAGTAGGGACAAGGGAAACCTATCACTCCCAGACCTCAAAATGTATTGTAAAGCACCACTCATCCACGCCATTTGGTATTGGTTAAAGGAGAGAGATCAATGGAATAATCTAGACAAGGGAGATTCAGAAACAATAGCACTCAATAATTCAATATTTGATAAAATGGAAAACATAAATTGCTGGGAGGGGGAACTCCACATTTCATTAAAACTGCTAGAAAAACTGAAAAAGCAGAAATTAGGCTTATATCAACATCTAACAGTATATTCCACAATACATTCTAAATATATGTCACCTTAATATTAAATACTGTATTATAAAATATCTTAAAGGAGAAATTGATCATATACTTCTCATAGATGAGAGCTGAATTCTTAAACAAAAATATACAGGTAATTATAAAAGAGAAAATAGATAACTTTGATCACTTGAATGTGAAAAGCTTTTGCACAAACAAAACGAATGCACCTATGATAAAAATGGGAGTATTTAAATGGAGGGGAAAATACCCTTGTATTGAATTTCTCTGCTTAGAGTCTGGTATCCAAGAAATAGATAATATACACACACAAACTCACATATGCATACACACATACATATACAACACAGGTATATGTATGTAAATATACATACATATTTTTATGTGTGTGTATATATAATTTATAGCCATACCTCAATAGATAAATGTTCAAAGGGTATGAACAATTCTCAAAAGAATTGCAAATTATTTACAACCACATGAAAGAATTTTTCCAAGGACTACTATAAAAATGATAAATTAAAACAACTTAATGATTCACTTCACACCCTGAAAATAAACAAAAATAATAAAATTGGCAATAGTCAATGTTGGGAGGTTAGAAGAATATGTAAACTAATATATTGTTGGTGAAACCATGAAAAAGTAAAATCATTTTGTAAAGCAATATGGAACTATACAAATAAAGTGACAAAATGCCCATATTATTTGATCCAGAGATTCCATTATTGGACTTATATAACAAAAAAGTCATCAACAAGAAGAGCATTCTCATATATTCCAAAGTACTTATAGCAGCACTTTTTGTAATAGATAAGAATTAGAAACAATTCAGATAGCAATCAATTGAGTAATGGCTAAATAAATTATGGTACATGAATATAACAGAATATTATTGTATTATAAAAAATGATATATGATGAATACAAAGAAGTATAAAAATCTCTATATGAACTGAAGAAGGGTAGACAGAGCAAAGAAAACAATACCAATGGTAACTCCAACAATGTAAAAGGAAAGAACACATATCACAAAATCAAAAGGAAATTTAACAAAGTGTAGGGTTCAAGTAGGCGGAGTTCTATGTCAGGTATGCAATAACACGACAGACATGACTTTTTTTTTTCTATTCACTATTGATGAGGTACAGGCTCTGGGAACCCCCTTAAGCTCCCCTTGAAACTTCCCATTTGATGAGGTATTTGCCTGAGATATTGCCTTTCATTATAGCTGAGCCCAAATCTTTGTATTAGCCTAGCCCTCCTTTTTCCTGCTAGCCCCCACCCCTGATGCTCCCAAAGTATCTATGCCCAAATCTGTTACCCTTAAACCAGCAAGCCCTCCATTGTCTGTTATCTCCAGGTAGCCTCCAGCTATTTCCCATCTTTAATCTCTCATTACTGGAGTCCAACCTCATCTGACTCCTCCTGAAGACCCTCCCCAAACTCCTCCTCTAGATCACTCCTGGATTCCTCCCACAACCTTTCTGTATATAAGACCCATCTTGCCTCCATGAAGAGGCCAGAGAATCATCTAGCATAGACTCACTCTGTGTCAGATTATTCTGGCCCACTTGGCCAATACAAGTATCACAGGTACCGAGGCTCCTTAAGAGTCTACCCATTATGGCGAATCTTTAATAAGCTTTGCTTTATTTTGGCTGAGAGAAGACTTGAGTCAAATTCATTCAGCAGGACCTGGTGTGTGGGTATTTTGGGGTCTCCAGAACCCCTAAACCTTAAACCTCTATATTTTATGGTTCCCTGACTTCTATATCTATGACCTCACAAATCATTTTAAAATAGAATTCAAAGATAAAGCAACTTCAGTGGTTTCTGTGGTCTAGTATACCAAGAATCAAAAAAACGTTGAAAAGAAAAAAAAAGAAAAAACACTGGAAACTGATCCTTACTGACCCTGAACCTACTGAACACCCTTCTACCATTTCTCACACTACAGGTAGCAAGGATGCACTATGAAGCCCAAGGATATGATGCAGAGTCATATCAAAACACATCCTTGTATTTCACTCCAGTTTCTTTTTCTAGTGCCATAGAGACCTTGGCTCTAACCTACTGAAGTTCCCTTGGGACTTGATAATCAGCTTGACCATAGCTCTTTAGACACAAAAAAATTTACTGGGGGCTGCATTCCAGAAGTATCAATGCTGAAAAGCTCTGAACTATTGGTTCCAGGAAAGCAGACTCTATTGGTGTCAATGAGAGCAAGTTTTGAACCACTGTTGCCTGGAGTCTCTAGACTGCAGGTGCCAAGAAAGAAAATTAAAAAAACTCAAGGAATGGGATAGGCCACCAGGACAAGGACACCCTAAATATAGCTTTCTGTGGTGACACTCTACCAAACCTGAAGGAAAAACACATCATTCATCTGGGGCCTGTTCTGACTACCCCAAAGTCAGTTGGTGCAGAAAACTAGGCCGGTGAATTATGAATTGCTCAGTATAGGAGATGGCTGAGAGACTTTGAGAGACAGTCCCCAAGAAAACTACAATCAGAAAGGAAGGAGTCAGAAGTGAGCCATTAGGAAAATAAAGAGTATGTCAGGGAGGTGGGGGTACAGGTGAACATAACAAAGATTACAGTAAGACTGAATCTCAAAGACCTTGATCATAAATAGATAAATCAACAGGGGAAAAAACCCAGCAAAGGAAATATGACCTCCAAATCTAGTAAACAAGTTTAGGAATCTATGAATAAATACTAAAAAATAAAAAAATAAAAAGGGAAGTGTACAACACTTGATAAAACAGAGGATTCTGTGAAATTTGAGGAAGAAATGCAACCACAATGTTCTGTTCCTAGAACGGTTTTAAAGAGAAATGAGAATCATGAGAGAAGAATATGTGTTCTGCATAGCAAAAATAATGAGCAAAATAGAAAAATTTGAAACTGCAATGGCAAGTCTCACCAAAGAAACAGTAGAAAGAAAATAGATTGAGAAAGCAAATACACAGAAGTAAAAGACAACTAAGGAGAGGCAAAATACAAGAACATTAAAACAAAATATTTTCACTATGCAAGAAAAATGTATGCATCTTGACACCCCATGAATCATACATCTTCAAGAAAAACATGATAGGACCAAAAAAAATCTTTATATCATAATGAAGGAAATCATAGAAGAGAACTGCCCAGAACTTCTGAACTTTGAAAATGAAAAAGGAGTTCACAGATTGCCTCTAGCAAAAAGCCTGTTGGTGCAAACTACAGGACACATATTAGTTAAATTTAACAATTCAATTTAAAACAAGTTCTGAAAATAAAAAAAATACCTTCAAGTACAATGAAAAGGACATTAAAATAATGTAAGACTACTCTGCAACAACTAGATAAATAAAAACGAATGGAATAATGTATTCCAAAGAGCACTGGAGCTCAGAGTGCAGCCTCCAGTGATTTATCCTGCAAAATTGATCCTAATCATACAGGAAAAAAAATGAATGTTCAATAAGAAAAATTTGAAACATTTCTAGAAAAAAACACAGAACTGAAAAGTTCAAGTAGGACTCAAATGAAGAGAAATGAGAAGATATCCTAACCTACTCCTTCATGGAGGTGAGAGGTTCATAGAAGCTACACATTACACAAGTTTTAAGATTTTTTTCAATATATTGACCAGTTGTGCTGATTTTTTAATCTCTAAAAATACTGTTTGTCATATGGTGTAGCCCTCTGGGAGGAGAAGGAGTAGAATGTTTGAGATAACTGGTGATATAAGGAACAGAAAATATCAATAAAATGTATTAACACAATTTAAAACCTATGTATGCAATTAATTTAATTTTTCTTTTTTAAAAAGCAAGGGGGTACACAAAAATGTGAAAGTCTAGAACTTCAGTGATTTTTGCCCCCTGAGGCTGTTAGAATATATAGGGGAAGGCTTCATCAATGATTTAGGGGAGAAATGAAAATTGTCTCCTATTCACATTACATGGAAACCAAATCATGAGAGCAAATAGATTTACTCTAAATCAATAGAATAGCACAATCCCTGGATATTCATGTAATTTCGAAAGGACTCCAAAGGACCCAAGATGAAAAATGTTATTCACCTCCAGAGAGATAACTGAGAAACTCTTGAGTACAAATTGAAGCATACTTTTTTCCACTTTATTTTTCTTGGGATTTTTTTCTGTCTTTTTCTTTTGAAATATGGCTAATATGGAAATATATATTTACACAACCCTACATATAAAATTGACATCATATTTCTTGCCTTTTAAAAATGTGAGGAGAAGCAGAAGGAAGGGAAAGAGTTTGGAGCTCAATTTTTTAGAAAAATGTTTAATTTCAAAAACATAATGGGAAACATTTAATGAAATAATTAAAAATATATTTTAAAATTCTCAGCTTAAATTATTTGTATTGTTCCTATCACATTTTCTGATGTGATGGCCTCTTGACAAATAAATATATCCCCAATATTTAATGTTTACAATGATAGTATCTGATCCCTTCCAGAACTTGAACTTGCCAAGAAAAAGAAGTATATGGAATCTCGAGAATCTGCTTCTTGAATCTAACAGAGGGACTGATAGGGAACGAAGTTAAAGCTGATCTTTGCTAAACATTTCAATCACTTCCTCTACTCTAGTCCTATCTCTTCCTCTTCTTTCTTCTTTCCTCTTTTCCCCTCTTCTTTACTCTGTTTCATCCTTTTACTCCTGTTCCCTTCCTTTCCCTTTTCTCTTAACAATAAATCTATAGACCATCACCAAGGAATCAGAATAATATGGACAGAATATTGGACCTTTCGTTAAGTGACATGAATTCCAATTGTCACCCTGTGACTTATGATGTGTGTCTCCAAACAAGTAGTTTCTCTCTCTTTCACTGTTTCCTATCTGTAAAACAAGGTGTACTATGTGATCCCTGCATCTTGGCTTTCTCTGTTGCTATCTGTGTAACACTTGGTGATGTACTTTACCTCTCAGTCTCATAGTCTCCTCATATTTAAAGAACGAGTGTGGGATTATATAACCTCACAAATCTCTTCTAGTTCTAACTCACTGATCCAATAAGAAGGATCTATGGATTTTGGACAGCACTTCCATCACTTAAAAGATCCTTCATAGGATACTCAGTCTTAGATAAGAATATAGCATTGGTAGGAGACTGTTGGGAGTGATGATTTTTGATGTGGAGGAGATGACCCAGCTCTGAATCCTACTATTCCCTTCTGCTTAATGAATTTTATATGTAAATAATTCACTTTAAGCCTGAACTGGATTCTTATTTTTATACCTCATCTCAACTGGATAAATGTGTTTGGGGGAGTTTCTTTAAGATCTGGGTAATAAGCTTTACTCAATAGGCAATAGGGAGCTATGAAAGACTTTAAATGAGAATATTGCACTTCTTTTCTGAAATCTGTCTAAAATGGCTTAGCTTACTTTCCTATTTTAATAAATCCCAAATAGTGAGTAAAATTAAATGATCCAGAAGTATAATTCCACATGTGGAGTTCATGTCTATGTACAAATCCATGTCAACATTTTTATTTTTATATATATAAAAGATATTGCAGGCTATTAACTGATTATAAGATGGAGATCATGCCATATAGTTTTCCTGTGTGCCCTCTCAATGTCCAGGAACAATATAGCAGGCGATCCACTAGGTAAGACGTAATAAAGATGAACTACAAATATTTGTCAATGTTCAGCTGTTTCACTTGTGTCCAACTCTTCTTCATCCATTTGGGGTTTTCTTGGCAGAGATAGTGAAAGTGGCTTGCCATATCCTTCTTGAGCTCATATTTTAGATGAGGAACTTGCCCAGAGTCACACAACTATTAAGCGTCTAAGGCCAGATTTGAACTCATGAATATGATTCTTGCTGACTTCAGGCCCAGAACTCTATTGGCTATACCATCTATACACTGTAAGTAGACATTGCAAATTGTTGTGAAATAAATCCTTCATTTGAGAGACTATTTTTTTTAATTGGGTGGACCATATAATTTTCCTAAAAACTCAAACATAGAAGCAACAATAAAAATCTCAGCAACCTAGACATTCTACCTAAATGAGGTTCTGCTATATTACTTTTCCCTTGTTAATCATTTTATTAGATAGAAAGTGAATACCCATGGAAACTGGCCAGATGAGTACAGTGAAGCCTAGACAATGACTCGGACTTTTACAGCGTCAGCCAGGATGTTTGCAGTTGAGGTATGTTCCAAACTCCGAGGCTTGTACTCTTGTGGTCCTAAGAAACAGAAACATTTAAAACCCTGGCTTTCAATGAAGAACACTGCAAATATACTAACTATCTAGGGCAGACCTGGACTTATTTTCAGGTTGAAGGATGGGTCTAGGTACCAGGTTAAAGTTTCAGATTCCTAATCCAATCCATTGAAATGCAACACAAAAACCATTTATTATACTCATATTTTCTGAGTGAGGCTTTTGGGAGAAAAACAAAGCTTAGAAGAAGAAAAAAACTCCCTACCCAAAGTTTACAATGAAAAACTATTTTGCCAACATAGAGAATTTTAATTAGTAATATTGCATGAGCAGCACATTAGAGTTACAAACCAAAGTGCAATGTGAAGTCTAAAGGAGAAGATAATTAATAACCAGAGGGATAGGGACTTCCTAGAGGAATGGGTATTTGAGAAAATGGGAACATTGCCTATTCTCCTTATTAGACAAGCTACTTCTTTACACTCACCCCCAAAATTACATCTATAGAAATGTCTAGATGGAAAAAAAAAACAAATAAAAAACCTCTTGGAAGAACTAATGTGACAAAGATTAATATTTAATGTTGCACTTGACTTCCATCACTTTTTTCTTATCTTCTCAAAATATTTTCATAGCTATACCACTTCTATTCTTGTAACAAATAATTCCTCTGGCTTCCAGACTCACTAGCTTTGAATTGGGATTTAATTGCCAACAAGAGTCATATATTGCCACGTATACTTCTTTTGGGGAAGCATTAGCCTTCCAAATAGAAGTCAGAACTAAGGAGGGGAAAATGATTTCAGAGAAAGTAAGAGCTTTTCCAAACCCTACTATAAGGTGAATACATAATACTTCTTCTTGGTAGACTACTGGGGAAATGAAAGTATTATTAAGCTACATATGAATAGTATCTTTGTTCAACATGTTCTACATACCCAGCCCTGTCCAAAGTGCTATGCTAAGTATAAGTAAAAAATACATTCTGCCTACAAGGAATTAATAGTCTAGTTAGTTAGTTAAGTAGGACAGTTATAAAACAAAGAGAGAGCTATACCAGAAAAAACAAATATGATCAATTGCTAAATTATGTGGTCCATTATTATATATGAGGCAGAAGACCTGGAAAAGACCATTCTATAATATATTCCTTAAAAAAAAGACGTGCAAAGTTTGAATGACCTTTCATATGACACAGAGGAGGTGCTTAATAACTATTTATTGATTCATTCAGCTTCTCTAACTGTGACCACTGTCATTTGAATAGAATAAAGGAACATGGAAAGCTGAATTTAACTGATTGCGTTTCGAATGCCATGCCGCACTCCTGGACTCACATTGATCTTTTTGTCCACTAATTATTAATTATGTCTACTTTTTTAAAAGTGCTTATTATTTCCACTAATTTTGTCCACTAATTACTAAATTAATGGGAGGCACCATAGCTATTGCACATGAAATATTGTTTAACCATGTCTTTCCCACGCTGTAACATTTAATTGATTTTTGAAACTTTAAGTACAACTTTCCACTTATCCATACTTAATGTTGTCTTATTAACTAATTAACTAATTAATTGATGTTGTCTTAACCTTTTTAGCCCCATAGGGTATTTTTAGATTTAAATTATCTTTTTTCAATGAATTAATTATCCTTGCCTTCCACTCACCTACAGCTAAGGCAGCCACGGTATAGTTTAAGAGCATTGGTCGTTTAGATAAATAATCTGGGTTTAAATCTTGGCTTTGCTATTTAGGATGTTTTGGATCTTGGATGGGAGGTGGTATATAATGAGTAGAGAATTGGCTTCAAATCCAAGAGTACGTTGGTTCAAGTCCCACCTCTGAACTACCTGGCTCTGTGACCCTGAAAGAGTTTCTTCATCTATCAGTGATGTGGGCAAATCTTAAGGACTATAAGTTGCAGAGAAGGTACCAATGATCTTTCCTATCTCTAAAATCTAAGAAACCCATGATTTATGTTCTAATACTAGCTTTGATAGCATTTCTAACATCTTTCAGAAGCATGGGGACCATGTAAAATTCAAGAGCACTCCACTATTGAACTGTCTCCAGGTTGGCACAGTTCTATGAATGCTTACTTTGTGGGTCCAATAGTTCAACTAGTTCTCAATCCACCTAGCTGTGTTATCATGTAGACTAGAAATAGCAGTTGTGTGCTCCACAGGTTGCATCTGGTTCACAATACACCTGAGTGTGGCTTGAAGCAGATTCAAATGTAATTGGAAAATATTTAACAAGATAAATGAAAAGACAATGAAATGTAGCTAATATTAAATTTTAAAATAAAACTTAAGTAAATATACAGCCCACAGAGATCCTTATGTAAGGATTAGTGGTCTTAACTTATATTTATGTTTGACGCAACTGATGCAAATCCTACTTTTCCATCTTGCTTAGAAGGTTAGTATGAGAGATTTTACAGAATGCTTTGCTTAAATCCAGGTATACCGCATCTATTGACCTACCAGTCTATTAATCCTTTCAGAAAAGAAAATTGCTTGGCATAATCCATTCTTGATATATTTTATCTCATATGATCTTTCTTCCAACATTGAACTCTTCCTCCTCTTCCTGCTGCTTCTTCTCCCCCTCTTCCTTATTCAGCTACTGCTACTACTATTACTTTTAATTGTCTAATGTGTCTAAGGTATAAGGTTATAAGGACCTGCCATTTGCATTATAGCACTTTGTCATCTGCCCTGCCCCTACAGCCTAAGGGACACTGGGTCCTTCAATTTGTCCTGCAACTAAACTTTTCAATATACAATGTCTCCCCTAATCACAATGTAAGGTCAAGGAGAAAAGGAACTGTCTTTCTTTAATATGGGGATCCCCAGTGCTTATCACAGTGCTTGGCACAATGTAAGTAATTAATAAATGCTTTTCCATTTCATTTCCTTCCATCCCATTAAAATGATTCAAGGATTTAGAGATATAAAGTATATTAGAGATCATCTTGTTCAACCCACTCATTCTAAGGATAAAGAAACTGAGACTAGAAAGTTGAAATGCTATGTAAGTAGGTTAATAGAGACATAAATACACAAATGCATACATGTACACATACTGACATATATGCATATGTGCATATGTGTACATACATTCAAACGTGTACTCTTAAACTTTATTTAGTACTTACTATATCCCAGAATCTATTCTAAGTGCTAGGGATACATATACAAGCAAATGAGACAAGATGCTACCCTCAAGAAGCTTATATCCTAATAGAGCAGTGGTTCTCAACCTTCCTAATGCTGTGACCCTTTAATACTCATATGTGGACATATCTGCATGTGGGCGGACCCGCCTGGAGACAGGTAGAGGAGAGGTGTCTTGGTTCCTGAGACCACCAAAAATATGTGTTTTCCAATGGTCTTAGGTGACCCCTGTGAAAGGGTTGTTTGACCCCCAAAAGGGTTGCGACCCACAGGTTGAGAACCACTGTAATAGGGGAAGACAGCTTAAAAAAACAAACTGCAAAGAGGTGAGAAACAGTGGTATTGGATATGGACAAGACAGTAGACAAGGAGGTAAAGTCTGGAAAAAGATTTGAGTTAGGATTAAAATAAGCATGACTGGGGTGCCTTATGAAATGGTGGTCTCAGCAATGGAGATAACATTCAAGAGAGCTGTGCCTAGAACTGAAAAGAAAGAAGAAATTTGCCTGCATCACCAATAAGAAATCCTTATGACAAGCATATAATTTTCACAGAAAGACCTACCTTTTATCCATTGATGTACAAATCATGAAACACTTGAAGCTGAAGATCATCCAAAAGGCAAAAAGGTTTGTTGTATCCATGACAAAAGAGAGAATGACAGAAAAGAAGCCACATAAAGGGTGTCGTCAAAGACAAAGAACAACAAAAAAATAGGCTGGTTGCATAGCAAGGGTAAGAAATAACTGGATAACCCACAGACACAAATGGTTATCACAGGATGTCAAAAGAATGAATGGAAGGCACATCGTTTTCTTGTGAATTTAAGAGAGGGAAGATAGGAAGACATGAAAGAATTCTACACAATTCAATATGAATTCATGTTGTACACTGCATATTTGGAGATAACACCCACACTAATCGAATGAGAAGTCTGTTGGAGTCCTTGTCCTACTGATGCTCTTTCACATTTTTAAAAAGTACAGTTATCCCTTCCATATCATGACTTATCACAGTTTCACTGTATCACAGATTGGCATAGAAATTAAATGTAAATTTGGGGGGAGTTTTGTGAAAGCTACAGATGACATGTGAAGGTCAGCAAACAACATAGAAAAATACTTTGTGAAAGAAAAAGAAAAAAGTTCAGACTTCTTCTCTGGTATGAAGGAAGGGTCAAAACAATTTACATGGATTTTCCAGATTGTGGGGATGCTGCACCCCTAACCCCCATAATTTGGAAGGGACAACTATATACCTGTTATTTATTTGATATAAAGACCTTCCAAGGAGTTTCTTCTATCATTATAGAGCAACATCACCATAACTTATAGTCTTCAAAATTACCTGGGTCATTGAGAAGCTAAGAGACTTCCTGAGAGTTACAGAGACAATGAATGGCAGAGACATAAATATTGCAAAGGCAACAAACAAAATATTGTTGTTGTTGAATCATTTCAATCACGTCTGACTCTTCATGATTCTGTCTGGAGTTTTCTTGGTAAAGATACTGGAGTGCTTTGGTATTTTCTTCTCCTGCCCATTTTATAGATGAAGAAAACTGAGGCAAACAGGCTAAAGGACTTGCCCAGGGTCACATAACTAGTACGTGTTTGAGACTAGATTTGAACTAACGAAGATGAGTCTTCCTGATCCCAAGTCCAGTACTCTATTCACTGTGTCACCTAGCTTCCCTACAAAAGTATAGCAGGTCCTTAATTAAACCTTGTTATGGTTTACTGTTTCCTTTTCATATTCATTGACCACTTTGCTTTTGAGGAATGGTTCTTATTTTGATAACTTTGTGACAGCTTCTTATACATTTTAGATGTCATACTTTCAGCTGAAGCATATAACACCGTATTTATTTCTTCTATTACTGCTCATGAATTGGTTTTGTTATTATAATTTTATATTTGTCTTCTCAAAGTCAATTTAATTTCTTATACTTCAATGCTAATTGATAATCCCAGATGATTTTGACATATGGTTAATTTTCTCTTCCTAGTCATATCTTACTTTGGGGACAAGAACCATATATATTTCATGAAAAGAATTTTTCTCCCAATTCTAGAAAATAGATTACATAACATTGGATTTATATATTCTTTGTATATTTAAATGGGATTCACGTGTGAATCAATCTGCTTCCCCCCACTCATATGGCATTTCATTAATGGGTCACTTTCTCTCTCTGCCTGTGCTTTTATTTCTCTTTCTTTTTTAAAAAAAATAGTCTGTGATTTTTAAATTTTATTGTTCCTTACAATGAATTAGCTATTTGCTCTTTTTATTCAGTTTTCTCTTTCTCTTTGAATGCCACTGATTTCTCCTTTGGTCTTTGTGATCTCTTGTCTTATGTTTGATTTTATGTATTAATTTCTATTTTAAACCCTTCAAATTCAGTCTAACCATCTCTTTTTGTTAAGATAAACATGAGGGGAAATAAATTTGCAATAAAAACTGCTTTAGGAGCATTCTATAAATTTTGGTATTCTATCTCGTTGCTTTTATTCTCTTTTATTTTTTATTGCATTCATAAATTTGTTTTTGACACATTTTAAACAAGACATTTAAAGTATACATATTATGTGTGTGGGTGTGGGTGTGGGTGTGTGGGTGTGGGTGTATAAACATATACATATACCATATGCATTTATATAATCACATTTTCCTATCATCTTTTGGTGCTTACCAATGATGTGATCATGGGTTATAACCTCTCTGACTCCCAATGTTTTCATCTGTAAAATGGAGTTAATGATGCCCATAGTACCTAAATCACAGTTTTGTTGTGAGGATCAAATGAGATTATGTATGCAAAAGGTTTCACAAACCTTAACACACTATATAAATGTCATTTATTATTACTGCTCTATTTCTATGATGATCTGTAAAAGTAATGTCTAAAATTTTCAGCTTTTCTGTATTTATTTGTAAGTCCTTTCTACCCTAGGGTGTGATCAGTTTTTGTAGATGTCCTATACACATTTGAATAAAAAGTAAATTGTCTAATAAACCCATTCCTTTTCTCCATATATCTATCAAATCTAATTTTTCTTGCATTCAATTCTGTAACTCCCTTCTTAGTTTGGGATTTTCAAATGAAGCATTACTAGGTAACAAAGGAAAAGTAAACTGAAACAAAATATACGGAATTGAAACATTATTAAATCTTATATTTGTATATCTTAAATCCAGCTACAAATTGACTTAACCAAACATCCAAAAAGGTGGTTTGACACTGCTTCTTATCCAAATCTAGATTGTCTCTCACCTATCTGTATTTTCTTTTTTTTTAAATTTTAACTTTTATTTATTTTAGTTTACATCATTAATTTCCATGAGATTTTGAGTTACAAATTTTCTCCCCATCTTTCCCCTACCCTATACCTCAAAACAGCCATCCCACTGTATAACCCCCTCCCCCAATCTGTTCTCTCCTAGGACCTCCCCCATCACCCCTCTGACTTTCTGGTAGGGCAGGATGGATCTCACTACCACAGTTCCTGTGTATGTTAATTCCACCTCACTTAATAATAATAATAATATTAATAATTGTATATATATGTATGTATATATACATATATATGTATATATACATATTTTTAACATTTGATTATAGAACTTTAAATTCTAGATTCTTTCTCTTCCTCCCTTGTCACTCACCCCCACTGGAAGGACAAGCAATTAAATACAGGCTGTACATGTGTAATTATGCAGAACCTCTCCACAGTGGGCATATTGTGAGAGACTGATTATATGTCCCTCCTTCCTATCCTGCCCCACCTTTGTTTTATTCTCTACCCTGACCCTGTCCCTGTCCCTGTCCCTTTACAGAAGTGTGTACTTCCATCAACCCTCACCCTCACCCTGCCCTCATCTCCGTCATCCCACTTCTCATCCCCATCCACCCCACTCTCCTGTGTGGCAAGATACCCAGTTTAGAGTTTATATCATTCCTTCCCTAAGCCAAGTTCAATTAGAGTAAGGTTAACCCTTTCCCTCTTGCCTTCCTGTTCTTCCCCTCCATTGTAACAATTATCCTTTGCCTCTTCTATGACATGATTAGCCTCATTCTGTCTCTCCTTGTCTCCTCTCATTCTAATCCTCTCCCACCTCAGAATTTCACCTTTTAGAGTATTGTCCCTTCCTATTCAATTGATCTTGTACTTTCTATGTATTCATATATACACATACTCAGACATGTATTTGTATGCATATATAAACCCTTCTATATAGACATATGTGTATGTATATGTTTATATACATTTGTATTCCCTTCACCTATCCTCATACTTGGAAAAGTTTCATCAGTTACAATTGTCACTTTTCCATGTTGGCATGTAAATAGTTCAACTTTGATAAGTTCCTTGTGATTTCTTTTCCATGTTTACCTTCTCATGCTTCTTGTGTTGCAGTGTCAAACTTTCTTTTCAGTTCTGCTTTTTTCCTGTAAGAATGTTTGAAAGTCCTCCACCTCACTTAATGACCATATTTTCCCCTTGAACACTC
>CM053580.1:272186237-272210964 GCA_028627135.1 Pseudochirops cupreus | reverse complement strand
GCTTTCAGGTAGTCCAATAATTTTTAAATTGTCTCTCCTGGCCCTGTTTTCTAGGTTAGTGGTTTTTTCAAGGAGATATTTCACATTGCCTTCTATTTTTTCATTTGTTTGGATCTGTTTGATAGTATCTTGATTTCTCATAAAGTCATTTGCTTCCATTTGCTACACTCTAATTCTGAAGGAATTATTCTCTTCAGAAAGCTTTTGAGATTCTTTTTCCATCTGGCAAAGTTGACTTTTTAAGGTATTCTTCTCCTCATTGGCTTTTTGGGCCTCTTTTGACATTTGAGTTAATCTATTTTATAAGTTGTTAATTTCTTCAGTCTGGTTATTGATTCTCTTTTCATGAGTTTCTTGCATCATTCTTATTTCTCTTCCCAATTTTTTCTCTACTTCTCTCATTTGGTTTTCAAAATCCTTCTTAAGCTGATCTCTAGTTTTAGGCAGTCTTCATGTTTCTTGGAAGCTTTTGGTGCAGGAGTTCTGACTGTGTTGTCTTCCTCCTGTTCCCTGCTTTGATCATTCTTATCCCCAAAGAAGGAATCTAGAGTTTGGTTGCTGTTCTTACTTTGCTTCCTTTGCCTGCTCATGGTTGGCCAGTCAATGATTTTTTAGCTCTATGGAACTCTGCTTCCAGAGGGGAAAGCTCTGTCCCAAATTGCTGTGGTTTTCCTAGCTGCTGGAGGTTTTAGCAGGTTGCTACAGTCCCCACCAGCTTTGGCTCACTGAAAATGCACTCCAGGACCACCACCCAAGACCACAATCTGGATCCAGGCCGCCCAACACAAGAGCACTTGACCTCTGAACAATCACTTGGCCCCCCTGCAGTCTGCAGTCCAGGAGCTCTGAAGCAGCAACATGGAGGTGGCTGCAGGGCCTCCACTTCTGCTGCTTCCTTGTCCTGGAGGCACTTTGGCCAGACCCACTTTTTTCCCCCAATTTTAGCTGAGTTCCACTGAACTTTCACTTAGTCCTTTTTTCTTATGGCTTGATAATTCTGGAAACTTCCACAGCTGCTGCTGATCCATTCTCCTGAAGCTCCAGCTGCAGCTTGGCTCAGCTTGTCCAGCTGCCCCTGGGGCAAAGCCACGGTTTCAGGTTGGGCTGGTTTCAGCTCCCAGCACTGAGATGGTCGCTTCAAGCCAAGCTGCCTTCAGCAGGAAGTGTATTTATGCATTTTAGAGCTCTAAAATTTGTTTAGAGTCATATTTTATGGGTATTTGAGGTGGCTGTGTGAGCTGCCGTACCGTGCTGCTCCTACACCACCATCTTGGCTCTGCCCCCACCTATCTGTATTTTCTACCCATTTTAGGTAGTTTGATCTTGTTCCCAATCTATTTCTTTGGTTTCATTATTTTTTCCAACACATTTCTTTGTTTTTCCAGTAACTTAGAGCAATAGTTTCAAACTCAGAAAGGAACAGATCCCTGCATATTAACTTAGAAAACTACAACTTAACATTATCTACATTGTATTGTTGGTACCTAGATGACAGTGGATAGAGCACTGGTCTTGGAATCAGCAAGACTCTTCATCATGAGTTCGCGTTCAGCCTCAGATACTTAGTATCTGTATGACCCTGGACAAGTCACTCAACCTTGTTTAACTCAATTTTTCATCTGTAAAATGAACTGGAGAAGGAAATGGTAAACCATTCTTTGCCAAGAAAACCCCAAAATGGAGTTATGGAGAGTCAGACATGTCTGAAATGAATGAACAACAAAAATGTTGTGTTGTATTTTTTTTTTGGTTAAATATTTCCCAATTATACTTTCTAGTTCTGCTGCACTCTGGAGTTTTGTGGGCAGCTTGTGTCCAAGCTATTTTCTTGGGTTCTCACACCTGCACCAGCACTAGTACCATTCCTGAAACACCATTTATACTTAAATCTGTTTATTCATTTCCTCCATGCCTTAATGATAATTCAATGATTCCTTCTGACTAGGGCTATGGGATTAGAAGCATCTCCATTCAGTCTGGCACTGTTGCTTGACTTTCTGCTCAGTAACACGTGTTACTGAGGGGCCAAGAGCACACCTCTGGTTTAATGTATCTTCATTTGCCAATCCTTAAGAGCAACTCTAACCTTAGATGAAGCTTTGTTTCTTCTCTCTTGTTCCAACTAGAATTCAGACTTCTTCCTATTGTTTACCAAATATCTTTTTTGGGGGAGAGAAGGTGGAGAGCAGGGCAATTGGGGTTAAGTGACTTGCCCAAGGTCACATGGCTAGTAAGTGTTAAGTGTCTGAGGTCAGATTTGCACTCAGGTTCTCCTGATTCCAGGGCCAGTGCTCTATTCACTGTGCCACCTAGCCTCCCCTCCAAGTATCTTTGATACTTGGGCTGATATTCTTTCTTCTATCTCCCTCCATTTCATTTATGGTTTCAAACTTATTAGAGCTCTCATTTACATGGTGAGGAAAGTTCCAGTTCATTTGTTGGCAGAGCTGGGATAATAGATACATTCTAACCTCAGTGAGGAATTTACATCTTTCTCAGATATCCCTCCTTTATCATATCATGTTGATGATACTTGCCCCCCTGCCTTTCTGGTCTTCTCCTAAGAGTTGATTGCATATATTTCAAATCCTTTACAAAAAGAAGCCTTAGGAGACTGTGTATAGAATTCAGGGAGTATCTTTGAATTTGGATAGGAAAAAAACCTGTTATTTCCATGTAAGTGGTAATCTTATGTACTCCATTTATATGCATTTGAAAACATGATTCTGGGAAAGGGTCCATAGGTTTCATGAGGTTGACGAAGTGATCACTGTCACAAACAAGGATAAGAACCCCTGCCTTAGAACTCAATACAATACTGTTAATGATTTTCATTGACAATAAAAGGCTGATATTATATAATGCTTCATTTCCAAGGATGTCCCCAAACTCCTAGTCTAAATTTAAGTATTAAAGCTATCAAAGCTTAAAACTGAACTAAGGCTATTGAAACACCCTGTATGGGGTGGGAATCTTTCTCACCGTAACTTCCACCCACTCATGTTAGCTTTATGGAGCTTCATGGACTATCTACACCTTGTTCTTTTTGGTAGATTTTCTAGTATTTGAAAGTATTAGCCTCCTTCCTTCTCCTTATTTCTTCCCTTCTGCAAAGTAGGTTCACTTCCTTCTATCATTTGCCACATTCTGTCACTAGATGATTAGAAGTTCAATGGCCAAGTGAAACCCTTGGCCGTCAGGGTGAGGTTGTCCTGACCTGAGTGACAAAGGTGTGAGCTATAAGCAGTCCTAGTCATCTTTAACCTCCATTGAATTTACAAGATTGATAATAGAGTAAAGCTACTAAGGTTTAAAGGCAGGTCCTTATTTGTGGAACAAAGAAGGAAGCCAGGATTCTATTCAATAAACAATTTGTGAGTACCTACTATATGCAAGGCCCCATACTAAGGTTTCGAAGTAATGAAGAAGAAAAAAATAGCCCTTTCTCTTGAAGAGTAGAAATAGGGGTGAAGAGAAAAAAGAGACAACAGAAGTAATTTAAAGTCAAAACAAGTGTTACTCAGCAGAAAATCAAGTAACAGTGCCAGACCGGAGATACTTATAATCCCAGAGCCCTAGTCAAAAGCAATTTGTGAATTAGGCAGGGAGGAAATGATAAACAGACTTAAGTACAAATGGTGTTTCAATGATGGTACTAGTGCTGATGCAGGTGCAAGAACCCAAGAAAACAGTTATTGGAAAGTAAGAGAGATTGCTGCCCACATAGTTTTCTTTTAAAGGTAAACTGACTCATTTTAGATAAGACTCCTACTACTTACTGTCTATTTTTATTAGTTTTTGACACCGGGATTCCTTGTCTCTGTCATTTGGAAGAACAATGGCTACTCACAAGCCTAATCCCACTGCTCTATTCCTGATCTCTGTTAATTTAGCTCTGTTTAGGTAGCCTGGTACCCCTACATGTCCACTCTTATGAGGGTACCATATTTGTGCTGGACAATGCAGGCAACCAGTTAGCTTTAGCCCTACTGTAGTACAGACACCTCAAGCTCAAGTGATCTACCAGCCTTAGACTCCTCCCTACCTCTAGCAAGGATACAGGCCTATGCCCTGAAACTTGGCCCTATTTACTGTTTAAAGGTATTTTTTTTATAGAAGATGGGAAGTGACACTATTTTCAATCTGAAACAGTTTAAAGGCCCCTAGTTATTATGGTTGACCTCCTTTCTACATTCTAAGTTGTTAAAGTGCCTATTGAAATGATGCACTTGGAACTGAACATAGTATTAGTTTGTGTCTGACTAATACATAGTATGTATAGTAAGATTTCTATTTCACTTGATGTGGTTACTATTTCTATAATCAGGAAGTGCTGGTTGGGTGAAGAAAGAAGAAAAGCTAAGAATGACTTTCTTTTCTTCTTCAACTTTCCATGGCTCCCTCTTTTTCCACTCTCTCAGTTGAGAACTTTGCTTCATATTTCATAGAAAAAATGTACTCATTTTATGTCAGCTTCCTCTGTTGCTCTCTTCCTTATCTCCTACCACTCAGATGCCTTCTGCCACTATGAAGAAATGTCCTTATGACTCAGGTGGCCTTGAGATCACACGTGGTCCCCTAGGTCCTCAAGTGCAGTCCTTTGACTGAATCCAACAATTTTGTTCTGTGAAGTTTGGATTCAGTCAAAGGACCACACAGGACCTAAATGGTCACATGTGACCTCAAGGCATCAGCTTGCCCACCCCTTAACTAACCTCTCTACTTGCTCAAGCAATCTCATTCCTTCCCATCTCTTCCAACTTGCCCCTTTTGTCATCCCTACTATTTCACTTATTTTCAATCTCTCTATGTTCACTGGCTTATTCACAATTGCCTACAAACATCCAAATTTTAGCCATTCTGAAAATGCAATCCTCACCTGATCCTTCAATCCCTGCTAAACATCATCCAATATAATATCTTCCCTTTGTAGCTAAAGATCTCAGAAAGACTGCTTACAATAGATTACTGCTTACAATTCTATTTTCTTCTCTCTTACTCTTTTCTTAGTCCCTTCCAGTTCACTTTCCAACTTTATCATTCCACTGAAACTGCTCTCCAAAGTTCCTATTAATCTCTTAGTTGCTAAATCATAGTTCATTGTTTAGTCTTCATTCTCCTTGACCTTCACAGTCTTTTATACTATTTATCACTTTCTTCTCTTGATGCTCTTTTTTTTTTGTAGTTTCTCTATTCTTTCCTGGTTCTACTCCTACCTATCTGACAATACCTCCCATGTTTCTTTTGCTGGATCCTCTTTCAGATCATTTGCTCAGGGTTCCCTCCTGGGTTTTCTTGGGGATGTCATCACCTTCCATGGATTTAATTACCAGCTATCTCATGGATACCTATCTTTCTCAAATCTACCTGTCTTTCCCCAAACTCTCTGCTGAGCTCCAGTCTCACCTCCAAATGTCAGATATCTGAAACTGGATGTCCAGCAGACGTCTTGATCTCAATATGTCCAAAATGGAACTCATTATTTTTCCCTGTAAACCTCTCAGCCCTAACTTCCCCTGTTATCATATCCCCACCTAATCTAGTCTCTTAGGCTCACAACCTAGGGATCATCTTGGACACTGTACTATGTCTTCCCCCCAACCCTGCCATTCTCAAATCTGTTTGTAAGGTCTGTCAATTTCAACTTTGCCACATCTCTCCAATATGCCCCCTTCTATCCTCTGACACTGCCACCAATCCCTCATAACACCATGCTCGGACTATTGCAAAAGCTTGCTAGTGGATCTTCCTGGCTTAAGTCTTCCCCACTTCAATCTACCCAATATTCAGCAACTAATGTTATTTTCAAACATAGATAAAATCATTTCACAGCTGAAATAGTTTGCTATTGCCTCTGGGATCAAATACAAAATGCTCAGTTTCACATAAAAAATGTTTTGACATTAAAATCCGTGATAACCTGTCCCCCTCTTACCTTTTCCTTACCCTTCTTACACCTTGCTCCCTGCCCCATAATCCTTGATCCAGTGACACTGAAAGAGACTCTCCATCTTTCAGCTGTAGGCATTTTCTTTGGCTGGCCTCCATGCCCATAATCCATTTCTTCTTCTGTTCCAACTACTGACTGCCCTAGCTTTTTTAAAGTCCTAACATAACTTTACCTTTTGCAGGAAGCTTTCCCTAAAGCCTCTTAATTCTAGGACCTTCCTTCTCATTTCCAATTTATCTTGTACATAGCTTGCTTTGTATATATTTGCTTCTCTGCAGTTTTCCCCATAAGAGTATGTTTCTTGAAGGTAGGGACTATCTTTTGCCTCTTTTTTTTTTTCGTATCCTTAGCACTTAGCACAGTACCTGACACATGGTAAGCACTTAATAAATGTTGACTGATTCACAGAATAGCTTCTGTAGGAATTATTACAATTAGGGGAGAGAAAAATAATATAGAATAACATCACATTGCTCATTCATATCAAACCTGTAACATGCCAAAACTCTAATTTTTTTTTCTTTTTTTTTTAAATTTATGTAACTCTTGGTTACTATTAGGATTCTATCAATGATATAATTTTTTTAAATAGTCCTGGTCCATAATAATTATGCACTTGAAAATATAATCATGAAATGGCTCCTGCTTATACTCCCAATTAGAGAGGAAATATCTCTAACAAAAAAATGATACTTGAGATTCTAGCACTTTGGCACTTTCTCCTATGCAAATCTCAAAGCTGTCCCAGGCTATCATGCCAAAGAGCCATCAGGCAGAATAATGAGAGGGTCAAACTTTGGTATTTATGAGAAGCAATAATAAATAATTTAAATGTATTCTTTGGTGAAATAAAAAAAAGCATCATTAAGCAGAAGGTAGGAAGTAGATGAGGACTGATGATTCATCCTATCTCTTTTTCTCTCCCAACTTTAGCCACCTGAAGAAATACCTGAGACAAACACATACAACAACAAAAACATAATCAGATACTTCTCTGCTAGTCCAATTACAAGTCATCTTTCATGTCTGGAAGAGCAATACCGCAGATGTTATCTGTCTGTATCTTGATCTAATCTACCAATCTATTTATCTTATTATTGACATCTTTTTATGATATCATCATTTCTTTTTCCAATATCCCTCCCCTGCCCAATCTCTAGAGTTACCCCATATAGCAAATGATATTTTTTAAAGATAAAATAGAGGAAAATATATGCTCTTTGGACCACGGACTTCTATTACAGGACTTATATCCTATGGAAGCCATTGATAAGAAGACAATCCTCCTATTCACCAAAATATTTATAGTGACACTTTTTGTGACAGCACAAGGTTATTGAAGGATCCTGTAACTGCTCTGTTTCTGTTTGTGAATTCTTGTAGTTCAACTAATGTTTCCTTTATGAATTTGAATACTAAGGTTTTTGGACTACGCAAGTTTGATGCTGATGTTGGTTTGTTGTCCATGGTTCCATTCAGAACCTTTCTTAGTTTATCTCTTTAAATGTTTTTTGCATATATGTTTTCGATTGGTTGGATAGCATGATTGTAATTCCTATGTTTTGGACTCATTTTATAAATTGTATTCTTTTTCCTTTTGCTCTTAGTTTTGTTCTGTGTGTGCCTCTGTTTTTTGATTATATTCCTTGGATGGTGAAGTTTTATTTTCTTAATCAATGTCAGTATTTTTTTTATTGGATTGTTTAATTAACTACCTTCAGAATTGTAAGAATTGAGTTTATATTTTCTTATTATTTGTCTCAAACATTTTTTCAAGTTATTTCTCCCCTTCTCTGATGTAAATACAGCTCTATATCTTTTCAGTTATGTTGGCTGAATCATTTTAAGGAAGCCCTCTTTTCCATTGCCTTTCTCCCCATCAACCCTAATTCTCCCATCCCATTTGTTACCTTTTCTCTTTGGAGTTTTGTTTATTAGTTCCCTTTTATTTTATATTTTTACTCTAGTTATTTAATTCTTTCCCTTTCCTCCCTCTTGGTCAAATAGATTTTCCCTTCTCCTCTTCTTAAACTAAGCATGTTCGCTTGCTTTTTAAGTTTCACTTTTGCATCCCTTTTCAGAGAAAAATTGTTTCCTTTACTCTCTTCACTATCCAAACTCCTTTTCTGTCTACCCTAGATCTCATTCTCTGGTTCATGGTCCCTATACTTGTTTAGCGTCTCTTTATTTTCTTGAATCAAAACTTCCAAAATACTCATCCTTAGATCTCCCCTGCAATCGGTTCCTGCCACACCCTTGTAGAGCTTGTCCAGCTGGCCTTACCTTTTCCATTGTGATTTACTCTCAGGCAAATTCCAATTCCTGCTTTCTTCCCCATTTGCCTCCATATTTCTTTCCTAAGTCTGTGCCCTCCACTACCCCAGATACCACTTATCCTCAGAAGTGCCAATTCCAAAAGTCCTCTCCCCCCAAAACGAGGCAGGATGAGTGGTTTCTTCAAGCACTAACCCTCGCAAACAACACCAGGTGTGAGATCTGCACCTTCATTCACAGAACATTTCTCTTTACCCATAGGAACGTTTATCAATGGCACCCCCTCCCGTCATCAAAAGAAAGCCTCTCCCTCCCTTTTCAGTTTCTCTTCTCCTCTTCTCTCCCATTCCCCCAGAGGTTCTTTTTTTTTTTTTTGAGATGCCACTGGAGTTACCTTTCCCCTATTGCTAGCCCTTGATTAGAACAGAGCACATCATATAATACTCTTTATGCTGTTCCTGCTCTCCCCCTCCCAATCATCCTCTCATTTTATAATTTGTTCCTGCAAAATATGTTAATTTCCCTCTACAAAGGGTGCCTTAAAGTTCTTCCTATAATGCCCATCTGTCCACTCTAACTTCCATCTGACTGTTATGTTCACTGCTGTCTCTATAGTCCTCTGATGTCACTATGCTGTTGTTGCTGTTCTTGGCTGTTGCATTCATTTCCCCACCCACAATTTATACCATATCAGGGTTTTCAAGAAGCAAATAATCTCAACTGGTCTGGTTTTCTTTCTAAGAATATGTCAAATTCCCATTTATTATTGAATAACTATCTTTTTTTTTTCATTGATGCTTAAGCTCAGATTTGTAGTATAGGTCAATTTGGGTTATGTCTTTAACTCCATTATTGGAACACTTTTTCCCCCATTCCTTCCTGCACATTCTGGTGGATGCAGAATAGTATTGTAGTTTCTGAATTTTCTTTCCTTGATATTTGTGGGTTGTTCTCCTGTTTTTTTGTTTGTTTGTTTTATTTTGGGGGAATTTCTTGTTTCACAATGGATTTGTTAAATTCA
This sequence comes from Pseudochirops cupreus, assembly GCA_028627135.1. Taxonomy (NCBI): domain Eukaryota; kingdom Metazoa; phylum Chordata; class Mammalia; order Diprotodontia; family Pseudocheiridae; genus Pseudochirops; species Pseudochirops cupreus. The sequence continues at coordinate 272,201,719 of CM053580.1, read as the reverse complement.
ACAATGATGTGTCTTGGGATTTGTAGCCTTGGTTATTTGTTTGATTGTGAAGTATACTCAGATAATTCTTTATATAATTTTTTTTTCTGCGTTCAGAAGTTCTGGGTAATTTTCTTGTCTGTTTTTTGTTTGTTTTTTGGCATTAAAATGTTCATGGTTTTTTAATCTGTGTTCTTCTGGGAGACCTATAATCCTTAGCTTATTTTTACAAATCCTATCTTTAAAATCAATGTTTTGGCTTTATTATTTTATTTTAAAGTCATTGCATTTCACTTCTCTCCTTCCAGATTGTCCTTAGCTTTTATGTTTTTGCATTTCTAATTGTTGTCCTTGCTTTTGTTTCTTGGGTAAGACTTGCCATTTCATACGCAAATTTTTCTATTCCGTCAATTATGTAAACTATGCAGGACAAAAAAATATACTCTTGAAATCATCATGTTTCTTTTAAACCTGTCAATACTATATGGTGTAGTTCCATGATCTCCTAAAAAATCATATAGTCTTTGAAGCATCAGGTGTTGAATCATTTTCCTTTGTTTTACAGTATTTATTTATAACTGCCTGGACTTATTTACTCCATATGGAAACCATATTTCCTTCTGCAATTAGTATTTTTCTTGTTGGCTTATCTGCTTATGCTCAAGGTCTTTAAACTTTCTTCTTTCTGAAATCTTTAGTAATGTCAGGATTTCCTACCTTATTTTCTCCTATTCATCTCTTTCTGACTCACATCTCTCTGATGGTGGTTTTCCTGAGAAATGGATCTTGAAATATCTCAGCCCTCAGCCTTCTCTCATGCTGGGCAACTCATGGTTAGATCTCTGCCCCATGTGATTCATGGGAGGGGGAAGAAGAACTGGTGCCAACTGAATGCTAGGATCTTTTCCTCAGGTTTAGTAGAATACTCACAGCCCCTGAGTACCTGACATAATGTCTTCCCCAATTTATTCTATTTCTTAGTTGTCTGACCCCGTGATATAGAGTGTTGCCATGTTGCTGTCATTGCAGTAGGGCAATTTTTTTGCTACTTAGAGTTTGGATCTCCATGAGAAAAATAAGGGTCATGGTGTAGAGTTGAGCTTTGTTACAAGACCAGACACTTGTCCTGTTCTGTTGTTCCCTCTCTTCTTTCATTCTCTCTTTAAAAAAAAATTCTATTTTTTAATTACATGTAAAATTTTTAGATTTTTTTTAATGTTTTTGAGTTTCAAATTCTTTTTTCCCCTCCCTTCTTCCCCCAGTCCCCACTGAGAAAGAAAGCAATTTGATATACATTTTACATGTATAGTGATGTAAAACATATTTCTCCTTTGATCATGTTGTGAAAGAAAACGTAGACAAAAAAAAAAAACCAAGAAAATCAAAGTGAAAAGAACATACACTTCAATCTTAATTCAGACTCTATGAGTTCCTTCTCTGAAAGTGGATAGTATTTTTCATGATAAATCCTTCAGAATTGTCTTGGATCATGTTATTGCTGAGAATAGCTAAGTCATTCACAGATGATGATCACAAAATATTGCTGTTACTATGTACAATGTTCTCCTGGTTTGGCTCACTTCACTTTGCATCACTTCAGGTAAGTCTTTCCAGGTTGTTCTGAAAGTATCCTGCTTGTCATTTTTTCATAGCACAATAACATTTCGTCACAACCATATATCACAACTTATGCCTCAATTGATGGACATCCCCTCAATTTCTGATTCTTTGCCACCACAGAAAGAGTTGTTATAAATATTTTTGTACATATTTGTTATTTTCCTTTACCAAAAAAAAAATTATTTAGGATACAGACCCAGTAATGGTATTACTGAGTCAAAGGGTGAGAGAGGTTTTGCAGTCCTTTGGCCATAGTTCCAAGTTGCTCTTCAGAATGGTTAGATCTGTTCATAACTCCACAGAGAGTGCATGTATCCCAATTTCCCCACATCCCCTATAGCGCTTGTCATTTTCCTCATCTATTTATTAGCCACATATAATGAGAGTTGATGTTTCAGCATTGTCTTCCAACCTCCCCATCACTTTCCTTTTCTGTCACATGAGTAAATCTGATACATGTAAGTACTTCAGAGTTGTTTTTGATGTGCATTTCTCTAATAATAATTTAGAACATTTTTCCTATGACATAGCTTTGATTTCTTTGTCTGAGAACTGCTACTTATATCCTTTAATGATTTAGCAATTAGGAATGACTTGTATTCTTATAAATTTGACTAAATTTTCTACATATTTAAGACACAAGGTCTTTATCAGAGAAACTTGCTATAATTTTTTCATAGTTTTCAAAATTATGCAGTTTTCTACATCCTATTCCCCCAATTATTCCTTCTCTTTCTCTTCTTTCATACTGTTCTCCTCAAAAGTGTATTGCTTCCGACCACTGCCTCCCCAGATATGCTCTCTCTTCTATTAGCCCTCAGATGTCTTATCCTCTTCCCCTCTTACTTCCCTAAACAATAAGATAGACTTCTATACCCAACTGAGTGTTTATGTTATTCTTTCTTTGAGCCAGTTACAATGAGAGTTAAGGCTTAAGCACTGTCTTCCACCTTCCCTATCTTCTCCACTATAAAAGCTCTTTTGTACCTCTTTCATGTGAGATAATTTACTCTGTTGTATCTCTCTCTTCTTCCCTCCTTATTCCAGTGCATCCTTCTTTCTCATCCAAAATTTTATATTTTTAGATATCATCTCACTGTAGTAAACTCACACTGTGCTCTCTGTGTATACTCCTCCTAACTGCCCTAATAATAAGAAAGTTCTTAGGAGTTACAAGTATTATCTTCCCATGTAAGAATGTAAACAGTTTAACTTTGTTGAATCCCTTATGATTTCTCTTTCCTGTTTACCTTATTATGCTTCTCCTGGGTCTTGTATTTGAAAGTCAGATTTTTCTATTTGACTCTGGTCTTTTCACCAGGAATGCTTAAAAGTCCTCCATTTAATTAAATTTCAATATTCATCCCTGAAGGATTATACTCATTTTTTTCAGGGTAGGTTATTCTTGGCTGTAATCCTGGCTCCTTTGTCCTCTGGAATATCTATTCCAAGGCCCACCCCCCCCCCCAATTTTTTTTAATGTAGAACCCACTATATCTTGTGTTATCCGGACTGTGGCTCCACAATCTTTGTACTGTTTCTTTCTGGATGCTGGCAATATTTTCTCCTTAACCTAGGAGCTCTAGAATTTAACTATAATATTTCTGGCAGTTTTCGTTTTGGGACTTCTTTCAGGAAACGATTGATGGATTCTTTCTATTTCTATATCCTGGTTCCAAGATATCAAGGAGGTTTTATTTTCTTGAAATTTCAACTTCTTGTAATATGATATATACGTTATTTTTTCATCTTGGCTTTCAGGTAGTCCAATGTTTTTAATTATCTCACCTTGATCTATTTTCTAAGTCAGTTGTTTTTCAAAAAATCTATTTAACATTTTTTTCTTTTTCTTTTCATGTTTTTGATTTCATTGTTTCTTCATGTCCCATGAAGTCATTGGCTTCTACTTATGTAGTTCTAATTTTTAAGGAATTATTTTCTTCATTGAGATTTTGTAGCTCCTTTTCAATTTGGCCAATTCTATTTTTTAAGGTATTCTTTTCCTCAATGAATTTTTGCACATCTTTTTCCATTTGACCAATTCCATTTTCTTCAGTGAATTTTTATATCTCTTTTTACCATTTGCTGTATTTTGTATTTTAAGGTGTTATATTCTTCAGTATTTTTTCCTTCCTTTATCTTTTTTCATGCTTTTCTTACATCTCTCTCATTTCTTTTTCTCATTTTTCTCTCTTTCTCTTATTTAATTTTTGATATTCTTTTCAATTTCTTCTGGGAATTGTTTTGCAAACTTAAGACCAATTCACATTTTTCTTTGAGGCTTCAGATTTAGCTGTATTGACTTTATTGTCTTTGGAGTTTGTGCTTTGTTTCTCTGTGTTGTCATATTAACATTTTATGGTCAGATTCTTTTTTTAATTTGCTCCTATTTCTTGACATTTAACCTTATATTAAAGTTGGTTTCTGCTCCTTTGGTGGAGGTACCACTGGTCCAATCTTCAGGTATTTCATGTTGCTATTTTCAGAACTAGTTCTGGGAGTCTGTATGTGGCATGATCTGAAACAAAGTGTGGTCACTGCTTTTCTAGCTTCTCCTCTGATCTTTGTGCAACCACAATCACTCTTTTTTTTTTTTTTGCCCTGCTATGACTAGGGTCTCAGCTCTGCTGCAACCCTAAGCTCTACTGTTCTAGTGGTCCTCCTCACTCTGGGAATGCAACCTGGAACTCCATATGGAAAAGGCAACAGCATCCTGCTTTTAGTGGCAGCAAAGGGTGCCCTGTATTTTCCTTCTGCCCAACCACCTTACTATCTGTGGGCTGAGAGCTCTGGAAGTTGTTGCTGCAAATTCAGTTTCCTCCAAGGCTTGTCAAAAAGACTTGCACTGGGATGTGCTTCACTCAGCCCAGTAAGATAGACCTTTCTTGCACACCTTTTAAGTTGTCTTGGTCTGGAAAATTGTTTCACCCTGTCCTTTTGTTGGTTCTGTTGCTCCAGAATTCATTTTGAAGCATTATTTTAAATCTATTTGTTGGAGAATTGGGGAGAAATCAGATGAGTCCTTGCCTTTACTCCACTATCTTGGCTACGTCTCTGTCCTTTCATTCTTTTGCAAAACAAAGAAGACTGAATTGGTTATTGTGGTCTCTTAATATCTGTAATTTAGAGCTTGGATCTGTGCAGCACTAGAAAGAGGGAAGAGGCTCTGAGTGTGACAATGCTTTTTTTATTTTTTATTTTAGGAAGCCTCTGGTGAGTTGGATTGGCAGTTGAGCTTTGTTGCCCAGAGCATAGTGAGTAATAGGGAAGGGGATTCTGAGAGTGAAGGAGAGTTAGGTATTAGTTCATAGATTTTTTTTTTATCTTCTTCAGGTTCTTGGTGTCCTAGGCAATAGAGTCAGCTTATGTTACTTTAGCCTTGGCATAAAATTTATGCTTTGATTTGAGACATTGTACAGGTGAGAGAAAATGTTTTATTCTCCATCTTTTTGGTCATGTGATCCAGAAGTTCCTACAACATTCATTCTCATTTGTACATGAGTTAGATGTTCTTTATATTTATATTATTATAATCATTCTGTTTATTGCTTTGTTTTTTTGCCTTCACTTACTCATTTTGTATCAGTACGTGTTAAGACTTTCCATGCTATTCTGCATTCATCATATTCTTTGTTTCTTGTAGCATAGTAATATTACATTACACCTATGTGTATTAATTCATTTAGTCATTACCAAATTAGTGTACTTTGTTGCCTACTTTTGCCACTGCAAAGAGTAGTTCAATAAATGTTTTGTTGTGTATTTCATTTTATCACCTCTTTAGAGTAAATACCTGCCAGTAAAATAGTTGACTTAAAGGATATGAACATTTTAGTCACCTTATTTACACACTTTTAAATTACTTTCCAAAACTATTGTACAGGTCAGAGGTCTACTATCAATGAATTAATATGCCTATCTTTTAAAACTCCTTCAACATTGGCTATTGCTATCCTGTTTCATTTTTGTCAATTTTCTGAGTGTTAGGGTAAAACCAGATAATTTTGTAGTTATCTTATTTGTTAGTGACTTGGAATATTGTTTTACATAATTATAATTTGGTTTCATTTCTTCTCTTAACAAATATTTTTTCATATACTTTGCCAACTAATCTTAAGGGAATGGCCTTTGGTATTAGATATTTCTATAGGATATCTTGGATATTAGACCTTTATTATACACATATATACATATATGCATACATCTCTCTCACTCTCTCTCTCTCTCTCTCTCTCTCTCTCTATCCATCTATCTGTCTATCTATCTATCTATCTATCTTATCTGCATTTGATTCAAATTCCTTACTTCCTCCAGTATTGGGAACATCTCTTCTTATGTGAGTTGAATTATTTTCATTCATTCAAAATTTTCAATTTTGTATGACAAAAAACATGTTTTCTCTATTCTACTTGCCTCTAGACCTTATTTCGTTAAGAATTTACCTTCTATTTGTAAAACCTATATTGGATTGTATGCTATAATGGGGCAGAGAGGAGAGAAAAGGAGAGAAAATTTGGAACTCAAAAACTTTTGGAACTGAATGTTGTAAACTAAAAGTAAATAAATATATAATTTTTTTAAAAAAAGAATTTACCTTCCATCCATAGCTGTGAAAAATATATGATCGTTTCATTATTAAGTTGTATGGCATGATTTCTAATATTCATATATGAATTTTTAATTTAATGTGCAATATGGCATAAATTGTTAGGCTAATCCTGATCCCTACCAGATTGCTTTCCAGTTTTGACAATAGTTCTTATCAAATAAGGAACTCTTTCTGAGGTAATATATTCCTTCCAGTTTATCAAACACTGGGTTGCTGAGTTCTAGTTTTTCTGATTCTTTCTTGTTGTATGTTCCAGGGTGCTTTTCTATTTTTCCTACTATCTTAATACTACTATTTACTTTTTATTTTTAGTTCTAACTGGTTTAGATGATTGTTGCTTTATAATATAGTATGGTGTCTAGAAATACTAATCCCCCTTCAGTCTAAACCTTAAGTTCCTCCAAATGAATGTTACTGTTTTATTCAACTCTGTAAAGTATTCCTTCATCAGTTTAATATTACAATAAAAGTATAAATCAATTTTTTAAAGCATTTCTGTTTTTGCTCTTTTTGGAGGGGGGAAGGTAGGGCAATTGGGATTAAGTGACTTGCCCAAGGTCACACAGCTAGTTTTGTGTTAAGTGCCTGAGGCCGAATTTGAACTCAGGTCCTCCTGACTTCAGGGCTAGTTCACTGTGCCACCTAGCCACCCCTATAAATCAATTTTTATACTGTTATAGCTTTTCTTATATTGGCAAGGCTCATACATGAGCACTGAATATTCTTTCAGTGATTTAATTTGTACATTATTTCTTAAATGGTCAATTCATACTTGAATCAATACAAGTACTATGTGTACATTGATTTCATCTCCCAAATATTTGGTGTATTTTTAGTAATTTGAATAGGATTTGGGGGTTTATTATACAGAAATACAATTGATTTGTGGGTTCATATTATAGCTTGGAACTTTGCTGTAGCTATTAATTTCCTTAGTTTCTTTACTTCTTGATAAACTAGGGCATATTCTAAGGGAACTATCATATTATTGATAAATAGGTGTAGTTTTGTGCCCTCTTTGACTATATTTGTGTCTTTGCTTTCTATCTTTAATTTATTAGATTGACCTTCCTCTGGCCACACAGCTTCCAACTCTTGTTGCAAATGATGCCTGGAGGAAGGAGGTCAGGGATCAGGCAGGGCTGGCTTCCATTTGTGCTAGCACAACTCAATTCTTAACCCATGTTCATAGCCTAATCTCCCAAAAATGACATGGAGAACATCTGATACAAAAAGCAGCAACGTTTCCTTTGTTCTTAGATATTCCATCTTCAGTTGAGTCTGCCCATTGAAGAAAAAGGAAGAGGAAAGTCTTTGAGGAGTGGGACTCCCTTCTCCTGCTTTGCATGCTTGACTTCTGCCTAATCTCTAACCTGAGGTAAAAGGAATAATGAAGTGGTGCCTTCTATCTGACTATCTGACTTTATGCCTTCCATTTCATTCTCCATTTGTCTCCAGTCCAATCTGCAGCTTCTTTCAGGAAAAGGAGTATAGCTTTCCACTCAGTGATGAACAGTTTTGCACCTGGCTATATTCTAAGCATTCTGGTGATTCTAAATTCATGTAGGTGATCATTATTTTCTTCTCCATTAGATTATAAATTCCTTGAGGGCATGGGCTATCTTTTCCTCTCTCCCCCCAGCAATTAGCAGGATGTCTACCATATAGTAGCTACTCAATTAATGCCTATTGACTGACTTCAGTTGCTCTATATCCATTACTAATATTTCTAGAAGTCTGTTACTTAAAAGTGTATTTTACTCCTGTATATTGATTTTTTAAAAAGTTTCTTGTTCAGGGTGCGTGCGTGTGTGTGTGTGTGTGTGTGTTGTGTGTGTGTGTTGTGGATCTTTTTGTCAGTCTTATGAATCCCATTTATTCCTTTTCAAAATAATATATTATTTTTAGATAATCAAATGAAATGCTAAATTACTGTTAGAGGTTTGCAAAACTAAAGTTATAGATAGATGGTAGGTAGAGTGTATGCATATATACTCATACATATACATATGTATATGAATGTGCATATACACATACACATACACATACATTTACATATATATATATATATATATATATATATATATATGTATGTATATATACGTGCATTTTCCACCGAAATTTATGGCTCCCCTGAAATATATTTACGGGCCCCAAACTAAAGAATGCTGTTCTAATGACATTTTTAGTATAAATGTGCCAGATTTTGTTAAAAAGCTTCTTCTGAATTTAGTGAGATAAGCATGTGATTTTCGCTATGCTTATTTTTAATATGACTAATTGTGTTAGTTCTTCTCCTAACATTGAATTATTCTTGTATTCATGGTATAAATCCAAGTGGTTAATAATGAATTAATTATTGGTTAAATTGTCTGAGAGGATTTTATTTTATATTTTTCATTCAATATCCAATACTTATATTGGTCTGTAGTTCTTTTTTTTTCTTTTATCTTTCACTGGTTTGGACATTAGAACTGTATTTGTTAATCAAATAAATTTGTTGGAGTGCTTTCTCAAATTTTGAGACTAATTTGTGCAATGTTAGTATTGGTTATATTTTAAAAATTATAAATACATATAAATACATAAGGACCATGGGTTTCTCTTCTGTGTACCTTTGGTAGTTCCTAATTCTATATCCTTTGTGGAGATTTAATTATCTTAAGTCTGTATTTGGAGTTCTTATTTTGTATATTTATGTTTTGGAAGGCGATACTGTATTGTATGTTCTGTTTTATTGTTAAGTCGTAATATAACTGTTTGGTCTGGTGCCCTTTTATTTCTTTTGGTCTTGTTATGATTTTGATTAGTTCATTACTTTGTTTTCTTAATTTTATCTTTTGGCCTCACTTTTTAATTAAGTTGGCTAAGAGTTTATTAGGTTTTCAGTTGTTTTTTTTTCCTTCTAAAACCAAGTTTTTAGTTTTGGTTACTATTTCTATAACATTTTTGGTTTATATTTTACATAGTTCTCTTTTGGTATTAAATATTTCCTCTTTTTTGCTTCTTTTGAATTTTTTTTTTATTTTGAAGGTTTATCATCTCTTAAAATGCATATTCAGTTGATTAATGTTGATATATTCTATTTTGCCAATGCATGGTTTAAGGGACATAATTTTCTCACTAAGGATTCTTTTAGATGCATCACACAAGTTTTTAACAAATTGTTTCATCATTATCATTTTATATAATCATTCATCATTTCTGTAATGTGTCCTTTTATAAGCTCGTCATTTAGGATTTCATTTTTTTCTCAATTTAGGTCTGCTTCTTTTGTTTGTGTTACCTGAACTGAGTGTTTTGTGCATGTGTGTGTGTGTGTGTTTGTGTGTGTGTGTGTTTAACATTTTTTTTTTCTTTGTGCCCTAAAACATAATTATTTTTTTAGGATACAACCCCAGAAGTAGTATTACTGGGTCAAAGGATATGCAATTATTTATAGCCCTTTGGACATAGTTCTAGATTGCTCTCCAGAATGGTTGTATCAGTTCACAGCTTCACCAACAATGCATTAGTGTTCCAATTTTTCCATATCCTCTCCAGCATTTGTCATTTTCCTGCTTTGTCATCTTAGCCAATCTGACTAGAGAGATATGGTACCTCAAAGTTGTTTTGATTTGCGTTTCTCAAATCAATAGTGATTTAGAGCATATTTTCATATGCTCTGAAAATTGCCTGTTCATATCCTTTGACCATTTATCAATTGAGGAATGACTTGTTTTCTCATAGATTTTTCTTATTTCCCTGTATATTTTAGAAATGTGGCCTTTAGCAGAGACATTGGTTGTAAAAATTCTTTCCCAATTTCCCACTTCCCTCTTAATCTTGCTTACATTGGCTTTGTTTGTATAGAAACTTTTCAATTTAATGTAATCAAGATTATCCATTTTTTATAATGCTCTCCAACACTTCTTTGGTCATAAAGTCTTCCCTACTCCATAAATCTGACAGGTAAAGTATTCCTTGCTTCCCCAGATTACTTACAGTATCAGCCTTTATACCTAGATTGTGCAGCCATTTAGCCTTGACTTTGATATGGGGCATTAGATGATGGTCTATGCCCAGTTTCTGCCATACTGTTTTCCAATTTTTCTCACTGTTTTTGTCAAATAGTGAGTTCTTATCCCCAAAACTGGCGGCTTTGGGCTTATCAAACAGTATATTACTATAATCATTGACTACTCAGTCTTTTGTACCCAATCTATTCCATTGATCCACTACTCTATTCCTCAGCCAGTACCAAGCAGTTTTGATGACTGCTGCTTTATAATACAGATTAAAATCTGGTACAGCTAGGCCACCTTCCCTAGCATTTCTTTTCATTAATTGCATTGATATTCTGGACCTTTTGTTCTTCCAAATGAATTTTGTCACTATTTTTTCTAGTTCTATAAAGTAATTCATAGTTACCTTTTAAATAAGTATCATGTGGTAGTAAGACATTGCAAATTTTAGTGTTTATATGCAGAAGTTTTTATAAGTTTTTTCATTCTCATTTCTTCCACACTTTTTTTCCAAATCAGTATTTTCACTTTTATTTTTCTGCTAAATTTGTCTCTGAGAGATTAATAGTAAACATTACTGCTATAACCTCTAATTAGAGAGATATCTCCTATCTCTCTTTATATCCCTCTTCCACTATGCAAATGCTGTTCAGTTGGACATAATCCCAACATTTATTTTAGATGTTCCTATTCTTTTCCATGTTTCATTCCCTCTATTTGCTACATCACACATTTTCTTATACTCCTACTTCCTAAGAAATGACAGGATGATCCTTTTTGGAATATATTATCCTATCCTTTTCTGCAGCTTCTTATGAGCACAGAATAATGTTTTTTTTCAAAGTTCATTTTTTAAATATTTATACCTCTTTCTCTTGTTTAATGCAGAACTTTTTTTTGGTCATTGGAATTTGAAAATTTAACCATTTTTGTCTTATTATTTCCTCCCCTCATCTTAGTGATCTGTGTATTTTTAAGGTGATATTTTGTTTTTTATATTCAGAAGTCCTGGGTAATTTTCTTATATTATTTCTTGCATTATGATGTTCAAGTTTTTTGAATTCTCATGTTAATTATCCTTTAGTCTATACTCTAGACTTTCTATACCATGCCCCAGAAATCTACTTATGTTAGAAACTCACTCCTGTGGTTCATAAATTAGAAATGCCCTTTGCCACTCTGACCTCTCTCTGATTGGGTAGATCTTTCTAGGGCTTCCATTTAAGAGTCATCTTCAGATCTGTAAAGCCAAGCATGAGCAGCTTTCCAGAAGAATGCTGCTGTGAACAGCTTTTGAGGTTTTGATTACATAATATAGTAAACACTGTATTTATTCAATAACAAATCAAAGCAAAACATTCATAGTAAATCAAGGTACAGCATTCACAATGTTACAACTTATCACAGATAATCAGAATACAGCATTCACAACAGCTTATCACTGAAAATGGCCACATAGTTTTCACCACAGTGGTCACACAGTTTTGAACAAAGTATAATCATTTATATAATCATTTATTATATTATATATATAATCATTTATATAATAATTTACAATCAATCACTTAGTAATTCAATCATTCAATCAACTCAATCATTCAACCATCCTTAAGGATCACAAAATACAATAGTCAAAGTTCTCCACTCATGGGGCACACTAAGTTACAATGTCAGTCACTACTCAGTACTCTCTTAAGGGGTAGTATAAAATACACAGGCCATCCACCCCTCAGTCACAAATAAGTTACAATCTTCTCAGTCAGTACACAGTATCCAAGTAAAGTCTTCTTTCAGCTTGACTTGGGATAATCTCTTAGACTCCCTGGATCCCCTTCCTTGGTCCCAGCTCCTACCTGGATTTATCAAACTGTCACCTAGTGACAGCCCCCAGTTCCTTGTCCAGCTCTCTGTGCTGTTCCTGTTCCACACTGAAGCTCACAGTGTCCAGTCCACCTTAAATCCTTTACAGTCTTTATTCCCAGGAAGTCAAGGCTTAACAAAGCCATAAACAGGTTTATGCAAAGTACCAGTATCACAGTCACGCTTTCTCAGTCTTTGGCAGCTCCCAGTAGAATCTGGTAACTCCCCAGCAGAAACTCGAGCTAGTTCTCAGCATCAAAATCACTTCACCCAGGTTCCCAAAATCAAATCATTCTCTCCATCCTGGACCTTTCCCCTTCAGCCTCCCTGGCAGCAGCTGCTTCCAGCTCCATGAAGCTTATCCCAAGGAGTTCTGACTCTCCCTCTCTGGGGCCTTTCCTTATGTACAGTATTGCCCTCCCTTTTCAGCCCCTTCCTGTTACATCAGCAACAGGAGTTCATACCTTCTGTTTCTGTAAAAGTGGCTTAATTTGAACTAGGTGCCAAGTACCTCTTAGTTTTCTAATACAAAGGGATCTTTAAATTTCATTACCATTACAAGGTCCCCACATAAATAGCAGAGCACTCCCTCCTAAGTACTTTGTTGAAAACTAAATCCCCCATCTTTTAAGTCAATGACATTTTCTTAGTTACCTTGCTAGACCTCTCTGCAACTTTTTGCTCTGTTCACCAAGTTCATTTTAATTTTTTTTTCCTTTCTTGACTTCTATGATATTACTTTCTCCCGGATCTTCCCTTACCTATTCAAGTATAGTATCAATTTCTTCTTTGCTGGAGTATTATTTGTTTCCTATCTCAATAATAGAGATAACCTGTTATTTTCAAGAATCTTTCTTCTCTTTTCTCTCTACAATCTCTCCCTTGAAATTGCATTATCTCTAATTGGTTCTGTAATCATGTCAATGAAGATCACTCCCCCAAGTATATGTCAATGCTAACTTTATTCATGAATTATACTTTTGTATTATCAACTTTCATTTCCTTTTGGATGTCCTTTTGGCAATTATAAAGTTACATATCCAGATTTAGAACTCATATTCCCACAATAAGTGCCCCTCCATAAAACTTTCAATATTTCTGTCAAGAATATCACCATCCACTCATTTCATGTTCATGACCTTAGAGGGATCTTTTATTCTTCCTATTTCTACATGTTTTTATGTTTCTCCAGTCAAATGTTGATTCTAATTCCACGTCATTTCTTGCATCCATCCCTTGCTTTCCACTCAAAGCCACCTTTTAGTTAATAACTGTCATCTGGATAAGTGTAATAGCTTCCTAATCGTTCTTTGTGGTTCTGCTGCATTCCATTTTTCACAGCACTGCCTAAATGATTTTCCTAAGACTTCTACATTATGACTCTCACTTATCTTTCTAGCTTTATTTTTTATTGCTCTCTGTAATAAGCATTAGGTTCCAGGGAAATTGTCTACTGTTCCTTATGCTTGTATTAACTTAAATATTCATAAGAAAGCTAGGTATCCTGTAATACACATTTGTGGAAAGTATAGTTTACGGATTCATACAAAGGTGTGGAATGCCTGGGGCTGTGGGTAACAACATCTCTAAGTGAAGGATTTGTTCTATATCAACACTAATGTTGTTTCTTGACCTACACATTATAGTTCCAAGCCCCATGAAACATACCTTACCAGTACACGAGGTGTTTTTCCTCTTGGATCTCTTTAGTACTGTATGTCTTATCATGCATTTTCTTTTACTATAACTATTAAGTACTACTACTAGACTTTAAACTCCATAAGGATAGATTCTTTGTTTTTTCCAGTACTTATATTTTCCCCAGTTTTCAACTTAGTCCTCTCCACATGAAAGATAATAAAGAGGAAAATAGTTGATTCAGTGGATAGAATGAGTACTGGGCCTGGAGTCAGGGAGATCCGAGTTCAAATTCGACTTCAGATACTTACTAGCTATATGACCTGGGTAAATCACTTAACTTCTGTTTGCCTTAATTCACTGGAGAAGGAAATGGCAAACCACTCCAGTATCTTAAAACCCCATGGACAGTATGGGCATCCTGTGGCTCATGGAGTCAAAAGAATAGGACACAAATGAAAGACTGAAAATAATGATGAAATTATGTTTGCAAAGCACTTAACACAGTAACTGGGACATAGTAGTTGTTATAAATGTTAGTTATTGTTATAATGAAAATAATAATAACAATAATTATCATCATCATCATCTCCATTTCCTAGAAATTACTAATGCCTTCTCTCCACAGAAGAGTCAAGAATAGATTTCTACTAAAAATATGATTGGGATAAAATATTATTGTTGCTAATTTAAAAAAAAAGACCAAGTGGTGCAATTCTATATCTCACACACAGCCTGTGCCCATTTGAAGGGACTTTTAATGCCATTTTTTTCTATTAGCTTAGAGCAATTAAATCTTTCATGACTTGGTAATAAAGTGTATTTTAGTTATCCAAGAAATTGTAATGAGCCTGGAACAGCTATTCTAGCCGCTGGGATAAATATATTAGCGGGTTGACCTGTAAGGTGCCTTTTGGGGTCACTTAATCTGGTGACTCGTAATGAGACAGTTTTAGCTCATCTCAAAAGTGGCAGTGGTCCCCAAACAGATACCATTTATTCAAACCTAATTCAAAGTTGGGGAAGTTCCTTGGTGTTGTAAAGTGAATAGATAGTTCTGTGGAACGAAATCATCAAAAGATATAGAAAAGTTTTTCTTTCCAAGCAAATAAGCATGGGAGATAATTCTTCTGAAAGTGGTCCAGCACTAAAACCCAAGTTAAGACCAGGGAAAGTAAACCTTCCTAGTCTTACAATATATACCTATTGAACCTGCAGGTTAGAAAAAAAAATTAAATCATTAATTTATTTACTTTACAAGCATTCATTGATTATGTTAGGATTGTGGGTGATTCTATGTACTTCTCTTCCATGTACTGGGGGAGTGGGTCTGGATGGTTGAAGTGAATGAATACAAAAGTCCCTCTCTTGGAGAAGCTTATGTTCTAGTGAAGAAATAAAAAATAATAGAGCAAAAACTTTAATATTTTATAAGGGCAGATATAATTTAGTATTAAATTACAGTAAAGATGACAAGTACCACGGAAATTCAGAAAAAGGGAATATCATTGTGAGGTGGATTAATTAGTCAGTGAGGAGATTTTTGAAGAGATTATTACTGAAGGCAAGAGGGCCTCAGTTCAAATTCCCTGCCATTGATACAGAAACAACAAAGGAGACTTAGGGGTGGGGCGGAGCCAAGATGGCGGCATAGCAGCAGCAACATATTGCAGCTCTCACATAGCCACCCCAAAATACCCATAAAATAGGACTCTAAACCAATCCTGGAACTCCAAAACGCACACAAAGATACTTCCCACTAAAGTCAGCTC
>CM053580.1:272157670-272185737 GCA_028627135.1 Pseudochirops cupreus | reverse complement strand
AGATGTTCTATGTAACTACACATGCATGGCCTGTGTTGAATTGCTTGTCTTTCCAGTGGGGGTGGGTGACAAGGGAGGAATGGAAAGAATCTAGAATTTAAAGTTCTAAAATCAAATGATAAAAATATATTATTATTATTATTTACATGCAACTGGGAAATAAGATATACAGGCACTGGGATAGGAAGATCCATCTTGCTCTACCAGAAAGTCAGAGGAGTGATGGGGGAGGATATAGGAGAGAACAGATTGGGGGAGGGGGTATACAGTAGGATCGCTATTTTGGGGTGGTGGGTAGGGAAAGATGGGGAGAAAATTTGTAACTGAAACCCTTGTGGAAATCAATGATGTAAACCAAAAAATAAACAAAAGTTAATTAAAAAAATAAAAATTAAAAAAAAAAAAGAAAATTAATCACAATGGTTACTGTTAAACTTGTTTTCCAGAAGGGACAATGACAATCTGTTACTACTTTAGGGTTAAAAGACCAGCTCCTTTAACTCCAAAATATGATCAAGGAGCTATAAATATAGATTGAGTGACTGGACCAGTACTTTCATTGGTATTCCTCCCTACCAGGGAGCAACTTCCTTTCCCCAATACATGTTGGCAATTTTTCTGAAACTTCTAGCTTTAGAGAGTTTCCTGATTTGCTGAGAACTGAAGTGACTTGCCTGAGGTCACATGGTCCATATATATTGAAAATACTACTTGAAATCAGATATTGAACTTTTTTCCCCTTTTCTTCTCTTTTAAAACTAACATAGAAACTTGGAAAACCATCTTTCCTTATAAAGGCAGAGAAACAGCAAGATTACATAGGACTCTCCATCCAGTTACCAAAGACTCCCATCCCCATATGAGATATATCTATCAATATCACATGTATATGTGCACACATACATACAACATACATATGCACACACATATGTACACACACCACATGCATGCATGTGTGCATGCATACATACAATATACAATGCATGTGTGTACACATGCACATTGCATATGAACCCATGCATATACAAATATGTTTTGCATGCACATATGTGTATATGCATATCACATGTATATGCACATGTGGGTGCAGGTATGTGTGCATGTATATACCTAGGTGTGCATACATATACACACATATATATACATATATACATGTACGTTCATATACATATGTACACATACATATATACATATACACACACACATATATATGAATTCCTTTATAAAATTCTTTGAGATAGCTCCCTGTTGGTATATTTTCTCTCATTCAGATTGCTGAATTGGAATGTCAAGAAACTGGAGGTAATCATTTCAACTCCCCAAATCCATTATGATCAGATTGCTTCAGAAAGCTAGCCCTCAGCACTGCCTGTATTTTGGGGAGACAATTGTTTAATATTGAAATAGATTAGTCATAAAATACAGTTATATACTTGAAGTACTATGAGTAGTACCATTAGACTTCCTTTTCCTTTACCTCCCCCTGCGATCTCCTCCCCACTTGGGTCTATCTCTAGACAGACCCTCTATCTATGATACTATTAAATTTCAAAAAAATCAACCTCCTCAAATAAAAAGGGTATTTATAAGTGAGAATGCACTGATCTGATCATTGATATTGTCATTCAAATGATTGACCAGATTCTATTTTGTGTGAGATCTCCCAGAGAATGGGTTTTGCAAGGAGAAAAGATGAAAAGTTTTGCCAGTGGCATGGAACAAGAGTCACATACTGCAGGACTGTGGAACAGCTTCATTTGAGAGTCAAGGGGCAAGGTGGGTGAAAGAAAGTATCAGAAAGGAGGGAAATCACTTAAAGAGGTTGAGAAGACCATCAAAGGCAAACCTGACTTAGTCGCTGAGAGTCTGGGCCTGAGAGACCAACTCCTTTAACTCCAAAGTATAGTCAGGGAGCCATGAATATAGGCTAAGTGACTGGACAAGTGCTTTCTTTCACATTCCTCCCTACCAGGAAGGAACTTTCTTTCCCAATACATGTTGGCAATTTCTCTGACATGTCTAGCCTTAGAGAGTTTCCTGATTTACTGAGAATTTAAGTGACTTGCTTAGGATAACATGGCTCATATATTGGAAATACTACCTGAATCCCTATCTTTCTGGCCCCAAGGCCAGTTCTCTATTCACTATGCTACAGTTTTTGATGGGGGATAGAAAGAGATAAAGACATATAAAAGTAGACATAGAAGTGAGAGACAAAGACAGAAAGACATACATGTGCTACCATAAAAGTTTTCTACTGTTAATTTATTTCTTTTTGTCTTGATCTACTAAGTAAAATATACTTAATAGTGAGACCACTATATGAAAAAGTTTGAATAACTTAGTCACTTTTCTCACATAATTCCCATGTATTTTTAAGCATTTGGACCAGTTCATAGTTATACAAACTTGTAGAAGTTTGCCAATCTTCCTAGCCCCTTCAAATTTATCCTGTTCCATTTTTTGTCATCTTAACCAATTTTCAATATTTCCAAGGACTTTTCCATGTTTATAGAGAGAAGTGAATTCTTGAACTGGCCCTAGTGTCCAGATTTCTAAGAATTCAATTCAATATTTTATGCCCCTAGGCTAATCTATGTCAGACCAGCATATGAGTGACAGGTGCCAGGACTAGCCAGGAGACACTAAGTGTGGGAAACAAATAAAGTAGGAAGGATATATGTCTTATGCCTAAAAAGTATGCAAGGATGATCTGCTCACCCAGAAGGCATAGGTGAGCATTACAGATCTGTTAGGAAAGGAGTAGATTCTGGAGAATTCAGATGGTACATAAAGATATTGGACATGATCAGAAAGTCCTGGCATCCTTGTTATCATGGCTAGGGACATCAGCTAAGTAGGAGAAAAAGGCAAAATATCAAAATCTAAAAAACAAGAAGAGGCAAGAGGTAAAAGAGTTAGCACTAGTGAGAAGGCTTGGTAAGCTTTGAACCTAGAGCAGAGATTTGCCGATCTCTGTGAGGATGCGGAAATGAGGGATGGAGAAGATGAAAGTACCCATAAGGCAGCATGGTAGAGAAAGTACTTTGGAGAGTCAGGAGTGTCATCTGAAAAGGAATGATGACATGGTTTCCTTGCACCTTCTCCTTAAAATGGAGGCTCTGGGAGGAACCATTCAATCAGATGGAGAGGTGGCAGGGACAGAGGGTACTTCCAATGTGAGAAGTAGTCCAATGGTGGAGTGAATTTTCAATATGAAGAGGTTTACATGTCCTGTGGACATCAAGAGTACTGCTTGGAGAGGAATGAAGACCATGTTTTCAGAATATCTGTCCACAATGGCATAGGGGCTACTCATCGGGGTCCAAACTAAATATTGTTTCCTAACCACTTAGGACCAATTCAGAATAATCTCAACTTCTACTTCTATAACATCTGGACGGTGCCTAAGGACTCCAGTCAAATAATTTACTGGGTCACTTCTCACAACTGAGAAGTCCTTTTCTAAGAAACTATCCAGAAATTTAAAGTTTGATTGACCATATACCATTGTTCCTTTGCATAGTTTCCTGATAGGGAAAACTCACTATGGTCCCACCAATGGGAAAGAATATGTGTATTCTGGTTTTATAGACATGAGGGAGTAGTTGATACTCCATAGCATGATAGAGCTGGCATCAGTGAAGCAACAGGACTCTGATTCCTTCTTCCTAACATTTATCTCTGTCAGGTATAATGTGATAGTCAACAGTGTTAAATCGGGTCCAATTTTGCAGAAACTGGGGTGTGTAATAATGGTTCAAAACAGACCATTTTCCAAACAAGGAACTGTTTGTATTTCAGGTTATGAAAAAATACCAAGATGTCAAAAAAAACATATCTCCACTAATATTCCAGTTTTCCATATAGATGGAATTTCCCTGTCAGGAGTATATGTTGTCTCATCAAGTACTATCTAGAATATATTTTCCCCTTTGCTGCTATTTCTTTTATGCTTATTCTCCCCATTTCCCACCATATATATTTTAATGACAACCCAATCAAAGCAATAACAAGATTACAATAATAAAGCAATAACAAGATTACAATAATATATCAATAACAGGAATATAATAATAAAGCAAAATTTTAAAATGCTGTTGGATCATCAACCTCAGATTACACATCTGTTTAAGGTTATCTTTCAGAGTGCAATTCAGACATCCTATCATGCCTAATCACCAGGGTGGCAGACAATGTTAATTTGCTATTCTCCTCCACTTGCCAAGGAAAATTCTTTGGCCATGATAGAAGTGAAAGCACATAGATTCTCTATCTGTTTCTGTCACCCATAGAGCTATCCACTAACATATTAGTTCAGTGAGAGCTTGGGTCATCATTTCTGGGTGCTCCCTACTCATACAGGTTACTTCTATGCATTAGGAGATATAAATGGCCAAAACTACCAGTGTTTCAGCAGCCATTTTCCCCTTATAGTTCCTATCTATGTGTTCTGGTATCTGAACTACAGAACTTGTACTAGAAAAAAAAATGAGAATTCCAGTATTTCCACTAAAGGTGGAGGGGAGGGGGAAAAAAAGTTTATCTTTCAGTTGTAATACTTTACCAATCAAATTTTCCATCCCAAAACTTTGTAAAGACCACAAGTCCCCATCTCAAATAGACATGTGACCCCAGAAAGAACCCTCTCATTGAGGAATAAGAAAGAAGATATATCCAGGACCACATTGTCAATAACATTTGACCAAGAATTACACAGCATAACTTAGGGATCCAGTTAGTTGTTGGTAGCATTTTGTCCATGTCCAACATTCCATGGAAGAGCTGTAGTCAGGTCCAAAATAAATATAGGTATTTTTATAACAAGTATAGATAATTTCCAACTCGCCAAGATGATTATAGGCTATAGCTCACATGAAGTTTGCCTACTAATATTTATGCTTACATCTATTATAAAAGTCATGCCTTGGTCCATTGTGGAAAAATGGAAAACTGCATTTTTGAGCGGTAGCACCCACATTTTCGATCTCCCTGAATTTGGCATTTCATCTGCTGTATCTACTCATTAGCACAGGCTAATCTTCATGCCCAGAATGTATCACTCTTACATTTTGCCTATTGGAATCCAAGGTTTATTGCAGGTACAACCTCCTATTCTAAGGTGTTCCTCATCTTCCCAGTTGCTAGCTCTTTCTCTTTCCTCAAATTATCTTATACTTTCTTAGCTTTGTGCACAGTTCTGTCTTTAAGGAAAGAACTATAGTATTTTTTCTTATCTCTCAACAAATTCTTGTTGAATGAATGAATTATAATGTGCTATATTACTTGAGGACCTTTACAAACTTTAGTCTTGTAACAACATTTTTAGAGTATAGACACTGAAGTATAGAGGTATAGACAACTGTTCTACATGAGCATAAATAGATTCTCTGAAAAACCTATACACTAAGGATTAGAAGGATAGTTGTTATAGGAGACTGATGAGCTGAAGCCATTTGGAAGGCCTGACCCGCTCTTGTCTGTCAAGATGCCCAAATGTATGTAGAGATTTGGTACAATCTATAGAATACTTGATGAAAACCCAAGTCTTCGGTGTTTAATTTAATTTTATCTGACAATCAAACAACTGAGTTTTGAACAACAGACCTTATGTATGGTCATCTGACCCAGTATAGTATCAATTAGTCAATTACCGTATTCCTCATGTTGTCTTCCTGTACACGTTTTTGTTTTTGTTTCCTAAAGGCAAAATGCCTATATCCATAGCAATTAAGCTTAAAAAGACTGACCTCTAACTCCTATAGCATCCTATAACAACTCTCCTTCTAATCCTCAGTGTATAGGTTTTTTCAGAGCATCTCATTATGCTGAAGTACAAACAACAGTCATCTATACCTCTATTCTTCGGTGTCTATACTCTAACAATATTGTTATAGGACCAGTTTCTAAAGGTTCTAGTCTATCTTAAAAGATGCTTGGCAGTTGTTCCTCTTGGCAAATGAAAAAGATCTCGAGTATATATACTCCTTGAAATACCAATTTCCACAGTAATAATAACAGATAATTATATGTTATTTTGAGGTCTGCAAACCACCTCAAGAACATTATAATCCATTCATTCAACAAGAATTTGTTGACAGATAAAAAGAATACTGTAGTTCTTTCCTTCAAGATAGAAATGCACAAAGCCAAGAAAGTATAAGATAATTTGAGGAAGGAGAAAGGGAAGATGAGGAAAGCCTTAGGAAAGAAGGTGGCACCTGTGCTAAACTTTGGATTCCATTATGCAAGAGTGGTACATTCTGGGCATGAAGATTAGACCATGCTAATGAATAGACACAGGAGATGGAATGCCAGATCTTCAGACTTTTAATGCCTAACCCTTTCATTCAATTAAAACTAATTTTTTTCCCCAATGTTACCAATAATCTAATTTCTAAATCTAATGACCATCTCTCTTTTTTATCCCTTTTGATCTGTCTCTAGTTCATGCTTTCTATCCTCTCTGCCTTGGTTTCTTCAACATTTTTTTCTTCAGGTTTTCTTCCTACATATCTCACTAGCACTTAATCTCTTTGGCTAGGTAATTATTCATCTCTTGACCACTAACTATGCATTTTCCCAAGGTTATGTTCTGTTCCCTCTTTTCTGTTCTCTTTACACTCATCTTTAAGTAATTCTCAATTCCTACCCATTCAATTATCACTTCTACACAGATCACTCCAAAGTCTCTTTCTCCAGAATAACTTTTTTTGAATTCCTGTCCCTTATCTTCAATGTCTGTTCTATATCTTTCTTTGGATTTCCCACTAACACTGGCAATTCAACATAACTGAACAGAACACATCCTTTGAACTGAGGGAACTGCCATTCTTTTTTTCATGCAGTTTTGAAAAATCGGAAGCGTCCTTAAAACTTCAATCTTTACCTCTCTCACTCACTACTCATATCAAATATATTCCAAACATGCTATTGGCAGTTAGACCTCTACATTATTTTTTTTTAAATCGATTACATTTTACCCACTCACATAACGACCACCACAATTCAGACTTATTCATTCTATGGTTACAGCTTCCTAATTAGTCTCCTTTCTTCCAGTCTTTCTCTTCTCCAATCCATCCCTCACAATCTGACAAAATAGTCTTCCTAAGGAACAAATATGATCATTTTACTCTCTTTCTTAAAAGCTGTAGGTGGTTCTCCTTTGCCTGTAATATAAAATTTAATTCATTCATCCTTTTAAAAAATCCTCCACTATCTGGCTTGTTAGGTAGCAGAGAAAGAGTCAGTAGATAAGATGAAACTGAAGATGAAAGTGGGAATAATGATCAAGGGGTCAACCTCCTGAAGGAGAAAAGAGTCAGTGGGATCAAGGATTTAATTAGGACTGTTTCCCTAAGCAAGAATGACCACCTTGGTTGGGACAAAGAAGAGACGGTATTGGGCAGGGAGTGGATAATAAGGAAGAGGAAAAGCTAATGGTAGTTAGCTTTGATTTCCTCAATAAAGTTGGAAAATAGGTCCTCTGCTGAGAGTGAAGGAAGGGTCTGGGAGGACATGATATATGAGGATTGAGGAGAAAGGGTAAAGTTTGGAATAGCTAATGCCAGAAATATACTGAGTCAACCAGTGAAGAATTTTTTTAAAAAAGTCCATTCAATAATGAAAGACCAGCAGAATTAGATAAAACAGATTTGTTCTAGGCCCACTTTCTCTGGCAGCATTCAATAATACAGATATAGAAATGGAGAATAGTAATAGTAGCTAGCATTCAGAGTTCAAGATTGGCAAAGTGTGAGCAGCAGTAATGTAAAGGGCAGAGAGTAACAAATAAATGGCTCAAACAGATGAACTGGTTGACTATCAGGTCAAGATGGTAAAATTAGGAAAGTTGAAGACAAAGATGAGACAATGACCTGAGGGAACAATAATAGAATGCCTTGAATTTTGGAGGTGTGGAGAAAAACAAGAAATATAAGGATAAGAATCTGTGATGATAAAACAGAATTTATAGCTCAAAATTTTGGAAATAGCATAATTATGGCTAATGATGATGGCAGGAGTTTCCAAATCAAAGGTCTTCCTTCTATTATCAGGTTTTGGGTCATGAAGTAGAAATGAAATGTCATATTATGAAGACACAGGAGTTGGAGTGTGTTGGGAATCTCTAAAAATTCCCAGGGAAGAAACCATAAACACTATATTTCCAATCTGTCCTGCTCTGACCCCTCATTCCCTAAGTCATACTTACAGGCAGAGTTGTAGCCTTTCCTTCTATGGCATATATGATCTTTCAGAGTTATAGTGATAGTGCTACTACACCAGTGTAAAATTCAATAAAGGTGATAGCAGATTCTATGTAGGCACAGAAATATTCTCTTCATGAAATATATTTGATAAACTTTTAATTTTTGAAAGTGCTTTGACAAATATGACTTTACTGAGTCTTCATATCTTAAATGAAAGAGGTGCTATAATGCCAACTTTAGAGGTAAGAAATGTGAATGACACAACACTCTGTTGTTCAATATAAGCATTTTTATACATAATGTTCACTTTTCCTTTCTTTGATCCCTTTGGATTATACACCTCATAGTGGTAAAGCTGTATTAAGGTACACACAGTTTAGTAATGGTGGGGGCTGGGGCACAGAATCAAATTGTTTGCCAGAATGATTGGACCAATTCATAGCTCCACCAACGGTCTCTATTGCTCCTGTTTTCACATAGCTGCTCCACCATTTGTCATTTTAATCTTTTGTCTTCTTTGCCAGAATAATGACTGTGAGGTGGAAATTCAACATTGTGTTAACTTTCCTTTAATTATTAGTGATTGAGAGCATTTTGTTGTGGTTGCAGGAGATTAAATATCTTCCTTTGAAAATTACCTATTACAGCGGTATACTAGAGCCAACTCCTATGGTTCCAGAGAATGAATTGTTAAATTGTCATTGTGAACATTTAGAACATGGAAATTTCCAAACACTACAATTCAAGGCTTGACTTATTGTATTGTTAAATGTTTAAACAAGAAAGTGTTTGAGAAAAATATTTTTAAAGTAGATTAAACTTAAAAAATAGATTGTATGTACATTTTTTATATTGGGAAAGCTGTCTGTCAGACATTTACCAGCAGCCCCTGCTCTCTCTCTCTCTCTCTCTCTCTCTCTCTCTCTCTCTCTCTCTCTGTGCATATATATATATATATATATAATTTGCTAAACTTTTAAATTTTCTAGTATCAGAATTCTTCATGTATCATCAACGATCATCTCAACAATTTAGTTATAAAACCTTTGCTATCCATACATGTGAAAGACAACATATTCTTTATTCCTCTAATTTTTTTTTGTGATGAGACATTTTATATCTTGGCCTTGTATCCATTTGGAGCTTATCTTGCTAAATATGGTGTGAGGTATTGGTCTAAACCTAATTCCTGCCAAAGTCCTTTCCCCCGTAAATGGGGTCTTTGGGTTTATGAAAGACTGTACTCCAGTTTTACTTGATTCTGTATTTGGCATACATAATCTGTTCCATTAATTGACCTCTCTGATTTGTTTTTAAAGCAGTTATCTTGACCTGCAGAATCAAAGAAGCTCTGTACAGGACTCCATTAAACAATTCACATTCGACATGCTACAATGGAAAGGTCACTAGCTCTAAGACCAAGAGGACTTTAGTACAAATTCCACCTTTGATGTTTATAACCAATAAGAGCAAGTCATTAACCCCTCCTCATTTTTCATTTTCTCATCTGTAAGAGGATAGGATTGTACTAGATGATTTCTGAGGTCATGTACAATGCAGGCAATCCAGAATTCTGAGATACCCAAGGGAGTAAAAGGTAGTTACTGCCATATCTAAACCTCCATTCTAATTGGCAGAAATATTCTGAAAACAAAAAAATCGTCTTTAATGGAGGACATATAAAAACAAATGCAAATCATTTGCTATCGATTTAGACGTGTTTTGTACCACTAGCCTTGGGCAAATCTATTCTCTTGGCCACTCAGTTTCTACATCTGT
Source organism: Pseudochirops cupreus (assembly GCA_028627135.1). Classification (NCBI taxonomy): domain Eukaryota; kingdom Metazoa; phylum Chordata; class Mammalia; order Diprotodontia; family Pseudocheiridae; genus Pseudochirops; species Pseudochirops cupreus. Next base: position 272,175,745 of record CM053580.1, on the reverse strand, counting down.
AAAATGGAAATAATCATACTGCCTGGTTTCACTGGGGTGTTGTGAAGATTAATTAGTTCACATTTATGAAATGCTTTGCAGAGGGGGAAAATGCTCTTGAAGCACTAAAGATTATGATCTCCCTGAAGCATCTATAATTTGTGGAGACATTTATAGCTGGGCTGGTTAGTGAAGCCTGCATTTTGTAGCATAGTCCTTGCTTCCCTGCAAAGTACCAGAATGTTGCTCGGCAACTCTCTCCTCCATTAAACCCATCACATCCTCTTGGTAGAATGGTAGTGACCTGTGCTTTTGTGCTAGTGAGCTGTCTCAGTGTTCTCTGCATCCCGTTGCCCCCTCCTCCAGCTGCTCTCAGTTAGGGATGCAGTGGGATCAGTTGGGAAAACAGTTCTCTCACATTTTAAGCCACGAGCTAATGCTCCCTTGTTGTCAGATCTGTTTCTCATGGAAACTTTTGAGTTTTGTTCAGATCCCATCTGAGTGATAGTTAACAATACTTCACCTTCCCCATTGTGCTCTAAGGTCTTCATAAGGACACCAAAATGTAAGATATGGTTTCTGTCATCTGCACTGGGGGAAAAAGTAACAAATGAAAAAATAAAGCAGGGGTCCTCTCCCTTTCTTTTGGCAAAAAATTCTGCTATAGAAACTAATGTAGATGAGGGGGCACTGAGCCATATATAAGTGAGTAATTATCTACTGTTACAGCCCTTATTATCTCTCCAAATGTTTGCTAAAATTCTGTTGGGTAACCATCTGGACCCAGAGATTTACCCATGGATGCAGACTAGATTGTTGTTTTAACTTTGGATGGGAAAAAATTCTTTCTCTAATTCTTTTCTGTCATCTTCTGTTAAATAATTTAGCTGAACATCTCTTAGATAGCTCTCTGTGAGTCCTTGGAGTAAGTAGATTCTGTGTGATATACTAATAAAAAATATTCTTTGAAAGTTTATTTATTTATTTTTTCCACCAGAGAATCCAAGGACAGTTTGCCAGCTGTTGTAAGAACTTCATTAATGCACCTATTTTCCCTTCCTTTTTCATAGACTGGCCAGTCCAAATAATCTGGAGCTCTCTCCCAGGACAGATGAAGTTTGCGGCCCAGAAGCCTCACCCTATCACAGCTAAATCCTTGCTTTCTCATTATGACCTTCTCTCAGGTGGCTTTGTTAGCTTGGAACAACAAAGACTATTTCCTACATCCAGGCTCAGTATCAATAATTTAATAACATGTCATCAACAACAGTGAACCATGCTGCTTAGGATGAAATATTCCTAGGGCTCTCCATCTATTATGCACTGATCTCCCACAGCACCTGTGAATGCAGTACAGGTGGGCACTGCTTGGAGAAACCCTATATACATCAATCCACACTTAAAAGGCAAGGGAATGGGAAGGAACAGATGTTATTTAATCCATCAATCAATTAACAAGCATTTATTTAGCACCTACTATTTGCAAGAATTGTGTAAGTTGCTGGGTATAGAAGGACAAAAATGTAATTGTCTCTTCTCAAGGAGCTTATCTTTTGGGGGAGAGTTTGTGGTGGCAAGATTTATACAATCAATTAATCAACAAGCTATTTTAAAGCACTTACTACATGCCAGGCCTTGTACTGGGCCTTGGGGAAACAAAGAAAGGTATAACAGCAGGCTCCACTCTCAAGGAGCTCATAGTACATTCTGAGGCACAAACAAGATATGTACCAAGGATTTTGAAGGGACCCTTGGATGGAAAGACTCTTGAAAGATAAAGGAATGGGAAAGGATGAGAAAATGGCATTCAAGCTTAGTCTTGAAGGAAGCTTCAGGTCCCAGCTAAAATAACAACTTTTGTAACAAGGTTTTCTCAATCCTTCTTTATGCTAGTAGTGCCCTTCCTCTCAGATAACCCTCATTTTATCCTATGTGCTTACCATTTTACATAATTGTTTGCATGTTGTCTCCCCCATTAAACTGTGAGATACTTGAGATCAGGGGCAGTTTTTATTTTTTATTTTTTATTTTTCACCTTGCTTTGTATCCCTGGGGCTTAGAGGAGAGCCCAGAATATAGTATGTGTGTAATAAATACTTGTAGACTTACTTTGTATTAGAAGTAGGGGAAGGAAGCATCCCAACAGTGGGATACAACTAATGTAAATGTACAAAGACAGAATACTGTATATATTGAACCACAAATAAGCAAGTATAACTGGTTTCTATAGATAAATGTCTAGAATTCGAGGAGGGCAGAAAAATTCCAGAAGACTGAAACAATAGGAATGGGCCATGTTGTGAAGATATTTGATCCTGGAGATAAAAAGGAATTTATATGATGGGGATACCAAGTTGGGCAGTTAGATGGCATACTGGATAGAACACTGAGCTTGGAATAAAGAAGACTCATCTTTGTGGGTTCAAATCTGGCCTCAGATACTTACTAGGAATGTGACCCAGGGCAAGTCCCTTAACCCTGTTTATCTTAGTTCTTCATCTATTAAATGACCTGGAGAAGGAAATGACAAAGTACTCTAGTATCTTCACCAGGAAAAACTCAAAAGATATTACAGAGAGTTGGACACAAGTGAAATGACTGAACAACAACAAACACAAAGTAACATTTTGAGGGGGCAGCACCTCCACTCCTTGCAGGTAGAAGAATCAGAAATCATATGATATGAGGTTGTTCTAGAGAAGAGCTGTGAAGGGAGCTAGACATTCTACAAAATGCAAGTGAAGAAGAAATTCATCCCACAAATAATAGATTTGAAAATGTGAGGTAGGAAGGCAGTCTGAGCGAAACGATAGAGATGGGAGATGACAAATTGTTTATAAAGAGCAAATAGACAAATTGGGATAGGTATATAGAGTGTGCCAAGGGTGGTAATATGTGATGTGTTTAGAAAGATAGATTGCACTCTGAAAGTATTTAAATGTCAGACAAAAGGGTTTACATTTTGTCCTAGACTTAATAAGACCCCCCCTGGATTTTTTGAGCAGGATAGTATACATGTCAGGGACGCTGGCCATATCACTTTGGCTGCTTTGTGGAGAATGGATTGGATTGGGGATAACTGAAGGAAGAAGACCAATTATGAGATTATTTTAAAGTTCATGTAAGAGTAAGGCCTTGAACAAAAATGGTGAATGTGTGAAAGATGATGATGATAATCATATAGTACTTTAAGTTTTCCAAAATGCTTTTACAGATATTATTTCATTTAATCTTCACAACAACCCTGTAACTAGAGAAGAACTTTACTAAAGTTTTCACCATAGAGTTCCTTTAAATAAGTAGTTCCTTTGAATGTGATAGGCTTTGATTTGTAAAAAAAAAAAAGAAGAAAAATAATAAAATAAAGGACTGTTAGCATCATATTCATATTGTGAAACAAGATACCTGCACAAAGGAAAAAGAAATATCTCCTAAATATTACTGCTTCATATACTTTGAGATCATGGGATTAGTTGTTCTTCCTGTCTAAAACTACTTGGCTTTGTAGTTTGATGCCATGTGTGAAATGATACTTTGTTTCTCATTTATTATGATCTGGTTCATATGGAATAATATAATTACATATATTTAGATATTAAATAGATAGTCTTGGAGGTCACTTCTTACTCTAAATCTTCAATCCTCTATTTCTCTATATACATCTATTTATCTATCTATCATCTTTCTCTATCATCTATATCTATCTATCAACATTTCCCTAAGTTTTGGTAAGATTGTCAACATTTTAGGCTGTACATGCACAACCATATTAAACATATTTCCACATTAGTAATGTTGTGAAAGCAGAATCAGAACAAAAGGGAAAAAAACACACAAGAAAGAAAAAAACAGCCAAAAAAGAGAGAAGTATATGCTTTGATCTGCGTTCAGACTCAATATCTATCCACATCTCTGGATATGGATAGCATTTTTCATCATGACTCTTTTGAATTATCTTAGATCATTGAATCGATGAGAAGAACTAAGTCTATCAAAGTTGGTTATTGCTTGATGTGACTGTTACTGTGTACAATGTTCTGGTTCTGCTCACTTCACTCAGTATCGGATCATGTAAATCTTTCCAGGTTTTTCTGAAATCTACCCACTCATCCTTATAGCACAATAGTATTCCATTACGTTCATATACCACAACTTGTTCAGACATTCCCCAATTGATGAAGCATCCCCTCAATTGCCAATCCTCTGTCACCACAGAAAGACCTGCTGTAAGTATTTTTGTACATGTGGGTCTTTTTCCTCTTTTTAAAATCTCTTTGGAATACAGACCTAGTAGTGGTACTGATGAATTGAAGGGTATACATGGTTTTATAACCTTTTGGGCATAATCCCAAATTGCTCTCCAGAATGATTGGATCAGTTCAAAATCTACCAACAATGCATTAGTATTCCAATTTCCCCAACATTTATCATTTTCCTATTTTGTCATATTAGCCAATCTGAAAGGTGTGAGGTGGTCCCTCAGAGGTGTTTTGATTTGCATTTCTCTAATCAATAGTGATTTAAAGCATTTTTTTCATATGACTATAGATCTCATTCATTTCTTCATCTGAATACTGCCTTTTCATTTCATCATTTGTCAGTTGGGGAATGGCTTGTATAATAAATTTGACTCAGTCATATTTTAGAAATGAGGCGATTATGAGAGACACTGGTGATAAATTCCTCCTCCCCCCTCCCAGTTTTCTGATTTCCTTCTAATCTTACTTTGTGCAAAACCTTTGGAATTAAATGTAATCAAAGTTATTCATTTTGCATTTTATAATGTTCTCTATCTCTTGTTTGGTCATAAATTCCTCCTTAATAGATCTGACAAGTAAACTATTCCTTGCTCTTCTAATTTGCTTATGGTATCGCCCTTTCTACCTAAATCATATATCCATTTTGACCTTATCTCATTATACAGTGTAATGTGTTGGTCTATGCCTAGTTTTGGCAATGCTATTTTACAGTTTTCCCTGATGTTTTTGTCAAATAGTTTAGTTGTTATCCCAGAAACTGGGTTCTTTGGGATTATCTAAGAGTAGATTACAATAGTAATTTACTACTGTGTTTTATGTACCTAACTGTAATGGTAATGGTAATTTAAAGATCTTCCCTGCTCCTTAATAGGGTGAATATAATCACATGGAGCCTGGGGTTGGAGAAGTTTGCTGAATGGTGGAGCAGAGTTGAAAGGAAGCTCTGAGTCAGAGTAGTTAGTATGGTGGGAGAAAGAGGACACAGGCAAGGAGACAGTGAGGCTCATGAGTGTTTGTGGGAAGGCTTTGGACTAGTTTTGCCCTCTGTAGTATTATTGTGTATAGATTTCTTTGTTGCTATGATGAATTTGGTTTTCTGGTGTTGGGATCTGGCTTTCTGGTGTATAAGTAAATGTTTTGCTTCTGTCTTCTATATGGAGAGTTTATTATATTTTGAGATTCAGAATTATGCTGGCATATTCATAGTTGCCTTTTCTGCTGTGAACATTGCCATGGCAATACACTAACCTATTATACTGATTGACCATTCTATATTCTTAGCCAATGACAAATAGTGTTGACGATTGTTGCTTTATAACACAGTTTTAGATCTGGTGTAGCTAGTCTTTTTGTTTCTTTTCATTAATTCCCTTGATATTCTAGACCTTTTGTTCTTCCAGATAAATTTGGTTATTATTTTTCCTAGCTGTATAAAATAATTTTTGGTAGTTTGATTGGTCTGGCAAAGAATTAATAATTAATTTAGGTACAATTGTCATTTTTCTTATATTAGTTCAGCTTACCCATGAGCAACTGATATTTTCCCAATCATTTATATCTGACTTTTTTGTGTGAAAAGTATTTTGTAATTCTATTCATATAGTTCCTGAGTTTGTCTTGGCAGGTAGATTCTGAAATATTTTATATTGTCTACAGTTATTTTAAGTGGAATTTTTCTTTCTATATCTTGCTGCTGTTTTTTTTTTTTAGTAATATATAGAAATGGTAATGGTTTCTGTGGGTTTATTTTATACCCTGCAACTTTGCTAAAGTTGTTGTTTCAAGTAGATTTTAGTTGATTCTCTAGGATTCCCTAAGTATACCATCATTACCATCTGCAAAGAGTAATAGTCTTGTTTCCTTTTTACCTATTCTAATTCTTTCAATTTCTTTTTCCCCCTCATTGCTAAAACTAACATTTCTGGTACAATATTAAATAATAGAAGTGATAATGGGCATCCTGACATCACCCCTGTTTTTATTGGGAATGCTTCTAACCTATCCCCATTACATATAATACTTGCTGATGGTTTTAGATAGATGCTACTTATCATTTTAAGGAAAACTCCATTTATTCCTATGTTCTCTTATGGTTTTTAACAGGAATGGGTGCTATATTTTGTCAAAAGTTTTCATCTTTTGATATTATCATATGATTTCTGTTAATATGTTTTTTATTCATGTGGTCAATTATGCTGATAGTTTTCCTGATATTGAACTAGCCCTCCATTCCTGGTGTAATGGTCATAGTGTATTATCCTCATTATAAATTGCTATAATCTGCTAAGATTTTATTTGATATTTTTCCATCAATATTCATTAGGAAACTTTGTCTATAATTTTCTTTCTTTGTTTCGGCTCTTTCCAGTTTTGATATCAGCACCATACTTGCATCATAAAAAGAATTTGGTAGGACTCCATTTATTTTCGCAAATAGTTTACATAGTATTAAAATTAATTGTTCTTTAAATGTTTGGTAGAATTCACTTGTAAATCCACCTGGTCCTTAGGATTTTTTCTTAAGAAGTATATTGATGACTTGTTCAATTTCTCTTTTCTGAAATAGAGTTACTTAAGTATTTTATTTGCTCTACTGTTAATTTGGGCAATTTATATATTTCCAAATATTCATTCATCATTTGTCTCATTTAGATTGTCACATTTATTGGTATACAGCTGGGACAAATAGCTCCTAATTATTGTTTTAATTTCCTCTTCATTGGTGGTGAATTCACTCTTTTGATTTTTTACTGGTAATTTGGTTTTCTTCTTTTTTTTAAATCAAATTGACCAAAGGTTTATCTATTTTATTTTTTTCATAAAACTAACTCTTAGTTTTATTTATTAGTTCAATAGTTTCTCAATTTTAGTTCTATTAATCTCTCTGATTTTCAGAATTTCTAATTTGGCATTTAATTGGGGATTTTTAATTTGTCTTTTTCTAGTTATTTTAGTTGCATGCCCAATGCATGTAAATATTTAGAGTTTTAAAATTTCCCCTAAGAACTGCTTTTGCTGCATCCCATAAGTTTTAGTATGTTGTCTTGTTATTGCCATTCTCTTTGGGGAAGTTATTGATTGTTTCCATGATTTGTTGTTTGACCCACTTATTCTTTAGGATTAGATTATTTAGTTTCCAATTCATTTTTAGTCTCTTTTTGCATGGCCCTTTATTACACATAATTTATATTGCATCATGACCTGGAAATTATATATTTAATATTTCTGCCTTTCTGCATTGGATTGTGTGGTTTTTATGCCCTAGTACATGGTCAATTTTTGTGTAGGTGCCATATGCCACTCTCTCCTTTCACCATTTCTCTCCTCACCTGTGTTTTGCTTCTGACCACTGCCTCCCTCACTCTAACCTCACTTCTATCAGTGCCCTCCCTTTTTCTTTCCCTTTCCCTTTTTCTTATTACTTCTTCCCTCCCTTCTACTTACCCCTTCCCTTTTCTTTCCTCTTTCTTACCCTTATTCCCTATAGGGTAGGATAGATTTCTATAACCAATTGAATATGTATATTATTCCCTCTTTGAGTCAAACCTGATGAGAGTGAGGTTGAAACAAGGCTTCTCTTCTTCCCTTCCCCCCTACTGTGTTAGATCTTTGTGCTTCTCATATGATGTAAATTACCCTATTCTGCCTCTCCCTTTCCTCTCTTCCCAGTACAATATTATTTTTTTCACCCCCAATTAATTATTTTTTAATCATCACATCAAAATCAACTTATACCCATGCCTTCTATCTACGTATACCTCTTCTAACTGTCCTAATAAAGATATAATTCTCAATAGTTATATCATCTTCTGTAAGGGTCACAAATAGGTGCCAGATTGCAAGTGGTAATGTCGAGGCACAGGGATGTGTTTGAAGCCCGCGAGTTAGTTGGGTCATGTGGAAGTCAGAGCATATTGTACCATCCCTTGCCAGGGGATATTGCATTGCTCAAGACTTTCTTACTTGGGATACCTGAGTTTTCTGACTGATGTCTCCACAACCTGGGGTCTTCAAGTCCTTGTGATTACAATTCCCCTTTCACAATTTACCTCCCTTCTCAATCCCTCTCAGCTGAGCTGTGTCATGCGTGGTGTGTGGATCTGGGGTAGATAAAAGGATCAAAGCCTTGGAGGGGTGGGTGGCCTTGGAGTCCTGCTGTAAGGCTTTCAGAGTGTAACTTCAATAAACCCTCTTAAAACATCTACCCTCCAGCATTACTTTCTTTAAGGAGAAGATGCCAGCTTTGTCGCCATTGTAAAGGTAAGTACCTACTGCCCCTTAGGGCAGGGCTGTGAACCCTGACAATCTTCCTGTATTGAGATGTAAATAGTTTAACATTGTTGAATAACTTTTTTTTTCTTTCCTGTTTACCTTTTTTATGCTTCTCTTCAGGCTTTATTTGAATACTGAATTTTCTGTTCAGCTCTGTCCGCCCCTCCAATATGAATGATTAAACATCCCCTATTTTGTTGAATGTCCATATTTTACCCTGAAGATCATGCTCAGTTTTGCTGGGTAGTTGATTCTTGGTTTTAATCCAAGCTCCTTTGTCTTATGGAATATCATATTCCAAGTCCTCTGATACTTTCATGTAGAAACCACTAAGTCCTGTGTAATCCTCATTGTGGTTCAATGATATTTAAATTGTTTCTTTCTGGCCATTCGTAGTATTTTCTCCTTGACCTGATAATTCTGGGATTTGGCTACAATAGCACTTAGAGTTTTTTTGTTGTGCTCTCTTTCAGGAGGTGATTGGTGGATTCTTTTAATGACTATTTCATCTTCTGTTTCTAGGATATGAGGGCAGTTTTCTTTGATAGTTTCTTGAAAGATGATATCCAGGCTTTTTTTGATCATGGCTTTCAGATAGCCCAATAATTCTTGCATTATCTCTCCTAGATCTATTTTACAGGTCAGGTATTTTTCCAAAGAGGTATTTTACATTTTCTTCTATTTTTTTTTCATTTTTTGATTTTGTTTCAATTGTTCTTGATGTCTTATATAGTCACTAGCTTCCATTTGCTCAATTCTAATTTTTAAGGAATTATTTTCTTCACTTAACTTTTGTAGTTCCTTTTCCATTTGGCCAATTCTTTTTAAGGAGTTGTTTTCTTCAGTCAATTTTTGTACTTTCTTTTTCAAGTTTTTGACTCTCTCTTGCATACCTCTCATTTCTTTTTCCAATTATTCTTCTATCATATTTTACTTTTAAAATCTTTCTAGAACTCTTCTAAGAAGGATTTTGGACTTGCAAACAATTCTTATTGCCCTCTGAGGTTTCAGATGTAGGTATTTTGACTCTTCTGAGTTTGTGTTTAGATCTTCCCTGTTCCCATAGAAACTATGATAAATGGTTGGTTTTTGCTCATGGTGTTTGCCTATTTCTTCACTTTTAAAGTTGAATTCTGCTTCTGGGGAATATGGAGCACTGTTCTAAACTTCTTGTGCTGATGGTCAGGGGCCTGGTCACTGACTTTGTGCCTTGGTGCCTCAGGTACTGGGGGCTGGAAAATATCGGGGTTTCTTAGCTTTCCTGGTGCTGATCTGGGGTACTAGTGGTGATATCTTGTGTGTGCTGAGGCCAGGTGGATTTTTTTTTGCATTTCTCCAGGGGCTACACTGAAGCATGTGGAGGTCTGGCCACTGGAGGACTCCTATCAGGCTATGCCAAAACATACTGATGTCCAGATGCTGGAGGATACCTGCCTGCATGGGGCTTACAATGAAATACATGCTGGTTCTTGTAGCTGGAGTCTGTTGGTTCCCCCTGCCTATGTTAAGGCCCATTGTGGGTCTTGGTATTGGCATTTGCCTGCTCCACCACACTGGGATCATATCCCCCTGGTTTGCTGAGGTGTATCTTGCTGCTGGCTTGTTGGGATGCTTCTTGTCCTAGAATGCACTCCCCTTTTACTGGATCTTGTTGATCCTCCAAGTCCCTGGGGTTGAAATACTGCTCCATCCCATATTTCTATTGACTCCACTGTGCCAGAATTTGCTCTGTGGTGATATTTTATAGTTTTCTGAGCTACAAAAATTTACTGCTTACTCTGACATCTTGGTTCCTAGAAGTCCTCTACCTTTCAACATTTGAAAAAAATCATTGAGGGTCACTAAGAATGAGTAAAATTATCAAAATCCTTTGAAGGATAATATGATGTAGTATAAGAGAATATCTCTAGTTTAACCCTTCTTATTTTACTTATAAAGAAACTGACACCAGAGAGATAATGAGTCTCACTGGTTAACCCAAGTAGTAAGTAAAAGGTACAGTTTCAATGTAGGTTCTCTGACTATAGATCTAATGTTCTTTCTACTTTACCACACTTAGAAAGTGGACTATCAGTGATGCGAATAGCATGTTAACTCTGTAGGGAAATGAATACAATGAAGCCAATGAATCCATTATAAAGTATTAATAAGACATTTAGCCTTTGATAACTTTTAAAAGATATCAGAAGATCTAGTTTCCTCTTGGATTGGGCTTATTTAATTTACTAGAAAAAAAGTCAGTGAGGTAGTAGTTCTCTTCAATGTATCATTTTCAGATAGGGTTCATTGCCTCAAGGATCTGTGGTTTGCTGGATGTCAGACAGAGATCATGCCTGGACTATAACTTAGTATATAATTTTTAGATATATTTCCCAGTTTCCTAGGACTCAGAGTGGTTGTGACTGGCATGGTCACATAGCTAGTATGAATCATGGGCAGGAATTGAATCCAGATCTTTTGATTTTCAGTTACAACAATCTATCCACAAAAATCATACTGCTTCTCTGCACAGGTATAGCTGTGCCCCTCTATAAATGGTAATTATTCTACTGATTGCCAGTAACCTTAAAAAAAATTTTTTTAAATTTCAGATTGTCATAAGTATTTTTTGTTAAGGCATCTAACAGAAAGAGCAATGTACTAAGTTTCAGACTGGTTTATTTCCTACCTTAGTCCATTAACTGAATGTGCCTCTTCTCTGTCTTTATTGCCACATTATTTTGGCCAAGCAGTTATCATTTCAATGGTAGGTTGTTATAATAGCCCCATCACATGCTCTTCCTAACCCCAGATTTTTTGTCCCCTGTTTTTCCTGTTTATTTATTTATTTACTTATTTGTCTCTAGTTTTAAAAAATTCATTTTTTTAAAACTTTGAATTCTAAATTTTTCCCTCTCTCTACCCTCTCTCCTTTCCAAGATGACATGCAATTGATATAGGCTATGCATGTACCATCATATTAAATATATTTCCATATTAGTCATGCTGTAAAGAAAAAATCAGAAGAAAAGGGAGAAACCACAAGGAAAAAAAGAGAGAAAACAATATGCTTAGCCTTTAGACTCCATAGTTCTTTCTCTGGAGGTAGATTCCATTTTCTGTCATGAGTCTCTTAGAATTGTCTTAGATCATTGTATTTCTGTGAAGAGCTAAGTCTATCAAAGTTGGTCATTGCACAGTGTTGCTGTTAACTGTATCCAATATTCCCAATATTTTCTATAGGCCAGAGAGCCCTACACAGATTAAAGCACATATTAAGTGCTCTATAATTTGTGGCCTAACTTGACTTATCTAGAAAATGGAATTATATTTATGGATTCATCTTGAAATGTAGTAGAAAAGAAACTAGACTAGAAGTCTAGAGACTTGAATCCTACCATTTTTGACACTATCTTGCTTTTTGACCTTAACTAAGGAATTTCATCACTGTGAGCCTCAGCGTCCTCATCCATAAAATGAGAAATTAAACTGTGTGACATCTATATCTCTTATATGCATTCATGCTCTATGCATGGGTCTATTTCTCAGTTTAAAAAACAAATTACTAATATACTCTGAGGTAAAACTACTTTCCTGGAAACCAAAACATTACCTCATATAGTTTCATCAAGAAATGAAATACTGTTTTCCACTCTGAAGGGCAGAATCCCTTAGCAAAGACTCTTAAGAATCTGTTTAGGATGGAGTGGCACAGTGAATAGAGCACCAGCCCTGGAGTCAGGAGGACCTGATTTCAGATCTGGCCTCAGAGACTTAACAATTACTAGCCATGTGACCTTCAGCAAGTTACTTAACCCCAACTGCCCTGCCTTCCGCCTCCAAAAAGCAAAAAAAAAAAAAAAAAAAAGAATCTATTTAGGAAATCGCTGAAAAGAATCATCTTTGTTGTTTCAAAATGGAAAGAATATTTATTCTGAAATTATTAAAAACAGGAAGAAGGGCAGGGATTTAGGATGCCAGTTCTACTCCATTTTGTTTGGAAAGAAAAGAGCCCTACCTGTTCTCATCTCTGTCATCTTCAACTGCAAGGTAGGAACATATCTCCATGGACTCAAAGCAAAATAACCCATGGAGGAGGTTATGGACTTGAGTTCTCCAAGTTCGCATTTGAGGGCTGAGCAATGGTGGCTACTCTCAGAAGTCAGCCTGGCTCACTGCCACAATGACACCCCTTTGAAATTCCCTGTGAAACTGGACAATTTCCATAGCAGCAGCTTCTCCTTGGCTGCATTTGTTGTGCTAACAATGGTGTAATTTTTCTTGGCAGATCTGGGGGCATCTGCCAGCTTGTGACTGAAGGCTCTATTTGAATAAACAACTCAGTAAGCACAATTCAGGTGACCAGCAATCCGCTCTGGTTTCCATTCAGAGAACTATAGCTGCATTGAAGTTACTACCACACTTTGGGTAAAGGATGTCAGTGCCACTGAACCAGGAAGTGCCCCAAATTGCATCAGACTCATTACTTATCAAAGATCAACCCAAAGGAAGAAAAGACAAATTGGATCATGAGCTTCTGTGCTGGAGGTTGGGTTTTAGAAACATAATGGGGAAGGGAGAAGAAGTAGGGAAAGGAAAGGGAAAAGGGAAGCAAGAGAAACAAAATAGCGGAAGGTTTTGTAACTAACCTAAGTGTAGAGTAGTACAGAAAAAGTTGTGGGCCTTTTCCAGCTGAGTCTTAGAGGAAATTAAGAGATCATGGGGAGGACATAGAGAACCCAGAATATGTGTCTTTGCCAGGTTGAGTGACCAGCCAGTACAGTCAATTCTAGAGTGCATGGAGATCTGGAAGATGTATAAAGGTTGAAAAGATAGCAAGAGTCCAGATTCTGAAGAACTGTGAGTGGCAAATGAAGGCCTGTTTATTTGATCCTCCAGAACCCTTCCAAGGACTTGTAACCAACCTGCCAAGTAGAAGTTGTAATGCTTTATCTGATCTCTCAGCCACATCAAAACTTTATAGTGAATGACCCTGTCCCCCCCCTTCCCAGTTTGGTTCATCACCTGAGCAGAGCAAGCAAGGAGGAATGGTTCATCTTGATGAGCACAACAGTATGGAGGAGGTGAATATTGATGGAGGCAAATATGGGCAAGACTGAAGGAAGAAAGGGACTCCTTTTTTCCTTTGTTTGGATGAAGTTCAGGGAAGGAGCCAGACATCTGAGTGCCAGAGCGAGGGAGCTACTTCTCCCATTCCCCAACCTTTTTTCAAACAGGGATTCAGTGACCTCTCAGTCACTTTCAGCTCTTAGGACAGTGCCCCACATATCCAGTAGGGGCTACCAACCCATTCAAATCTACTGTGCATAGTTGGTGGGCTCCAGGAGCCAGGTTGGATCTACTAGTTGGTTCCTGCAGGAAAAGAACACTTTTATACCTACTGGAGGCTTCAAGGAGAGGTGTCCATGGGATACAGTCTATGGTACTCCAAAAGGACTCCCAGATTTCTCCCCCCAAGCGAGGGGATCAAAGTCTACTAGAGGTGGGGAAATAACACCTCCAGACCTCAAACTATGTTATAAAGCAGTGGACATCATAATTATTTGGCTTTGGTTTTAAAATAGAGAAATAAATAATGGAACGATTATAATTCTCCTAAACTCAATTCCAATTCTCCTAAGCAGGGGAGAAGTAGAAGCACTTGAACTCGATAACCCATTGTTCAATAAGTCAGAAAACATAAAAAAGAGCTCCCTATTTGGGAAAAAAAAAGCTGTCAGGAAAACTGGAAAGCAATCTGGCAGAATTAGGCTTAGATCAGCACCTTATGCCATTCTAAATGGATACAATGATATTAAATATCATACCATAAAAAACAGAAGAGAAACTCAAAATACTTCTCACAGCTATGGGTAGGAGATATATTCTTATCTAAACAAGAGATAAAGGCAATTACAAAAGATAAAGTAGATAACATGATTATATGAAATTTTATTTGATTTTTATTTGAGTACATGAAATTGAAAAGCTTCTGCACAAATGACAGTAATACAGTCAGGATAAGAAGGGAAGTGGTGAGTCAAATAGGAAAAAAATGTTTGCATCAAATTTCTCTGATAAACTTTTGGTGTCCAAGATACAGAAATGATAGATGATAGATTGATAGATAGTTAGACAGACAGACAGTTGGAGAGGTCTAAAATTATGGAAACAATTCCCAAAATAGTTGGCAATTATTAATAGCCATATGAAGGAATATTCTAAATCACTAATAGAAGACAAAAAAAAAAGATGGGGATAGTCATTGTTGTAGGAGTTGTTTGAAGATAGGCGCACTAATGCATTGTTGGTGGAGCTATAAATCTGCAGCATCATTGGAAAGCAACTTTGAAATGATGCAAGTATAGTGACTAAAATGTTCATACTCCTTAGCTCAGGTATTCTACTATTAGGCTAATACTGCTAGGACGTATTGATAAAGAGAAAGTACATATATTCACCAAAATATTTGTCGTAGCACTGAAAGTGATAACAAAGAATTGGAAACATCGTAGATTCCACTGATCAGGGAATCATTAAATTAATTATAGGACATGAATGTAACAGAATAATACTGTGATCTAAGAAAAGACAAATGTGATGTATAACAGAGTAGCATGGAAAGATATGTATGAATTCATGCAGAACTAAGAGAGTAGCTGTAACAATGTAAACAAACAAAAAAAACCAACATAAACAGAATGAAACCCCTTCCCATGTCCCCCATCAAAAGTGAATGTTGAAAAATCTCTCTCTCTTTCTCTCTCTCTGTGTCTCTCTCTCTCACACTCTCTCTCTCTCTCTCTCTCTCTCTCTCTCTCTCACACACACACACACACACACACACACACACACAGACACATGCACGCACAACAAGCATGGTTATGTGGCTGAAAAGAAGATATAGGAGAAGACACTATCCTCACTCCCAAACTACCATGTTGAAGGCCAGAGGTCCCCACGAGTGCTATGCAGTGCATGTTTTCAGATTTTTTCAATATGTTGATCATTTATGATGATTTTTCCCTGTCTTTACAAAAATATCACTTGTTAAATTGGATGGCTCTCTGGGAGAGTTAAAGGAGAATGATACTGTGGAAAACTATGAATGACATGAAAAAAGTAACATTTTTTTTAAAAAGAAAGTTACTGGTCTTGGTAAGAGTTTTAGATATTTGCTTATCAATATACTCAGTAGGGCTGGATCAAGGCAAAGCAGGTGGCATCAGCCTTTCTCTCCATGCTCTACTTTCAATGACATTTACCTACTACACCTTATGAGTGCCACTTCCTACCCTGTGCACGCAAGACATCTTGTCCTTTATCCAAACTCTTGATATATTTTAAGTATAAAAGCTCAAGGCTAGAGTAGACATGAGGAGATCATATAGTACAACAATTAACTATCCACTATGGCATCCTACTTTTTTCTTTAACGAATTCTATTTTTTAATGAATTGTGTTCTTTCAGTTAGATGTTTTTACCTCCTTTTCCATTTGACCAATTTTACTTTTTAAGGAGTTATTTTCTTTAGTGCCTTTTTTTCTACTTTTGTCAATTGTATTTTTAAAGGAATTGTTCAATTTTTCTCCTACCTCTCTAATTTGACTTTTAAAATTCTTTTTGAGTTCTTCCAAGAAGGTTTTGGGTTTGAGACCAATTCATGTTCCCTTTGAAGTTTCAGATGTGGGTATAGTGACAATGCTGTCCCCTTCTGAATTTATGTTTTGATCTTCCCTGTGCCCATAGTAAGAATCTATGATCTTTGCTTTTCTAAGTTGCATTTTGTTCATTGTGTTTGTTTTTTCCTGGCTTTTAAAGTGGATCTCTTCTTCTGGGGCACAGGGCGCTCTGTCTCACTCTTCTTTTGCTGGTGGCTAGGGGCCTGGTTAGTGGTTTTATGTTCTGGGGCCTCAGGTTCTGGCAGCTAGAAGCTGCATAATGCTGTGACTTACCTGATGCTAAGCTGAAGCTGCTGTTGATGGCTGGTGTGTGCAGATGCCAGGTGGGGTCTTTCTGCATTTCCTCTGGGTTACTCTGAAGCTCACAGGGTGAGGTGTGGGGGGAGAGGTGGTTTGACTGCTGGAGGTCTCCTCCTCCCCAGGGACTGTACCAGAGCAAGTGTATGTTCAGCCATAAGTGTATGCCCATCCATGGTGAAAGTGGTGGTTTTCTGTGCTGATGTCTGCTGATTCCCCTGGCTGGGCAAAGACATAAGGGGGGGGGGTATCCTGGTGTTGGTACTTGCTGGCCCCTCCAGTCTGGGGCTCAGGATCTCCTGCTAGTTTGCTGAGGTGGGGCTTGCTGCTGGCTTTCCCCCCCCCCCACCCCCCAATACTGTACTGGTTTCCTTCAGTCATAGCAAGAGGAACCTTTCTTGCTAATCCTCAGAGCCTCATGAGCTAAAAAACCAATGAAACAAATGAAAACTTGCCATACCCTGTCTATCTGTTGGCTCTACTGTTCTAGGATTTTTCCTAGGTTAGTATTTTTTAAAATAAATTTATTTATTTATTTTCTTGTTTACATCATTCATTTCCATGAGATTTTGAGTTACACATTTTCTCCCCATCTTTCCCCTACCCAGCACCCCAAAACAGCCATCCCACTGTATAACCCCTCCCTCAATCTGCTCTCTCCTATGTCCTCCCCCTCGCCCCTCTGACTTTCCAGCAGGGCAGGATAGATCCCCCTACCACAGTGCCTGTAGATCTTAATTCCCAGTTGGATGCAGTTAATGATAATAATAATATATATATGTGTGTATATATTTACATATATATTTTTAACATTTGATTATAGAACTTTAAATTCTAGATTCTTTCCCTTCCCCTCTCATCACCCACCCCCACTGGAAAGACAAGCAATTAAATCCAGGCTGTACATGTGTAATTATGCAGAACCTCTCCACAGTGGGCATATTGTGAGAGACTGATTATATGTCCTTCCTTCGTATCCTGCCCCCCCCTTGTTCTACTCTCTACCCTGTCCCTGTCCCTGTCCCTTTACAGATTCATGTATTTCCAGCAACCCTCCCTCCCACCTTGCCCTCTGGTCCATCATCCCATCTCTCATCACCATCCCTCCTACTCTCCTGTGTGTCAAGATACCCAGTTTAGAGTTTATGTCATTCCTTCCCTAAGCCAAATTCAATGAGAGTAAGGTTGACCCTTTCCCTTTTGCCTTCCTGTTCTTCCCCTGCAGTGTAACAATTACCTCTTGCCTCTTCTGTATGAGATGATTAACCTCATTCTGTCTCTCCCTGTCTCCTCTCATTCTAATCCTCTCCCACCTCAGAATTTCACCTTTTAAAGTATCATCCCTTTCTATTCAATTGATCCTGTGCCCTCTATGTACTCATATATACACATACTCAGATATGTGTTCGTACACACATATAAACCCTCCAATATAGACGTATGTGTATGTATAGATATAAATACATTTATATTCCCTTCACCTATCCTCATACTGAGAAAAGTTTCATAAGTTACAATTATCCTTTTTCCATGTTGGCATGTAAATAGTTAAACTTTGATAAGTTCCTTATGATTTCTTTTCCATGTTTACCTTCTCATGCTTCTT
>CM053580.1:272138932-272157170 GCA_028627135.1 Pseudochirops cupreus | reverse complement strand
TCATTTGGTTTTCAAAATCCTTCTTCAGCTGATCTCTAGCTTTAAGGCAATCTTCATGTTTATTGGAAGCTTTTGGTGGGGGAGCTCTGGCTGCACTGTCCTCCTGCAGCTCTCTGCCTTGGTCCTTCTTTTCCCCAAAGAAGGAATCTAGGGTTTGGTTGCTGTTCTTACTTTGCTTCTTATGCTTATTCTTATTCATGGTTGGTCAGTCCATGATTTTTTTTTTTAATCTCTGTGGAGTTCTGCTTCAAGACGGGAAATCTCTGCCCCAAATCGCTGGGGTTCTCCCAGCTGTTGGAGCTCTTAGGAAGTTGCTGGGTCATTCCCCCACTTCCAGCTCACTGAAGAAAAAGAACCACAGGACCAAAGCCCAAGACCACGATCTGGCTCCAGGCTGCTCAACGCAAGAACACTTGGCCTCTCAACAATCGCTTGGTCCTCCTGCAGTCTGCAGGCCGCAGGCCAAGAGCTCTGAAGCCGCAATGTGGAGGAAGATGCAGGACCTCCGCTTTCTGCTTCTTAGCCCTGGAGGCAGTTTTGCCGGACCGCTTTTCTCCCACGACCTCGCAAGTCCCACTGACCTAATTCTGGATACTGCTGCAACTGCCGCCAATCCGCTCACCCCAAACTCCAGCCAGGGCTCGGCTCCTCTCGTCCAGCCAACTCTTCAGCTCCTCTTGTTCAGCCGCCCCCGGGACACAGCCGCGGTTTCAGGTCAGGCTGGTTTCAGTTCACAGTGCCGATATAGTTCCTCGCAGCTGAGCTGACTTTATTGGAAAGTATATTTGTGTGCGTGTTGGAGTTCTAGAATTAGTTTAGAGTCATACTTTATGGATATTTTGGGGTGGCTATATGAGAGCTGTGATATGTTGCTGCTCTTATGCCGCCATCTTGGCTCTACCCCCCAACTATCGAAGATTTTTTTTAACAGAGAAATTATATAATCTGACATATGACTTATGATGATCACTTTGGCAGCTGTGTGGAGGATAGATTGGAGAAAGGTAAAAATTTTGAACTATTATGCTAAATGGACAAAAGGTGATGAGTCCCTGATCTTTGATGGTGGAACTATAAATGAAACAAATAATCATAGATGTGAGAAGTGTGAAAACAAATTCAACAGGACTTGGCAGCTCCTGGGTTGTGGGGTAAGTGATACAAAAGAGTCTAAGACTAATCCAAGTTGATGAACTTGGGTGACCAGATACTAGTGCTGTAGTCCACAGAAGTTTAGAGGAGACTTCTGGGGTCTTGAAAAGATTAGTTCCATTTTGGATACATTGATTTGGAGAGGTTATGAACATACAGATCAAGAAAGGAAGGAAAGGGAAGAGAAGGGGAGAGTAGGGGAAGGAAGGGGAAAGGAGAGGAGGGAAGGGAAATAAATAGAAGAGAAGGAGAGAAGGAAATAAGCATTTGTATAAGCACTAAGTGGAGAAATCTGCAAAATAAAAATATCACTATGCAAAATGTGATGAAAGCAAAATAGAAACTGACAATTCTTAAAGATATATCAGAGTGGGAGGAGCATCAAATTTTAGCTGGGATGGGAGGGTCAGTAATGGATGAGGAAAGAGTCCATGATGGCTGCTAAGTTATGTTGTGAAGAAAAAGGAGATATGGAGATGAGAAAGAAGTATTTTGAAGGTTTAAGAGATACCTTGTTTGAATACATGGAGATAGGAGAGATCAGAAGAAAGAAAGTCAATGTATTTGTAATAGAGAGTAAACTTGAATAATATTTATTAGTAATATTAATAATTGACATATCTATGTTACCTTAAAGTATGCAAAATATCTTACAGATACTGTCTCATTCAATTCTTCCAACAGCCCAGTGATATAAATGCTACAAATATTATTTTCCCTCATTTTATGAATGAGGAAACAAGGCTGAGAAAGAATAAATTCTATGGCTAGTGTCACATAGCTGGTAGTTGAGACAAGAGTACAACTTACATATTCCTGACACCAAGTATATTACTTTATCTATAAGGAGTCCCTGAAAAATTTTGATCAAGGAATTAATCTCCTCAGGCTTATGCACTAGAAATCTGATTTTCTTAGCTGTCTGTGTGTGTGTGTGTGTGTGTGTGTGTGTGTGTGAGAGAGAGAGAGAGAGAGAGAGAGAGAGGGAGGGAGAGAGAAAGAGAGAAAGAGAGAAAGAGAGAGAGAGAGAGAAAGAGAGAGAGAGAGAAAGTGAGTGATTGATTGATAGCTAAGTGGTGCACAAAGGAAACAGCACTAAATCTGGAGTGAAGAAGGCTTCAGTTTAAATCTGGCCTCAGATACCTAAAAGGTGTGATCTTGGGCAAGTCTGTTTGCCTCAGTTTTCTTATCTTCAAAATGGGTGTAATGATAGCACCTGCCTTCTAGGGTCATAGTGAAGATGAAATGAGATTATTTGCATTTTGCAAACTTTAAGCTTTATATAAATGTTAGCTAATATTAGCTATTATTCAAGAAGGGAAAAACTAGAGAGAGGCATATTACTTAATATGTTATTAGAATAATTCACTCAAAATGACAAAAAAGTTTCTACTACATTGGTGACTGTGTTACTGAAAAGGAGCAGAGTTGACAGATGAGAGGGGAATCATGGAAGTAGAATTCCTAGGACTTGGTTGCAGTGACTGAGCAATAGGAATATAGGGAAGGAGAACAGACAATGAAAAAGATGGACTTAAAGCTATCAAACTTGACTGATTTGGAGGATGATGAGACCATAAATAGAAAATGAAATCTTTAAATGAAGGTCAAGTTCAGTAGTGGAAAATATTGAGTTCAGGACAAACTGAGTGCCAAATGCTATCTGATCATCTAGGGAGAGTTGACAAATGAGAAGATAGAATTACCACTCTTGAGATCCAAAAGGAGATATGAGATGAATACATGAAAGTGAAGGTAAGAGTGCCATAAGAAAGAATGAGAAGACTAGAGGACAAAGGACAGAGCTTTGGGGAATACCATGCTAATGGAGCAAGTGCAAGATTTGCAACAACAAACTACAGAAGAGTGGTCAAAAGTAAGAGAGAGAGAGAGAGAGAGAGAGAGAGAGAGAGAGAGAGAGAGCAGTCATGGAAACCAAAGAGTATCCAGAAGTAGTATATTGTCAACAGGTTGTCAAATCAAACTGAAAAGTCAAAATTTAAAAATGAAAAAAGTTCATTAAATTTGGCAATTAAAGGGTCACCAGTATTCTCATAGGGTCAGTTTCACTAGGATTATGGGGTCAGAATCCAAGACACCAATGGGTTGAAAAATTCAATGTAGACAACTCAAAATTTAGATCTGGATGGGAAGGAAAGTTGTAGGACAATGACTGGATGAAGATAGCAAGATGAAGAGGGTTATATTTATGTTTTATTTTAGAATAAGGGAGTGCTGACTGTATTTGAAGGCAGCAGGGAAGGATTCAAATATAAAAAAGATATTGAAGATGGAAAAGAATAATCAATGAAAACAAGATGAAGGTAGAGATAAGAAATGATAAGCTCAAAGGGACAAATGGAACTTTGGCAAGTAACAAATCTCTTATATCCTTCATATGTGAAGAAAAGGAAGAAGAGTGGTTTGACATAATGGCTAGGATATTGAACCTGGAGTCAGAGATACCTGGTTTGGATTAGTGTCCTTAAGACAGATGTGCTGTGTGACTTGGGGCCAATGATTTAATCCTGTTCATTCTTACTTTCCCCATTTGTAAAATAGGGATGCTATACTATGTTACTTATCTTATTGATACTGTGAGGATAAAATAGATGGACTATGGGTCTGTAAGTGGTACAGTTTCATTGCAGCCAAGGGTTTGTGTTTGGGGAGGCAGGAGATAATATTAGGCAGAGTCTTGTATGAAAAACTTGAAGGCAGATTTTATACCTAAGTATATCATGGTCTTCCCTACTTTTCTAGACAAGGCTGAGGTGGTGAGGAGTAACTGAGAATTTTATACTTATATATTCATACCCATCAGAATTAAGTTACACAGAGCACAAACACAAAAATGTAAAATATTCAATTAAAAGCTATAAAATGAAGTTATAAAATGGCAGCAAATATGAATTGAAGTTATTTTATAGTAGCATCTTGCATTTTGCCCTGAAGGTCAGTCAGCCTTCTGAGATTCTAGCAAGCCAGGATGGATTAAGAATTCCCCAAACAAGAGCTCTCTAGGGAATCTACACTGCCTCTAGGTCCCTGAAGGTAGTATGTTTGAACAGTTAGTCCTAGTGATTGCTTCATTGGTGTATTGAGAAAGGCACAAGGCCTGAGGTGAAAGAGGGGACTATTTAAGGCCTTCTAGAATCACCCAATACCATTATAATCATGCCAAAAACAGTGCTGATAAATATGCCAAATGGCTACTGGGTCAAGTCTAACTTAGCATTGGATCAAGTCATAACCAATTTGGTCCTCAAATTTTTTCTTCTTCTATTTCCTAATGATATATACTTCTACCAGATGAGTTTTCATCCTGTCTACATTATACCCTTTCCTCTATGTCTTTCATGTACTTATTTCCCTTGATCTTCAGAGACCTAAGGAGAGACCCTTGTCAAAAACATGGAGATCATTCTTCTTTTTTATCTTCTGTCTATTCAAATCTTGACTAACCTTCAACACCCACCTGAAGTCCCACCATTTATTTGTACTTATCCATTATATATTTATTGTACACATAGATCTTCATATTTGCAGTTGTCTTTCTCATTAGATTGTAAGCCCCTTGAGAGTCAAGATTATTTTTTTTTATTTTTGTCCCCTATACTTAGTATAAGGCAGGCACTCAATAGATGTTTGTTAATTGACTGAAGGATTAGACTTGTTCTGCTTGTCCCTAGAGGGCAAGTTGGTTGAAAGTATATAGAGGAATATTTTGTCTAATATAAGGAAAAACTGTCTAACCATTAGGCTCAAAAGTGGAATAAATGCCTCTGAAAGTACCAAATTTCTCATTGCCTAAGGTTGCCAAGTAAAGGGCAAATGACTAGTTATGGGGAATAGTTTCATCAGTATTCCTGTCCACATATGAGTTGGATAAGATAATCCTTTGAGGTTCTTTTTAAATCGCATTTTTTTTATTATGATTCTGTGGAGGCACATGTTCATCAAACAGGTTAGAGACAAAGTTCATGACCCCACTAACAAATCTTTGATAGTTGAGACTAAAGATTATATAATTCCTCAGTAACTTTATGCATTTTTAAAAAGACAACAGTAAATCCCCAAGGGTGAAGCTTATAGAAATTACTGCTAATAGGTTTCTACTATGACCTACTTCTTGCATTGAATTTTGTATTTATTTTATACTTAGAACTGGAGTCATATAGACCTGAACACAAATCCTGCCACAGATAATTACTAATTGTGTGACCATGGACAAGTTATTTAACCTCTTTGTGACTTAGTTTCCTCATGTAAAATGTGGGGTTTGGCCATGATGCCATCTCAGTTCCAGTTATAAATGTATGACCCTATTTTCCTATCTAAATTGCTTTGATTTCTACTTGTTTCTAGGTTCTGACTTAATGATCTGTTCTCTCCCTTGATCTATGAGTTGCTGGGTTCTTGATTGTTTGCCTTTTTCCGGGTTTGTCGCTTAGAGTAGGTCTAGGGATGTGCTGGAACCAGCTCATACCACTTCATCAGAAGAAAGCCCATTGTTAAATGATCAGTGTGAGCATTTTACACCTCAGATATTAGTAAATGCTACAAATCAGGGCTTGATTTACTGTTTTGTTCCTTGTGTATACTTACAAAAGTGATAGAGAAGTGTTAATAATGCAGATACTTAAAAGTCTATGTTTGCTTTGTTTGTTTGAAGAGTGTCTGTTCTTAAGCATTTGTTAACATCTTGGTACTAGTCCCTCAACTTCCACTTATTTCTTGGCATTGTTCAGATTGCTTCTACCATTCTGTCTATATTTCTCCTATAACCTTAGAATTATCTGGGGAAGGCACATTTTACCAGTCTGTTTTTTTCCCATTTTTGCCAGTGATTGAATTGCTATGACACTGATAGAGATAACCCATATAAGAGGAAGATCTTTATTCAGAAAGCCCAATTTTCCTAGCAAAGAGACTACTTCAAATACAGTTACATTTTGATCCTATTTTTCTCACCTGTTGTTCTTTAATTGAATATATAGTTTATTAACAGATGGAATTTTTTTTTCTCTTCAAATGATCTAATTATTTCCTTTTCCATTCTCTTTCTTTCTGGCTTTGATCTTACTGCTCCAGTGTTGAACTTCTGAATCAAGACAGTCTCTACTCCCCCATACTCTCCCACATGTATTCCTTGACATTTGCCTATTTATCCGTATGCTGCTCAGTGCAACTCATCCTAAGTCCCCTTATCTCTCTTTCTTCCTCTTTCCTGGTGTATCTTTCTTTTCTCTTTAAGAATCATTCCTTCTTGGTAGTCTTCAAGGAGAACAGGAGCAATAAAGCCAAGCAAATATGAAGGACCAAACCCTCTGGTAAGACCTTGTGTCCTTTGACCTGGTGTCCTTTGACCCAGAGGAAAGTCCCAGCCCTAGCTGAACTCAGCTTCTTGATAGAGGCACATCAGCCACCACCGCCTTTCCAAGTCACTATTGCTATCAGTGGAAGTGAGCTTTAAACGTTTCATTCACATCAATTTATTCAAAAGTGTTTAAGGTTCAGCAAAGTTTACTACCACTGATGTGGTTGGGGACCCTTTACAGTTTATCATAATGTTTGATCAGTTGCAATGGGATATAAACCCAGGTGAAATCAAGGGAAGAGGAAAAAAAAATTAAAACTTTGATTCTGTGTTTTTCATCCTGCTCCCTCTCCTCTGTAAAGGTGAAATTGTTTGTCTGCCATTTGTGGTTAGCCAGAGAGTCAGGGAGAGGATTTTCACAAGAGAACTGTTTCTATAATACTCTGGGTGGGTTAAAGTTTATGAAGATTTTAAATCTTTTCTCCTAGCTTGAATTATCTCTGATTTTTGCCCAGCCCTGTCTCCAAAGAAAGCAATAAGCCTGTCAAAGGAGGAATTAATTAAGCAAATCAATCAGTCAGTTTTATTAAGGAATTACAAAGCCCAAGTGGAGCATTAATTATTCAGATAATGGGACATCTCTGAGCCTTTCTTTTCAATTATTGATAAGCTGCTATCTATCATCCTGACTGCTTTAGTACTGATTTAGTTGTGAATGAAGCCAGGTCATTCAACCATAGCATATGCTAGTTATGAGAGTTGCAGGGACACTGGGAGTAGTGAGGGGACTCTGGGCTCTCTGTCCTTCTGGTGAGATTGCAGTCGTTAACTACTGCAAATTGTGGGGTTCTGCTCTGACACGGAGAAACCTGGATATAACTCTGCTGTATAAGCAGCAAAGACATGATCATGATATTATATGAGGTCACGAAGCCATTGCTTTCTCTTCTTTCTTCATTTTCAAAATTCATATTTCCCAGGGACCTTATAAGAAACCACAGCTAATTAGAATAATGCAGACAATAAACCAAAACTTTTTTTTTTCTTAAGTTAGATGGCAGGAAAGGGAAGGGAGAATGTGGTACTCAGCCTTAAGATTAAGGAAACTAATTTTCTGACTCATAATACGGAGGGAGCAGGGCTAGAATGGTGGAGGAAGTCACATTCAACCTCAGGATCACAAATGTTGGGATAGAACTATTGAGTGTGTTTGTATTGTACTTCCTCTAAGTAATCAAACAGCAATCAGAAGTTAGAACGAATCTGAAAATCAACATCTTTGGTTTTTGGTCTAGACCTTTGATTTTACCACTGTAGGGGAACTCTCCCAGATGTCAAGATTCCATCCACAAATGCAAATCAACAAGTCATCTGTAATTTAAAACCTTAAAAGATTTTCCAGGTACACTAAAACCTTTAGTGACTTTCCTATAATATCCACTGTGGAGAAGAGATGGGAATTGTACAAGTCCAGCCTCCTTCACCTATGCAACTTTTTCCTATGAAAGCATATAGATATACAAATATAGAAATACACCCATGAGTATGAAAAAGATTTATAATTCCATCTGATTGGGGAACTCTGGGTGTGAGAACTCTCTCCAATTAAGCAGATCTCAAGTCTTTAGAGATCCATAGATAAATACTAGGAAATTCCCAGAGCACACAGAAGAGGGGAATTGACCAGAATCATAGAGTTAACTGTGATTAAGTGTCAAAGACAAATGAAACACAGGTCTTCCTGATCCCATGCCAGTATTCTATTCACTGTGACTCCGTCAGGGTATAGATTGGAGCCTGGCTTAATAGCTAGAGGATAGACCTTAAAGTCAAGAAAACCTACATTAAAATTTTATCTCTGACAGCTCTAAGATAAGGGGCAAGCTACTTAATCTTAACCTTAATCAACAGGAAACTTTTTAAGACTACAGAGAGAAATTACTGATCTGTGTGGGTGGAGGGAGTTTCCAAATGATGAGATCATAGGTCATTCCCCCAAAACAATGAAATCATAGGTCCAGACCCAAGTATGTGCCCATGTATATTTATTTTCACAGTGGCATGGAGGGAACTTGATGTCAGATATAAAAAACTCCTTGTGTCCAACTATTACCTCATTTTGTGTCAGAAGTTCAGCATTTAGCTAATGAAACATTTTTTAATCTTTATGAAGCAATCCAGCAGTCTTCTGGAAGAAGTAAGTAGATGCAAACAATTTCAGTGTAGCAAGGGGATCATGTCAATAAGGAAAATAAATAGGCAGTTGGAGCTTCATAAATCATAAATCATAAATGAAGTCTCAGGGAGTCCAGGAAAAATCTGAAGGACCTACCAAGTCCTAAAGATAATGCAGTGAGAAAGAATGGAATGTTGGTGGGGTATAGAGGAATGAAGGAACAGAGGAAAAGGGCCAGGGGTGTTGAGGGACATCAGAGAAAAAGACAGTTTGTGAAATTTGTCTAATTCTTTTTTTTTTTGGAGGGGGGAAGGCAGGGCAATTGGGATTAAATGACTTGCCTTAGGTCAGACAGTTTAAGAGTTAAGTGTCTGAGGTTTGATTTGAACTCAGATCCTCCTGACTCCAGGGCTGGTGTTCTACCCACAGCGCCAACTAGCCACCCCCAAAATTTGTCTAATTCTTGATATGGTGTTTCATCTATATTTGATCCTGAGTCTGCTGACTAGACTAGAGATAAACATAGTTCCTCTTTTTTAGAGCCTGAAGCCTAATACTGTA
The DNA here is from genome assembly GCA_028627135.1 of Pseudochirops cupreus. Lineage (NCBI taxonomy): Eukaryota > Metazoa > Chordata > Mammalia > Diprotodontia > Pseudocheiridae > Pseudochirops > Pseudochirops cupreus. The sequence goes on along the minus strand of CM053580.1, from coordinate 272,147,961 downwards.
TCCCTAAATATGCATCTCAATGTTTGAAAAAGGAGACACATGTAAAATTCTTCAGCAGCTTTTCAGAATTTTATAGGTTGAAATCGAGTCTCTCCCCAGACTTAACATATTTACTCATAAGGACTTTGCCATGAACTATCTTAAGTGGTAGGTCTTTCTGTCATTCCCCCAACTGTATTGTAAATTTCTTGTAGACAAGGATAGTGGCTTCAACATCTTTGAGTGACAGACACAAAATAGTGTAACCCAAAGCTCTTTGGGTGAGATATGAGACATGGTTCAACTAAGTTACCTGACTGCCAAAAGATCTCTTTCACTCCATATTGTCTGATATATATTCTCTTGTGTACACTTTCTCTGATGTTTGTTTTGCTATAATTTAAATAAATGGGTTTTGTTTTTGTTTTTTTGCTATTTCTCTCTGTGTGTTCATTGTAGAACTGGTATTTGGTGAGAAGGGTTCAAACCTTGCATATAAACCTTAGAATATAAATCTGCTTCCCCTAAGTAACCAAACAGCAATCAGAAGTTAGAACAAATATGAAAATCACATCCTCTATACTAAACATATTTAAGAGAGCAGATACAATTTTATCGTGATACCCCTTCTCTCTGAGGAGAGCAGACGGGTCACATCTCTGACTCCAATTGCCTGTTTAACTTCCTGGCAAGAGGTAGTTTCTAGTGGAAAAGGGTGAAGGAAGAAGAGACCAAAGATGATTTTTATGCCTCCTTTTGAGCCATGAGATTTCCATGACACATGTGGGGGACAATCCTTGTTACACTAGCACAGGGCCTTTCTCGAAGTAAAGGCCCAATATATATTAGTTAAATAATTAATGGAAGTTTGATCCTGAACTAGAAGTCACAGGTAGAACTCAGAGGTCACTTCCATCAGGAAACCATTCTAATCTCCCTGATTCTCAGTGATTTCTCCCTCCAGAAATTTTTTTGTACTTCGTTATTTGTTCAAATGGTGTATCCCAAAGGTAGACTATGAATTTCTCGAGGACAAGACTTGTTTTACTTTTTGTCTTTGTATTCTTACCACCTAGCACTCAGTCTGACACATAGTAGTAGTTGGTCCATAAATATTGGTGGAATTAAATTATGGAAAAAAGCACACACAATTTTAAAAAATAAAATAAAGATAATTGAAATATTTTCTTTTAATATTTAATATTTTAAAAGCCATTTTTGAATGGCTATGGTGATAAGCTCCAAAAGCTGTTCATGGTATCTGAATACTTGAAAATGCATATTGCATTAGTCCTAAAAAGTCTTGTTTCCATATTCTCCTTAACATTGTCATTATCTAAGCCTACTTTAGCACTTGATTGACATAAATATGATTACTACATTTTTACAGTGACATAGGACAAAGTAATGCCTATAGGTTGTGGAGTTGGGATTGAGAGATCTAGGGACAGACTCAGCATAATTTGGAGTTAAGGATAAAAATAGTTTGACCATATGGTAGGACACTACAGGATAGTGTTCTAGGAAGAATCTGGGGTTCAGAAGCCAGTTATTTATCTAGAGCGCAATTTATATGGCAAAAGAAAGAGCTAGGCCATGATTCAATAAACTCATTAGCAAGTACTTAGTAAACATTTACGATTAATAAGGCACTATGCTAAGCAACAGAGATACAAATATAGAAGTTAGACAGTCTTTCTCAAGAAACTTTCGTTCTATTGGGTAGACACAACTCACATACCGGAGTTGTGGTCAGATCAGGGAGTTTTAGTCTAGGTCAGGACTTCTTAGGCTTTTTTGAATCATAGACTCTGGCAGACTGGTGAAATCTATGGACCCTTCTCTCTCTTTCTCTCTGTCTCCCTTCCTCCCTCTCTCTCTCTCTCTCTCTCCTTCTCTCTCTCTCTCTCTGTCTTCCTTTGTCTCTTCTCTCTCTCTCCTCTCTCTCTCTTCCTTTCTCTCTCTTTTTCTCTCTTTCTTCTCTATCTCCCTCTATATGTACATACACACACACACATATATACGCATATACATGCATATATGCATAAATATGTATATATATATCTATATATATATATACATATATATGTAAAATAATTGAAGAAAATGCTAAATTTCAGTTAGAGGCTAATGAAAATAAAGATGTCCTTTTTTTTTCCACCTGCAGAGTTCACAGACTCCCTCAAAACTGCCCACAGACTAAAGTCCATTGACCCTAAATTAAGAATCTTTGATCTAGGTAGTCAAATGGGGTTATATGAGTAGTTATAAGTATAATGGTTAATGCCTAATGAGAAGAAGAAGGACCTGAGGTTATGGGGCCTGCTAGAAATAGTAGTTTAAACGAGAATGGATTCATCCTCCACTCCAGAAAGCCAGGGCCTAAGGTTCTTCAGAACCAGGTGACCAAATTGGAATAAAAAAAAAGAAAGACCAAGGTTCAGAGTAAACAATAAATAAATTAGACAAACAAAGACTAAGAAGACGCAAAGACCAAATGCAAATCCAGGATGTGGGTCCGGATTTAGGAATCAGGAAATCCAGAATAACTGAAGGATGAAAGGGGCAGTTGCCAGTCATCAGAACCAGAGAAGGAACATGGTAAGTGAGAAAGTCCTGTTATCTCAGGCTCAGGGTTCCATTTTCTGTGAAGGTAGGGATAAATCCTGAAGAGACTAGAAATCAACTTAGTAGATATTGGATAATCCTTTCCAAAGTGGCACCTGTTTTACAATTTGTAACAGTAATTGTCTTTTTGTCCTATGTGTCTTACCTCCCTTGCATTGTAAATCCTTAGAGGACAATAGGTTATATAGTATAGTTCCTTATGTCCACCACAGTGCTTTTGCACATAGCAAGGTTTTAAAAGAGAATAGTACTAGAGAATGGTCTTGAATACTCTGAAGTAAAATTATCTTGCCCAGCAGTACCTGGGAAAGATTATATCAGATTATATCAGAAACAAGACTGGAACTCAGGTCTGCCTAATTTTGTGGTCATCCATTATGCCCTGCTGTTCCCTTTATAAATAGCAAACACAAATTGATTGAATGAACAAGCCAATGAGCCAAAAAACACTGAGCCTCTTGAATGGAAACAACTGAATCTCTTTTGTTCCTACATACCTCTGTATCATAGGCTGTATAAAAATAGGTGTAGACATTCCAGAGACTGATTTTAATTGATATGTTTTCTACTCTGCAATAAAAAGGAGATTCATATACTGCTGGTATTGGCCTACCCTTTTTGCTTAAATACAGTTTCTACACCTTACATATTCTTTTTAAATTTTTTTTTTTTTGGAGGGCAGCTGGAGTTAAGGGACTTGCCCAAAATCACATGGCTAGTAAGTGTGTCAAGTGTCTGAGGCCGTATTTGAACTCAGGTCCTCCTGACTCCAGAGCCCATGCTCTATTCACGGTGCCACCTAGCCACCCCTGTCTTATATATTCTTTAACAGCTACACTGGAACTTCAGCATAATCCTCTTTATTATGTTCTGAATTGTGGAGTGGTTTACCTAAGCTTCCACTTTAAGAGAGATTTAATTTACCATTGTGTCCAAGAATTTTTATTACAATATTTTTATTTTATTACATTTTATTTTTTTTGAATTTTATTATTGAATTTTATTACAATATTACTGTTTTACACCTAAAACAAGGCTCCCAAGTGGAGTTCAATGCATGTTTCCTGCGAGTAGGGTGACTGAAGCAATCATAACCACATATGATGGTATATAATAACCAGTGCTCTTAAATATCTGTGCCCTTTCCATCCAGAGCTTCACTATTGCCTTTCCCTTTAAAAACAGAGAAGTATAGCATCAAAGTTGTAACCAAGTTTCTGTTATACTTTGTTTTTCGAAAAGTTTGGCAAAGAGGTCAAATAAAATCAAAGGAAAAAGAATTGTTTTGGTTTCTGCCATTTGCTTAAAAAGTGAAGTGTCTTCTCTCCTGCTTTTCCACTACAATTCTGTCCCATGAGTGAAGAATATGCCATTCCTTGTATCTCTGTCACCATTTTTTATCTTCCAACCGGGGCACACACTTGTCCTCTGACAGTCTCCTTCCTGTTCTTGCCTTGGGCTCTGGCCAGCTGATTATCACTCTTCTTGCCTGACACCACTCTGCTTTAATTCCGACTTCTAGAAAATATATCTGCTGTTGGGGAGGGGTGAAGAGCTAAGAAGAAAGAAAGATAATTTTGAGCCTCAGAATTGCACTCAAAGCTTAATGACTTTCCTAGTCGGGGGACTTCTCTGGCTCATGTAGCACGGGTAACAACAGAACCTGCTTCATTCTTTCTTGGAAGCAAGCAGCATGGGTGGTTTTGGCCCAGTGTAAATCTCACCACTAATTCTATATATGCCTTTATGTCTGCCAACTGGTTAATGTCCATCAGCTATCCACAAATTACTCTATTATGCCTCTCTGGTCACTTGGTCTTTTAACTTAGTAGTCAGTTCACCAACTATTCAACAACAGTTACTTTAGGAGATCAAAGACCAAACATCAGCATAATTTGCTACATTTTCAAGTTTAAAAGACTCATTTCTATTGGTTAAAAACCCTTCATCGGGAAAGAAGCCATCAGTTAAATAAACAAACAAATAGGTGAGAGATGTGGAGCAGCAAAGGGGGAATAAATTATTTATTTTTAAATAATTAATAGATGTGGGACTGAGTTGGGCATTTAAGCCATTCAAGTTTCTTTTATCACCATCTTTAGGAAGTTCCATTCAGGATGGGATGGAATAGGATTATTAATCAGTCAATGAAAGTTTGTGAAGCACTGTGCCATGTACTGTCCTTTGTTTTGAGGATATTAAATGAAGAAAAAAAATAGTCCCTGCCCTCAAGGAGATCATAATGTAGTGGGAGACACAACAGACAAGCAAACATACCAACAAGCTATATACACAATAAATAGAAAATAATTAACAGAGGGAAAGCACTAGAATTAAGAAGGATTGGGAAAGGCTTCCTGTAGAAGATGGGATTTTTGTCGGTACTAAATCCAGGAAAGACAGTAAGTAGAGATGAGGAGGAAGAGCATTCCAAGCATGGGAGGACAGCCAAAGAGGATGCCTAGAGCCAAGAGATGGAGTGTATATTTGTAAAACAGTAGGAAAACAGTCTTTGGATCAAAAAGTATTGGGTAGGGAATAAGACTGGAAAGACAGGAGGAGGGTGGGTTGTGAAGGCCTTTAGATGCCAAACAGAGGATTTTTTTATTTATTCCTAAAAGCAGCAGAGAGCCACTGGAATTTATCGTGTGTGTGTGTGTGTGTGTGTGTGTGTGTGTGTGTGTGTGTGTGTGTGTGTGTGTGTGTGTGTGTGCATGACGTGATTGAACACGCACTTTGGGAAAATCACTCTGGTGACTGAATGGAGGATAGCTTACAGTAGGGATAGACTTCAGTAGACAGACACATCAGCTGATTATTGTAATAGTTTAGGTAGGAGGTTATTTATAAGGGTCTATACCAGCATACTGAAACTGTTAGAGGAGAGAAGGACATCTTTCAGAGATGTTACAAAGGTGAAATTGACAGGCCTTGGTAACAGATTGGATAGGGGATGGGGGGAGAGATAGTGAAGTGTTGAGGATGCCTTCTAGGTTGTGAGCCTAAGGCACTGGGAAGATGCTGATGTTCTCTATAGTATTAGGGAAGGTAGGAACTGAGGAAAGTTTGAGAGAAAGATAATGAGTTAATTTTGGACATACTTAGTTTAAGATACCTACTGTACAGCTAGTTCAAGATATCTGAAAGGTAGTTGAGAATGTGAAGTCAGAGATCAGCAGAGGGGTTGTGGCAGGATAGGTAGATTTGAGAATCATTAGCTTAGAGATGGTGATTAAATCCATGGGAATGGATAAGATCACCAAGGGAAATAGCATAGTGGGAGAAGAGAACAGGGTCCATTATTCAACCCTGGGGGACACCTCATTTGGACGGTATAATCTGGAAAAGAAGTAAAGGAGTAAAGGAGACTGGAGAACTAGGAGGGAGTGGCATCCTGAAAACCTAAAATGAACAGATTATCAAGGAGGAGAGGGTGATCAACAGTCTTATTATCTAGTAATATTATCTGTTTGTATGCTGGTTTGAATAACTCACTCTCAAATATAAAAGCTAGTTTTGAGAAAGCAATTTGTATCGTAACCATCCAAAATTATCCAACTATTAACTACACAGGAAAATATATTTATTAATTCAGTCACAAAACATCTGATAATAATTAAAATGAAATATGAAGAGTCAAAAATATTCCAGATGACCTATCAATTCACAGCCCAAATTTTCAATCCTCTTAACTTGTGTTGACATGGATATTGAGTGAAATTTTCAACTTGCCAGGGAAATACTCCTATAATACCACCAGAAAATCTCCTTAGTAGGTTCACTCAGGATTGCTTTTCATCATCTTGAGATACTGAGTGCAAAGATCATTTTACTATGAAGTAAAAATATTTTATTTGAAGTAGTACTAACTGGGGGCAGTTAAGTGGTGCAGATGATAAAATGCTGGCGTAGAAATCAGTATTAACTTCGATTCAAATCCTGCCTCAGATAGTCACTAGTCATTTAAGACCCTTGTCAAGTCATTTAACCTTTCTTAGCCTCAGTTTTCTCATCTGTAAAATGAGGATAATAGTATTATGTACCTCACAGGGCCATTGCGAGGATTAAATGAAATAATTTGTATAAAGCATTATGGCATCACTAACATTGTTGTCTTGTGACAGTAAGTCATTTAGTCTCTATGAATCTCAGTATTCTCTTAAAAAAAGGGGGGGGGAAGATAACCCTAGGAATATCTACCCCATGGTTTGACATGGGAAAAGTACCCTGTAAAAACAAAGACCTATATGAAAATGAATTGTTATTCTTAATAAGGAATAATGAGAATAGAGGAATATGAGACAATAAGCTGCCATGATACCAAAGTATTTACATCTTGCTAACTAAGGTGCTTACTTATTAAGTCTATGTATTTTTTTCTTTTGACCTCTCACTACTTATTCACTTGACACTTTCTTATTATTTACCAGATCACTGCCATCCAAACACACTCTATACACACACACACACACACACACACACACGCACACACACACCGACTACATCCCACTACTTTTGTAAATTTTGGACATCTAGTTTGGTTTGGCTCTGTTGTTCTGTATGTACACTTGAGAATGGTAGTGTAGAGAGAATCAGAAGATTTGGGTTTTTTGGGTTTTTTTTTTGTTTAATTGTTTTTTAAATGTAACCACTAACCTAGATGCTGGCCAATTCACTTTAACCCCAGGGTGTTGGGGTAGATTGTCTCTACTTTCCCTTTTAGTTCTATGAAATATAATTCTCTGTTTCACTGACTTCTTGCTAATCCCTTCCTAGAAATTAAGAGCTAATGTACTCCCTACTTTCCCAGCTTCCACAGTTTGTTGTGCTGAAGGTCTACTCTGGAATGATGAGGTTTAGGGACACCATATGGCTTTCAAGGGCCTTCTTCAGTCCTTAGTCATATAAAACAATGGAATTGGCTAGAGGAACTAATAAAGTGTGCCTAGAACATGGTAGTGGTAGGTTTTCTCTTTTCTATCTCTTCAGTCACAAAAAAGGCTTTTACTCATTTCACTTTCAACCCCTATAGTCATCCAGTCATCCTCCAGTCAACTCATGAATCCCTCTATCAATAGGTGTCCATCAAAAGAGTCCATTGCAGGAAGCCCCCACAAAGGTTTTGTCTGCTTCTCATTTTTCTCAATTTGTTTCAGCCATATTATTCCTCTTCCCAGCCCTTTTGGGGCACCACAGTTCTTTCTTTCCCTTCATCATTCTTCCATCTCATTTATTTTTTAGGATTTTTCCTCAACAGTTTCTCCACACTATCTCATTAAGCATCAAGCTAATTAACCTCCTGTTTCTGAGCAGAGGAGCTATGGTAAGTTGCATATAACTGGAGGGGAGCTTTGCCTAAATAAGAGAAAATCAGTGATACTCTAGTCTCTTCACACACCTGTGACTGTTCACAACTGGACCTGGCATTAATAAAGCTCCTTGCGTGTTTTGCTGGTTGTTAATTTGTTTGTTCTTATAATTGTTGCTCCAACTTTTTCTTTGCCAGATGTGGAAAATACAATTGCAGCCAAACCTAACTCATTGTAAATGATGGTGACTGAAAATATCTTCATCCAGACAACTCAAGGCTCTTTACTAACTTTGTCCTCTAGGCATAGGATTCAGTTAAAGGCCTCCCTTCCTAGATGTTCTGACTCAGGGCTAACAGGAGCTGATGCAGTTGGGTACAAGGGAGCACTGAACTGGAAATGAGGGATTATTGGATCGTCACAGTAAATTGGAATGCCACTTGCCTCTTTTTCAAGACACACATAAACAGACCAAGCCCGTCCTTTCCTCGATATTCATGCTCAACCTTAAGAAGATTTTAGTAGTCATCTCTAACCTTCCAATACTTATAAATCTTCTCCACCTCTATTGTGGTTCACATCTCTGCATCCCAGTGGTCCCTGGTCTTCTCAACTGCGCCACATGCTGCTTTGATACTAAGATAATAGAATTTAGAGCTGGAAAGAATCATTTGATCCAAACTATTAGGAAGTTTTCAATTTATTCCAATGTAGATTTGATAAATTCCTACTATGGACCAGGCAGGTAGGAGGAGTTGAGCACAAAAAGGCAAAAATGAAAATAGTCTCTGACGTCAAGGAACTTGTATTCTTCTTGGGGAAGACAATGCATACATTCATAAACACATATTTACAGAAAGTATGTATGACCTGCCCTGTGATTTCATTATTGTAAACAACTCTCCATGAAGAATAATATAGATATATCTATTGATATGGATATATGCATGTGAGTGGACATATAAAGACAAACAAATGTGTATACCTATATATACATGTGTATGTATGAACATTCACACTTATAATCATATTATATATATATATATACACACATAACCTATACATACATACATACATATATATATATATATATATATATATATATATACACAC
>CM053580.1:272098489-272138432 GCA_028627135.1 Pseudochirops cupreus | reverse complement strand
ATACACAGGCACTGTGGTAGGGAGAGCCATCCTGCCCTACCAGAAAGTCAGAGGGGTGAGGGGGGAAGGACATAGAAGAGAATAGATTGGGGGAGGTGTTATACAATGGGATGGCTGTTTTGGGGTGGTGGGTAGGGGAAAGATGGGGAGAAAAATGTGTAAGTCAAAATTTTGTTGAAATGAATGATGTAAACTAAACTAAACTAAACTAAAATAAAATAAATATAAAAAGATAATATTCATAGTTAATGAAAAACAATCTTCAATGACAGCTGATTGCCTCTAAGGTACCATGCAAATGCATCATCCTAGTGTTTAAGGCCCTTATACAATCCAGATCCAAGCCATGTTTCTAGCAATGTTTTCTTCATTATTCCTTTTCATACACTTAATATTCTATTACTATTGGTTTTAGCAGTTCTCTGAATCAGTTCCTTGCTCTACTACTTCCTTGCATTTGTATAAGCTGAGTCATCTAACATAAATTTTCATCTCCACCTCTTGCATTCACTTTGCATTTCTAGGTTCAGTACAGGTGCCATAATCTCTGGGAACTGACCACTCTCCTTTCTCACCCTTATTGTTGGTCTTCTCTCCCTCTTCATATTACTTAGCATATATTGATCATATAGAGAGGAAATTTATCATCTTCCCCTTTATGCCTCCCCTTCAGTAGAATAAAATTTTCTTGAGGGTAGAGTTATGTGTGTGTGTGTGTGTGTGTGTGTGTGTGTGTGTGTGGGTGTGTGTGTGTTTACATCCACTTGGATATAGTAGTACTTAATAAATATATATGACACTGAATGAAATTGAGTTAAGTTCTTTTTGTTATATTATAAGGCCCTTGAGGCCAAAGACAGAGCTGTTTTTCATCTTTGTATCACCAAGCACCTTGTACAATGGTTTGCACAGAGTAGGTACTTTATAAAATATGTTAAAAGAAAAATTGCTCAGATTTTCTATAACACTTCATGATTTGCAAAGTACTTTTCTCACGTCAACCCTGTGAAGCAGACAGCATAAGTATTATTGTGCAGTTTACTAAAGCTGAAACTCAGACCTAGGTTACAAAGCTATTTAATAACACAGTTGAACACATCATCCAAGAATTCTAAATACAGGTCTCTTATTACTATCAATAGTCCATACTGTCTCTCACTACTATGTCAGGGAAATACACACTGGCCATAATTTGGCTCAGTCATTCACAAGAATTCCCAAGGTGTTTACAGAAATACCCTGCTTGAATCTCCATTTTCTTTTGAAAATCACATGTGGAACTTCTACCCCTACCCTCCCTGCTTCCAACTTTGCCCTGCCCACCTCTGAATAGATATGTGGACTCTCCTGAGGATCTTTTAAGAGAAAAGAAAGGGAGCATGTTGCATCAGCCATTTCAACATAGTGCCGATGTCATTGGTGAATGAGCATTACCACTCTTGTGAGGAGGGCAAGGCTGTGCTATCCCCCATCTCCACTCAATCCATTATCCAAATCTGGGGCATGTGCAGTGCACCAGAATATCAAATGATACATTAAATTGGATACACAGTTGAGGGAGAAAATTAGCATAAGAAATGACTTCCCTGAGACTCATGAGGAGAGCATGAGGCTCATTGTACAGAACATTCCGGCACAATCAATACAACTGCTGTTTCAGTCATTGCTCAGTTACATAATCCATGATGTCTTCACCCAGTATTTTCAGCTAGGATGAAGCTTGGTCCAAAAACCAAAGGACATTTTAAGACTTATGTGAGGGTATATAATTTCGGGTGGAGTGGAAAGTAGTGAACATTATATCTCACCTTCTAGAAGAAATTTATCTAAAATGGGCTTAAGGAGAGATTAAGCCCCAGGAAAGTTGCTACAAATTTTCTGTGTATGTATACATATGTACGTGTGTGTGTGTGTGTGTGTGTGTGCGTGTGTGTGTGTGTGTATTTTTGGTCAAAATTTTCAGGCACTCTCTATAGATTACAGTAATATAGTTGTCAGGAATACCTGAGTTGGAATCCTGTCTCAGATACTAGCTATGTGACACTGGCCATTTCATTTATTCTTTCTCAGTCTGGTTTCCTCGTTCATAAAATGAGGGAAAAGAATATTTGTAGCATTTACTTCTTAGTACTGTTGGGAGAATAATTTATATAAAATATAAATATTACAAATTGTGTAGATAAATATTATATATATCATATATGGACATATATATTATACACACATACATAATGTGTGTGTATATATGTATATATATATATATATCAGAAAAAGATTACCTGTTACATGTGTATGTGTATATGCATGCACACACATATAGTATATGCAACATATGTTAATACTTTGTGGATTAGATGTACCTTTCAAAAATCACCTGGAAAAAGTATCTTATTGACTTTTTTGATTAAATTAATTCTGAGGATTAATTCTCTAAGCAGAAATTGTTCAAAGAAATAATGATATAGGGAATTTTGAACACATCTAATCAACCCCATTGTTGTACAGGGGAGGAAATTTACCCCTCCCAAACAGGCCAGGTAACTTGCCAAAGATCACATAGTAAGTTAGTATTAGGGCTGCTATGTGACCCCAACTGCTCTGGCTCCAAATCCAGTCATCTTCCCCTTGTGTAACATGCTGCCTCCACAATTATGTCACATCATATTTAGAAATTCAGCTAAGCCTTTGAAAACGTATATCTGAAGAAAAAATAACTTTGAATAAAATAGTACAATGATAAAAGAAAATTGGAAATGGAAATGCAAAGTATGTAGGATAGTGTTTTTTTCTTCTTTTTTTTCTTTGCACAATGGCTTAAAGGCCCAAAGGGAAAACAATATTGACAGATGAAATGAAATGAACATACTGGACATAAAAGTTCCTTCAGCATCTATCAAACTCCCTCTCAATTACTGTAAAGCAAAAGAACTTGGAACTCGCTTTGTTGCTTAGATTTTATTTTCTAGCCCTTTGGAGCTGCTGCCTTTCAGCAACGATCGGGTTGGATGGGCTGGAAGGTGGGATGAACAATAGAGATGACAATTAAAAATAAGCCATAAACAGCAACCTGGGAGACATGCTCACAGGACAGCAGAGTTGAGTGAATCAGAGACCCCAGTAGCCTCATGAAAGATTCCTTCTTTCATTGCATCTTTCATTTACTCTTCTTTGCAAAATGTTCGCATATACATGTAGGAATAAATATATATTTCTACAAAAGGAAGCCTACCTACTACTCACTACCTACCTACCCCACTGGTTTTTATAAAGCCTTCATTCTTGGAGTCTACATCAGTGGAAGGTAAATTCTGTCAGGGCCTTCATAATGAAAAGGAATGTTGGCAGAGCTTAGGTAACCAAATATTATAGAAGTGCCAGTCTAGCTAATGTTAGAAGACTCCATTGCCATGATTCAGTCACTGTTCATCAACTGATTCAATGTGGGATGTACTGTCCTAGATTAGGGGAATACAAAGACAAAAACTCGATTGCGTAGCCCCTCAATAGCTCCTGTCCTCTAGGAGCCTATAATTGATTGGGAGGGGGGAACGGGCTACCAAATAAAATATATTTTAAAAAAATTAAAATATATACAAATATAAATAATATGCAAATATATGTATATGTATGTATATATACACATATAAAATACATACATGGAAAGGGAAGAAAATATGCATTTATATGATATCTACTATGCACCAGACACTGCAATAAGCACTTTACAAATGTTATCTCATTGTTCTTCACAATAGCCCTCTGAGGAACATGCTATTACCATCCCAATTTCACTTTTGAGGAAATTGAGATTTTCCAGGGTCACACAGTTAGTAAATTTCAGAGGTCATATTTGAACTCAGTTCTTCCTGACTCTAGGCAATGAGTTCTATCCACTATGCCATTTAGCCTCCTTTGCAAAGTCATTTTCTATTCAGAGAGTGAGGGCTGAAAGAATTTATGGGGCAAAATCCACTCCTGAGGCCACAGGGAGGCGCTGTCATCAGCATCACTAAAAGGGATATTTTTCATAGAATCATATGATTTCACAATTTGAAGGGACTTCAGATCTTGGAGTGCCAATTGAACCTGAAAAAAACAATTCACTTCAAAATACACCCAAGAAGTTTTAATCAAGTTTTTGCCTAAAGATTTTTAATGAAGTGGAGGGTAGTTTCTCCTGACACAGTCCATTCTTCTTTGGGATAGCTTTTTTTCTTCTTCTCTGTCATCAAGCCTGTCTACCCTCTGTACTTTATGCCCTAGGAACTCTTGGTTTTATTTCCCGTATCTGAGCAAGACAAGTCTAATTCCTCAACTATGCAATAGTCTTTAAGTATTTGAAAATCACTCATGATCTGTTTAAATCTTCTCTCCATGATAAACATTCATGAGTTCTTCAGTTGATTCCAAATTGTAATGACCTGAAGACACTTCACCATCCTGGACTCCCTCCTCTAGTTGTCATACAAGAGAGTGAAGTCTACAAAACTTTGAACAGTGAGTTGTATTTCTAATCTTCCTAAAATTATAACATGTAGTGTTAAAATATATTAAATGGACATTTGTGCAAGGAAGCAGTGAAACACATAGAACTAGAATGGCATTATCAATAACTTAACGTGCCAGACAAACCTGAATTTCTTTTTTGAGAAGATTTTTAGCTTGATAGAACAAGGAATGCTATAGGTATAATTTACCTAGATATGAACAAAGCGTTTAAGTGTCTCATTTTAGTTCCATAAAGAAGTTGGAAAGGTAAGGGTGAGACAATAGTATGAGCAGCTGGATTTGAAACAAGTCATGGCCAAAAAAATCATAAATGTTAAAGCCCAAAATATGCTAGTACCAATATCCCTATCTTTATTGTTAATTGTTCATTTTATGCTTAAGAGTTGGCTCTATACATTCTGACCATCTGATGTTGACAAACCCTGCCCAAAATTTATGGTTCAGCTCAAGTCACATCTCTTCCATGACACCTTTCCCAACTACCTTAGCTCATGCTGCTCCCTTTTCTCTTAACTTCTATGGACTTTATATATAGTATATGCCTTATAACCCATAACTTGATTACATATGGCTTTGCTTTATTCACTCATGGTTTCCTCTTTAAAACTTTCTCTCCCATCAAGAGAAGGAATTTCTTAAGGTTTCTCAAAGCTAAAAAAACAAGATCCCTCTGGTATCTCCATTAGTATGTAGAACAGATCTGTTCAATGTCAGGTGCTCAAATAAATACTTATTCTTTGGTTAATTGACAATATAACACAGTAGCTGAAGCAACATGCTCATTTATACTTTCGGCATGAAGAGTTCAATCTTACCTCCATGGAACTGCATAAAGGATGAGAACAGCATTTAGAGTATCTCATATTGTTATCACTTTATATCTTCATGAGTAATTTTGTCCTAGATCCATGGTTGTAATATGTATGAGGTGGGGATAGGGAGGGGAACAAAAAAACTGAAACTGTTCTTAGAGGCTCTACCTACCCATGAGCCAGAGAAAACACCAAATGATCATAGAAAAAAACCTAAAATGGGAGTCAGGAGACCTCCAGTGTCCTGGCCTTACTGGGTAACTTTGAGGTCATCCATTGTAGTCACTTAATATGTGTCTAAGTGAGTTAAAATTACTTTACTTCAGTGAGCTTCAGTTTCTTCAACTCTCCAATGGAGGATGGCATTCGTGTTATCTATAATGAAAGCATACTGTAAAACCTACATTACTGTATAATGTGAATTATAATAAGTTACAAGAACTACATAAAAAACTGCATGACATGGTGGATAGAACGTGGTACAAGATTGGCAAGACCCAAATTCAAATTCTTCTTCTGACAAATACATACTGTGTGATCCTGACAATGTTCCAGCATTTCAGTGAACTCTCTAAGGCTATAAACTGAAACAGTAGAGAACATTTACCTATCGGGAATTCCTTTCACCTACGAAAATATAGATCTAGACAAAAATAAGCAACAACAACAAAAATAGAAAATATTTGAGCAAACTATCCTATACACATTGCTAATGTACAACTATCAAGTTGGGCCATCTTTCATAAGGAATATGCTCAGTGGGCATGTGATCATGGTAATGAATGATATAAGTAAGGCACTGGAGAACTTGGATAAATTTGGCTTGATCTTTCCCACTTTCCTTAGTGTATGTTTTATGTGTCATGTCCCTAGCTGCTAACCCTTAGAGAGGTAGTCAGGAGCTCCTATATTATGTCTATGCTCTTCCAGGTGTTTTGGTACTTAGGTTCCCCCATCAGATCATGTGCTCCTCTGGATCCCATTCACAGAGTACAGCATAAAGAGTAATATGCCTTTCAGATTCAGCCTAGAGTCAGGTTTTTGCTCTGTGTGACATATAAATAAAGTATTCACTCAGGAACACTATATTATATAATACAGTATTAAGAAAAATCAGAGTAGTTATGGGTTGTTCAAATTCTATTGTGGGACATGGAGACAGACTTTATTCCTTTCCTAATGATGAATCTTCTCAAAAGTTTTCCTGTAATAACTACTTACTGGAACATATCTCAATAAAGTAAACTCATCCATAGATAAGACCATTCTAGCCAATACTGTTGTCCCATCCTAAAACAACTCAGAGATATCATCTCTCAATTTGGCTGTGATACAATTGCTTCATAGAGAGCTTGAAATATCCCAGGACTCATCTACTCAGCACTATTGAAGGAACTGAATTGTATAGAACAGAATTTTTGCCAGAATTAAAAATTAACTCTGATGTCAAAATAAAACCCTAGAATTTAATTTATCATAAAACTATATTCTTCAGTAGAATCTAATGGTCCAAAACAGATAAAGCAATTAAACAGGAAATGTTATGAATTAATCTTATTTAAAGAGGCAGTCAGGATGGAGCTCATATTTTTAAAGATACAACAAAAACTACGCTCTTGACTTGCCTAACTATACCATATTTTAATATACTAAAGTACTATAAACATAGAATTTACCCTTTTCCCCTCCAGGTGTTATTTGTTATCTTTGGCACTTCCCACTGTTACCCCTTTGGGAAATATTTTATAATTTTTGCTATGCTAATTATTACTAGCCAAGTCAACACATAGAAACTGTATTGGAAAATATTTCTAAATCACTGGAAAATTCAAGCATAAACCAATTACATAAGGGAATCAATATGTCATTAATGGAAAGAACACTAGAGTTAGGAGGCTTGGAGTCTATCATTCATCGAATGGCCCTGGACAAATTTTTTAAGTTTTATGTCTCGTTCTCCTTCTCTGTAAACCTGGTTAACAACCTATTTTATCTGCCTACCTTATGGGATGTTTATATTACATTATAAGAAGCAAACTCTTAAGAACATATGAGACCATTCAAATGATCTTTATTATTGTGATTGTTAAATCAATATTAAGACATCAGTGTTAAAACATTTGACAGAAGTTATTCAGATTCTTGTTTCATTTTTTTTTACTTCACTTTACTTGTATAGATGCAAAACTTGATTTTCAAATGTATGCTTTGAGTTATACATTCCCCAAAGCCACTGTTTTCAATTTACTTAAACGATCTATTGGAACAAAAAAAAATGACATTTTGAAAATTATTTTCCTACTTTAGAATATCTATTCTCCAGCAGATGGTATTATTAACTTGAATGCTATACAAATGCCATCAAGATCAAATTATTCCCTTCCTTCCTTCCTCGTTTGCCTTCCTCCCTCTCTTCTTTCTCCTTCCCTCTGTTCC
Source organism: Pseudochirops cupreus (assembly GCA_028627135.1). Lineage (NCBI taxonomy): Eukaryota > Metazoa > Chordata > Mammalia > Diprotodontia > Pseudocheiridae > Pseudochirops > Pseudochirops cupreus. Next base: position 272,130,675 of record CM053580.1, on the reverse strand, counting down.
TTCCTTCCTCCCTCCTTTCCTTTTTCCTTCCTTCCTTCCTTCCTCCCTCCTTTTCCTTCCTCTCTCTCTCCTTTTCCTTCCTCCCTCTCTTCTTTCTCCCTCTGTCTGTTCCTTCCTTCCTTCCTCCCTCCTTTCCTTTTTCCTTCCTTCCTTCCTTCCTTCTTTCCTTCCTTCCTTCCTTCCTTCCTCCCTCCTTTTCCTTCCTCTCTCTCTCCTTTTCCTTCCTCCCTCTCTTCTTTCTCCCTCTGTCTGTTCCTTCCTTCCTTCCTCCCTCCTTTCTTCTTCCTTCCTTCCTTTTTGCCTGGCCTCATTTTTTGACCTATCTTTTTCCTTTTTTGTATACAGACACTGTAGTTTATCTTTCTAAAGTACTAATTTTATTGCATCATGCCCTTGCTTAAAAATCATCAATGATATTCCTTTGTCCATTAGCATTACAGTTTTATGTAAACTACCCCTCAAAAAAACCTTTAGTTTAAAAATAGATTTTCTAAAGGCTGATGGTTACTATCATAATGTATATTTTAATTTTATTTATTCAAAAATGACAGCTATAAAAATATTTGTCTTCTGGAGTCACCCAATTATAGGACTTCAATGTAATATTTCAGTAAAAACTACTTTGTAAAATAACGCAAAATTGATTATATAATAAATTTTGTTTAAATGATAAGTTTTGTTTCTATTTTAAGATTTGGTGCTATGTATTGTGTTTCTAAGCAGAGAATCTTCATTATACTGCACTTCAATCCACATCTCCTTTGCCCAGATTGGTAAGGTAAAAAGAGATCTGGATTTGGAATCTGAGTTTCTAAATCCAAATCTTTGCCATTAGGGAAGCCATTCTGCCTCCTTGTCTCAGTTTCTTTTTTTTTTCTTTCTTTCTTTTGCTTTTTGGAGTGGGGAAGGCAGGGCAATTGGCATTGAGTGACTTGCCCAAGGTCACATAGCTAGTAAGTGTTAAGTGTCTGAGGCCTGATTTGAACTCAGGTCCTCCTGACTCCAGGGCCACCTGTGCCACCTAAGCGCCCCCATCTCAGTTTCTTAACACATTAAATGGCAATAGTAAGATATTTAGTGTTGGCCTTAGAGTCGACCTGGGTGAAGGGACCTTTACAAAGCTCTTAAACTCTTATTGTTACAAGAAAACTTCTTGGTAGCTTTTGGCAACCTGTTTTGGTAGAAGAAAGCTCCATACACAAATGAAATTATAGGTCCAGAACAAAGAGAAAGTTAGATAGTTCTATCTTTAAAAATCATTCTATAAATAATTAAGAAATTTGAAAAGGTATGCTAGAAAGCTATCTAGGCCAACCCATAGATAAGCTAAAGAACAGGGAATGATTCCCTCTAAACATTACTAACAAAGGTGAATTGATTTTTTCTTTTTTCTTGAACATCACCAAAGATGGGAAACTCAAGATTTTCCCAGGAAACACATAAGACTGTTCTATGTGAATGTAAGGATTTCCTTATAGCTAACTGAAGGCTTCCTTATTGCAACTTTGACCACTTACTCTTTGGTCTACCTTTTGGACATCCTGGGACGAATCAGTCTATCAACAAACATTTATTTAGTCCCTATGTGTCAGCCACTGTAAACAATCCCAGCCCTCAAGGAGCTTACTGAGAATCTTTCAAATATCTGATAAGAGTGATTATACCCCACCTAAAATTTCTCTTCTTCATCCTAAAACATCCCTAATTCATTCAACCAATATGAAATAAAATGAAGAAGTACTTGGTCAAATGTTAACAGAGAACAAGACAGCACTGATATTTTTGTGAGGGATAATTTATAGTGAAGTTTCCCCATTCTGAAAAATCAAGTCTAGAATGGCTTCAGTGTTCACTAGGCCTAGGTTTAGGTCATCTGGGGCTTAGAGCAATGGAGACCCTCCCCCAGAGCCAACTCATCACAAGATATGCCAAATAAGACTAAGACTGCTTTCAGTGGATATCCACATATTTCTGAGTCCTTTGTCTCAGATAGATTCCCACGGTTCGGTGGTGGGTCAGCCCCCCTACCAATGAGAGTGAAGGCCAGTTGGGGGGGGGGGTTGGGTTTCTGCATTAGAAGATTATATAACCATGGGCTGGCTAATACCTGTTGCTCTTTCCCTGCAGATGCCATGTTGGGTGGAGGGGGCACAGTCCTTTCTCATGAGAAAGAATAAAGACCCTTTCTGACCTTAGATTCAGACTCTGAACTCTTTTATCTCACACATTTTCATCAGACTATAGTACAGACCTTCTGGGTAGAAAGAGCTCAGAAAATAGATCACACACCTGGCTCAGAGGCTTTTAAGAGGAATGGAGGTAATGTTTATTTATCTGGACATCTGCTGGACTTCTCTCTCTTCCTGCCAAAAGCTGAGTACATCTTCTTGTGTCAACAATGATTTCATTCTTCAAAAGGCCAATAAGAGAAAATTTCATCTCAGATTTGATCCTCACCAACCAAAAGTCCAATTGATGGGAACCTTGGGGGCAGTGACTACTCCATGTCTAGAGAAGAAGAGGAAAGATCAGCATAGTCTGATAAGTCCAAGAGTTTGGGGAATGAAAATTTCAAAGGATTTAGGCAAAATGTAGGTAGTAATGTGGGGACAGGGCAAAGGGCCTAGTCTTTATTGTATATACATCATATGCAAGAGGGGACCATCCTTCCTCCACTCCCACTCTCACCACAACACTTGAGAGAATGTGCAGATATCTTTTCTGATTCACTTACTTCAAGATAAGAAGCAAAGCCTATAATTAGTTGTTGGACTTGAACTGAGCATACATGCAAAAGGATTGAACAGTTAATTTCTCACTCTCTTCCTTGATGATATCTCAGAAGGAAAAAATATTGTGTAAGCCTCCAGGTAGGAGAGAGAGAGAAGGTTTTGACCTTTTGACCTTTTGACTTTTCACCTAGGACTACGTGTCTCTGTTCCTTTTGCTTCTTTTTCTTTGTTCTCTTTTGTTTCCTTTTGTTTCTTCTTTCTTGATCTTAGAGAGATAGTACATGGTAACCACTGAAATCAGAAGATACCTCAAGAGCAGTACCCAGATGATCTATAAGACTAGGGAATCTATGAGATTCACCTGTGGTCTGACAACTTGAATCCCTAAGCCTCAGTAACACTAGTTAAGTTCACTCAGGACACTGCACACCAGTCCTAAGGACAGACTACTTCACCTAGTCCACCAAAGAGCCATTCAGCTGAGCAAGGTTGTAACTTATACATAAGTTTCCACAGTGAGACATGAATTTAGTGCTATTATATGAAGGGAGAAAAAATGACTTGCAAGTTCAAGAAGTACCATTCTCTGCTTCCTGTGTTTAGTGTGGTAACTGACTAAATTAGAGCAGAAGGTGTTGGAGAAAGGTTGGAAATTAATTTGAAGCTTTAGTGTAGGGATATATTTTGGGAGGCTTTGATATCAGGAAGAACTTATAATTGATATGGTAAAGCACGGCAATCCATAGATGACTTTAGAACTTGGAAGTGGCTACTTAACTCTTGTTCCTAGAATAATACGAGGACTGTGTCAACTTGTACCTAAAACATTTTTGGTTGAGTTTTACTGATTTATTGTTTCTGAGTGACTAGACAAACATAAGTTCATTTTCTAACTGAAGAAGAAACTAGCCCATGAGAGAGCTGAATGAAATATTTACATCCATCCAATTTTAATACTTCTGTTGTGAATAGACATACATGGTTCATGCCTAGTGATTGGGACGTTGCCTATTCTGGAAGTCTATTGTTCAGGTGCTGAGCGTAGCCATTCACCCCATCTTCTCCCAGTCACCTAAGTATTTATTGTATGCTCATTGTCATTGTGCAGCAATTTAAATCTTATTCTAGGCTTGAGGCACTAATGTGGAAAGGGGAAGGGGCAATTCTTCTTTTGTTTTTCTTCCCAAAAGAACAGTCTTTTTAGTCACAGATTTGCAGAAAATCACTTTCCTAGAATTTCAAGGGTGTATTTTTTTTCCTTTTTGGAGGGGTTGTTGAGGAGTTAAGTGACTTGCCCAAGGTCACATGGCTAGTAAGTGTTAAGTGTCTGAGGCTTATTTCAACTCAGGTACTCCTGACTCCAGGGCTTGTGCTCTATTCACTGTGCCACCTAGCCACCCCATCAAGGGTGTATTTTCACAAAGGATTGGGGGGGGAGGGTGAGGTGTGAATCCACAACCCAAATACCTTTGCTTGAAAAAGGGTTAAGTCATGGAAATAAAAGATTTAGACTCCCTCACTTCTCAATCAAGAATGAATTGTCTTTGAAAATAATAATAGTTGTTTTGTTCTTGAAACACATGCACGCCCTTTGTAGGAAACAATTTCCACATTGTTCTTTGGAGCCACTTAATGAGAACTCAAAATGGCAAGATTCCTGAAGCTACCGAAGGGAACCAAAAATGAGCTTGAGAAATTTTATCTATGAGAGTTTCACTCTGACCTTGCAAATAAATTCTATTTAGCTCTATTTACTAGGTATCCATTGACAGCTAGGTTCGACAGTCGATAGCATGCTGGGCCTGGAGTGAGGTAGGCTCATCTGCGTGAGTTCAAATCCATCTTCAGACAAATACTAGCTGCGGGACCCTGGGCAAATCACTTAACCCTATTTACCTCACTTTCCTCATCTGTAAAATGAGCTGGAAAGGAAATGGCAAGCCACTGCAGCATCTTGGCCAAGGAAACCCCAGATGTGACTGAAGAACAACAGAACAATAATAAAACTGGGTGTCCATGCACAGGCATCATTTGAGGCACTGCATGGTAATGCAAGGGTGAGAAGAACTCTGTGTTGGTAAGCTGCAAGCCTTGCCCTCCAAGTGTTCATAGGTGATTTTGTAATGGAGGCTGATGGTGTAACAGGTAGACAGGCAAAGAAGGAAGAGTGTGGCAGAATGAACTGGGGATCGAGGTCCTTTACCAGTATGAGGATTTCTTCTAAAACATAATCATTACTTCACCAAGCTGGAATTTAGTTTCTTAGTCTAAATAATAGAAGATTTGTCTTGATCTCTCAAATCCTACTCTGCTCAAAATTTTAGTGACCCTGTGAAGATACCATTAAATATATTTTCTTGCCCTGTATCTTCTTGATTTCCATCAAGTAGAATGGAGAGAAATATAAGGGTGAGTATGGGTTGCATGGTGGCTGGCATGGAAGAAAACAAAAACATGATTCCATGATTCCAACTTTGATAGAGAAACAAAGGGATTGTGTCATTACAGGATGGTCAGTTTAGAGCTAAGAGTGATCTTGGAGGTAATCTAGTCATAGGATCATAGCTCAAGAGTTAGAAAGGACCTCAGAAACCACTCAATGAAATTCCTTTTTTTTCCTCATGAAAAAACTAGATCCCAGAGTGATTAAGAAAGAACCTTGTATACATTCTTGCATACATTATCTCCTTTGATACTTAAAATAATTGTATGAGGTAAATGCTACATGCCTTATTACACCTATTTTACAGATCGAAAAATAGCTCCAACTCTCAAGGTCTTCCCTTCTAATGGGAGTGACAACATGCAAAATGTTATGTACAAAAAAAGATAGATTCAGGATAAGTTGGGGGGGGTAATCTCAGAAAGAAGGTGCTAAAATTCAAAAGTAGTAAACGCTTCTTGTTTGCAGCGGGTCTTTAGTTGATACTTGAAAGGAAGTCAGTGTGATGATGGAGACCTAGTTCTATCTTCCCTCAACCTAACTTCCCATGTTGACTCCTCCTATGGAAAATCATTGCTTTCCTTAAATCATTTTTTCTTGGTCTTTTTCTATCTTCCTAATGAGAACTTGATGATAATTATATATTTCCTCAGGAATGGAGAGTAGTACTGGACATATTCTTCCTGGTGGAAATGCAGAATTATCTTTCTTTTGTGGAATAGTGCTTCTGGTTGCTATGATATTGCTGATATTTTTGGAGGCAATAAGATTTAAGGGAAGGGAATAAGTGTTTTTATAGAGTGTCTGGCACTGCGGTAAGCAATTAACAAATATTTTCCTGTTCGATCTCATTTGATTAAAAGATAAGGAAAGTATAAGTCATTTTAAAAAATGAATCATTTGGTTCAAGTGGTTCTAAGCCTGGGAGAACCCTAATCCTAAATGCTTTTTTTTCCTATTTAATTATTATTATTATTTTTTTTTAGTTTTCAACATTTACTTTTATAAGTTTTAAATTTTTTCTCCCTCCCTCCTGTCTCCTTCCTGAATCTAATATAGGCTCTACATATACATTTCTATTAAACATATTTTCACATTAGTCATATTGTATAGAAGAATTATAATGAATGAGAGAAACCGTGAGAAAGAAGAAACAAAACAAAATAATCTGCTTCACTCTGCATTCAGACTCCACAGTTCTTTCTCTAGATGTGGATGGCATTTTCCATCATGAGTCCCTCGGAATTGTTTTAGGTCCTTGAATTGCAGAGCAGGGCTAAGTTTATCAAAATCAGTCTTTTTCAGACTGTGGCTGTTACTGTGCGCAATGTTCTTCTGGTTCCTAATCCTAAATTCTTGTTAAAGATATTGTATCATCTAATGAGGTTAACTCACCCTCCATCTTTGAGCCTTCTCAATAACTTTGATGGACATGCTATTGGAATTGTAGAATGCTAGAGCTGTAAGGGATTTTACAATAAGGGCTTTTAACTTGAGGTTCACAAACTTATTTCAAAGTATTTTGATAACTATTTCAATGTCTTTGGTGCCCTTGGTAATACTGTATGTTTTATTTTGCACATTTAAATACATTTTGATGAGGTGTTCATAGGTTTCACCAGAATCCATGACGTATATATATATATATATATATATATATGTGAGATGAAATTTTAGAACACTTGCATTAGAGACTATTTATTCTAATTCCTTCATTTTACTGATAAAGAAACTGAAGTTTAGATAAATTATATAATTTCTCCAAGTCTCACCATTAGTGACAGAATCAGGACTAAAACCTAGGCCAAATGCTGGTGAAGCAAATAGCACTAAACTAAAGGATTTTGATTTCTTTTAAAAAAAATTCCAGTCTCTTCTGATCACCTGAAACCCCTTCCCCAAGAGCATAAGAATGGTCCCTTTCTAAAGAACAGACAGTCCCTAGCTAACTCCAGTCCTTTTAGAGTTCCCTGTTGCTGCCTACAACCTAGTTATCCAGTGACTTCCTGCTGAGACAAGTTTAGTGAAAACCCTGTATGTCCTCTCAGAGTAAAGCCTCTGTTCAGTTTGTGGTGGCTGAAATGCTGTGAACAGACACCTAGGGTCCTGTGCCAATCTCAGCATGGATAATTACTGGAGGCCCCAGAACCTCAGCAAAAGTAGGACCCCTGGACTGAGGACCCTGCTAATTAGACTGTTTCACTCTCTGGCAGCTTCAAAATGGGGGAAGCTCTATGGGTTCACTTTTCTCTTGCTATTTCCAAAAGGCAGAAGGATGACTTGGGAGGGAAAAGAAAAATTAAAGCAAGAAAGAAAGACATGCAGCTGAAGAAAATCCTGCTTCACAGAAAAGCTTTGCTTCAACTAACTGTACTATTGGCCTCCAAACTACAGAGATGTATTGGATCTTGTCAGTTGTACTGTGCAGCAAATGAAAAAAAAAAAGAAGCTGGAAGGAACACTTTTGGCATGAATCCAATCCCATCCCATGAGCATTTATTAAGTGCCTACTATGTGCTGGGTTTGAGCCTATGCAGACAAAATTAAACAAACAAAAACAGTCAACTGTCCTATCAGTGAACATACATTCTCCTAGAGGAATAGACTATGAAAACTCACAAATATGAACTAGAGTATTTGAGAAGGGAAAGACAGCAATAATAATTAGGAGCACTAGAATAGGTGTCATATGGAACGTGGAAATGCAGTGGATCACCAAAGGAGGAAGGGCAAGGAGGAAAGTCTGGAAAAGCAATGAGGTGGGGGCTAGATTGTTAAATTCAGGGAATAGAAAGTAGTCTGGAATATAGAGTGAATGAAGGGGATTATGTGAAATAAACCTGTCAGGGTGAAAAGATAGAGTGAAACCAAGTTGTGTTAGGGTTTTAAATGTCAAAGGAGGTGATATTTTGTATTAGAGGCAATAGAGAACAACTGAAAGTTCTTCAGTTTTTGGACATGCTTAGCTTAATATTCCTATTGCATGTCTAGGTAAAGATGTCCAACAGGTAATGGGTGATTCACACAAAACTGGAATTCAGGAGAGAGACCAAATCTGGAAAGAGGTATTGTGGAATAGCTGAAAGAGAATCTTTCCTTTGGGGGACTTGGGCCCATATCCTGCCTCTGAGATATATTAGCTGTGTAACCCCGGGCAAATCACAACCTCTCCATGCAATTCACATAGCAAATTACAAAGAAATTGCCATCCTACATTGATAAAGTATTTTCCTCAACTGGGCAAGTTTTCTATACCAATTAAATCATAGTTACATGTTAAAGGGATGGCGGAAAGATAGTGGTGTTATGAAATGATACAACCTCTTTGGAAAGCAACTTGGAATAATGCAAATGAATAAACTAAAATACCCATATTTTTTGAACCAAGGACTCCATTACTGAACTTATACTCCAAGGAAGCCATTGATAAGAAAAAAAATTTCCATATACTCCAAAATATGCATAGCAAAGTTTTTTTTGTTCTAGTTAAAAACTGAAAACAATGAAGATACCCATCAAATGGGGAACTGCTAAACAGATTGTGGTACAGTAATGTGATGGAATATTACTATGCTGTAAGAAATTATATGTGTGATGAATACAGAGAAACATAGAAAGATCTATATGAACTGATTGAAAATGAAGTAGAGGCAAGAAAGCAACATGTTCAGTGACTACCACAATAAAAATGGAAAGAGTAACACACACAAAAATAAATAAAAAATAAATGTAACAAAATTATAAAGATCAAGTGGAACTAAAACGAACAAGTATGGGAAGACACCCCCCAACCCATCCTTTTGTGGAGGTAGGAGATCCAGAGGTAATACACATTGCACATGTTTCCAGATTTTTTTCAATGTATCAATCATTTATGATCACTTCTTTTTTTTTTTCTTTTTCCTCTCCAAAAAAAAAACAAAACTTGCTATTTATCATATGGGATGGCTCTCTGGGAAGGGAAGGGAAAAGGATGCATGGATGCTATGGTGATGTAAGAAACATAAAATATCCATGAAAACTTAACAAATCTTAGTTTCAGTCCCCATCTATCTTTCTACCTATCTATGCAAATACATGTAAAGTTGTGCATTATATACATGTATGCGTGTGTGTGTGTGTGTATATACATATATAATATGTATATATATATATATATATATATATATATAATATAAATGTATGTATATGTATATAAGCATAGACATTATAGTACTCCCTTAGGGTTCTCATGAAAAGTTAGATAACAAACATAAATAGGTCATAGCAAAGGAATTTACTAGAATGATATAGTTTATGTTAGGCAGATAAGCCAACTCATTTATTAAGTCTATTTTATGCCCTGTACCAGAAAGATCTAGGGCCACTGAAATTTAGTTACTTGGATGAGATAACTTTGGAGTAAGTAGGTTCTTTGATTTGAAGAAGGTGGAAATGAGACTGGAGTATAGTAATATATCATAGCTACGTTTATAGTTATCCCTGAATGTGGTAGCATAGGGGGGAAGTATTGAGTTTTGGAGTCAGAAAATCTGGGATTGAGTCATGACTGTGCCATTTACTACCTTTCTGATCTTGGGTAAGTCCTATAATTGTTCTGGATCTCAATTTCTTCTTTAGTAAAATGAAAGGGTTGTATTAAGTGCTCTCTTAAGATTCACTAGTTCTAAATTAACTCTCTTGATCTTACCAATTCATAAAAATGATCATTGAAAAAATCTGAGTCAAAAATTAAAATGATTTCTAAAAATAAGTTTTGACTAAGCTTCAAACTCCTACATGGTAGAAACAATGTATTATCATTCTTTTCTTCATCACCCCTTCATGCCAAACCCTCTACAGATCTAAGTATACATATTGATCAGTTATAGAACAGAATCATAAAATGTCAATGATAGATACCACTGAGAACAAATCTTACTTTTATAGGCCTCTAAACACATATGATCATCTAGGCTTTGACAGAAGACATGTGCTGAGGAAGAGTTAACTTTCTCCAGACACAGCTTATTTTGTTTGTGGATAGCTATGATTTATTAGGAAGCATTACTTATATGGAGCCAAAGTCTGTCTTTCTACAACTTTTGCTTTCTGGCACCAAAGATAGCAAGTCTACTTGTTCCATCCATACTTGAAGACTGATCACATCCCTCCTCTTCTTTAGACTATTTTCACTACTTCCAACTGCTCCTCTTCCTGCATAATCTTAAGGTTAGCCATTCTTGTCCCTCTTCTGTATACATCCAAGTTTCACAATAATCATCATTCGTGAAATACCCAGAATTGGATATAACCCTTGAGACATGATCTGACTAGGGCATAGGACATCACAGACTCTACACTTTTCTTATTTCATCCCAGGATCTTATTAAGTTTTTTGGTTGTCATGTTACACTGTTGACTCACATCAAAATTATAGTCCACTAAGTCCCAAAGTTTTATTTTTTTTACCTCATTATCTGCTTTGCCATGTTTTCTCATTTTTGTATTGTAAAACTGTTTCTGAACCCAAGGGGAAGACTTCATATTTATCTTTGTTAAAATTACCTTTTTTTAAAAAAAATTGTTCCATCATTTTAGCTTTCCAATCAAGCAAATATTTATTAATTATTTACTGTTTGCTACAGACAACAACAGATTCTAGGGACACAAGGAAAAACAAAACAAAACAGTGTCACTCCTCAAGAAGCTTACATTTTAATGGAAAAGTAAATACATACATACATAGGAATATACAAAGCACATAGAAAACAGATGCTGTACAAACTAAACTTGAAAGCAAGGCATTTGTAGTTTGGGAGACAAAAAAAAAGACTCATACAGAAAGTGACACTTGAGGTGTGTCTTAAAAGAAGACAAAGCTTCCAAGAGCTGTCTCAGCTGAGTGATGAGGTCAGAAGCTAGATTTCTGAGAGGTTAGAAGAGAGTGAGAAGAAATGGTATAAGCTCGATGATAATAGACAGTTTTTCCCCAAGAAATTTGGCTAAGAAAGGGAGAAGAAATACAGGTAACAGGGAAGGCAGGAATTAATTTTTGTTGTTGTAGTCACTTTTTTTGTTGTTTGTTTTATTTTGGTTTGGTTTGGTTTTTAATGGGAAAGGGCTTTTTTTTTTTTAGGCAACAGGGTTGGAACAAAATTGAAGATCTAGAAAGAGAAAAGATGATAGTGGAAACAACATATTGAAGAAAATGGGAAGTGAAAGAATCAGTGGGATGTGTAAAGGGATTGACATTGGTGAAAAGTACTACATATTCATTGCAGGCTGAATTATAATAGGAGATTGCAATGAAAATAAAGGAATAAAAAAATCCACGGATCCAATGGCTTCAGTTTTCTTAGTAACATTTAAAGAAAGTTCTTAATTTAAATGGTCATGGGAGACAGTGCTAGTAGATGATTGAGAGAAGAAGAGAGTCATTCAAGTAACAGTTGTGATGAGTTGGATTGAGAATAAGCTATAAAAGAAGAAAAGGATTACCTTGTTGTTCTGAGACAATCATATCTTTGTAGGAATAAAAATTTATTGTGGAACCAATCAGCACAGTTATATCACTTTCTCCAATTCCATTCTACAGCATATGAGTGGGAGTGAAGGATGAAAAGATTGGCAATCCAAAATTCCAGATTTTAGATTGTAATGATAATGGAATTTAAAGATCCCCCTGTATTAGCTTGGTTTTAGGGTTGAGTGTTGAAACCAAGAGCTTGTGAATTCCATTTGGGGGATGGCATGAAGAGAGAGGTCTGAACTGGGAGGAGCTGGTGCTGTGGATTTAGAGAGAAGCCCAAGCAGAGAGAAGGCCCAAGCAGAGAGAGGTCAGAAAGACTTTTGGGGAGCAGTATCATGGAGGCAGAGAGAGAGGAGAATTGCTTGGGGCCAGAGGTGCTGAGAGAACTGCTGAGGGCCAGCTGGAGCTGCCCAGGACTTTTGAGAACTTCCACCTGGAGCTGCCGAGGACTCAGGAGGCATGGTTGTGATACTGGTGTTTTGTCTGTCTGTTTTGATGTTGTTTTGCCAGATTCGTCAGCTGGTGAAGTACAGCGTAGTTGTTCCAGAGGTCCTGGAACCTTGCTGTTCGTTCAGAATCCCTGAAGAAGGATTTTCTTATAGTATGTTTACAGAAATCCTGGAAGAGAGTCTTGCTGGTGTTTTCAAGGGTTCTGGGACTGTTCTGAAGGCAGAGAGTAGATTGATGAGGACACTGGCAATGTATCTTGTGGCTCTGTTAAGCTTTGAATTCCCTGGAACAGAGATTGCTGAGAACTTGCCTCCTGTCAAGATGAAGAAAGGACCTCTCCTTGGGTATTCAGTGCTGTGATGATATCTTAACCTTGATGTAGCTTAAGGGTAGATGGTGTTTTGTGCTCTCCTGCCCCTTTTGAGAAAGTGCTTGGTGTTAATGGATGATATTGTAATTCAGTTGTGATCCAGGGGTGGGAAAATTTTGACTTTTTTGTGCTCTGTGACTGACCAAATGAATGTACTTTGTTTATGATTGGAAATTAATTTCCATTTGAGAAGAGAGACTTTGACTGACTAAATGAATGTACTGTCCAGGGGTGGAGTAGTACTTGGATTGAATTGAGAACTTACTTGCTAAATAAATGAGTTACACTACATTTTGATTTTCTCTGTTCTGTGAATGTTTTCTTTTGCCTCAATTTGTCACTAAATAAAATAGAGTCACTATGCTTGTAATCCTGAACCTTGGAAGTTGTCTTTGCTTAGCATTACACAGATTTAGGGAGGGATGACCAGTAGTAGGACAAGGATATCGAAGGTTTAAGAGTAGAGGATAGTATAGAAGCAGATTGGTTTAATAAGGGCTCAGTTGTTGTGGTACAGAAAAGAGAAAGTAAAAAGAGGAGGGATGATGTCCTCAGAAAATATTGAGAAGCAGAGGGATTAGAGATCATTTGGGGGATAATTAAGCTTAAGAAGACTAAGGTGCATGGGAAGATGTGATGATAGGACATTGTATAGGATGATATTAAGAGACCGATATTTCAGCATTCTTTTCCTGGAAGGAGAATCTTTGTGGTTTATAGCAAGTTCAAAGTTATAACTATCCCTGTATGTAGCTAATATTGAGTGGAGTAGATCGAGGAATGGGATAGATTAAAGAATAGGTGATTATAACATTTTAGGGCACCTCAGTATGTAGACTGACATCCCTAGAATAAAAGCCAAGCTGAGGTAGAGAGGGAGAATGTGAGTCAAGAACTAAACTCACTGGCAAATGAGGGAGTCATGTCCTAGGTCTTGGTAGACAATATTCACCAATACATATTTTAAATGATATGTTTGGATGGAGTGAAAATAAGAAGCAAAGAGTTTGTTGAGTGGAGAGAGAGTCTGAGGATCAACGACTTTGATTGTCACTAGAGCCTTTGAACTTAGCTAGAATAATTTTTACATGGGTTCATTACTGGGCTTATATCTGAAGCTTTTATAGCTTTGGGAGGCCTTAAAGATTTTGTACACTGTCAGGGTAGCTTCTGCAGATTTGAGACTATTTCCACAGTCATGAGGCATCAGCATAGGATTTAGCAGAAGGTTTGAGCTGAGAAGATTCAAAATTGCAGTTGATCCAAAAGGCAATACAAAGTGGGATGTAAGTAGGAGAGAGCATATGATTAAAAAAAATGAATCCTGTATCAGAAGTAGGGAAAGGGTGTAATCAGGGGTGTGTAGAATTGGAAGAAAAGGCAGACTGGCCAGTTCACAGGAGTGCACAATAATAGAGGACAAGCTCAAGTGTTAAAATTATACCTCTGAATAGTAAAAGAATGAAGAGGTTCCCTGAGCATTCAGTGTGTGTCAGTCTAGAGTTTATGGTAAGATATTGACATACTATCTGTGGTTAACATAATGAAATAAGTTAAAAACAACAACAAAACCAAAAATCCACTGAATTATTGTAGTGTCAGTGGTTGATGAATGAAGACAAGGGTTACAGTTTGCTAAATTATTTTCTCATTTCACCCAGAAGAGAAGCTGAAAGAACTTAGGATTCTAGTGGGTGGGAACAGTGGAGAGGGGGAGAAACTGTCTCTGAACCTTCTTTCCCTCTCTGATATGAATGACCCTTACTTCTATGATATTTGCTGTTTCCCTATTCTGCCTGGAAGATGGGCTAGCAGCAGAAGAGTGAAAAAAAATGTCCTGTTACATTAAATTATGTCATTGAAGCATCAAGAAAAAAAGCATACCCAATCACCCCACACCATTAGAGAAACTGCCAAGGTTTCCATCAGGGACCCTGAGTCCAGGATTATGTAGTGTCCACATATTGATCGTTTTCTCCTAAATTATTGACTGGGTGTCTCCAGCATATCGTAAAGTGTCTAGTGATGTGCTGTGACACAGTGAGGGTCATTCGTTAAATCTTCTTAAGCACCAGACATAGTCTCTCAGACTCTCTATAGTCAGGGATGCTATTTTAACATTGGGGGTGGAGGGGAGATGAGGAGAAAAGTAAATAAATTTTAAAATCATGAATGAATAAAATATACCGCATATGGCTTCAGACCAAGACTCATCTTTTGCAATCTCCTTTGGAATTTTTCAAAGTCTGGGTGTAATTAATCATTCCTGCAAGGAAATTTGGAACCAATCAATACACTTCATCATTGCTTTAATTATAGTCCAAGTCATCTGGGGACCACTGTTTCCTGCTTTTGGAAAATAAATTAATAACCAGGTCTTCATTAAGGCCCCATTTGATTCAAACCTTTACCTTTGTTGTAGCAGAGAAAAGTATATTTAATAAACCCCAAAATGCATGTAAATACAGGATATTATTATGATTGTAAGGCATTTATTGAGATGATCTATATATATGCAGATTTCCTTCTTTTCCTTAGGTGTAGAGGCCACTTGCATTTGAGTCCAGATTGTCACTTAAAAACCTGTATAACTATGGGCAAGGCACTTAACCTCTCTGAAACTCTGTTTTCTCATCTGTAAAATGAGGGAAACAATAATACTTTTTATTTCTAGCTCAAGAGCATTTCAATGAGTTACTTTCGCTTTGTAAACTATAAACTATGAGCTTCCTTCCTTCCTTCCTTCCTTCCTTCCTAGATAATTAGAGGTTTGGGGGTTTATTAAGATTTTCTGAGAAACAATCGGTAACCACTGAGGACAGGATTTTGCTTCTGGTTCTGGGTTCAAAAAAGAAGTGTATTTGAGAAGTGATAAGTTAAATAATACATGATAGTATGATATTAATGAGTTGGGTCTCGCCAAAATTCATGAGAGACTTGAAACAACAAAGCAAGGCTATTTTAGAACATATTTTGTCAGGAGGAAGACTTACCAGAATGCTTATGAAAAAAACATTTTTTTTTACCACCTATAAACATGCCTACTTTTCTGAAAATCCAGCCTCATAAATACAACTAAAATTTGCAGTTTAAATTATACTGGGGCAGGGAGTTGACCAGAGAAACCTCTTATGAGTTTGAGGAGTTCCTCCAATGAACCTGATAAATGAAAAAAAAAAAAAAAAAAAAGTACTTACTATGTGTTAAGTGCTATGTTGAACATTGAAGATAATAACAGAAAGGAAAAAACAGTCTTTGCTCTCAAGGAGCTCACATTCTAATTGTGGGAAACAACACAAATAGGACAGTTGAGCTGCAGAGAAGATGAAGAGTCCCAAAATGTTTCAAGGATGGCTGAGTTAGTGGAGTGGTTTGCAATGCCCAGGAATCTTTACAGTACATTAATAGACAGGATTGCAACAACTGTGAATCTCAAGAGTGTTGTGGCAGGATCACAATGGAAAGGCAGATGATGAGATATAGTCTCAGTGTTTCCCATTGTAGAGGATGAGTCCCTGCTCATCCAAGCAACATGAGCGTCCATGTCATCCAACAGGGCAGGGGGTGGGGGTGGGACATAAACAATGAGTTTAGTCCTAAGAGATGAAATCAGGAAGAAAACATTACTAATACTGTGATATGAGAAGATTCCATAGAGGTATTGGGTTATTGATCTTGGTCTTGAAATATGTGAACAATTTTAATAGGTGGAGATAATGGGAGGGAATTTCAGATAGGAGGCTAGCACAAGTAAATGTACTGAGGCACAAAGATGCCAGACAATTAGGGTCAAGGGGAGGGAGAAAGCAAATTGGCCGGTCTGTCTGAATGGTAAATTTATGTACGGGAATAGTGGATGGTAAGGTTGGAAAGGCAAATTTCAGTAGCAGCTTGTATTTGAATTTAATCCTAAAAGCACTCGGAAGTCATTACAGGATTTTTTTATGGGGGAGAAGTTATTTTGTTTTTAATAGAACAGTAATATAATCAAAGCAAAGAATGGTATGGATTGCAGTGAAATAAGTTAAGGAGAACATTATCATAATAAAGGTATGATTCAGGAATGAAACCATGGTAAGCTAAGGACTTGAATAATACAATGAGAGGTATTTCAATGAAGGGCCCTAATTAATGAGATATTTCCTTCTGTCTGTCTTCCAACTATGACTTGTCTCAAGTAGTGACAAAAAAATATGACTCAATTATTTTCAATCCTGGTATTTTCAAGTCTTTGCTTTCCCTCTTCTGAGACTGTCCTCTGTCCACATGTTCTTTCTGAAGATACTCTGGACCAACTCAGCAAGTGTCTAATACAAGTGTGCTAAACAACTCATTGTTCTCTCCACCAATCAGGAGTCACAATTCCCTCCATACATAGCATAAGGTATCAGACTGTTGTTCCCCTAATCCATCAGGGTTGACGCTAAGTTACATTCATATGCTGATTTAATGTTTGCAAAGCACTTTACTTGTGGTATGTCATTTGATCCTCACTAGAAGCACCACGAGGGAGGTGCTACTATCATTCTTTATTTAGAGGTGATGAAAAAAGAATATGTGAGAGGTTAAGTAACTTGCCCAATTTTACAAGCAATTACATGTCTGAGGGGAGGGCAGAAGGGGTTAGGGCTGAACCTTCTTCTTCCTGAGGCTTATCTAGTACTCTACTTCCTGTTAAATAGTGGACTGAGGTGAGAAAACCTGTGTTCTAGGATAAATGCTTGAATTCTACCTCTAGTTCTCTCTACACTGCCTAAGCACTCATGGCTATATTGTGTTCTAAGATTACAAAGTATTTTCCTCACTAACACCTTGAGGGTTTAGTAGTATTATCATACTCATTTCATAGATGAAGAAACTGAAACTCAGAGGGAATGACTTTCCTTTCCTTTTCCTAAGATCACCTAGATACTAAGTAGCATAGATGGTCTCCAAGCACAGGTCTCCTGATTCGAAACCTGGAGCTTTTTCATCAAGCTACTTTTTGTTTGTTTGTTGTTTTTTTCCCATCTGTTTCTTCATCTGTAAAATGAGGCAGTTAAACTAGAGCATATCCAAATGTCCTTTCCAAGCTGTAAGATATGAAGCTTATTAGCTAGAGGGAAAACCTGAAGGAGGGATCAATGACTGGAGTTGATTCTTGTGGTATCTCCTTCATGGTTTGAGTGTTAACCTGAATATTCACATAACTCCTTGGCTTGCTTGGAAATCTGGTCCAGGTAATACCACAAAAGTTGACATATTCACTCGACACTTATCTCCCTGGAGGGTGCTGAAGTCATTTCCTGTTTTTTCACTGTGATTCTTAGATGACACAGATTACACAAGCCCCCACATTTGGATTTTTTCTGATCTCTTTGGGTAAGTTGTTTAAGTAAAAGCAGCTTGATATGAGAGCAATCCCCTCTTGTCATATTTTTTCTTGTATATACATCCTATCTGGAGGTACAACTCCACTGAGAGAAAAATGGAGAATGCATTTATATCCCTCTGAAACAATGCTGAGAGAGCAGTGAGCAATTATATACACAGACACTTTATAAATGAAATAGGATAAGCATACATGAAACCTAAAACCAATAAGAGATAAAACCAAAATGAAAACTTATCCTCAACATTATCTAAATAACTGCAGAAGAGAATAAATCTCATTCCAGCTGTCTCCCCAGTCACGGAGACATATGTGTTACAGGTAATCTACTCCTCCCAGCTCTTACCTCCTCCTTCAACATGCACTGTAGTTCTGAGTTTGGCAAATGTCTCTTCCATATCTCCATAGGATTGATGGGTCACTCTAGAGCAGTGCCTCTCCCTTCTGAGATGTTCTCTGCTGGAGCCCAAAGCCTGTAACATACCCGAGAATATTATTCTTCCACCGTGTGCTCAAGGCCCGTCCCCAGCTCCCTCCCTCCTCTTCCTTATCTAACATTCTGCACTCCTCTCATCACAAAACTTGGGCCACGAAATAAAAGATCTCATAGGTAATGTGAAAGAGTGATTGTAAGGAAATCCCAGAAGATACTGTGGAATGTCGTATTGCTAAAACAGCATCAAAAATCATCTATATCACAAAATCATCTCCAAGAAGTCAAAATCAAGCAGTGAATGAAAATCCCTTCACTCACTAAAAGGCAAAAAATTAGAACAAATACCAAATAACACATTTTTATCCCAAATATTTAATTTTTAAAAAAAAATCCTCTTGCTTCTGGAGAAAAGGGTTTCTATGCCTAACTATATCTCTTTTGAGGACAAGAATTTGTGCATATGCCACATAGCACATTAAACATAATAGGAGTTTAACAAACACTTGTTGAATGAATGAACTTTACTGTTCTCCATTGAAGCTCCCAAAGACACACACACACACACACACACACACACACACACACACACACACATACACCCCAAAGGAACAGAATATGATGTAATGATATAATGGCACAATTATCACCAAAGCAAATTAAGGGACCAATACTTGTTTAAAATGTCACAAATGCATTAAGTTTTACAGTGAAGAAATACATAAGATGAGAAGAGATAGATCATTTAAATTTAATCCTTCCAGAGTGACTCTACCCTGATGGGATCACCTGAATTAAGAGTTTGATTCATAGATTTAGAGGTTCATACAATGATGAGGGACTTGGGGGTTAATTCAAAGTAATTAAACACAATTAATATGAATACATAAACTAGAATTCTAATTTCCTTCTTTGATTGATATATTACATACACATGTATGTATGTATTTTTTTCTTTTCACTGCTTGGATTTCTCCTTGTGTCCATTGGTCCTTCTCCATCCCTTCCTAAAGAGCCATCTTTTATAACAAGAATTCCAAAAAGAAAAAAAGGAAAGGAAATGGGAAATAAAACAGTAAAACCAGACATCATATCAGGAAAAAAAGAAAGTAAAAATGTTACATTATATATATTGTTCCACTCCTAGGGACCTCAGCTTTCTGCACAGGAGTATGTGGTAATACGCCTTCTCATAGTTATCTCTGGGGCTAAGATTGCTCATTTTAATTTTGAAACATTCAGTTTCTATTATATGGAAATTTTTCTCCCATTTCTGTTATTACAATCATTGTCTGTATTGTTTTTCTGATTCTGCTTACTTCCATTTGAAGCAGTTCATATAAATCTTTCCAAGTTTCTCTACATTCATCATATTCATTGTTCTTGTAGCACAGTAATATTCCATTTTATTCACGTAACATAATTTGTTTAGTTGTTCTCCAAGTTATGGGCATCTACTTGGTCCCCTCAAGTGTTAGCTGTCACATGAACAAAAAAATAGTGCTGCTATACGTATTTTAGTGTGTATGCAGCCTTTTTTTTTTTTGGTATTTGACCTCTTTGGGTTATAGGTCTAACAGTATGATCTCTAAGTTAAAAGATACGAATATTCTAATCACTTTATTTACATGATTCCAAATTGCTTTCCAGAATGGTTATACCAATGCATAGCTACACCAATAATGTGTTAGCATGTTTGTCTTTTCACAACCCCTCAACATTGGTTATTCCCCACCTTTTTTTTTTGTCAACTTTGGGTATGAAGTGAAATCTCAGAGTTGTTCTGATTTTTATTATTCAAATTATTAGTGATTTGAAACTTTCTTTCATATGATTGTTTATAGTATGAAATTCTTCTTTTCAGACCTATTTGTTCATATTCTTCAGCTTAATTTATTGATGTATAATATGGTAACTGGTTTACAAAAGCAACTCATTTCTTATTGAGAGATCCATTGCAAAAAAGCTTAATTCACACACACACACACACACACACGCGTGTGCACACACACACACACACACACACACACAGAAAGCAGTTGGTCTTCAAAAATGTTTTTGTTACTGCATTAGTCTATTAAATTTCCCAATTCCACTCCAGGAATATTCTTTAAAGAATTTTGTGATTCATTCTGTCAAATTAAAAGAAACTGTCAAGGGAAGTGGACCTTGGAAGACAGCGATTTTGCCATTGTAGTATGTGATATTCAAGAGTGTGATCACCAAACATCATAAGATTTCAAAAATATCAGAACTAAAATATATATTTCAGCGCCTGAAATTCTAGAAGTTAAGTTAATTCAAGAGACACTGAGCTGATCTACTACCAGTGATATTTTAAAGGGGATAGGTGGGAAGGAGGGGAGGCTGGATGCAAATATCTGTATATGTGTGTGATGTGTGTGTGTTTGTGTAATTTTACTGAACACTTCCCAATCATATTTTAATTCAGTTCCAGTGGAGTACTGTATATGGTTCACAGTTTGAATGTGACATTTTTGTGCTAGAGGACAGAGACTTTGACTTTTTCTTTGTATTCACTGCAATTTGCTCTTAATAAGTTCTTAATAAATTCTTGAATTTAATTGAATGAATGATTGGATATATATTAGAACATGATTTCAGGGTTTTAGCAGACTTCGAGGAAAATAAACCCCAAGTTTGCAATATGGTAGCCCAAAACCTAATGCAACAAGATGAGATAATGCACACATTGTTCTGAATAAATATTAGTTTTGGGGGTCACTAGGTGGTGCAGCAAATAGAGCACCAGCCCTGGAGTCAGGAATCCTGAGTTCAAATTTGACCTCAGACACTTAACACTTACTAGCTGTGGGACTTTGGGCAAGTCACTTAACCCCAATTACCCTGCCTTCCCCCCTCCAAAAAAAAATAAATAAATATTGGTTGTTACTTGCGTTGTTGCTATCAACTAAACTTATTAAAGACAGTCAATTCAATGCAACGTGCAATTATTACATATTTACTATGTATCAATTATGGTGCTAGATTTGGGGGATATTGTTCTTTTCCTCAAAGAGCTTTCATTCTACTAGGAAGAAGAAGCAAAGTGGATATGAAGAAGGAAATACTAAATATGTAAACATAAATAAATGAGAGATTTAATAAAATAAATATTACAATGAAGTGAATTAGTGTCCTTAGATAGTGAGTTTCCCGTAACTGGTGATTTTGAAGAGTGGGGGCATGATTACTTGTCAAAGGATGCTCTAGAATGATAAACAATCTTAATTGTTTATCACAAATTCCTTTAGTAGTCTGGTGAAGCCTATGGTTCATTCTCAGAATAATGTTTATAAATACATACAAAGGAAATCAATTATATTGAAATATAATTATTAAAATTACATATGTACAAATGTAGATATGTATATTATATATGCATATATAGTGTCTATATGCATGTGTATACACACACACACACACACACACACACATAAAAGTACAATCATCTATATCTGGCTGTCTATCTATGCATCTAAAGCCTGTTCATGGACCCCAGGTTAAGTAAATCCTTGTTTGAGTGGAAATTGCTGACCTTCACCAGTTGTGTGCTAAGTTGTTTAACATTTTGCTCTCAAAAAATAAAATGTATACATAACACACTTTTAAGCTTAAAATGTATTATTAATATTTGCCACCCCTTTTTTGAATCCAGACATGCCACAAAACAATGTATCATGCCCAGACTTGTAGCATTTGCAGATTCCCGAGTTGTGAATGTTCCCACTGAAAATTTCACAATCCAATCCTAAACTGGTTTGAATTGGATCCAGGACACCCCTGCTTCTCCTCCTTCCCATCAACCTCCATAGAGTCTAAGAATCTTATGTTTAGATGTTTTACTCCTGTTCATGAAGCCTCAGTGCACTGAATAGTGCTCAGTACATAGTGGGTCTTCACAAGTGCCTGTTGAATATAATTGCATTGTCTTGCATCAAATCAAATTGAATGCTTCAGTTGCTATCCCAGCTAGATCACCCTCTGGTCCATACAAACTCTGAGGCTCTTTGAATGAATGCTGAAGACATCAGCTCCTTCTCACGGTGGGTTAACCATGACTGGAGATGCTGAAGAACAGAGAACATTGTTCAAAACTTAATTAGCATCTAATGCATTGATGACGTGTTAGGTTGACTGTTTCCTGATGATGTGTAATTTTTAAAATAGGGAATTGCTGTCCCTATCATGACAAATACAAACAACAACACGTGTACATGAAGAGAAATTCAAAAAGAGAATGTATAGTCTTTATGTCCCAATTTGGGGGTACTAGGTACTAGCTACTAGGTACCAGAGGGGATGCAGGACTGGGCATGGAGTCAGGAAGACCTGAGTTCCAAACTGGCCTCAAAAATCTAGTCTTTTTGTGACCTTGGATAAGTCACTGAACAGCTCTGCCTCAGTTTCCTCATCCGTAAAATCAGGATAATAATAACATCTCCCTTCCAGAGGATAAAATGCAATAATCTTTATAAAATGCTCTACAATGCATAAATGCTACTATTATATTATTTTCATAGCCTTGTAGCCCTTTATTTATCCATGTTGCACTTCTGTTTTTTCCTTTGTACAAGTTGGATTTATTGGCCACTAATACGACATGTAGACAAAATATTGGAATCACAGTTTTTGTGTTTGTTTTTTTCACAGTTTCAACTTTGTCATTTGCTTTACCTTGGGCAAATCATGTAACTGGTCTAGGCCTCAGTTTCCTCATCCGTAAAATTTGGTGTTTGGATTAGATGGCTTCTAAGATACTTTCTGGTTCTAAATCTGTGCTCCTGTGATCCTATGTTGGATCACGCAAGACACATTGACAAACACAGAAAATAGAGAAATTAGGCCAGGATCTGTAACTCAGACTCCACACCCATTTAGCCTCAAGTATGTGGGCATTTTAAGTGAAATTCTTTTTTAAGATAATTATCAAAATAAATACCCCATTTTTTTTTAGTTCCCTTTGCTCTATATGTAATACTCCCAAGGGAAATATTAGGAAAAAAACAAAAACAGAAACATGTTGAATCGAAGGTAAGGGAGGGTAGAGATTAAATGTGGGGTCAGCAGCCTGTTTTGCCATTTCTAGTAAGGCCATGTAGATGAATGAATAGAAGTACCCCATTGCCTCCATGGTGAGGTGAGAGAAAGGGAGGGCACAGAAATGGCAGGGCAGATTCTCCTGTTCTGAACATACTTTACTTTGCACTGTGTTATTGTACCCAGAGTTGCTCATACACTGAGAAAAGTACTCACATTCTGATTGCAGAAATTTGCTGTCCTCAAGTCTCTCTTTCCCACTGTCTGAAGCTCTTCATTTCATCTCTTTGCCTAAGAGATTCATTTGGGTTCAAGAATGTATTTCTTTTATAATGCAAATACATTGGGGAAGGAAGTTCCTGGAATCACCCAAAAAAGAAGGGAGAGAGAATATAATGACAGCAATGTTTCCCATTTATATGAAATTTTACAATTTCAAGCATATGATCTCATTTGAGCCTTGTAGCAATGCCACAGACAGAAGAGGGTATCATTATTCCCATTTTACAGATGAGGGAAATTAAGTAATTTGCTTAAGGTTGTAGATAGAGACAGTAAATCAGATCACAAGACCATAGAATGGCTGAGCCAGAACAAAGCCCAAGTTTTGAATACCACTCTATGGTGCTGCATCATACAGGTGAGCATGATGTCAAAAGCAAGTCTTAACAACTACTCATCTATGTTCAAGGGGAGACCTTCCAGTAACCCAAGAAGAGTCTCTATAGTCCCTCAAGAAAGGAAGCATTCAATCTACTGCGTTCTGAGTAAGCCAGCCATTAGCAAGCTAGGCCCACTGTAAACCCTTACAAAGAAAGGATGGAGGGGTCCAGTCAGTAGGAGATTGAAACAAGAAGGCGATTTTAAGCAGTTTGCTTTAAAAAGTACATTTTTGTCTGTTTACGTCTGCATATATCTTCTTACTGATGTGGCAGCTTAAATGCTTTATTTACTTTTTAAAGCTCTGCAATTGGCTTTTAAGTTGTGGTTACAGCTCCTGTCCTTTCCCAGATGCGATCCAATTGTACACAAACACATAAACAATTAAAATGGGGAGATGAGGTGGGGAAAAGGCCAATAAAAATGGTCAGAGTCAATTAAACCAGTGAAATAAAAAAAAATTAAGCCCAGGAATGGCGTACACAATAACCCATATTTTATTATTTCCCCCTTACAACATTGTAAAAAATACATAAGCCCTTGATGTATGTACGTTTCCTTGAGAAAGGTGCTGCATAGCTCAGAGGCAAGATCAGTAGCATGTGATGTGGGCAGCTGGAAGGTAACAACATGTTTTCCCATAAAAAGCAGAGTAAATAGGCACATAAATTCCATATAAACTGTCAGTGTGTCAGCTATGCTAACACTGGGTAAGCCAGCGCCCTGCAGCTACGCTAACTTATGCACCTTCATTTTTCAAATATACACTTCAGGAATTCACAAAGCTAAGCTGCAAACTATTGTCTTTTTTCCCCCACCCTCTGATCCAGCAATGATCCTCTTCAGCATTTTCGAATTTTGAAATAAGGGGGCAAATTCAGAGGGGGTAAGGGGAAAAAGAATGATAAAAGTAGCATGTTTGATTTACATCTTCGTACAGTTTGCTTTCTTGGAATAGGAAAGTATGTTAACTGTCCCATTCTATAAACTGGGCAAGTGAAGAACAAAGTTGTGGTTGAGAAAGGCAGAAACAAACAGAGGGTGTTGAGAATGTGTGTGAGTGTGTGTGAGTGTGTGTGTGTGTGTGTGTGTGTGTGTGATAGAGGTATTTATACAGGTGTGAGTGTTAATATATACACACATATATGTGTATATGTGTGTGTATATGTATATTTTGAGGGACTTTTTTTTTTACTTCTGAAGTTTTGCCTTCTGAAAGAGAAAAAAACAATTTTATAGGCTTATACAATTGTAGTTAAAAGGCTGAAATGGACCTTAAATATCATCGAGTCCAACTCTCTCATTTTACACATGAGAAAACTGAGTCATGATGAGATTAAATGACTCCTGCTTGACTAAAAGTAGGATCAGGATTTGGGGTCAGTTTCTCAATCTAGTTAGGCACAAAGTCAGTCCAGAGGTGAATATGGTACTGTGAATGAGCATATACACATCATATAGATGACTCAATAAACATTTATCACGCATCTACTATGTGCCAGGCATTGTTTTAGTTGTTAGAAGCAAAAGGCAGTTCCTGTCCTCAAGAAGTTCACAATCAGTCTTATAGGTCTCATATAAATTTTATGATAGACGATAAAACAGTATATGAAACTACATGTCATATAAGTTATGTATAAAACGTATCCTACATTACATAGTAATAGAATTCAGTAACTAACCATATTGTGAGTGTGACCTTTTATTCCTCAAACAATATGCTAGTGGCTGGTTTGACCAAGATGCAAAAGCTTATATAATGAGACCAATAATAAACAGTATTTTCTTTGTGTTAGGACCAGCACAGATAGGACTGGAGAGGCTCCTTTACAAACTTGGCTACTGAATGACAAATTCCTCTTCCGTGGATAACATTTATTTAGGGGAGTGGCGGGGAAGAGAAGAGTGGGGTTAGGTTGGACTCTGTATCCCGAAAGGAAATATTTATACCTTCTGGATCATTGAAGTATTGAAGAAGAGAGGAACTATTCACTAAGAGCTCATAATCTCTTTAAGGAGATGAGGTAGATTTATATACATGAAATATTAGAGGAAGGCAAAAGGTGATGTCACAGGGCACAGAGCACTAGACCTGCAGTCAAGATGACCTGAGTTCAAACTCAGACTCAGATACCTATTAGCTATGTGTTCCTGGGTAAGCCACTTAACCTCTGTATGACTCAGTTTCCCTCATTTGTAAAATCAGGCTAATAACAGCATATACCTCCCAAAGTTTTTATAAGGATCAAGTAAAGTAATTATTTGCAAAACTGTTAGCACAGTGCTTGGCACATATTCTTTGCTATATAATTTGTTTTTTATTATTATTATTATTATTATTATTATTATTATTATTATTCTCTGTTCCTGTAACCTCTAGCTCCCCTTGCCACCTCACTCAAAATTTCCCTGGTAAAGAGTATTGATTTTCGGTATCTATTTCCTCACTATCCATTCACTCCTCAATCTCTTATACCTAGATTTCTGCACTCTCCTAACAATCACTAATGACCTCCCATAAGCAGATCTTATAACCATCTTCAGACTTAGACATAAGGGTTGCCTAGAGAAAGTTTGAAATCTATTTGCAAATTCTTTGTTCTTTTTAAGCATGCAAATCGTGTGATAGATCACAAAATAAATACCTATACTGCCTGGTTAATAGAATCTCCAGTCTTAAAATATAATTATTTTTTTTAAAATAATATTAAAAATTCCCTTTTTGATGCTCCTCTCCTCCTTCCCCTTTCACATCCTTAATAGTTGTCTATCCTGCCTATTTAGTGTATAATCTCTGTCATTCTTGTACCTCACTTTAGGACAAGATATTATGAACTGGCTATTTCATCTTGAGACTCTCTCCTTTATCAGGTTCTTATGCCTCTACATTCATTCACTGGCTTTCCTTCCTCTTCCCAGAGTAAAATAGACTCTGATATCCTCCAAGGTTTGATTCTGCCTTTTCCCCTTCAGTTGCTACACTTTCTTCCAGGCTAAACTCATTAAATAATTGCAGTTTCATCTATTATCTCTCTGAAGCTCTGTCCTGAATTTCAGGACCACAAGTGAAACTGTGCATTTATTTAGGAGGAAGTATGGTATCATGGGAAATGTGCTGGGTTTGCAATTTGAAGATTTGGACTTAGTTTCATCACAAGCCCTAATTAGTTTTGTGATCATGACTAAATCACTTAACTTTTGTGGGCTTCATTTTTCTCACCTATCAAATGAAAGGATTAGATTAGAAGTTCTTGATTCCTTCCAGCTATAACTTTCTATGGCTATATAGATGCCTCACCAAAACTTCAAAATCAATATGTACAAAACTAAACTCATCACCTTAGCCTTAAAACCTACTTCTTTACCTCACTTTTATTTTTGTTATTTTCCCAGGCAAACATTTCTTCTTCATTATCTTTGACTATCACCCTCCCTTTCATGTAATCAGGCATCAAGTACTATAAAATATACTTAAATGATATCTTTTATAACTCTTAACTCTTTTTTTCCATTGCCACTATTATTTTTTAGGCCTTTGTTACCTGTTGCCTGGACTATTTCAATAGCTTCCTAATTTAATCTCCCTCATCTCCAACCATCCTATCTACCTAATGCCCTCTCCCAATCATCCTATATATTTAATGGTTCTTCACTCTATAGGAGATGAATGAGTAATTTGGGACCTGGAAGAAAGAACTCTCCTAAGGAAAAGGGATAGTCTAGGTCAGGGGTGGGGAGCCTGTGGCTTTGAGGTCACACGTGGCCCTCTAGGTCCTGACGTGGGACCCTTTGGCTGTATCCAAACTTCACAGAAGAAATCTTGGGATTCAGTCAAAGGACCCCACTTGAGGGCCTCAAGGACACAGGTTCCTCACCCCTGAGCTAGGTCATTATCTGAAAATATTAGTTAGGGTATCGTGGCAGGTCAGGTTAAGGTCATGTAGGGTTAATGGAACATAAGATCTTCCCCAGCCATTAATAGGGCTATGTGACCACATGGATTCTCTTTTTTCCTTGGAACAAGGGCCATGTTCCCAGGTCTAAAGGTACACAGCTATTTCAATCACAGATGTCTTGTCACTTTGAGCTCCAGCCCAGTTCACAGCTGTGACACATCCTGAGTCACACAGAACCTATATATATATGTATACACACACACACACATACATACATATATATGTATATATACATATATATGTGTGTGTATGTGTATGTATATACATATATATGTGTGTATATATGTGTGTGTGTGTGTGTATACATATATATATATATAGATATAGATATAGATATAGATATAGATATAGATATATATACACATATTCAGGGAGATTTATATCACCTTGAGGGAGGAACTTGTTTAGGGGGAAGGTTACTTACATGGAGGATTGCTTGCAGGAAGACTTTCACACCTTTTGGTACTGAGCCAATTAGGCACTGAGTCACATGGGTTTTGATGCCTTCTGGCTCTGAACCTGTTAGTTGAAAACTAGATATACTGGTAGGTTGGTAATTTATTTTGGGGCTCATTCATAGAAATAATGTTTCTTTGTCATTTGGCCAGACAAGACTCTGAGTAGCCATTGTTAACGAGCCCCCTGGCCATGAATGTGAATTCAGATCTTGGTGCTCCCTAGTCTGGGGATTTTGTATCTATTACTTTATTTTGACAATTGGAGTCCTGTCTATAGGATTATTTTTTGGATACTCACTTCTTTCTGCTTATCTCTAACTAAAGTAAGCTTGTTGACCCCTTTGAAAAGCAGATCAAAGAACCTGTGCTAGCAGCCCTTCTGTGTGCTGCTATTATTGGTCTTACCCCTCCACCATACCTGCAAGTATCATTAATGATACAGGTCAAAAGATAACTCTAACCAAATCCAAAGGCAAGGCAGGAGTCATGAGTTTATAATAGCAAACCAAAATCGGTGAGTTTAGTATATGATAGGTCATGAAAAACATGAGTGGTTAAATAATGGATTATTCCTCATCACTTTTGCACCCAAGGTAGCCTTCTCTTTTGGTCAGAAATACGCTAACTTGGAGGCAGCTAGGTGGTGTAGTGAATAGAGCAACGGGCCCTGGAGTCAGGAGGAAATGAGTTCACATCCAGCCTCAGACACTTAACACTTACTAGTGACTTGTGGCAAGTCACTTAACCCCAATTGCCCTGCCTTCCCCCTTCCAAAAAGCAAAAAAGAAAAAAAGAAAAGAAAGGAAATATACTAGCTTTAGCCTCTTCTCACTCCACTATATCAATGCTGTTGGTCCACGTATCATTTTTCTCCCTAAAATTATCCTCAACATGTGAGGTCATGGCTTAATGGGATCACATTGGTGAATTGATAATAACTTTGGAGGAATGCATAGTGAGTACTGGCTTCCATTTCCTCCTTTGGCTTGCAATCCTGGAAAGCTTGCCATGACTCCATAATATGAACTATGCATTCTTCTTGACCACCAAAAAACAAAAAGGATGGATAAATATAGAGGTAGTTTACTGGTTATAGACAGGCTCAAAAAGGACAAAAGGACCATGGGGTAGATTCATGGTAAAAAGGATATTCTTAACCAGTGTATCACCAGAATTTACCACCAGAGTAATGGAAAAGACACTATCACTTATTCAATAAATTTCTGGGCAAATCTGTGATTACACAAGTTTTAGGAGAGCAGCCAAACCTAAACTATTCACCTAATGGCTCTCCAGGGATGCTCAATGATTGACCAATCAAGTGGCCACCTAGGTGTATATACTTCTTTGACTGCCTGTGGTTATTTTACAAATTGTCTTGGGCATCTCAGATATTTATTTACCTTGTATCTGCCCCTTGGTCTGAGAATGATTTGCCAGGGAAAGGTGAACCTTGGCCTAGAGGATGCTGACTATATCAGTGCAGAAATATGATATAAACATACATCAAAAGTAATGGGGAAAGGGAGACCAGAGAGGGAAAACAAAATTTAAAAAACTCTTTGGAAAAGGAGGGTGAGTTAAGTTATTGTGGCTGGATCAATACAGAGAAAGAAAGAAGTCATCTTGGTTAGAGTGCCTTAGTACCACCAATATGTACTCCTGTAATGGGGACAGGTCCATAAAGAAATCTAGTCTATCTCCTCCCAAGGATTTAGAGGAGTTGGCATGACTCTGCTTTCTCATCTGTCAAACTGAATCACAATCTCTGTCCTAATCTGGCCATGAAATTGTTTTGAAAACCAAATGAAAGGCTGCTGAATGAGTTTTTCACTTGAACACTGTTTATGAATGCAGGATTTTATTTTTCCTCTATAGTCAAATTTTTATTCAGGACTTTGAATTTATATTTGAGTAGATTTGAATCAGAACATAGTTCTCCTTTCTTTCTAGATGTGGGATTCAGAGATCCTGCCATTTTCATCCTGCCTTTTATAGACAAATATCTTTAGCTGAGATCACACTTTTTGATATCAATACCTTACTCCAGGCTCTTGACATATCAGCTTCATTACAAAGATAGTTACATCACTGAAACAGAAATTTTTCTGTTGGGTTTTTGTTTTTGTTTTTGTTTTGGGTCATTGCTGAATTTTCAAAATTAATCTGGGAGTGTAATGATTTTCCAGAAAGCTCGCCATTTTAACACACTAACATATTTTGTGGTAGGATAAGATCTTCTAATTCCTGTCTAATTAATTTCCAGGGTTGGGGGATTATGATTAATATCAACCTTGTTATCATACAAGTTCAGTAACTGAGACATGAATATGTCAGTGTTGGACACACTAGGGAGCACCTAGCTTGTGATTTAACTTCCAGATTGTTCACTTCCAGTTCTACTCATGGTACACTCTAGAGCTTACTCTGTGTGAATGGACTTCCAAGTATTCAAAAAGTTTGCCCATGCCTTCATGGTTTCACTTTATTGGATTTTTTAATCATTTTTTTCTTTGACCTCCCATAAAACTAAAAGGGTTATTAACTGACTTGGATTCTACAGATAATCCCTTCAGTTTACCTTTTTTTTTTTTTGCAATCAACACTCACATGGTTTTCACTCAATTGGCTTTCTCTTTATCTGTGGAAATAGTCAGAGAGGAAGAGAGAAAGGGAGATGGAGAAAAAGAGAAAGGGCACTAAAGTTTATTTCATCAGGTCTTGTCTGCTTCAGACACAATGGGACTAGCATAATTGGAGGACCAAGCAACACTGTTTAAGGATAGCATTTCTTCATTTTTTTTCTCCACACCACAGTCCATTGACTATTTTCTCTTAAGTTTTTTTCACACTTTCATATTCCCTCTTCTTCTCTTCCCCATCCATGACATCTCTGGCTCTCTCATCTCTCCATCTCTGTATCTCTCTCTGTCTTTCTGTCTCTGCCTCTGTCTCTGTCTCTCTTGTTCTTTCTGTCTCTGTCTGCTCTCTCTTTCTCTCTCTCCTTTCCTTTTTGTCTTCCTTCTCTTTCTTCCCTACCACTTCCTCTTATACTTACTCTCATTCTTCTTTATTAGCATCCTGCAACAATACCACATTTAGACATGACTTACTAGGATCAATACATTGTAGAAATTATACTGTCTGAGTCTACTTACTCCAAGATTCAGTGTGTTATAGGGAAGAGTGACCCCAAAGTATTAGGTTGAGGTAAATGATTGTACTTCTGTATAATCTTCAAAGTAATTAGTGTTTTGTAAAAGTTCAGTGATGTTAATTGGCTAAGTGGAACTGGGGTGTTACATTCATTAAAAGTGTGTCTGGGGGCGGAGCCAAGATGGTGGCGTAGAAACAGCAACATATCGCAGCTCTCACATAGCCACCCCAAAATACCCATAAAATAGGACTCTAAACCAATCCTGGAACTCCAAAACGCACACAAAGATACTTCCCACTAAAGTCAGCTCAGCTACGAGGAACCATATCAGCACTGCGAACCGAAACCAGCCTGGCCTGAAGCCGCGGCTGTGCCCCCGGGGCAGCTGGATGGGAAGAGCTGAGAAGCTTCAAGTGAGCAGATTAGCTGCAGCTGTGAATGGGACTTGTGAAAGGGGGAGATAAGCAGTCTGGCCAGAAGGCCTCCAGAGCGGAAAAGTGAAAGGCAGAGGTTTTGCACCCGCCTCGGCTCTGCAGCTTCCCACCACGGCCTGCAGACAGCAGGGGGACTGAGCGACTGGGCTA
>CM053580.1:271983510-272097989 GCA_028627135.1 Pseudochirops cupreus | reverse complement strand
TCACATTCAGCCTATTAGGGAACAGAGTATACTTTCAAATATCCAAGGGTCCTCAGTCACGTAGACACTTTAGCAAAGGGCCTAGGGGCAGGGAAGATCTTCAGATTCCCATAACAACTTATCCTCCTTTAAATCACCCCTCTCCCATTTTATCCCCTTGTCCTCCTACTCTTCTGTAGAATAAGAGATATTTCTATACCAAACTGAGTGTTCTTCCTCTTTGAATCAATTCCAATGTAAGTTTCAAGGCCCTCCACTTGCTCCCCAACTTCTTCACTCTTTCCCTTTCATGCCTCTTTTATGTGAGATGATTTACCCCCATTCTGTCTCCCTTTTTTTTCTCCAAGTGCATTCATCTTTCTCACCTTATTTTTTAGCTATCATTCTACCATATTCAATTCACACCTGTGTCCTCTGTTTATATATACCTCTTCTAACTGCCCTAATAATGAGAAAGTTCTTATGAGTTACAAGTATCATCCTCCCATGTAAGAATGTAAACAATTTAACTTCATGGAGTTACTTATAATTTTTCTTTCCTGTTTACATTTTTATGCTTCTCTTGAGTCTTACATGTGAAAATCCTTTATTTTATGCTTATCCCCCACCACCAGTCCACCAAGTATTATACTCAGTGTTGCTAGGAACTGACTCTTGGTTGTAATCCTAGCTCCTTTGCTCTCTGGAATATTATATTCTAAGCCCTCTAATCCTTTCATGTAAAAACTGCTGATTTTGTGTTATCCTTATTGCAGTTACACAGTATTTCTTCTATTTTAATTTCATACTTCTGATTTTGTTTTATTGTTCCTTGATGTCTCATGGAGTCATTATCTTCTACTCATCTAATTTAATGTTTAGGGAATTATTTTCTTCAGTGAGCTTTTTTACTTCCTTTTTCATTTGGTCAATGCTACTTTTTAAAAAAGTTAATTTATTTATTTTTAGTTTTCCATTCACTTCCATAAGATTTGGTGTTTCAAATTTTCTCCCCTTTCTTCTCCTTCCCCCACTCGAGATGGCTTGCAATCTGATATAGCGTCTCCTTATGCATTCACATTAAACATTTTCACATTAGATGCATTTCATCCGATGATACTGAAAGACAAAAATATTGAGGAGAAAGTAAAAGAGGGTTTTTTTCATTTTTTTGTTTTGTTTTGTTTTCAAGAAATTTGTCTAGGAAATGGAGGAAAAAACAAAGGATGATAGCATGAGGAGATGGTTGAATGTAGTGAAGGTTTTTCAAGGAATCTCTACTAAAATATATCTAACAAATGCTTGTCCAACATATTCTTGAAGAACCATAAGGAGGAACCCACCGTTTCTTGAGGCAATTGATTCAATTTATGAGCAACTCTAATGCTTTAGGAAGTTTTTCTGTGACATAGAGCACAAATTTTCCTCTCTGTATCTTCTACCAACAACTCTTGGTTGGTTCTGTCATCTGTAGCCAAACCTACCAAGTCTAATCTTTTCTCCACAGGACAGTCTGTCACATACTTGAAGACAACTACCATGTTCCTCTGGAGTCCTCTTTTCTCCAGGTTAAACATCTGTAGCTCCTTTAACTGACATTCATGTCACAGAATCACTTTACTATCTTTGATATTGTCTTCTAGACATCTGTAAGTTTATCAGTATTTCTTTTAACCTGAAGTTAAATCTAATTGAACATGATACAAATGAGGTCTAACTAGGGCAAACAACATTGGGACGATGACTTACTCATTCCAAAATCTATTCCTCTCATGTTGTCAAAGATCACACTAGCTTTTGTAGCTACTACATCACAATGGTGACTCATATTGGATTTCCAGTCTGGTAAAAATCCAAATATTTTTCACAATTAAAATGTAATTATAGAACCCTTATTATTCACTTGTGATATTAGCTAGGTGATGCGGTAGATATAGCACTAGACTTAAATATAGGAAGTTTTGATTTCAAATCCTTCCTCACACAGTTACTAATTATATGGCACTGAGCAAGATCTGTAACTTTTCTCAGCTACAGGTTCATTTTCTATAAAATGGAGATAATAACACCTCCCTCACAAGATGATTGTAAGTATCAAATGCGACAACAACAACAACAAAATGCTAGTTATTATTGAATTTCATCTTATCAGATTTAGCCCAATGATCTAGCCTGTCAAGATCTTTTTGAATCCAGACTTTATTTTCCAGTGTGTTAGTTACTCCTGCTAGCCTTGTGTCATCTGTAAATTTGATGAATTTGTTATTTATGCCTTTATATGAGTCACTGAAAGAAAAGTTAAACAGTTTACATCCAAATACAGATTCCTACATTATTCTACTTTAGACCATGCCACAATGACATTACAGCTTAAAAATTTATTCTTTGAGTTGGCCATCCAAACAGTTCATAATCTAATCAATTCATTATTGTCTTCTTGTGATATCAAACTCAATTAGAAATGGATCCCTACTAACAACATATTGACTTCAAAGACCACAAATTAACATTACCTATGTTGTATTGTATTAAATTTTAATTAATTTTTAAGCTGCTTCTGGCCACACTCCACATTTTGCAGGCCATATACCTGGAGTTTGGCACCTCTGACAAGTCCAGAAAAGGAAATGTGGTTAGTCTGGAGTTATTCTTTTTTGCTAAACCCAACATGGCTTATTTTCATCTTTGGTTCCTTTCCTAGATGATCACCAACCATCTCTTTGCTGATGGTATTTCAGAATTTCCTCAGATATCAAATGCAGGCTCATCAACCTACAGTTTATAGATACTTTCCCTTTTTTTTTTTTGTAAAATTAAAACTACTTTAGCCCTTTTCTTCATTGCAGTAACGTTTCCATTTTCCATTCACATATCACTGACAATGACTCAGCAATCAAATCTGCCGCTTTGTTTTAGGGCTCAAAGATGTCATTCATATATGTGAGGAGTCATGAATTAATCAAAGAAAATAAAATGTTCTTCTTACTTATCTTGGATATTAACTCCCTATGAGTCATTTTGGTTCCATCATTTACACTACAAAAGTCATTCTATTTGGGAGATAAGACAGCAATAAAATTAAAAAAAAATAAGCAGGTAATCTTCTCTGTTGTCATTTATCATAAACTTATCCACTTAAAACAAGGGTCCTACTTCAAAAGTTCAGAAGTAGCTGTGTGACCCTAGGCAGTTCATTTGTACCCCTCTTTGCCCCTGTTTCCTCATCTGTAAATTGGAGATGATAATAGCACCTATTCCACAGGGTTCTGAGTAGCAAATGAGTTAACAAATGTAAAGCAATTTGTAAAACTTAAAGAACTATATAAATGCCAGCTATTATGATTAATAATAAATGCTTGTTGACCAATTACTGACTGAGTAATTTAAGTACCTTAAATATATTTTAATCATGCCCTTGTGCTAGACTTTTGATCTGATTCTTTAACTCCTTGTCTTTTTCCTGTTTCTCTATCAGAGGTCTATGTTATGGTCCAATGACAAATTCATTTTTTTCACCCTCTGTTGACCTTAAACTATGTATAAAATATTACACTTCCTCTGGTTCCTGGATTGCCTTACATATACCGCCAACAGGGCCCCCACTGTCACTTACTTCTTATACTGTCTCTCTGGAATAAAGTACATCTACAAAAAGCTTTTGACCAATTTCACCTTCATACACACGCACACACACACACACACACACACACACACACACACACACACACACACACACACAGCAAATCTCAGTGATACTTGTGAGGTCAAATTTTGTCTTCTTGTTTTAGATTCTATAGTTCTAATTTGCTTGTTGGTTAAGCTTGGGGCATTTGTACTACACCACCCATCCACCCTAAATAAAATCTTTCTAGAGCCCACAATACACTAAAAACCCAAAACAGAAAAATTAAGGGATCATTCTTTATGTGACAACATGCAGAAGAAACACTGAAAACAGATTCAGAAGACCTGGGCTCAAATTCTGGTTCTGCCACTTCTCCAAACTTTCTGGGCAACAGTTTTCTCACTCGTAAAATGAGGGCACAGGACTAGATTTTTCCAGTTTGAAAAGTCTACGATTCACTATGGGATTACATTACATCGACCAATTTATACATTAAAATTTCATCCTGCTGACTGAAAGTAAAATTACAACAAATAGACTATCCTCACATACAAAAGTGAACCAGCCAACTCAGATGCTCTTTGTCTTCTTGCACCAGTCCTGGGGTTAGTTCTACCCTGCACCATCCACAATCTCCTCATCAAACCCTATTCTGAATAGAATCCTGCTTTTAGGAAAAGATATGGCTTGTAGTATAAGTGGCAAGGATACGTATTATATATCAAATTGGGAAGGACCTCAAGCATAATTTAATCCAGTTGTTCTCAAATTTTCCCACAGTACAGAGCCCTTCAGTTTAAACAAAAATTTAGCAGAACTATTAAAATAATATCCTCTAAAAGTACCTTTAATGTCCATTAACAAACAACATAAGGGCCATTTTTTAAGAAATCAGAGCTGTTTGAGGGTTACTTGTAGCAAAATTTGAGGAATACTGATCTAGCCCAACGTCCTCACTTTATAGATAAAGAAACTAAAGCTCAGAAAAGATAAATGTCTCAAAAGAAGCCCTGTGAATTTGTGGCAGAGGAAGAAAGTGGTTTCTTTATTTATAATCTAATATTTCTTCCCACTCTACCATTATAACTTCTGAGGATAGGTTGGATAATCATCACAAAAACAAAAAGGAGGTGGAGGAGGAAGAGGAAGGGAAAGAAGTATGAGGAAGAGGAGAAGGAGGAGGAGGAGGAGAAGGAGGTAAAGTAGGAGGAGGAGAAGGAGGTAAAACAAGAGGAGGAGGAAGAAAAGAAGAAGAAGAAGAAGAAGAGGAAGGAGAAGAAAGAGGAGGAAGACGAAGAGGATGAGGAGGACAAGGAGGATGAGGATGAGGACGAGGACAAGGACGAGGAGGAGAAGGAGGAGGAAGAAGAAAGAAAAAGAAAAAGGAAGAAGAAGAGGAAGAGGAGGAGGAGGAAGAGGAGGAGGAAGAGGAGGAGGAGGAGGAGAAGAAGAAGAAAAAGAGGAAGAGGAGGAGGAGGAGGAGAAGAAGAAGAAGAAGAAGAAGAAGAAGAAGAAGAAGAAGAAGAAGAAGAAGAAGAAGAAGAAGAAAAAGAAGAAAAAGAAAAAGAAAGAAAAAGAAAGAAAGAAAGAAAGAACGAACTTAGGTCTCGTTATCATTGTATACAGCTAACTGATACCAACTGACCCTCTTGTTTTGGAAGGTTAAAGGGGGAAGCAGATGCTGGAATGGGCCATGAAGATATCATGGTCCTTTAGCTATTTTCCCTAGATCAGTGTTTCTTAAACTGTGGGTTACAACCCTACTTGAGGTTGTGGAAAAAAAAATGGCAACAGTAAAAGGTTTCTGAACATGCAACATCCAAAAATTAATTAAAAATCAAAGGCACAATGAATCCAAAGTGTTTCTGCAAGCACTTGCCCATATTGCACCATGCAACTTCAATGCAGACCTGGCTCTGAACACAAATTATATACACTTTGCACTGAGCATGTCCTCAGGCCACACAACTGGCAAGGAACACTGCTTGAAATGCTGAAAAGGGGTCACAAGTAGGGAAAAAAAAAGTTTTTAAAACCCTGTCCTATATCACAGAGGAACTATACAACAGAGGACGGGGGCAGCAGAAACTTATGCCATTGGCTCATAACTCTTCACTATATATGAGGACAAAAAGATCGTTTCAACAAAATCCTCTCCAATATTTGTCACACCTAATACTCTTAATGTGAACCTCTACAGAGAGGCCAGACTAGAATGAATCTGAAGGCCGATTAGCATCCTAATAGCTAAACCCTCCAGCTTCTGGTTTATCCATCTCTTCTGGACAAACAAAATGGTTCCATCTCCCTGCTTCTTGCTTCAGTTCAGCTTGTTGCAGCCTGAACGGCTGAATTTTACAATGTTCCATTACCGCTGTCCTTCCTTCCCCACCTTACAAAGGATTTGGGTGTTTTTATTGTTGTTGCTGCTCTTTTTCCCAGATGGGGCTTTGGGCTGACAGGTGATTCTGATTAAAAGTAATAATATTCATATTCTCCAAAATAATTTTCTTTGAGAATTTAGACATTTTACACAATTACAGGAGACTGCTCAGGGGATGTTATGTGTAACAGTTTGTTTTGTAGGTTTCTTGGGAGCTGAAGAGTATGCATACCCACAGACACACATGGTTTAGATTCTAGACGCCTATTATTTCACAACCATACACAAAATTATAAAGATCCTCAACAGTTCCTTGTTCAGCTGAGACCCTCTGTGACCTCCAGCAGCTCAGCCAGTCCCCCATAGACCACCACAACTAGAAAGTAGGGCATTCTGCATCACCAGGTGTGAGGGTCCCCTCTGAATGCAACCCAATACTATCCTGGGAAAACAGACCTTTTCTTCCTTCTCCAAGGACAGAATGAAGAAACTAGCACCAAATGGTGCACTCTCTCTCTCTCTCTCCCTCTCCCTCTCTCTCTCTCTCTCTCTCTCTCTCTCTCTCTCTCTCTCTCTTTCTCTCTCTCTGTGTGCACACATGTATAGAAAAAGACTTTTTAAAGGTGGATAGAGGTTTTTGGTTTATCCAGTTGCATACACATTATAACCATACTAAAAACAAAAAACAAAACAAAACAACAAATTAGTGGTAACAGATGCATGAACCAAATTATTCTTTCTTCCTTTTCTTTCTTGCATTTTTTTTTAATCAGCCCCTGACATACATAGCTTTTCCTTGATTTTTTACTGGTCGCAACTCTGGTACCAGAGGGGATAAAGATATACATATATATTTATTTATATTTTCCAAGAAGTCATGAAGTAAACAGCTTGAAGGGGAAAAAAATCACCAAGAAACAATTGTTTTTTCTCTTCTCGAGGCCCACAAGATGAATTTATAATGTGAACAGTAGGGGGCCAGCCCATCTCCGACTCGAAATGTGTTTGCCAATGATACTTACTCAGCCTTTTATGATATTAAACTGTCTTAGTCACCTTTAAAAACAAAGCCCTGTGCATTTTAAAGGTGTTAAGGCAAAAGGCCAGGTACAATTATTATTCTGAAACATTTAAAGTGTCCCATCAACAGGCAGTTAGCACTTACAGGAGGGACTCCAGCAGCCAGGGAGAGAATGCAAGGCTTATATTTTTTTTCTAAAGTAGAAACATAAGAGTAAGAAACAGGCATTCAAGGCCGTGAGAAATAAATGACAATTTTGTTTTTCTCCTCTTTATTTAAATTTTAAAACCTTCAATTAGATTGCTCAACCCACACTCTTTCAGTAATAATAAAGAATCAATTCATCTTGCCTATGTTTTTCTCTATCATGGTCATCCTTGTGATTTAGAACACAAATGTGTACTGTGGCCTTACAAATCCACCCTAATCCTCCCTGTCCTCTGCATCCCCAGTCCTATTTCCTCCACTTATACTGCCATCAGTATGACTCTGCTTCTACTAATACCACTACTGTTATAACTATCACTAGGAAGAAGAGGAAGAAGTCACTTTCATATTGGACTTTACAGTTAGCAGAATGCATCAATACATTATTTTATAAGATCTTCCCAAGAATCCTGCAATTGTCATCCCCTTGATACTTGTTAAAACAAGTCAATAAGCATTTATCAGGTGCCTATCATGTACCCAAAGCTGTGCTAGGTGATGGGGATGGAAATACAATAGAAAAACCTTAAAAAACTTACATTCCAGTCAAATTGGCCTCCTCTCTATGCTCTGCATGACCTTTCATCTGCTGTTTCTGTGTGCTTTTCTCCATGGCTAGGACACAGGCCATCGTCACCTCCAACTCAAAGAATCCTTGGCTTCCTTCAAGGCTCAGTTAATGTGGCCCTTCCTACCATAAAGCCATCCTAGTCACCTCAGTTGCTAGTTCTCTCCCCAAGAAACCATATTTGTTTAGATAGATAGATAGGTAGGTAGGTAGGTAGAATGAATTGAATTTTCTGTCTCCATGTTCACCCCAAATGGAATGTAAATTTCTTGGGAGTAGTCTACTTATTTCGTCTTCATAACACTGTGCCTAGAGCAGTGTCTGGAACATACTAAGCATTTCATGAATTCTCATTGAATCAATGAATAAATGAGTGGATTTTACAGACTAGGAAATCGACGGTCATTTAGGTAAAGAGATTCCTTCAATGCTCCAGAGCTGCTATGTTTCCAAAGTGGGATTCACGCAGAGGTCAGTTTGGCTTCCAGTTCAGCAGTCGGTCCGCTACTTCGACCTTCATTGTTTTTGTGACCTCCAAGAGATCTTATTGTAGGCACCTTACAGCTTAGCATTCATTTGCTTATTATAGAAGAGGTTAAATTCTAACTGGATATTGAAAGATTGGTTGTGATATGAAAAAGAGGGTTGGCATGGAAGGATCAAAGGGGATAAGGTAAGGCTGTACATTTAGGAGATAGTGAAAAGCAGAGCTGTAATTGAGGTAAGATAACCAAGGCTTCACCATGGGGAAGCCAGTTCTTTTTGTGAGGTGACCAGAGCTTTGACCCAGATTGCTAAAGCTTAGAGGTCACTGACTGGACTTGTACTCCTTAAGGAGGGAGAAGATTAGTTTAGCCCTGAACTGGAAAAAATGATTAGTTAAAATTGAAGGCATTCATGTATCTTCCTCCCCACTCATGCTGAATCTACTCTGCTCCCTTTAGTAGCAGCTTCCCCACCAGTGTTTTCTTCATGTCCTAGAATCACTCCTTCCACAAAGCATTGAGACTTGAGGTCTGGGATCCCCTCCTCCTCCTCCTGTTCAACTCAATTTAGTTTGTTTGTTGTTTGTCTGTTTTAAGTGCATTTAAGAATGTCCTTTGTGCTATCTGAACCACCTACTCTGGACATTTGTAGTGCTTGCCCCAAATTCCAGAATGGATATGGCTTTAGTAAATAGATCAGTCTGACTGTAGTGGACAGTTAATATGGGTGTGTAGTGAGGGATTAAATTGCAAAGACAGGTTGTGGCTAAAGTTTAAAAGGTTATATATTTCAACCCAAGGAGGCTGACGTTTATCTGGTAGTCAATTGGGGGACCACTAGAAGATTTTTGAGTAGAGGAGTGATGAAAAATAGAATGTTAAGAAGATTTAATCCGGGAGTTGTATACATTCGAACTGAAGAGGAAGAGGGCGATTGGAGGCAGAGAAACCAGTAAGAAGACCACCAGGATGATGAGGAACTCAATTCAATGTCTTGTGATGTAACACATAGCCTTGAGTAATAAATGACCTGTGAATGTGTAGAGGATAGTGCAAAGATGAACCATTCTAATTTATACTCTTTTTGTTTTGTTTTCTCCTCTTAAAACCTCATAAGCTTTTAAATAGGACATAGTTCTGTAGTAATGGCAGTGCTTTTTATAATAAATGACATTTTTATGGTGCTTTAAGTTTTACAAAGCTTTTTATGTACATTTGAGTCCTACAGTAAACCCACTAAAGAGGCATTAGTTATTGTTATTCCCAGTCTGCAGATGGTGAAACTGAGACACCAAAATAATCGATTATTTGCCCATAGTCACATAACTAAAGAGTATCAGAGCTAGGGTTTGAATTCTTAAGTCCAGTGTTCTATTCACAATACTTTTCTATCTAATGGAAGGGATGGTCTAGGACTCAGAAGACCAAGGTTTGAGTCAGAACTGCAAAACCAGTAATATCCTCTGTAACCCAGAAAATTGCTGGTCTTTTCTGAGCATTAGTTTCCTCAGCTGTAATATTGGAATAACAAAAAAGTACTAACCACGTCATAGGACTGCCATGTAGCTATAACCCTTAAAGCACTATAAATGTGAGTTTTAAAAGAGGAAATTTAAAAGAGACCTCAGGACTGGGAAGACATGTGTTCAAATCCTCCCTTTGCACTACAGAACAGTGTAACCTTGAGAAATACAGGCAACTCTCTAGTTAATTGACTGCAGAGAAAGTACTGACCTTGGCTAAAGTTCCCTATACCAATGAAATCCCAAGTTCAGTTCCAATCCCTTGA
Source organism: Pseudochirops cupreus (assembly GCA_028627135.1). Lineage (NCBI taxonomy): Eukaryota > Metazoa > Chordata > Mammalia > Diprotodontia > Pseudocheiridae > Pseudochirops > Pseudochirops cupreus. The sequence continues at coordinate 272,087,932 of CM053580.1, read as the reverse complement.
AAACTGCCACGGTAGGGGTAGTAAGGGAATTTTCCAGCATAAAACTAATCTTGACTTTGGCTCAGATTCTTGTCATACCTTCCATGTGATTTCTTCACTTGAAATTTATTCTCAGCGTACATTCCTTTGCATGTTTTTCCAGATTCCCTGGCTCTTGTCAACTAGGCTACAAAAAGCATATTCCCAGGATATTTCCCTATTGGCCTGTAGAAACCATACCCCAACTGCAAGGAAGGCTTGAGTTGAAAGTGGCACTTAGCATTACTTTTTTGAGCTCATTACCCCATCCCTAGGTAGCTCACCAGGGTCATGAATTTGGAGAGCAGGGCTGTATGTGTCTGGAAATGATGCACGACTGTTGAACTCTTGGTTTATCTCCACATCAGGATGGGACCTTCTGATCTAGGGCACATGAGAAGAGAAAGGAGCTTTTAACATGCCTTGCAAAAAAAAAAATCTGCCCATCTAGCTCCCCACAATCATTAACATGGCACAGTAGTTTCCAAACAACAAATTAAAGGGAAAATGTCAGTGCCAAGCTCTGCCTGAGACAGGAGCTGTGAAACCCCTGGGTAAATCTTTGCCTTGCAGAGGGCTACGATCCAGGCAGGGAAGCCACTCGAGGAAGACTAATTAAATGACTTCCTGGATCTTAGTCCTGTAAGATAAGAGAAGCCTTTGTCCGTCTTTTTTCTTTTTCCTCTTTGTCTTTCTTTTTTTCTTTCTTTCTTTCTTTCTTTCTTTCTTTCTTTCTTTCTTTCTTTCTTTTTCTTTCTTTTTGTTCTTTCTTTTCTTTCTCTTATGCTTCCTTTCTCTTTTTACCTATGTCCCATTCATTCTTCCTTCCTTTCTCTTTATTCCTTTCTTTATCTCGTTATCTTTCTTCCTCTCTTTTCCTTTGTGTCTTTTTTCTGTTTCTTTCTCTCTCTCTCCCTTTCTCTTTATCTCTTTGTCTCTTCCTTTGGCTCTTTCTTTCTCTCTCTCCCCCTTTCTTTCTCTCTCTTTTTGTTTTTATCTTTTTTATTTTTCTTTCCCTTCCTCTTTGTCCTTCCTTTCCCCTCTCTCCCTCCCTTCCTCCCTCCCTCCCTTGCTTCCTTCCTTCCTCTTCCTTCTTTTCTTCCTCCCTTCCTTCCTTCCTTTCTTTCTTTCTTTTTCTTCTTCTTCCTCCCTTTCCTTCTGTCCTTCTTCATTTCCTGATAATACAGTAATAGCGTTTGTTTTCCTGTTCCCTTGAACAAAAAGACAGGATGGAGGAGGGATTTATACCATTTCTTCTTATAAAACCAGAGAATAAGAAAAATAGTTCCTTTTGGAAACCCAAAGATGGAGCTGTTGCAAAAAGAGAAAGTTAAACACTCCTCCCTTTTCTTCCCTCTACCCTAACTTCCATGAGACAAGGAACTGTAACACACACACACACACACACACACACACACACACATGCATACACAACGGCTCCCAGATACACACAGACAGATTCTGGGTTACAGCAAAACCTAGAGGCTTCTCTGTTAAAATACAAAATTTCCTTTTTAGAAGGGAGGATTTTAAACAGCAGATGTATTACTACCAAATTGTACAGCATAAAACAGATATTAAGTGCCTTCCTAACACCCTTTAATGGCTAATTCCATGTGCTTTAGTAGTTTCCTGGATGAGCAAAATAACTGCAGGGAGAAAGGATTCAAATTCACTTGGTCTCATGAGTTCAAGCATTCACCAATAAAATATTCTATAGATAATGATTTGGTGGTCATTCCATTTTGCCAATCCTACATTGCCATATGGTATATGGGCGTGCGTGTGTGTGTGTGTGTGTGTGTGTGTGTGTGTGTGTGTGTGTGTGTATGTGTAGGAAGGAGGTGGGGCTTTCTAGGGGAAGTGACATTTCATTGTCAAAAGACATTCAAAGAATTTACCAAAGTCTGTTGGTAAAAATTCTTCTACATTTATAAATGGGGCCCTGAAACCTCACCCCTGTGTATAGAGGAAGTTCATTCCTTGCTGGCTCACTCATAACTTGTTTTACCTGCATCATCCTGAGTCATGGACTCTCTCTCTTAGGAATTGCCAGTGTACTTTATTCAAACTTATTTCATGCACTGATTCTTCATTCTCTGTTAGTTATGTGATTACATAAAACTCTCCAGGACACCATGTTCTCTAAGGGCTGGTTAGAATTATTTCTTATCACTTTTTTGTATCCTCCTGCACTATCACCCAATCGCTTAGCTTAGTGTCTTCCAAGTGATAATCAGTTAATAAATTATTGTTGGTTGAATGAATGAGTAAATGAATGAGTAACCTTCTTAAACCCATTTATACAGTTAAGAAAACTGAGGTGCTAAGTGCACAGAATTTTCTCAGGATAGTACAAGTTACTGACAGGGATGAGAATAGAATCCTCAGTATTGCAGAGGCCATTCTCTATTCCCTGGATAGCTCTTAATCCCTTTCATCACTTCTGCCTTTTCTACATGAGAGACAGGAAGCCCTCTAATAATCCTTCTCCTTTGCTCATCTCCTTCCCCAGAGCAAAGGACACCAGACAGATGGCTCAGAAGTTGTTGATGCATGGATGTAATTTGGTGCTGTGGAAGCACTGAAGTGCAACTCAGGGAAGAAAGGTTTTAGTCCTGAGCTCTGCCAATTACTAAATGTATGACCTTACTTAAGTTATTTTCTCTCTCTGGGCCTCAGTTTCTTCATCTGCAAAGTAAAGGGGTTAAATTAGATCAGGGGTTCTTAAACTTCACATGTCTATGTGAATGCATGAATGTGAGTGTGCATGTATGAATGTGAATATGTATGTATGTGTTGTATGTGTGTGCATCTGTGTGTGTGTGTGTATGTGTGTATGTGTGTGTGTGTGTGTGATGGACCCTTTCAACTGACTAATTAATTCCATCGACCTCTTTTTAGGAAAAAAAACATGTGGATTTATTTGTTTAATTTTTCTTTTGAAGTCATTGAAGCCAGTACTAAATTTCATTAACAGATTAGTGAAAATGAAGATGGATTTTTTTCCCCATCAGAGGTAATGGACCCCCTGAAATCTATCCACAGTCTTTACAGGGTCCATAGCCTTCGGGTTACAGATGGGTGAGGTGAGGTAGATAATCTCTAAGGTCCCTTCCTGTGCTGGCTGCTTCAGTACAAACAACCAAGTTTATTTCCAAATGCCTTCCCACTACCAATCCAAGACTTCCCCCTCATCCTTTTTATGTTTATTTTCAACTCTGGGTTTATGGTAGCAAACAGGAACAAAGTAACCCAGAGATGTTTTATGCCATGGAGACAAAGAAGTATTGATCCTGTTTGCCTCTGGAAAAGGTTTCTAATAATTTCCAGATATATTGTAGATTACACTGCTATCTTTAATTAAAACATGACACAGGACGGAAAGCAATTATTTGCTCTTTAAAGTGTAGATCCCCTTTTGTGCTAATGGCTTCTGATGCCTCACCTGACAATTGGCAAATCTGGTTGTGTGTGTGTGTGTGTGTATGTTTAGGGAGATGTAGACAGATTTATTCTTGTCTTTGCTAATAGTGACATATAAATGTAGGTTTATGCCTAGTAGTTAAAAATATATGAAAGTGTGAGTTATACCAATCCTGCTTATCATGTATGCCCCCAAGATGACTAAGGAGAGGGTTTCTAAAGTGGCTTTATTTATGCAGTACTGATACGAAATGAAAGAGAACTTAATAAGCAGAGTTTAAAGTAAAATGCAAGAGAGAGAGAGAGAGAGTGAGAGAGAGAGAGAGAGAGAGAGTGAGAGAGAGAGAGAGAGAGAGAGAGAGAGAGAGAGAGAGAGAGGAACAAATGTGGAGAGGAAGGCAAGGCTCTGAAAGGGCATGTATTTCAGATGCGGAAATAAAGCCGCCTCATCTTATTACAGAAATACTTGAACTGGCTCACTGTCTTCCTTATTATCATTTTTTTGTACTTTCCAGACTGTTTGCAAATGCCCATCTCCTGTCTCCAGGGCCTTTCTGTTGGTCTAGACCTGGCCTCCTTTCTTTCCTTTCAGACACTGCTGGTACTGAAGCCATCTCCTCGGCAACTCCTGCCATCTGGAACTGTCTGCCTTCGACTCGGCTGACTCGGTCTCGTCGCAACTGTCATCTGGAAACATATTTATTACTTCCTCCTGCCTAGGCTTCTCAGGGCTGATTTTCTTTTGTGCCTTGTTTATCTTGCCCTGAAGTGATGTTATTTTCTTTTTCACTTCTGAAGTAGCCCACTGGGCATAGGACCAGTGTGAAACCAGAGGATCAGAGGGAGTTGTGGGGAAGGATGGGGCAGTCTAACCCCTCTTCCCAAGAACAGCCATAAAAAGTCATAGCTTGACATCATGCCAGGGTGTGTCTACCAAGGCTTCAAGAGATTTAAAATAAGGGCAGCCTTCTTTACCCAATGCACACACATGCACACACACAGAGGAATAAAAATAACACTATAGGATTCAGAGATGAGTGAGACTTTTTTACTCATAGCAACTGGGAAATAAAGAGAAATGTTCTAGATGTCACTGTTGTGGTGGTTGTGGTGGTAGCAGGTTTATGGTAGGTAGGTAGTAGGTAGTAGGTTTGTGGTTGTTATGGTTTGCACAGTCACCTGATAGCTTCAGTCTGGTTGACTTGGAATGTTTGGCTCACTTAGAATGTATAGGGGAGATAGGCTTTGACTTAGATTTGCCAGAGATCAGACAAGACAGTTGTCTTGAGAAGTTTTGCTTCTTACAAAATGGTAGGCAGTTGCTCCATGACCAAAGATCTATTGGACTGATCAAAGCCCCTGTGATTCAGGATATTCAAAATGTTCATAAACCTTTTGAACATTCTAACAGACCATTCCTCAGGTAGCCTAGGAATCTGTGTCACAAAACTCTTTTGCATATTAAATTAAGGTCTATTTAATTTAATAGTCATTTATTTACAGATACCATGTGCCAAGCACTATACTAAATACTAGGGGCACAAAGACAAAAACCAAACTGCCTTTGTCCTCAAGGAGTTTACGTTATTATTGGGGAAGCTAAGGCGTACACAGATAAACTCAAATTTTATAGAAAGTAAAATTCTGAAAAGCAATTTCTAAAAGAGGAGAAAACACTAGCACTTGTTGGTTGGGGAGGTTTTGTGAGCTAAGCCTTTAAAGGACACTGGAATCAAAAAAGGTTGAGGTGAAGTGGGAGAACATTCCACAGATGGGAGGAAGCATATGAGATGACAGTAGCCTACATAGGGAACAACAAATTTCTTCACTCTCTGTTCATTATAAACCTGTACCTCCAAGTTAGTATACTTTAAGTTACAATCAGTGCTATGGAAAAATCGTATCACACATAAACAAGCAAATGAAAACTCTTTACTGATGCGTTAGACAAATTATTTCAGGTCTCTAGGCCTAGTTTCTTCATCTTTAAAATGAGGAGGTAGGACTTGTTGACCACCGAGTTCCCTTCCAGGACTAAAATCCTGTAATCCTATATTGGCTGAATTTTTAGAATAATACAAACGCATTTATCTTTTTTTCACCCCAGTTAACTTCCATTTGCTTCTTCCTTCATTTAGCTCAGTATCTTCATTTGTGATATTGCATCTTCAATTACGGTTGCCCCTTAAAGGATAACATTAAATGAATGAGGGGGGAAATGACTGCCAAATGTGTCCCACTGCAATCTTTGACAGATGTTCTGATATGAGCTGCTATAATAATGGACAATGAGGGAAAGAGTTCCAAAAGGATTACAGAGTTCAGATCAGGTTCATGTGATAGCTTTAGTCCCTCTGCAATAATTCAAGGATCCATGATTTCACTGGTGTGGCCACTCCTTTCACTGAAGCACAACTCAGCTCCATTACCACTTGGTAAATGGTCTTGGACAGATGCTGCTACTGGAAGAATCTTTCACCTGGTGGCCAGCCTTTTGGTGACGAGACTCTCCAAATCTAACTAGGCTGGTCCTCAGAGAACAGACATCCAACACTTCACATGCTTATACTCAAATCCCTTCCATCCTGAGAGGACCTGCCAGAATTTGGTCCTTCACATGTATATCAGGAACCCAGGGATACTCCTACATCATAAAGAGGCATTGAGGTAGGACATTAGTCCCAGGGGAGGAATATGTCAGCTTTTCCATGTAATTCCAACCCTAAATTTCTGTCCTGTAGTTCTTTGGAGCAGAGCAGCATAACTAGCTCCAGGGTAGATAAGACTTCTACAAAAATGAATCATATATGATGAAAGGGATAGAAAGGGAATATTAGAGCCAAGATGAAGATCTCTTTATGAGATATGCTTATCTTTTTTTCTAAAGGTTGGCTGAAGTTATTATGAGCAGTGCCACAACCATGTACTCTTTTCATCTCTCCTTTATAATACATCAGGTCACAAAGGATACACAATAGTAAAAAGCTTTGGAATTCATACAGCTCAGGCCAGATGTGCCTGAATGTATTGGTATGCCTGAAACCATGCACACCCATGGTGACAAGGCACTCTGCGTATCCTCTCCCTCTCTTCTGGAGTCAGAATATTTTCCAAGTTAACCCCCCAGTCCCACCTTTTTTTTCCCCGGGGGGAATTATCTTAAAGGTATGTTAGAATGCTATAGCAAGTCGGGAGGAAGCCTCTTTTGGACAGCTGTAAGTAGGGAGGAGGAAGAGGAGGGATGAGAAGTACGGGAAGGTAAGTTATCAAAACCAATACAGAAATGAAGGAAGAATGAGGTTTAAAATGTAGGTTCAAGTTCAGATTGAATGGGGGCAAAGCTTGAGGTACCATATTATTATTATTATTTATTATTGTTAATGCTCATTTCTCATCCTTCTTGCTAGTAAGAAAGAGCTGGGTCAAAAGTCAACGAACTAAGAGGAGAAAGGAGAATCACCACAAAAAAGAAAAAGAAAACTCCACAACGAAACACTTAGATAGGTAAATAAAACATACAGGAAATATAAAGGATGCTTTCCGAGCAATGGGAAACACAAGCGACCCTTGTTGGTGCGAGATTTATACATCCGCATATCACAGATGCCCTGTTGCTTTATTCATACCGTTAAGGGAGAAAGGCAGCCTGTAACCATCAGCACCCACCATTAAATCATTACAGAAACACTATTGTAAAGAGACCAGGCTTTAAAAAAAAACTCCCTCCCTCCCTCCTTCTCTCTCTCTCTCTCACACACACACACACACACACACACACACACACACACACACACACCAGTGTGTTTTGAAACACTAGGTGTTTAGAGACTCTTTGTACTGCCTGGGCATTGTTTAGGACTCCAGGGCTACTATTTCAGAGAAACAAATAGACAATTAAAAAAAAATGTAAAAAGGAAAGGGAGGGAAGCTAGGATTTTGTTGGTTATCATATCTGGTCATCCTTCAGAGAACTGGATGAGGGAAAGTTTTTTCTCCTTGGAATGGGGACTGGAAGAAAGCTCAAGGGATCAGAATGACATGTGATGCCCTCTCCTCTTTTGTGGACTGGAAGGTTCTTTTGTAAACCTGGTTATTCATTCTCAGGCTGTTCCAAGCAGGGACCTGTGTCTTTTTCTTTAACCAGTCTGCCTGTTCTGAAGCTCTATTGCTGTGATGTGGATTGCTCTCCTCTAAAGTCCTCCTGAAGAGGCTGTCTGACATATTAGGCAGTGTTTGCCTCCAAACTCTCTAATGTAGTTTTTTCCCAAATAAAGGGAAGAAGGAGAGGTGGTAAAAACCCAATTGGCCTCAGGAGGGCTGTGTGGAGTGGTAATTCTTGGCAAAAGAGTTATAAGTATTTCTTTCATTTGTAAAGCAAATGCAAAGGTCCTGTCAGTAAACATTTATGGCAGCCCATAAAGGCCCCTGTCTCTCTCGCCTCTGATGACTGGGCTTCATTGTGCTGTTGCTGCTCCAGAGAAGGATGCATCATTACAGATGATAATCCTCCTCTATGGTCTCATGGAAGCAAGCTGAGTCCTCAAAAGCTATGCCAGAGAAGCACAAAGGAATGGAATTTTTTAAAATGCAACTTCATATGTATTTGTACACACATGCGCAAACCTTGTTCCCCCACCTCAGTTGTAAGCTCCTTGATGCCAGAAATCATTCTTTATGCTTTTTGTGTCCTTCATGGCACCTGGCACAGTGTTTTATGCAAAATAGATGCTCAAATATTTGTTTAGTAAATTTCTCCAATGATTTAACATAGATTGAAAAGCAGCAGGGTATATTAAATATTGTACTTTACTGGAAGTAAAGTTAAGAAGAACTGAGTTCAAATTTTGCCTTAGATATCTAACAGCTGTATAACCCTGGGCAACACACATAATCTATCTCTCAATTACCTTATCTGCAAAATTAGGAAGTTGAACTTCATAGCCTCTATGGTCCCTTCTCATTTTAAATTTATGATCACAGTGTCCTTCATCCATGACATACAGAAAAAAATAATAATTATGCAGACTGTTATATGAGAAAGGTATCTTCAGATCAATTGGTGAAAATTTCTGTTAAAATAGTTTTAAAAAATGAAAGCTCAAGAGTATTTGGTCTTAGCTGCAGATAACTTTCTACCTGACAGTTGTACCCCAATGTAACTCATTCCCCTTACAATCCATGCTCTTTGAAATCTAAGTATTATATGCAGTGAATCTATTCCCTGTACTTCATTGTAGCCTTCCATAGGTTCCCCACCTACTGAGTATCTTAAAAGACAGACAAACCTATGGATGTCAAAGACACCAAAGGGAGAAATGTTAACCAGATGAAATCTGATAAAAAGGGGGAAAAAGAAGTAAGACGACTATTGTAACCTTCAAATTTGGGGAGTACCACCCAAAATGGAAAGCTCAGTGAAGAATTGTTGATGGTATTGAAGATACAAGGAAAGGCTTCTTTCTGAAGAAAAGCATTGAAAATGACAATACTTACCTACAGAGAACTTTATGGCTGACTGTTTTGATCCTTCTTTCAGGATTCCTCCCACCTTCCATCAAATTCCCAAGTATCCTAGCATCTACTGAGGCAGTGATTTTAGCAATGGATGGGATGTTGAGAGAAAATTTGCAAGACAGAACATTCACTTCACAGCGCTCTAGAAAACCATTCCTTTTGAGAATGGTTGTGTTCATGCATATTCCTGGTTTGTCTATCCTGTTGGGTGCCACATACTTGATTTGAGGCTTTTTTTCTTTGCAATTAGAGTGCAAACTTGCCCAAGAGGATGGAAGTTGTTGGCAGAATTTTACTAGTGAAAGAGGGGGTTCTTGGTACTGGCAGACATCGCCACAACTTATTTAGAAAACATTCACTTTGGCTAAAAATGATAAATCTGTGTTTACCTTCTAAAAATGATCCCAAAGGGGAAAAATAGAAAAGGGATCCTAAAATGGGAAAGAGGAGGCAATGGGGCTAGAAAAAGTAATGCTTGACTTTTCCAAAAATGTTTCTTCTTTGATACCTCCCTGTGGGCATTGAGTACATTTCCAATCTGTGTTTTGAAAGATAAAATGAATATTTCATCTAACCAGCTGCATTCCAGGGTGGGTAAGTATCCCATGCTTTGTGCCAAGTGTTAGAGCAGACAGCTTTAGATCATCACATGTAAGCTAAAGGGGGATACTTTCTGAGCAAGGATTGTAAGGTAGTATCCATTATTATTTCAATATGCAGATAAAACTTTGATTGCTGAATAATTCTTTACATCAAATCTTTTGGCAAACTTCATTTATTTACTGTGCCCATATAGTAGACATATCATGGTGAGACAGATTTTGTTCACCTAATTGTTTTCTGTAAGTAAAACAACAAAAGCAACAGTTAAATATAGTGTAAGGCAACTTAGAAAAACTGGGGAAAGTTTGAATGCTAATGTTATTACACTCAACACCCAATTATCCTTGAGAAGGGTAATCCAGCACTGAGGATTATCTGGAACACATCTTACTTTCAAATTCTTATTGACCTTGTCCTCTATTCTGTTCAATTACTGATTCTTGGTTAACACAAACAAGATCATTGTTTCCTTGAGTCCAGTAAGATAGGAAAGAGAAGGCCTTTTATGGTAAAACCAATCAGCACCATACCCATGAAAGGGGTAAGTTAGAAGAGAAAGAATGTAGCTGTGCTTCAAGATAAATTATTTTATTATTCTATTCCCTGGATAAATTGGGGAGAAGTGGAAGTACTGAATAGAAGGGAACAGAATAGCACAGTAAAGCAGTAAGATCATTGGTGTAGGATAATATTCTTTTATTTGAATGCCTGAAGAGCTGTCCATAAATTTATCTAAACATTCCTCATATCTGTTAATCTTTTCAGACATTTACTACCTCTTGAAGGTCAAGGATGTCCTAAGTTCACTCTCATAGTATGAAGTTAGATAAAGTTAATTTCTCTAAAGCTGTAATTTCTAAACTGCAAAGAAAATTGTGATAATCCTAGTCTGAGATCTAAGGCAGGGGTGGGGAACATGTGGCATTGAGGCCACATGTGGCCTTCTAGGTCCTCAGGTGCAGCCTTTGACTGAGTCCAAGTTTTATAGAACAAATCCTTTTATTAAGGGGCTTTGTTCTATGAAGTTTGGATTCAGTCAAAGGACCTTCCTGGATACTTATTACCTTCTAGAATGAGGTCACACTGATTCTCATAAATAGGTCTCTTTTTTTTTCTAGTTTTCCTACCATTCCTGCTACTCTGCCATGTCATAGCTAATCAATCATTTACATTGATCAAGATTCCTCATTTTCTTCTCACTTGTGTCTTCTTTGAACCCTTCTCCCCATCATCTTTCTGATTGTTAATGAAAATCATGATGATAGTACCCATCTCAAAATCTAACACATCAGTCACATGGCAGGGGTTGGGGTAGGGAGTAGTAGGAATATAAGGAAAAGCCTGCTGGGGAAATATGAAGCTCTGTATACTCTAAAAACATTATGACATCTATGAAGGTTATGCAATAATCTTTCAATGATGGCCACCTGGATTCTGAAGGCCCCACTGATTGAGTTAGCACCTCAGCAGTAATCTTGAGAAATATATTCTTATTGTAATAGACTGGCCCTACTAGTACCTACCAAGGTAATCAATTTGATGTGGAGAATGGCAAGAATGAATGATGCTGCTACAAGTATGGGCACCTTAAAAAAGATAAATGAAATAAATCAGAAATAAAAATATTTCACTTGCTGGAAATATTTCAGAGTAGATAGATGATACTGACCAGTGAGGTGGGCAAAACCTTAAGTACTCATGAAGTGGACAAAAAATAAAAATTTTCTTTGTGTATTAGGATTACATCATGACAAAATTGGAAACAACTGTCACCATTTATCAGTAGTTGTTTCACATGGCTTTTTTTTTTTGGTCAATAGTAACCTCAATTCCAAGTCAAACAACAAATTATTCTGAATCAGTACAAGGTCATCAAAACAATAACTGCAATCGTTTTCATCCTGAAGACCAAATTAGGTTAAATAAGAATTGAAATTGAGGAGTTACTGAAATTTGAAGAGAGAAAAGTTGAAGACCTTGAGGACAAATAAAATTTTCAGTTAAGGAAAATTATAAAACTTACATGTATTGAAAAAATTGATTAAAAAAAACATTCTCAAGTGATCTTGTTTTTATTTATTTTGCATAAAATATTAATGGCATTTAAAAGTCTATAAACAGAGGGGCAACTAGGTGGTGCAGTGAATAGAGCACCAGCCCTGGAGTCGGGAGGACCAAGTCACCCCAATTACCCCGCCTTCCCCATTCAAAAAGCAAGAAACAAACAAAAAAAATCAATAAACACAGACAAAATATAATAATAAGAAACATTAAAGGTTTGCCACAAAGTCTCAGGAGTAGAAGGAAATTTTATCATTGATTATCATTGAATCAATCATTGATTGATAGTATAACTATTGAATGAACTATCTAAAAGCACTGCACCATTAATACTTCCTTTGATGATTATTCTATATGTGTGACTTATATAATGGTACAAAATAAAGGAAATATATTGAATATGCTCCAAATGTTAGTGTATTTGGTATGTACATTAAAAAAGAAAACTATTCTCTATTTACAGAATACCTCCTACAAAATGATGTTATGACCAACCAATATAAAATCTGGCATTCTTTCAGGCTATGGTTTAAGCCCATTATGTTTCTATCTATCTTAAGTCTATGTTTGTCTTTCCTAAATAGAACTAATATGTTCTCCTTGTTAAATGGTGAGTGAAACGTATGCATCTCATTGATCTCTTGATGGACATCTATCTTTTCCAGTCATATAAAAATGTAATTTGGATATGTTTAAATAATTCTTAACGTGCAAAGAAGAAAGAGAATGAATAATCTGGAGTTAATATTGAATCAGTAGAAGAAATCAATTCCACAAATACCTTGTTCTCCTCCAAGCAAGACAAGTGGAAGATAAAGATATTAAGGAAAATGTTATAATTAATTATGTTAAGAGACATAATGGCACCCTAAAGTCAAAGCTAATGAGAGGAACATGCTTAAAGTAATTAACATATATGCAATACAAGTCCTCATGTATATTTTTTGCAGTTGAAAAATAAAAAACAATATATTTAGAAAGTGACCTAAACAATTTTTAAAATATTAATGAAATAGAGGATTCATCACCCTAAGACAACTATTGAGAGATGATCACTTAATCATTAAAATATAGGAATCATATAAAGAGACAATTTTAGAGCATATGATAAACAACTCAAAGATCTATATAAATTATTTTGAAATTAAAAGATATTACTTTATTGAGCAATAATAAAAACTGGTATTTAGTACGCTCATGTGAACTTATCACGTATTACAAAAATGAGTTTGTGGTATTTTTTCAGCAGATGGTTTAAGCCCATTAAGGTCTCATTTATCTTAAATCCATTTTGTCTTTCTAAATTGAACTGTGTTCTCATTATTTCATTATTATTATTATTATTATTATTATCATTATTATTAATTTCCAAAATAGCACTGTGTCCTCCTTATTAAATGGTGAGTGAAACATAAGCATCTTACTGATCTCTTGATGCACATCTATTTTTCCAGCCATATTAAAAATTGTAATTTGGGAATGATGTGTCCAAGTAGCCTCTTTGAAATGGTTAAGATTCAAGAATAGAAGCAGAAGGCCATTCCTGGACAACATCCACATGATGATATGTCACCAAAGAAGTATCAAAAAAATGACTGACATAATAGATTTATTTATGGAAAGATAGGGTTTTGTGATACAATTCATGACCAGGTCGTTGATACCAGAAATTACAGATGAGTTATCCATAAAGAACCTAACTTAGTGATTAATGTAGATTATTCACAATAATAGTAGAAATGACACTGCATCACTATAGGCTATAAAAATATCTTCTACCAAATATGGAGCAAGCTATGACCTAGTGGCTGGAAATATTCATCAGAAGTGCACTATATTTAATGAACTGACAGATTATGTGTCCCTATACTATATACACAAACCTTAAAATATCTTTGATAACTTGCTACCCACCCCCCCCTCAAAATACTGAAATTGGAGCATTATTACAGACTGAACCACAATCACTTGGACACAAAGTTTACTCATAAAATCTTAAGATTCAAGTAAGTATTAATTTTGTCACATAAAATAGTCATAACCTCCAAACAACACAGAGTGAAAAAAGCCTTTAAAATATACAAATATAGCAGAGGAGATCCAAATTGTGTGGGAACAAGATGATTCTTCCTACCCTGGACTATTCTTACTTCTTCGACTACATCCTATTCAGAGTTGGCTATTCATTCATTTAGCCACAGCACTATGAGGATTGCTAGATATAAGAATAGAGGAAAGAATAAATATATGGTATTTTTGATACTTTTTATTTTACTTTCTGTGTACTTTCTGAAGAAGGGGTATAGTTAATATAGTAATATCAGAATTAACTCAAATTCAGAGGTATGAAGAGAGAGTTACTGGAACTCATATATGGAAGACCATATCATCCCACTGGTACTCAAATATGAATCACCTGTATAACTCCCTCAAAACTGGGGCTCATCCAGTTTTCATGTGGAAACTCAAGCAAATACCTTCTAAACTTATCTCTCCTACCTCCTTCCCCATTAATGTAGAAGGCAGCACCATTTTCCCAGTCTCTCAGGCTCTCAACATAGAACTCCTCACTATCTCTCATCCCTCATAGTCTATCTATTGCTAAGGTCCGTTGATTCCACCTTTGCAACATTTCTCCTCTAAGCCCTCTTTTCTCCTTACATTCTATTTTTACCCAATACTATCATTTGAATTTCTAAAAAAAGTTATTTTAGACATTTTTAATAGTTCCTATTGTTCAATTTCTTTAATAGTTAATATTCTACAGTTTGAATGAGGTACCCCATTCCACTTTTGGAGTGCTATAGTTATTGTTTTAACTCCTTAATTTAGACTGATTCAATCTATATTTCCTTAACTTGTTCCTACTTCTCCTATTTTGACTCTTGTGGCCAAGCAGAACAACTTCAATCGCTCTTCCACAAGACATCCTTTCTAAATATTCGAAAACAGTTATCATTTCCCCCTAAGTCTTCTCACCTCTGAGCTAAACTTCCCCATTTTTAAGTAAATGATATGTCTATCATGTCCATTTCCAAACAGCAAATGAGTTTTGTTTTGGGTTTGTTTTTTGTTTTTTTTTTTGCCTTGTTTGGAGTGGGGAAGGCAGTGTAATTGGGGTTAAGTGACTTGCCCAAGGTCACACAGCTAGTAAGTATGTCAAGTGTGAGGCCATTTTTATTTCAACTGAGGGTCTTCTGACTCCAGCGCCAGTGCTCTAGTGACTGTGCCACCTAGCTGCCCCCAGCAAATGAGTTTCAAAGTGACAGGCACACTACAGGGCTCTTAACTAAAGGAACTATCAATGTTAATACCTTAGCTAATTATTAAGGAGGGAAAGAAGGAGGGTGCAGCCCTGGGAACATTTTTGGATGATATTTCTGAATTGGTTTACTGCACTCATCCAAATCCTATTCATCTTTCATTTTTTGATTTTTTTTTTTTTTGCTTTTTATAGGGCAATTGGGGTTAAGTGACTCGCCCAAAGTCACACAGCTAGTAAGTGTGTCAAGTGTCTGAGGCTGGATTTGAACTCAGGTACTCCTTACTCCAGGGCCAATGCTATATTCACTGCGCCACCCAGCCACCCCCCTAGTCATCTTTCAAGGTCCACGTGATATATCGTACATGATACGAGATTGTTCTCCCTTTTATCTAAATTCCAAATGACTGGATTGTTTACTTCTTAAGGCCAGATTTTTAAACTTCTTTTGCAACCTGACAGGATCTAGGACAGTGTTCAAGTACATAGTATGTGTTGAATAAAAAATTGGGAATGATAAGCCCCCAATTAACATCCTATTCAAATTTTTTTTTCTTGCTTATTTACCCTAATGAATCTATAAGGCTGTGTATTCACTACCCTCACACCCTGACCCTTGTGCCGTTATAATGGGCTCAGTAGCACAAAGAAAGGATAGAAGCAAGGCTAAAACCGACAAGCTTTGAATCCTGCAATGTGTTACTTAATCATTGTGCCTTGAGATTTCCCAGATGCCACATGAGTTCAGTCCCCACAGGCAAAGAGGTTTTCTTCTAATCAATCAATTACTTATTATGTACCTACTATGTGTCAGGAACTATGCTGGGCTCTAAGGATACAAATACCAGGAATGAAGCAATTACTATATGCAAGGATTATTTGTGGATTCCAATCACCTTGAGATAATCTTCCCTCTAAAACTGGATCAAGTCCTCTACTTTTTCCTGGGTGATTTCCCTTCTAAATACTTATCCAGTGTGCATATGTTTCCCGGTACATATGACATTGTGCTAAATCCTATTTGTGCTCAATTTTTCCAAATTCCCGGTAGAGGTGAGGCATTTGTCCCCCTCTCCCATTACTGGCTTCAGAGCAGCAGCCGTCAGCTGGGCAGCAGTCTGGCTCAAGACCCAGTACTGAGCCCGAGCCAAACGTGAAGGTTCATTAGGGCTCAGGGACCCAGATGCTAGTGCTAATGTGGTTGTGCCTGAGTTCAGAGCTTGGCTTCTGAGGCATCCCAGAGGCAGCCAGCCCTCTCTCTTCTCTATTGCTCCGACAAAACCCTGTTAAATGCAGCCTTCCTAAGGACTAGAGAACAGGTGGTATTCTAAGATGTGGAACAAATTGAAGACAAGCATGACGAGTGGGTTGGGGTCACTTTGACATGGCTGACACTCAGGTCTGGCTCACGTTAAAGGGGGAAAGGCCTCTGTATCTCACAAACACCACCAGGAGCACCTGCACAGGCATTGGAGGTGATAGATAGAGGTTGGACCAAGTACTGTCATCAGACCTTGTGGGGGTTTAGCCACAGTGGGACTACACACCTGTGGTCTGTTGATAACACATTTGCTCAGAAGCCAGGCTGACCCTGGGGTCTCTGCTTCTTCTAGTCTTTTCCTCATTTTCACTTCCTCCTTTGTTGCCTTTGCCTGAGTCATTTTTAAAAACCTGCTCTCATTGCAGCGCAGAAGCAAAGAAATTACACCCAAAATGAAGAAAAGAGACCACATATTGAAACAGAACGATCACCTCCATATGATATTGTTAACAGTGCCATTAGTTTCATAGGGTTTGCATATGGCACTGAAGTTAGCACTGGATGATATATGAAGATTAATAAGATACAGACCCTGCCCTCCAGGAGTTTTCCATTCTCAGTGTCACCTTCTTAGTGTAGGCCTTCATGAACTCAACTGTGCTATCACACTAGCTTCCTTATTATTAGTCTTGCTGCTTTTAGTCCCTTTCCATCCACTCTAACCTGCTTATTTTGTCTAGATTAATCCAACACATCAGTTTTATTATATTTTTCCCTGCTCAAAAACCACTGCCATAGGACAAAGATCAAATTCCTCTCCCTGGCTCTTCATGCTCTCCACAAGCCCAATTCATGTAAGCGTCCTTAGTTTACGCCAGAAATATCTTGCTCCTTTCTAACTTTTTCTCATGCTTTGCCCTTCCTGGAAGAACCATCTATGCTCTCTCCTTCTACATGTATTTTATTCCTTCAAATCTAAGATCAAATTCTGCCTCCTCAGTGGACTATGTATGACCTGATCTACTGCCTATGGTGTTTTCTTCCTCCACTGAGCACCTATCAACTTGTTGTATGATTTATTTCTCGTATATCACAGAGGTGGGTTAGTATGAGGCATAAGGCACTGGACTTGGAACAAGAAAGATAAAGGTTTGAAGAAATATCTTTTACTAGTTACATGATTTGGGGCAAATTAATTAAACTTTCTGGGTTTTAGTTTCCTTGTCTATAACAATGAGAGGACTTAACATAAGGTCCTCTAAGGAATCTTCTGGTTCTAAATCCATAACCCTATGGTCTGAATGGTCATTTAATTTCTGATATGTACATATTATCTTCCCAACCAATTGAAAGTATGTGGTTTTTCAAGGACAGAGACCCTGGCTTATACTTTCTCTCCTAGTCATAGTGCCCATTATAGTAACATTCAGGTAGTACTAGTAGTATACTAAAACGGAAAGAACACTTGACTAGTAGTTGAGAGATCTTAGAGTCATCTCAGTTGTAACTACTGAAAACCTGGGTCATTAACGGGAGTGTCTTCACCTCCCTAAGTGATCTCCAAGGTCCCTTTCAGTTCAAAGGTTCTATGATTGTATATCAACCCCACAGATCTGATTTTCACTGATCTGGGGGAAATGATCTTTCACCAAAGCTTCGAGGAGGGAAGTTTTCACTCAGTAATTTGGGTTGCTTATGGTAGAAATTATCTCAGAGATATAAAACTGGAGAAGGTAGTCAGTATTCACTTTCCATTTGTCTTGGTTATAGCAAAATCCAAGGAAATCTCAGAGGCCTGAATTTTGAGCACAAATCTATGTCTAAAGGGCTCCTGCAATGTCCAGATTCTAGAACTTTCATTTGCACATGTGCACACACACACATATAAGCTTATATATATAGAGAAAGAGATATACATGTACTCACATATAAAGATACACACACATATAGTGCTGCTGCTACATCTGAGTCACTGAAATGGGCACAAAGGTGAAACAATTCATTTTTTGAATACTATTGTAAGCCTAAATTGAAGGGCAATATCTGTAAAAGCTTTGAAACAAATTTTAAAATCTAGTTTATGTCAGGGTTTGAAAACACTGCTTGGTGATAGATGAAATACTTACCTTTTAAAAATATCTCTTTAAGCACCTGGCCATTTAGGTGAATTTATCTCTCAGATACAATATCACTTCTGTTGGACACAAGTTCTACTGGTATAGAAAACAACATTTCATGGCCTACTATTTTGGGACATACCAGAGGCTTCAAGCAAACATACATTACACATTTCTTGTGAAGACTACAGAACTGAACAGAGTGGACATAGTCAGAAAAAAATGAGAGACCAAAGATGAAATTAGTGTGTGAAGACATGGCAGGTACCCTCTAGGATTCAGCCTAATAATGATAATAGATCTTTGTGAGCAAAACCCTTTCACTTAAATTATCTCTTTTGTAGCCACTGCAACTCAGTGAGGTGAAAAAGGTATATATTATTGATCCCATTTTACAGATGAGGTAATTGAGGCTGGAAAAGGCTAAATGCTCTACTACCTCTGTGGCCTTGGGAGAGTCATTTAACTTCTCTGTCCTTACTTTCCTCCTCTGATAGATTTTGGAGGGGGGCAGAGGGGTTCTTAATCTGGTGTCAACTGTAGGGTCTGCAGGTAGATTTCAGGAGTACTGTGAACTTAGATGTGGTAAAAATAGCACATCTTTATTTTCACTAACCTATAACTGCAATTAAGCATTTCTTTCCATTATGAATACAGGCAACTATCCTTACTGTAAGAAGAGTTGTCTTGGCTTCAATAGATTGTCAAAGGGGTCCATGACAATAGAAGAGAAAAAATAAAAAAGGTTAATAACCAAGGAAATCTCTAAAATACCTGACAACTCTAGACATAATCAGAGATTATGGGATAACTTGTCTGGGGGCACAGCCACAAAGAGATAAATAGGATTATAAACCAAGCTTCCTGGTTCCAAGTTCAGTGCTTTACGCTTCATACCAATCTGCCTCTGTGATATGTGATAAAGAAATCATACAAATGGATTGCAATGAAATAATGAGACTCACAATCCTTGGACAGAACATTCCTTAAACTAGAGACTCTACCTAGGGCACAGCCCCATAGGAAATCTACCTTTGCAAGGAACTGTTCTAGCCTGATAGCAGGACAGGGACAGAGTCGTAGCTGAACAGACAAGGGATAGTGTGATATCTGCTAGGGAAATTACCATACTTGAAGCTAGGAGGGTGATTCAGGAGGAATAGTACCATCAACGCTAAAAGCTCAAAGCTTTCCCTCAGTAGTCTTAGCTGTCATCATATAGCTAAATTGGCTCAACTCCCACCCTCTTAGGATGGAATGAGAATGGTAGATGATCCCGAATTCTTAAACTCAAGATGAGATGGGTCTCCTAGAACACAAAGGAGGAGACAGAGGAAAATGTGGAGTTGGTCTCCCTTCCTCTCATTCACAGCCTCCAGTTGAGCCTAAGTCAGTAGGGCCAGGCACTGTGCTAAGTATAGAGGAACAAAACAGATACCAGACACAGTTCCTCTCCTCAAGGAACTCACAATCTAGTGAGAGAATCAACAAACAAATATGTACAAAAAAAAAAAACAAACCTACATACAGGATAAATAAAAGAGAGAAGGCTCTAAAATTAATGTGTTGGGAGAGGCTTCCTTGTAGAAAGATGGGATTATAGTTGAGACTTGAAGGAAGTCAGAGAAGCCAGTAGTGAGAGAAGAGGAAGGGGAGCATTCCAGGCATGGAAGACAACCAAAGAAAATTCCTGGAGTCAAGAAATATAGAACCATAGAACTTGTTCATGGACCAACAAGGAAATAAATGTTACTGGATAAAAGGGTATGTGACAGGGAGTAAAATATAAGACTGGAAATAAAGGAGAGTGGGAGGTAGCATATGGAGGGAATTTGAATGCCAAGTGGAGAATTTTGTAATGGGAGCCACTGGATTTTATTGAGCGAGGGGGTGAGGGTGAGGGAGGGTGACAAAGGGGGACCCTGTGCTTTAGGGAAACCATTTTGGCAGGTGAATGGTCACTCCTTTGCTTTCTGAAAGGGTTCTCTTCCACCACGATGAGAAAGAACTTTAAACCCATGGTTATAGCAAAGAAAGGAAAAGTGAAGAAACATTGAAGAAACATAGCTACCTAGGGCCCTGGTTCCAAGAAAAAGAGCCCAGGGAGGTAGGTTATGACAACAAGTTCAAGTTTCCACTGGCATTCTGGGGAGCCATGCCTTGGCAAAGCTATGAAATAAGTCCAGTTCCTCTTATTTCCAGTCCCTTTCCCTTCCCAAACAGGGCAAAGCTATATATAAGAATAGTGAAAAACCAGCTTCCTGATGTAATATGAGTTCTCGGGAAGTCCTTATACTCAGTACATACTAACACTCCCCCAGTACATACATATTAACAATCCCCCAACCTATTCACTGATGACTGAAATCCTTCTAACAGGGGACATTGCCTTTCATTATCAAGAGAAGGCTTACAATGAAAATCCCTTTGGGAGAAGTAATGCATTAGACAAAGCTAACACAAAGTCACATATGGCTGATGTCTTGAAAATAGATTTTAACTGAAGAGAAGGGAAGTATTCTGGGCTAGGTGTATCTTAGATCATTCTCCTTGTAGTTTATGTTCAATAAGGGAACAAAATGACATGATCACAGGTTACTTAATGGTTAACTATGGGCAACTTACTTAGTTATGGCAGGAGAAGGATGCTCAATAAGGGTAGGCATTAAGAGTATTTTGAGTTGATTTAGCTGAGGGAAGCTCTTAAATGAGTTTCCCACCATGGTGAGACAAACATCAAAGAGGATCTCAAGCTCCTTTTACACTCAGGCAATATGGAAGGGATGTCAATAGGCTGAACTCTTAAATCTCTGAGTGATTCAGATCTGAGGGATGGTCCCAAAACAAGAGAAAACTAGCCTTATTCTCCTGATGCAATAGCCACTCATAAAGGCATAGCCCCCTTCTTTCAAGACCCTTCAGACTTCACTCTCCCCCCAGAAATACCTTAGTCTTTTGGTTTATCCCCTCAGGACCATGACTTGCTTTCTGCTTGAGAGACTAAATGTTTGGAAAGCACAATATTATAGCCTCAGATACTTACTACCTGTGTGACTCTGGGAAAATCACTTAAAGCTGTTTGCCTCGGTTCCTCATCTGTAAAATGAACTGGTGAAGGAAATGGCAAACCACTCCAGAATCTTTGCTAAGAAAACCCCAAATGGGATTAAAAAAGAGTTGATTGTGACCGAAATGATTGAAGGAAAAGGTAATGGAAAAAAAAGAATTTATATACCCAAATAAATGCAAAATTCCAGAGAATAGCAAGGAAAAATAAGAAGATTTTCTTAAACAAGTGAGGCAGAGAAATAGAATAAAATAGAATGGGCAAAACAAGAGATCTCTTTAAGAAAATTAGAGATATCAAGGAAATGTTCCATGCAAAAATGGGCATGATAAAAGACAAATATGGTAGGGAATTAACTGAGATAGAAGAGATTAAGAAGAGGTGGCAAGAATAAACAGAAGAACTATGCAAGAAAAATATTAACACTACCAGTAACCATGATGGTGTGGTTACTACTCTAGAGCCAGATACCCTGGAGAATGAAGTCAAGGGGGAAGGAAGCATTGCTCACAATAAGGTTAGTGGAAGGGGCAAAATATCAGTTAAGGTATTTAAAATACTAAAAGATGATGCTGTTAATGTATTGCATTCATTATGTCAGCAAATTCAGAAAACTCACTAGTGGACTGGATTGGAAAAGATCAGTTTAAGTTCCCGATCCTAAAGAAGGGCAATGCCAAAAATGTTCAAGTTCCTGAATAATTGTGCTCATTTAACACACTGGTAAGGTTATGCTTATGAGACTGCAAGCTAGACTTCAGTAATATGTGAACTGAGATGTACCAGAAGAGCAGGATGGTTTTCAAAGGTACAGAGGAACCAGAGACCAAATTGCCAACATGCACCGGATTATGGAGGAAGCAAGGGAGTTCCAGAAAAAAAACAACAACAAAAAAACCCATCTACTTCTGTTTCATCGACTTCACTAAAGCCTTTGACTATGTGGATCATAACAAAATGTGGCAAGTCCTCCAAGAGAGGAGAGGACCAGATCATCTTATTTATTTCCTGAGGAACCTGTATATGGGCTGAGAAGAAGCAATTAAAACTGAACATGGAACAACTGCTTGGTTTAAGATTGGAAAAGGAGTTTGACAAGGCTGTATATTGTCACTTTATGTATTTAGCTTATAGGCAGAGTACATCATGTGAAATGCTAGGCTAGATGAATAGAAAGCCAAAATTAAGGTTGCATCTACAATCTCAGATATGCAGCTGATATCATTCTGATGGCAGAAAGTCAAGAAGAATTAAGGAGTCTCTTGATGAAGGTGAAAGAGGAGAGTGTAAAAGCTAGCTTAAAGCTTAACATCAAAATATGAAATAAGATTTTGGTGACTGGTTCTATCACTTCTTGGCAAATAGAGGGAGAAGAAATGGAAAGAATGTCAGACATTATACTCTTGGTCTGAAAGATCACTGCAGCTGGTGACTGCAGCCATGAAATTAAAAGACCCTTACTCCTTGGAAGGAAAGTAATAGCAAATATGGACAAGCATACTAAAAAGCAGACATCACCTTGCTGACAAAAAGTCTGTAGAGTCAAAACTCTGGTTTTTTTTGTTTTTTTTTGTTTGTTTGTTTGTTTTTTTGGGGGGGTTCTTTTAGTAGCAATGTATGGCTGTGAGAGTTAGACTCTAAGGAAATCTGAGTTTCACAGAATCAACCCTTTCAAACTGTGGTGTGGGAGAAGACTTTTGAGAATCCCTTGGACAGCAAGAGGATCAAATCAGTCAATACTCAAAGAAATGAACTCAGACTATTCACTAGAAAGTCAAATACTGAAACTGAATACTTTGGCCACATAATGACAAGATAGAACTCATTAGAAAAGACCCTGATGTTGGGAAAGATTGAGGACAAAAGGAGATGGGGGCAGTAGAGAATGAGATTAATAGTGATATAGAAGCAATGTACATAAGTTTGGACAGACTTTGGGAGATAGTAGAGGACAGAAGAGCCTGGTGTACTATGGTCCATGGCATCATGAAGAATCAGACACAACTGAACAACAGAACAACAATATAGTAATGGGTGATAATGGTTCAAGTTGTTTTTTCCATAAATTATTGATCTTTTAAAAAATGGAATTATTGAATATTTGAAGTGCAGGTTAGTTGGTATTGAGGTAATTTTTTATACAGATAGTCATGCAATGACTTTCAAAATATACCACAAGTGTGGTCATATACTAAGACTTGTTCTACCAGAGGGAACTGTAGTCTTACCCTACCTCTCTCCACTACGTCTCCATCTCCATCTACTTCTCTCCACTAAATCTTCATCTACTACCTACTACATCTGCACAAGTACTAGCATTCCTAGGAATCATCCCAGGTGATAAGGTGCAGAAAAGCATTGTACTAACAAAGGACAACATTAGTAGAAAAGTTGTTAGTTATTTCCTTCCCTTTTCATGTCAGTAAGACATGTAAATCAATCCAGCACTCAACTAGTCAATTAAACAATAGTTATTGATGGAATCCCTAGACTAAGATTCAAGTTTAGATTGAAGCTGTTGTAGAGGCAGGGAGTGGGTAAGTAGGTATGTGCATTCAGTCGTGGGGGTGATGAAAATACCCCAAGAACAAAAGAATCAGCATTGAAATGAAATGTTTCCATTTTTATTAATGCCATATTTAGGTATGTGGGGGGGGGGGAGGGGTAGAAAAACCCATGCAAAGTTTGCTAGCCTAAAAGTAAGGAAAGATCCTAGAGATTCATGTCTGGTGATTTCTCAACTTCATAACACAGTGAAATGTTTTCAGAAAACTTCTGTGACTTTGCAAAATGAACCTTTAGCTTTCATCTTTTTCTGACGGGGAAGGGTACCGGACCCTGGACAGTGATGGAGTTTGCTTGAGATGATTGATACAGGATTCCAAATTTCACCTTGAAGCCAAGGTAGTAATGTACAAATGCATCCTTGGAGCATGTTTAAAATAGAATTAGAACTTATAGGAAAGAAAGATGCTTGATCTCCCTGCCAGCATTGCTTATATTACAGCCCCAAAGAGATGTTTGTTGGCAAGAGACTTGCTTGTCCAAGGTTTTTGGATTAAAACACTTGCTGCAACACAGAGAATCAAGCAGTGATGCCAGACAGAAATAGTGAGAATTGATCTGTTTAAAAAATAAAATAAAATGCAACTATTTGCAGAAGGAAATTTTAGTAATACAACACTTTTCAATTGGGTAATGCCTTTTCATGAGAAGGGATGATGGGAAAAAATGGAAAAGAGGAGGGGTAAATGGTTTGCATTGTTGTTTTCTTCAAGTATTTTCCCTTACTGGCTGTGAAAAAGCAAGAGATGGCAGTGTTGACACATCGAAAACAGGATTTGCTTACTGGCCTGGCTGGAAGAAAAGGCTTCTGGTTTAAAATTTATTAACTTTTATTGTTGTTCGTATATTCCATCCTACCCCAACGTTTTTCTTTTTGGTGATTACTGCTCCCCACTATACCTCGGGACCCTAAAATCCTATCTAGTGGTACCTCTAGGAAAGGAATTGGCTATTATAAGAAAGTTAAAACCAAAAACCAAATCACAGTGTTAGTGTGAGGATGGGGGACAGGATAAATTACTTGTTACTAAATGGAATCATTTCAATCCAAAGCATTTTTTTAAAATGAATGAACTTGCTTCTTTGCTTGATTCTAGCTTTTTGCAAGAAGATCAAAGAGATTTATGACCTATGTCTCTTCAAGTCTGATGCCAGAAATGAACATGTTCTCATTAATAGTCATTTTCTCGTCAAAAAGAAGGCTTTTATGCAGACAATGTGCATTGCTTTCAGAACCTGCTTGTTGGCAAAATTTTTAATAGGAACTCGATGGCCCTTCTTGGGGGGTGGTTGTGAGAAGAGAAGACATTTGATGACTTTCATATGTATCTTGTATTCTAAGGTAGAAAAACAGCTTTCTGAAATCTATGAATGGCTTTGGGGTGGGAGAAGGTGTTAACATGCTGAATAGTGAGACATAGGTGGGCTCAAGGCTGTGTGGAGATTTGAAAGCCTAGAAATGCTTAAGCAGGATCCTTAAGATGACAAGGTGTCTTTCACAGTTCAAATTCTGAATATTCTGGTTTGCACCAGCTTCAGGCAGATTTACCACAAGTAAATGGAAGAAGAGAGTTGGACATTTATTTGTTGATTTTCAGCAATGCCATCTGAAAAGCTGAATAATTTAAGAGTCCCCACCCCAATCCCATCCCCAGCAACTTTTTTCTTTCCTTTTCCTCAGGAAAGGGGGATTATTAAACTTGGGGTTTGGATGGACACATTTTCTAAATGAATTTCAAAGTCATATCTTTGATTCTCAGGCAAGGACAACAAGCATAGTCTGTATTGGAAACAACAACAATCCTGCTAAATGTATACACAAAACACACACACACATATCAAATGAGGAACTTATAAAATGTAAACAAAGATAGATTCATCTGAGGTGGGCTGAGAGCTGAGAGCTCTGCCATCATTTATTCAGCAAACATTTATTGAAGATGTACTATGTCAAATTTTTCTAGTAAGCATTACAAGGGATCCAAAAATGAATAAGATTTAAATTTTGAAATATTTAGTGAATTCTTCATGAAAATTATAGATTTACTATCCACCATACTCAATACAATATCTCTCAGCAACCCCTACTTTCTCTCTAGTGCAAATAACTGAAAGGGGTCAGAGATCTAAATTACATAATTTAAGATCTTTCTAATGAAATAAATTATTTATTTTTCTTAAGTATAATTATAGTCTCCATAAAAAGTGAGTAAATTAAAATAAGAACTTAATTGTAGAAGTTTAAAAGAAAAAAATGGATACCTACATTGCTGAGAAAACTGAAACTTATATTCTCAGATTGCAAATTAAATCAGGATACACAGAATAAGTAATGATTAGGAAGGACTGAGTCATAGTGCCTTCAGAGGTTACGTATAAATAATGTCAGGACAGTTACTGAAGATGCAATCACAGTTTTGGATTTTGGTGTTATTTTCTGGGTAGTCCAAACTTGTTGGGTTTGTACTGGTAAACTGTAAGTTTGCATATTGCTGAAATTTCTTCCTGAAGAATAAATAATGTAGGGGAGCACATCAGAACAATTATTCATAGAGGTGTTACACAATACCAAGCCCCATAGCTAACTGAATTTAAAATAATACCCTCCTATTCGGGTGAAACTTCGATCTCATTGGTGTGGTTATTCCCTACAATACTTCAAATCTCAAAACATACATGCCTGCCCATCCTGTGCAACTCCTATGACTCTCATAAATATTCTCCCATAAGAT
The DNA here is from genome assembly GCA_028627135.1 of Pseudochirops cupreus. Lineage (NCBI taxonomy): Eukaryota > Metazoa > Chordata > Mammalia > Diprotodontia > Pseudocheiridae > Pseudochirops > Pseudochirops cupreus. The sequence continues at coordinate 272,061,306 of CM053580.1, read as the reverse complement.
CACTACCTGTGACCTCCCAAATTTACTGGTGTATTCTCCATGTACTTTTAGTATCTTGAGTACTGTGATGAAACATTTAGGCTGTTCATCAGTTAGCCCTTATTTTCATCAAAGATTGGCCAATACTGTTTGATCGTACCTTTATTTTATGGCATTTTTCAGTTCTTCTCCTGTGAAATTCCCTGTTAGAAATGTATTCTGGCCTACTATGTCCACCATGCATGGTTTCCGAGTAGTTTTTAACTTCAATTCTTTGGGGAATACATTGCTCTATCATTTATAACACTATAATGCTAACTAAAGAATAGTGGTGTTAAAAATAGGCCTTTAGGGGAGAATCTTGACATCATTAAAATCCTTATCAATTTCCTAAAAACAATTCAAATTATCTGATTTTTTTTATTTTAGGACTGACTTATTATACATTTATATAGTATTATTGGTGCATATGTGTTTGTGTGCATCAATGTATACACATATGAAATACATGTGTACATGCACACCTGCACACGACTCTGTTGGTTTTTCATCCAGTTGTATATCATGACCTGGACTATAAGCATCCATTATCCTCTTTGCTTTCTTTGCCTCAGAGTAATGGAATATCACAGTCTCTGAAGAATTAAGGCTTTAGATCACTGCAAGGGAGATGAAGAAATGAATAGTAGGTATGAATAGGATTCAAAGAATTAGTAATAGATTATGCAAGAAAAGTGGTATAAAGAATAATATCAGGTAACTGTAAGGTACAAATTATCCGCTGAAATGCATGTAATGGTAAAAGAACTAAAGGAAGATTCTCAAGTTGGATGAACCCACTTCTAAAGATACATAGGATATAGAAAAGAAACACAAAGGAGGCGAAAGCATGGATGGTTTGGAATCAATATCCATAAAAGAAGTACTCATTTGGTTAGCTCATATTTTCATTCAACGATTAACCCCTCTTATGGAAGACTCTATTAACAGAATACCATCCACTATTTACGGGCTTCCTTGTCTGTATACAAGACATTCCACATTCTAGCCCTGTCCCTTTGTCTTGACTTACCTCTATGACTAGAAGGCACTTCCTTCCTAACTCACTATTAAAATCCCTAAATCCATTCAAGACTCATTTTAAGTGTTGCTTCTTATACAAGGCCTTTCCTGACCATCTGACCATGTATCACTCTCCTGGTGCTAGCACTGCCTCCTTCCTATAAATAACTTTTAATTTACTTTGTATATAATTTGTATATGCATATCTTAGCATATATAATGTATTCCAAGTAAAAATATATTCATTTTCATCTTTGTATGCCTAGGACCTAGCACATAGTAGGTACCTACGTACCTAGGGTTCAACACATAGTTTGTGATTACATTGATCTGATAAATATTTCTTGAAAAGCTTTGGAAAAAAATGTTATTAAGCCTTAAAGACTACAACTGAAATATTTTAAGAACATAAACCATTAAATCACAATTCACTAAAGACTATTTAGTGCAACCTAGTCCTTGGCTTGTCTTCTGAATGAAGAAAAGCCCCACTTACAGACCCTAAAAAGGGTCCAGCATTGAAAGCCTACTATTCAGGGGGCACTACTACAATCATCAAGAGGAATGTGTGTGTGGGTGTGAGAGAGAGAGAGAGAGAGAGAGAGAGAGAGAGAGAGAGAGAGGGGGGGGGGACGGAGAGAGAGGTGTGTGTAGGTAGAAACTCTCTCCTTTCTTTGTAACTCCCCCTTACCCTGCCAAGCACAATTCCCTTTCAAGTACTTCTTCATTAGATTTGAATATCATTCTACTGATTTACTGCTGGACTGCAGAATTCCAAATTAGCTTGCTATGTTATACATAGTTTCAGAGGTATGTCTCAATTTTTTTCAGCCAATCACAAGATGCTTTCTAGTGGGTCATCTCTCTTAATTCAATGATCAAGGCAAATAATTTTTCTTAAACAGATTAATGATTTGTTCACACCTAGTTTATACCTTTGATTTGCTGATGTGATCAACACATTTGAGCCTTCTGTCCTTAATTGAGGATGGTAGTAGACACCCCACTCTTAAGGATACTAAAAATATTAATTAAATCAAGGAAGAAAAGAGTCACTTCAAAAACTAAGAAAACATATGGGGCAAATAAGAGAGAGAGAGAGAGCTCAGCTATGGATTACACAGAATTAAACAGTTTCATAAAGAAAAGCAAAAGCCAAATGAATGGTTCCTCTTTATGTATAGGATAAAATAAAAATTCCTTATCCTAACAATCAAGGCCTGCTACAAAATTTACCTTTTACCTACCTCTTCAACTTTATACCCCACTCTTCTCCTACTTGAACTCTTTGCCTCATCCAAATTGGTCTACTCAGCTTTGAAAGCTACATGTTAAATCTAACATTTTTAAAAGAAAAGCAAGCTACACATAATTGATTCATAGTTTTTTGCATTCCTCTTTTTCCATTCTATTATCTATATGGAAATGTTTATTTTATTTGGTGTTTGTTAAGTGCAGAATAAGATAAAGAAAGAAAACTAGTCTATTCACTGTCTCCAAAACATCATGAACCTTCTTGCCTCTATACTATTGCTCAGTGTTGCCTTACCTGAAATTTCTTCTATCCTCCTTTTTCCTTATACATATCCCACCCATCCATAGAGGACCAGTTCAAATCACACCTTCTTTGTTAAAAGCTTTCCCTGACTATTCAAAATTGAAACAATCTCTTCCTCTTCTGAACTGCTAGAGCAATAATTGTCTGTACGCTGTATTTGCCAATTAATCATGTCCTACCTCATGTCATCATTTCAATTTATGTCTTGGCCTCTAATTTAAATCTCTTTTTTGTTGCTCTTGTTAGTTAACTTGGCATATGTGTGGTCTTGATTCTATAAGTAGTTAGTGAGTTCTTTGGTGACAGGGTAAGAGCCTTCTCTTTCTCAGGATCTTTCTGTGTCAGATACTGTCAATTTTCCTATAGTACGGGTTTAACACATACAGCATGATATCTTCTGATTGTATGATCCATCTTTTCCTGATAAATTTTCTCCTCAGTTATCTTCTGAGAAATCCCACATACACACTACTTTGAGTTTACTCTATCCTTTTACATCTGGTAGAAGCATAGCCTCACACACACACACACACACACACACACACACACACAAATTCCTCTTTGCTTTATTCTCCAATCTCCCATATTATGGTCCCCACCCTACTCACAGGTACATTGGCAGAAATCAGTCTTTGTGACCCAACTCCAAGAAAAGAAAAGCATTTCAAGGATGAAAAAACAAACTAAGGGATTTGGCCGAATCTCTCTCCCCTCCTCTCTTTAAGCCCCTTTCTTTCTTTCTTTCTTTTTTTTTTTTTTGCAGATTTACTCAATTATCCAAAGATGAGAGATAAAACAAGTGAATTAACATACTATTTCATAGAGGAACATATCTTCTTGAGGAGCCCCGCCCCCCTTTGCACTGAATACGTACAAACCATGTGACAAATGATACTGAACAGAAGCACTTGTCTGGGACAACTCTTCTAGACTGTAGCTGGCTATAAGACATTCAAACTCTGCTCCTCACTTCCCGATCCATAAACACACCTCTTTGTATTTTTGTTTTTTTTATCGACTTCACTTTCCTCTTTTGTAACTGTAGTGGTGAAACAACATGTATTTCTATTTGCATATAGCCAGAAAAGAATAGTAAGAGAAGATTTGGCTGTGGAGTTGAATTTGGCAGGAGTTGATTGTATGTGTTCTGTAAAGGAAGGCTCATGAAAGGGTCTGCTAGAATGACAGGGAATTACAGAAAGGTAATATTCAGTGCAATGCAGCATAAACCCTTTCCCATGCAACACAGAAACAATAGGACAGCCAAAATAATGCCCATTGGGGCGATTACAGCATACCCTGGGTGACAACACAAGCGTTTCTATGATTTGAAACTCCAAACACACGGCCTGCATTGAAATGGAATTTCCACATTAAAAAAAAAATCAGAAAAACAGTCAGTCCCTGGTGCTTTTAGAGGCACAGAGATGACATCATCAACAGCCAATCAGACTGCTCTGGCTTTGTTCAGGGTTCTAAAGCCACTTCATCATTGAAGACGTAGCCGAAAACGAAAATAGAACCACCTCTATGTACACAGGGAAGCAAGAGTCAAACAACTGCTTTAAAACAATACAAGATTCAAGAATGATGGCTTAAATCACAGAAATGAATTATTGTAAAGTATTGATAAAGGGAGTATTTGGTACCCAGACATCACCTTGACTTTTTTTTTTTAAATCTACCTGGCATTCCTAGTCAAAGCTAATTAACCCTTCAATGATCTTAAGTTCCTTACAGCTTTTCCTGATTTACTGCTAGATATAGGGTGTGGGTGTGGCAGATTTTTGAAAGTCTATGGAGGGATGTTGAGGTGTGGCAGGATGGGGACAGGCACAAGGGAGGCTTCATATCTGATGTTCTCAAGCCAAGGGCATTATGCTCCCCGGGTAAGGTGGGTGAGCAGCTGTCATTGTCCATACATTTTACTTAGCTAAAAGCACAATTTACAGTAGTTGAAGTTTGATTGATCTGTTGATAAACACTAATGTTTTCCAGTTGACAATTTCTCCATGTTAATTTCTTTAACGCTGGCAGACCTGCCTGGCAGGGCCCTATAAATAGTATCAGTGTCATCATCCTTTTTAAGTTATTAATGAGCCATCGTGTTTCAAGGGGCTGGGATTTGGGGACAGGTTGTGCTTGACTGCAGTTTCTGACATTGATACGTTAGCATTTGGAACTTGGTCGAGATGAGAACAAGTTAAAAAAAAAAACAGCCCTGGCCAAATGCATCCATAATAAAAGGGAACTGTTTATAATTAGTGACTAATTAAACTTGGGAGAGGGGGATAAAGTGCCAGGCCCCTACACACAGCATGTCCTTGATTCCAGGGCATTAGTGCTGTCCCCACCACAACCAAAGCTCAGCTCTCTTTCCACTTTCTTTGCTACCTCTCTCTACACATACCCTGTTATCATGGAGATAAATGAATGCCTTACTCAGGAAATAAGCTCTGGCCCAGACTGTTGTGTCTGCCAACTGGTGACAAGGGACCCAAGCAGACTTCTCCAATTAGCAGAGTCCCCAATCCGGCAGCTGGACAGGCTGTGTATATGTGTGAGGCCAGCACATTCCATCAGCTGAGGCTCCAATAGAGGCGTCTTTTGTTGGTAAATAAGGGTCTAGAGGCAAGACAGAAAAATGGAGAAGAGTTCCAAATAAAAGATGTGATAGCCCCCTTGCCCCATGAGATCGGCCTAACATACATCAAAGACTGATGCTAGGCAAGGTTGAGTTTATTACTCTAACAGCCTAGGGAATTTCTTACTTTGCTAGTTCTTACATTACACAGAGATGCCCCAAAGAACCTTTTTTTTTCCCTGTACTGTGAATTTATTTATTTTTTTATACATTCACCTCAGATCTCTCCCCTAGAACATTTATTCCCTAACCACATTGCCAATTACCCGGTTTCCTTCCTCAATAAACAACCCACCCCCTAATTACTTTAATCCATTTTCCACTGGAAGAATTTCTACATTCTTGGTTATTCAGCAATTTAATCACTGTTGGTGCTAGAGCTCCTATACGTGTTGACAGGAAATGTACTGTCTCGTTAATTTGTTTCTCTCTGTATGGTCCACTAAAAATTTCCATTGAACCCTAATTTCACAAAATATATATGTCCATATCTTAGTGTATCAGGTCAAATGGATTTGGTATTAGTATCTGGAGACATAGAATTATGGAAAGTTAGCTTTACCATTTAGCACCCATAGAATGAATGATCAGAACAGTTGGTAAGGGAGGAGGAGGAAAGAGTCCTCACCTCTTCTACAAGGTTAATCACCCCTCTTCCCCTGAAAAAAAATCAAGAGAACTCAGAACAAAAGAGTCAGTGATATATTGAAGTACAAAGGTCACAGACAATGAAAAGATTACTGACTTCTATTACAACACTAAGATTTACATATTAATTTGTTGGTTGGATTTCAGTTTTTACTCAAAGAACTCAATATAGAAAGGTAAGAGATTTATTTTCATGGAAATTTATCATTTCCCAAGTCCCATAGTTATTGGTCAAAAAAATAATACTAAAGAAATTCATGTTCAATACAAGGAAACTTCAGAATCATTTAGATGCTGGTTTTTTATGTGTATAAGTATTATCACTTCACCAACTTAAAATGCTTTAGATGCAAAAATATGATTCATGATTTTATGACAGTCCCCAGTTTCATTAGATAGAAGAGACTAAAGCATTTGGGAAATAACACCAAAGACAAAATCTAGGAAATTTAAAAGTCCAGAGTCATAAATTTGTATCTCTTAAGATGGTTCCTAATGCAACAAGGAGAACTAGAAAGTAATGAGACTAATTTTCTTTTTTTGGCTTATAAACTGTCTTTAAAGGCAATTGTGAGAGAGAGATTACAAAATATTTTTTTTAACACTTGTCAGAACATTGGAAACAATGAACATTCTCCCAACAATACTACTCTGAATAACAAGAATGCATTCACACTGCTATATTTTAGGCTTTTTAAAATCAGTTATATTTTATTCCATATATCTAAATGACATACTTAGAGGTGGACACGGCTATTTAATTTAATCCTATAGACAATATTAAGCATCTTCTGTATGTGTTTCAATGAATCAAGCAGTGAATGAAGTAGTTGTTTTCCTCAAGAAGTTAACATTTTACTGGAAGAATACAAAATGCACAGAGAATAAGGAATGAAAAATAGACAGAAAGCTATACAGAGTAATTCTGGAAGAGGAAGAAGAAGAGAGAATATTAACAGTTGGGATCATGAAAAATCTTATATAGGAACTGGTATCTGAGTTGTGCTTTGAAAGAAACTCAGCATTTAAAGTCATCCAGTCCAACACTTTCATTTTGCAGAAGGAGAAGTGAAGGCCCAAGAATTTTAAATGATTTGTCCAAGGTCACATAGGTAGGAGAGTAGGAACTGTGCTATGATTGACTTCAAATACAACATTCTTTCCTATGAGTCATGTTCCCACCCTCTTCACATGTATATTTTTTGGAGAACAGAGATTACTCCAAACTATTACTCCTACTCCTACTCCTACTACTCCTATTACTACTGCTGCTGCTGTTGCTGCTCCTTCTTCTCCTGCTCCTTCTCCTCCTTCTCCTCCTCCTCTTCCTCGTACTGCTGCAGTGGCTGTCATACAGTAATGACAAATATTAGCTAGCTATTGTAATAATAGCATTTATACAGTGTGTAAAAGAATGCAAAGCACTTATATATGCTATCTTATTTGATCTTCACGATAATCCTAGAAAGTAGTTTCTGCTATTATCTCCAATTCTGGAAGGGAAAACCAAGCCAAGCTGAGATTAAATTATTTGTCCTGGGGCACACAAGTGAGTTTCAGAGTCAGAACTTGAACTCAGGTCTTCCTCATTCGAAGTCCAACACTCTCTCCACTGTACCATTTATCTACCTCAAAACATAAAGTCTATTCCAACATTGCTATTACATATGTTCTGGTGGTGGTGGAAGATGCCTGGAATATTGCCTTGATGTAGGATCATAATCAGATTAGCAAGGAGGGTCATTACTGATTTGTAGATGAAAAAAAAAGTGAAATAGGCATAGTCACATGCGTAGAACTATAGCCAACTTTTTTCAGAGCTTCATATCAACCTTTTTGAGATGAATTAAGTGGAGTGGATGGAGGAAAGGAAAAGATGAGGGTCCCCATAGCCTAAAATCAAGCTCAAAACAAAGTTCCCTTAGGGGTAAAAGGATATGGAGAACTAGGAATGTTCATTAGATACGCAACAGCAGGAAGGAAGTATGCAACATGTTGTAGCTTCCTTTTTACCAACTATTCTAAATTATTTGGTGCTAAGTCCAAGTGTGTCTACATTGTTGAGGTAGGATAAATGCTGTCAACACCCTACACATTTGTATATCCTAGAACCGCGTCATACTAACACATCTCTATTTATCATTCTACTCTTGGGCAAAAATGAAACCAATGATCAACAAAAGAATTATTTAGATGGATATATCAATATTTTGGAAAAGAATGATAAGAATGAAGGCCATTTTTCTTCTTAAGATTCATGCTGAAGAGTTTTTACAGGCTAAGTGGCATTGCCACTGTGCTATAGTAGCAAAGACACTATATTAAGAGTTAGGAGTTCTGATTCTGGTCTAAGATCTATTATTAATAAGCTGAATGAATTTTGGTTTCATTTCTTTTGGCCAAGTATCATCATCATCATCATCATCATCAATCACTATCATCTGTAAAACAAGGTTATAGCTTTATGACACTGAGCAAGTCACTTAACCTCTGTCTTCCTCAATTTCCACAACTGTTAGGCATATTAATAGCACCTACCTTCCAGGACTGTCATAAGGCTCAAATAAGATAATAATTGTGAAATTCTTAGCATAGTGCCTGGAACATAGAAAGCCCTATATAAATGGCAATTACAGTTGTCATTATTATCATCATCATCATCATTATTGTTATTGTTTTCAAATAAATTTTGGGATCACTGTCTAAAATAGAAATATTATTATTTTAACAATTATGTAACTTCTGACAAATAGGACTAAGTAAGGTTTTGTCTTTTGGTGAGAATGAATGGAAGTATTTTAATAGTTCACAGATCCATGATTTGATTAGTCAAGGTGGGCTTTCTCCCCAGAGATGTAGTTGACAGTCTCTGCACCCATTACAAGACAAGATTTTGGAGGTTCTACAGGAAGCTGTTTCTCACTTGGTCATCGTTCTTGTGATGATGAGCTTCTACGATGTAGCGAGTTGGATCCTTAGGCAAAAGATGTACAGTCAAACTTTAAATACATAATAAAAACTTTTCCAACTTACCAGGGCATGATGGATTTGGCATTCTTCTAGCTTATCTTTCAAGAGTATGTGAGTTATCTCCATAATATGATGAAAACTGTTAGAGAGAGAAAGAAAAAAAAACATTTGGCAGACATTTAAACTTAGATGAGGACCTTTGGACATGTTTCACAGTAAGTTTCAAATTGATACTCAACTTCAATATAAAAGGTCAGATCACAAAAATTAAAATTAAAATCTATGGCAGAGAAGGGAAATCTAGATGAACACAATTTTTAACCAAATGGGGGACAGAGGTCATCATCAGAAATAAAATATGCAAATTCTAGTAGATAAAAAATGTAAAACATTTGCATAAAATCAATGTATCAAAAATGAGATAAGCAATTGATAGATAAAAATTATTTTCATGAAATACATATGAGAGCTTCTAATACACAAGATACATTAGGAAGTGAAACAAACACAAAAAACATATAAAACAAAAATTCACTCCCATTGGATAACTGCTCAAAGGAAAACAAATTCGAAAGAAGAATTACAAACTGGGAGTGACTCCAAAAATATTTAAATCATTAATAAGAGAAATGTGCATTAAAACAGCTCTAATGTTTTACCTCATACCCAACAAATGAAATATGTGTGCACATATACATACATATATGCATGCATACATAAAATAGGCTTGGAGGTTATGGGAATTCAGTTATACCGATACACTGTTAAAAAAAAAAGCTAGGAATTATTACAACCATTATGGGAAAAATGAAATTATTATTTAAAAGAGAGTAAAGTTTTTAAACCCCTGGGCCTAGGAAACCATTCACGGAAATAACCCAATGAAGTCACAGAGAGTAAGGCCCCCACAATATTCACAGAAGTACTTTTTCTGAAAGCAAAAATAATGGAAGTAAAATGGTGCCCATCCATTGAGTTGGTGAATAAACTTTAGGATGTGAATATAATGGAATATTATTAGGCAGTGAAATGGTTAATATAAAATTCAGGAAGTTTTGAGAATTTTTAATTGAAGTTTAACCAGGAAATCACACACATGTATGTATGCATGTATGTATGTATGTGTAAACCCAATTTCCTCATCTGTTAAACTGAGATAATAATAACACCTAACTTGCAGGGCTGTGGTGAAGATCAAATGAAATAATTATAAAATGTTTAGCACAGTGCTTGGCATATATACGTGTGTGTGTGTGTGTGTATAATATGCATATGTATATGTATATGCACACACACACACACACACACACACACACACACACACACACACACACACACATACCTTGGATGTCCCAGATCATATCATTTAAGGCAGCACAGTTTAACAGTTAGATTATCGGACCAGGAGTCAGAAAGACTTTTTTTCAAATTGAACCTTAGCCATTTAGTTATGAGATCTTGGGCAAATTACTTATCTTCATCTATAAAATAGATTTAAGAATTACTATATCACTTTCTTACAGTATGGTTATAAAGTTAAAATAAGAGTTTTACAAAATTAAAACAATATATATGTTAATTATTATTATCCTCTTTAATTTCATTTATAATGTACTTATTATTTTGTACTTACCTGTAATTTTCCATATTCAATTGAATTTTAAAATTCCTACTATAGGTTAAATGCTGTGGATACAAAATCCAAGTGGAAAATGGTCCTTGCCCTAAAGGAACAATGAATCTTCATCATTACTACACACTTAGGGACTACTTATTCTATTAGATGCTGTGAGGGTTATAGAGTTCCACAAAACTTGATCACTAGTCTCAATGACCTTATAATATAATTGGAAATTTCAGAAATGTGAGCTTCTAGAACCCAAAGAAAAGCACTCAAACTCTATGGCATTTTTGATCGTGAAACCAACTCACATGGGGATATCCTCCGGAAATTTTTCCTCACTGAAGCAAAAGATTCATGGGGAGCTCAATTATAGAATGATTGGCTAATTTCAGTAGCTTGTTTTAGTTATTAAGCCCTCCACAAAGACTTTATAGATGGTCTAATGAATATCCTGTTAGACTCGCAGAGTAATGAAATTTGTATTAAAACATTATAAGGTGTGTCCTGAGCAGGACAGTCACTTCCATTTGTTCTCATTACATGTCTAAAAGGACACAAAAAGAATACCCTAGAAGTTCCTTTATGTCTATAGTTGCAGCTCAGATGTTGCCTTGAATTCACTGGACATAAGAAACTCTGTCTAGATTTTGTGGGAAATGTTTGCATGGATTACTTCACATACACCATCTGTTTCATCCTTGTGAAGGTATCAGTTGAGGGAGATGATGCATTATCTAAGAATAAATGTGGATTTCAGAATTTGATTTCCAACTGCATAGTACTTTAAATTAAAGCCATCCATGGATAATGGGCTATTCTTTCACTCATTGATGGCTCCATTTTCTTAGCCCTGAGTTTGTAGCACATATAATGATGATGATGATGATGATGACGATGACGATGACGATGATGACAATGATGATGATGATGATGATAACAACAACATTGATATAGAGGATTAAAGGTTATAAAATTCTATTGTATACACATGTGCATGTATGTCTAAATGTGTTATGCATTCACACATACATGCATGTACACATGTACTCTCTTTGATACAACAACACTGTGAGATAGGTGTTATTATTACTCTCTTTACAGATTATGAAAAAGAGTCAAAGCCAGTAGAGATTAATAAATCTCCTAGAAGCCAACAACTAGTAAATGTCTGAAGCAGGATTTGAATGAGTATTCAATCTGATACTTTACCTAGCTGCCTTATTTAAATATTGTCTATGTTGTTTGATAGCTTTTTCATGTGCTTATATTCTGTCCTCACAATAAAACTAAGGGAAGGGACTATGTCTTTTCCTCTTGTGTCACTGGCTCTTTATTCCTTCCTTATCCCTTCCTGAGTACCAGGCTGGCATCCAGTGGGTGCTCAATTTAAGTCAACTAACATTTGCAGTCCATGAGAAGGTCAAAATTCACTTTGTTAACAAGATGTCAACTTCATTTCTGACTGTGAATCCTCCTTTTCTGATTGCCTACGGGGGAGTATATAATATAGTAATACAGGGATAAGGGAACAAAACTAGCCCTTTCAGAAATCACCCGGTGGAAACTAGGCAATTTACTCCCAGAGCATGCTCTGTCTGAGAGAAATGCTGTTTGGACAAGATCTTGTCTCCACAGGCAAAATTTCAGGGAGAGGTGTGATAATTATGTAGTGCGTCAATGAATATTTGTTGTATTTGTGAATGAATTAATGAATGAATGTTCAAGTCACAAAACCTACAATGAAAGGAAAAGCATATATATATGTATATATATATATATACATACACACATATATGTATATATGTGTATACATGTATATACACATATATATATGAAAATTATTTTTTTCCTCCACATAGACTATTATGATTCACCATCTTTAGTGATCTAGTTCCCTGAGTAATTAAATGCTTAACTCTCCTTGCTCAAAGCCAAACAAGAAGCTGCCAAGGTCCTAGGCACTGTTCAGGGGTAACAGACTACATCTGTTTTCTCCCTCACGGTGCAAAGAGGACAGGTTACCCCTACAGGACACCCAGTTGCCTTCAGGGATATTCTGTTTTTCCTTGGGCAAAAGCTATTTGAGTGGCAAATATTTTCATTTAATAGCACAATTGATTTGACTTTTGCAACCAAAATACATAGTAGGACCAAAAATAAATAGTTCTATGGAAATTTTTTTTTAATTTTAAATGAGCCTCCACTAATTTGAAATCTGTAATCTTTCAGAGACGGACTCGGTAGTGACTTAAACTTGTATAATAGAAAAAAACTGAATTTGATCTACGTTAAGAATTGGATTTGAATCGTGTTGTCAATTCACTTCTCTGGGATTCAGACTGACTCTGGTAGTTAGATTAAAGGTGGATTTTTTAAACATACACACACATATATATGTATATATATATATGTACACATATGTATATATTGTATATGCATATATACATGTGTGTATACACACAAACACACATATTTGTATCACGAACCTCCTTGGTAGTCTTGCGAAAAGTATGGATGCATAATTAGAATGATAATGTTAAGCAAACAAAAGTACATCGGCTTTCAAAAGAAACAAATATTGAAACACAGTTAACAAAATGTGAAAAGAAAAGTTTCTAGTCCCCACGGGAAGAATAGATTAGAGGATCTCCAAAGTCCCTTCTAGTGTTTGAAGCTATGAGAAAAAACAAAGGTTTGCTTCAATTAGTAGTACTCTTAACTCTTAACTCTTACTCTACTTAATGGAAGAAACCTGTCTAGTACTCCAGCAGCATACAGATGCTAATATAATCAAAATTATTCTTATTTATTAATTAGAGTAATATGGTAGGAACCCTACAACAAACTTTGTTTAGCCTAGTTTGTGTAACTTTATACTCTTAAAATTAATAAAACTTGATCTGAGCATAGGAAACTCACTAGCACTACTTTCATGGTACAACATCCTAACCCTGGCCTTCAAGGCCCTCTGTAATATGTTCTCACCTTGCATGTGGGAACTAATTTCTAAACTCTATACCGCCCCCCTCATTTACTCCAGCAGTTTTTTTTCTTTTACTGCCATCCCATTCCCACCTTTATAAGTTTGCTCATATTGTTTCTCCTAAATAGAATGTCCTCCTTTCTATCCAAATTCTTGGTACTGTTCAAGGCCTATTTCCCCATTTTTTTTTCCTGACTGCTCCAACCCACAGTGATCTAGGCATACTCTGACCTATCATTACAGAACAAGTTCTACCATATTTGACAATTAATTTATGTCTATAGAGAGTAGATCTTGGATAGAGTTGAAAACAGAAAAAAAAAATCCCTAGAAGAAACAAGGAAGGAGCAGCTAGGTGGCACAGTGAATAGAATACCTTCTCTGGAGTCAGGAGGACCTGAATTCAAATCCAGCCTCAGACACTTCACACTTACTAGACTGTGACCTTGGGTAAGTCACTTAACCCCAACTGCCCTGTCTTCCCCCCTCCAAAAAAAGAAAAAAGAAAAAAAAAAGAAACAAGGAAGTTAGGAGAGAATGGGTTCAAGTAAATTAATTCAGATGCCTCTAAAATATTTACACTGTGGCACGTTCCCATTTGCCTCTCCTCAGTTATAGCTTTGATGATTCGGATACAGAAGTGAAGACCACAGTTCACAGTCTATTTGTGCTCCTTTTCCCATTTATAACTTTAGGCAAATTGATTAATCTCTCCCAGGTTCAGTTTCCTCATCTAGAAAATAAGAGGGCCATCTCTAGATGCTCAAGGTCATGCTCTAAATCCCAGAATCTCTGTAGGTTATTTCTCTCTTCCCAAGCAGATCATGAATTACTTTAAAATAAAACTGCATCTTATTTTTTCTGTATCACCTCTACCATTGAGAGGTAAGGAGTAAATACAGAGCAGACATACCAAAAATACATATGGATTATTCTTAAATCCTGCTAAAATCCATATTTGTTATGAATTATGATTGACCTTCTTCCCAGCTAGTCCAGAATAGTAAACTTCGTATATCACTTCTGAAAAGAAGCATTTCTAGTACGTTACATCGAAAGGAGAGGAAAAGAATTGTAATGTTTTCCACAAAATATTATTTATGGAGCATTATAGAAAACAATATGTAATTGCTGGGCTTTTGTTAGTGCCCACTACTGTATTTGATGTTGTTTTGTTTTTTTTTTCCTGTGTACAACACTGATTTGAATTAAGACTGCATGATCTACAAATCCAGGGTCTTCTCTCTCTGTATTTTTGAACATTACCACTATCATGAAACTTAAACATTATCCTCATGATGCTTACTGTCCCATGTAAATAATCCTGGCTTTTCTATACTGATGACTTCCACTGAGGGTTCCTGAAACATTCAAAAACTTTCATTTCATCACCAGATTAATAACAGAACCCAATAGAACTCAGGCTGTATTGTTCTTGGATAGCAATATAGTTCTCCCCACTTCTCCCACCTCCAACTCAGATTGGCATCTTCACCTTTGACATTTGTGACAAAGTTTTATCTTTCTTTCCTAAATAGAAAAGTCTAATTCTATTCTTTGTGCTTTTTCCAATGTTGTTCATTTTGTTTTATTTATTTATTTTAATATAGATTGGTGCACATTTACCTTTCCAAATCTTATTGTTGAACTGGTTCTCAGCTCTGAGGAAACTTTGAAACCAACCAGCTCCTTAGGATTGAAAGGGATTAGAACTCTAAGCAAGGGAATTTAGAGCCTTTTTTGTTTTTCTGCAATTTGTTAGTATCAACAAAATCTGAGGTTCAGAGACTAAGATTTTCATTTTTTTTTCTCCCAGATACTAGCATAGTACCTTTCATATGAAAAGTACATGAATGATAGTTGACCTGAATGCTAGCTCTCTAAAAAATTTAAACTGGAGAGAATGCCTCTTCCTACAACATGAGACAGTGACTTAGAGATTTGAAAGGGAGAGTACAGGTCCTCTGGTTCCGAAGTAGCTATCCAAACAAATGTCTTTCCACCTTTGCATTCATACCCTTAATAACTTTGACCAGGGGTGGGGAACTGCAACCTCAATGCCACAAGTAGCCTTATAAGTCCTTAGGTGAGGCTTTTTAACTGAGCCAAAGTTTCACAGAACAAATCCTTTCATTAGGGGGATTTGTTTCATGAAGTTTTAATTCAGTCAAAGGGTCACACTTGAGGACCTAGAGGGCCAAATGTGACCTCAAGGTCATAGGTTCCCCACCCCTGGCTTTGACCCTTAATTACTGTCAGCTTCTAAAGTCATTGGGTAAAATGGGAATCCTCCTGAGAGGGAGCCAAACACCACATTATTATCATTTTATGTTTTCTTTAAATGGAGAGACTGTCAGTTTCATAGAGTGGGAGAAAGTCTTGGGACTAAGAAGCAAGGGACCTGAATTCTGATCTTCAGTGTGCTTCAAACTGGCTGAAGTTATTTCAGTTCCTTAGGTCTGGGTAAAACAAAGAGATTGGCTGAGATATTTTCCTAAAGTCCATTCAAAATCCAATATTCTATGAGATAGTGTGCTAGTGTGTTCTGGGCAGCTAGGCAGCACAGTGGAGGTACACTAGGTACACGACCTGGAGGCAGGAAGACTTACCTTTGTGAGTTCAAATCCAGCTTCAGACACTTTGTTAGCTGTGTGACCTTCGGTCAGTCACTTAACCCTGTTTACTTCAGTTTCCTCATCTGTAAAATAAACCAGAGAAGGTAATGGCAAACCATTCCAGTATCTTTGCAATGGGGTTTACAAAGAATCAGACATGACTGAAAAACAATCCAGCAACAACAAAATGTACTATAGTAGAAACAATTCTGAACTGAGGCATTAGACTCCTTAGACTACTCACTTTACCGTGACCAAACCATAATTTCTTTTTTTTTTTGGAGGGCAATGGGGGTTAAGTGACTTGCCCGAGGTCACACCGCTAGTTTTTGTGTTAAATCTTCCTGACTCCAGGGCTGGTGCTCTATTCACTGAGCCACCTAGCTACCCCCAACCATAATTTCTTAGTCTCAGTTTTCTACTCTTTTAAAATGGGTCCATTTGGGGCAGCTAGGTGACACAGTGAATAGAGCAATGGACCTGGAGTCAGGAGGACCTGATTTCAAATCCAGTCTCAGACATTTGACACTTAACTAGCCATGTGACCTTGGGCAAGTCACTTAACCCCAATTGCCCTGCCTTCCCCCCTCCAAAAAAAAAAAAAGAAAAAGGGTCTATTCAATTTTGTACTACCTGTTGTGAGGTTCTAGTTAGGTGTGTAGAAAGTGGTTTGAAGACCTTAAAGAACAGTATAAGTAACTGTCCGAGATAACTGAACATCACACACTTGTGAGAGAGACATTATCCACCTATCAGTCAGATTTTCAGTTAAAATCTCAATGCTTTGGACTGACAGCTTAAATGAATCCTTCAAGGAAATAGCTCCGGAAAAATCAAGTAGGTGGTTCACCTTATAGAGCTTTAGATCAGGAATCAGGAAGACCTGAGTTCAAATCCCGAATCAGACACATATTAGCTGTGTGAGAAATTAATTAACCTCTGCCTCCCTCAGTTTCCTCATGTGCAAAATTGGGATAACAATAGCATCTAACTCCCAAGGTTGTTGGGAAGATAAACTGAAATACTATTTGTAAAGCACTTTGTCAGATTTAAAGCTCTCTTTGAAGGCTAGCTTTTGTTAAAACTTTATTACAAAGGAATGGGGAGGCAAGTAGGTCAGCCTGGGAAAAGAAAGGGGTGTCTAATAAATTAAGGACATAAGAAGAACCTTCACCTAGTTTATGATGTTACCTTGGGTCAATGCTAATTAAGCATATCTCATGTTCGTTACTCTGGGACATCTGTTAGGATTATTTCAAAAAGATTTTGCTCCATGATCATCTTTGAAAAGAAACCTAAGACAAATGAATTTGTCATTTACTATAGACTCTGACTACTGTTTCACTCTTTTTTTTTAAGCCCTTAAGAGGACCTATGACAGACTCCCTCATATTCCATAATAAAGCAAATAGTCTTAGTGTGTCACCAGGACTACAGAAGAGTTAAATGAATTGCCCAGTAACTCTGCGTCAGAGGCAAGACTTGAACCCACATCTTGCTGATGTCACAGCTGGTCTTCAAAGCAAAATACTGTGCGGTGTTTACCTGTTCTCTATACCTTTCTAGTGACAAATAATGATTTATCTTTAACCTGGCATTTTCCCTCATCTTTTTTGCCCCTTGGACCTCCCTCATTCTCTTTCCACTCCTCCTTCCTTTGAACTCAGAGCACACCCAGTCTCAGTTGCTATCTTGTATTGTCATTTAATTTTCATTTCATGTATCTTAACTTCCCAAAGAAGAGGGTTGTTCAGAAAGTTAAGATTACAAGGTTAATTACACAGATGCCAAAGGGATATAGAGAATCTGCTACAGAATCCAGGATTAAAATTTCCTGCCTTTAGGGATCTGAGCTATTGCTTAACCTGCAAACCACAAACAGATCTGTCTTCTCCACTACCCTTGAGGTAGCTGTGTTCATCTGGTTGACAGCAAGCAGTTAGATGATCTAGACTTTGGAGGGTTTTGGTCACAAAGTAATTCAGTCTTTCTTGTGAGAAGAGCCTGGAATTTAAGGATACACAATCTCAAACATGTTTTTGGCTTTTTGGAAAGTTTTACATTTCCTTTAAATCCCTTTTGCACTTAGAAACTGTACCAGGAGCTTGAGAAAGAGAGGGAGGGATGAAAAGACAGAGATGGGGAGAGAAGGGGGAAGGAAGCAAGAAAGAATGGAGGAGGGAGGGAGGGAGAGAGGGAGAGAGAGAGAGAGAGAGAGAGAGAGAGAGAGAGAGAGAGAAAGAGAGAGAGAGAGAGGAAGAGGGAGACGGAGAGAGAATTGGGGTACAGGGCTTTTTCTGGGGAGGAGTCAACTGGCTCTGACATATGGGGGAAAATAACTAAGGACAATGTACTTGACTGATCATATCTTAGTATTAGAATTAGTAATAGAATATTCTAATTATGCAATAGGAATAAGTATGGTTTCTCTAACTCCAGTGTAGACTCATTAAGAACAGGGAATAATGGCAAGACTTTGAATCCTCATAATTCCTAGCACAGGATATGCACTTAGTCAGGGATAAGTAGATTGATTGATTGGTAAGGTTTTTCCCTCTACCTGTGTGACTTAAGTTTTATCAAAACAATTGGTTGAAAAGCAAATAGTTCAATTGGTTATTTGGCAACATATACAAAATTAATGATTCTCTCCTTCCTAACTTAACTTAGTCAAATAGGTTTGTGTAGATCATATATTCTGTTGTTAACTTTTGTTATAAATATCTCACTAGGAAACTTTGAAATACCATGTCCCCTTCTAACTTCCAGCCTCCTTTACCATCTTCCCAGGTTAAATGGCATATTTTAAATCCCTTTGTGTCCCTTGAGATAGAAAGAAATTGTGCCCAAGGGTGTCGAGTAATATTTGAAGAAGATTGCCCTAGTCTTAAGCAAAGGTTCCTTGAGGGGTTGTGGAACAGCTCCAAGGTCCAGGAAGAGGTATGTGTCAAGGGAAACCAAAGAGTGGGTTGACCCCAGTTTGGACTAAGTCCTACTTGCCCCTAGCCCTACTTGGATTGTAACAAACATTCAGCTCATCCTTTCTGAGCCTTCCTTCTTTTCTAAAAGCTCCCAACCTCACCTGTGGGGCTCCCTTTAGGCTTTCAATGAAAAGCAAACCTGAAATGTGGCCATAAATCACAACAGCAAGCTGCTGAAGGAATTTAAAGTGCTCCATACATGGGAGCCTAGGGAGACATTACCAGGCTATTGAACCCATAACAGTGCATCCAAAACAACGCCATCGAACTGGGGAGATCATGTTCTCTGGGATCATTCTCTGAACCCTCTATCTCTGCATGTATGTGTGTATAGGCATGAGGGGCAGCTCAAGCCACAGCTGGGGCCTAAGGCTCCCAGCAATGGAAGCAGAGGAATAATAGAGATCTAGAGATGAAAGTGGGGCAAAGGGTAAACTGCAGATCCTAGTTTAATAGGACAAATTCTGCAAACATTATTTTGTCTTAGCCTAGGTATTTTACAGTTTGTAGCTGTATTCAAAAGGCACAGATCCTCAAAGGAGCAGTTCCAGTTTTTAAAGGCAGGGAGAAGAGTCTTTGTCTCTCTAAGGGGAGGGAGGGAGAGACAGAGCTAGAGAGAGAGAGAGAGAGAAAGACAGACAGACAGACAGACAGACAGACAAGGGGACAGAAACAGAGAGAGAGAAATAGAGACAGAGAGAGAGGAGAGGAGAGGGGACTGAGAATTATATCTGAATAGGGCAGTTAGGTGACATGGCGGATAGAACACTGGGCCTGGAGTCAGGAAGACCTGCCTCAGACACTAGCTGTGTGACCCTGGGTAAGTCATGTAACCCTGTTTGCCTCAGTTTCCTCATCTATAAAATGACCTGGAGAAAGAAATGGCAAACCACTCTAGAATCTTTGCTGAGAAAACTCTAAATGGGGTCAAGAAGAGAAACGACTATCACAGGCATTCTGTCTTAACCTAGAGAAAAGCAAAGTAAAATTGAAAAGCACAGATGTGCAGAAAGATACACACACACACATACTATATATATATATATATATATATATATATGTATGTATGTATGTATATATGTATATATGTGTGTGTATATGTATATGTGTGTATAGATAGATAACGATAGATAGATAGATAGATAGTGTGTGTGTGTGTGTGTGTGTGTGTGTGTGTGTGTGTGTGTGTGTGATAGTAAGGGCAAATGGTAATAGAAAAAGGAGCTATAACCCAAAAGAAAACATAAGTTCTTTTAGTTTTCATGAAGGAAAGGAAGGACAATTACTATAAACCTACTATAGTTAAAATATTTTATAAGCTTGTCAACACTGAGGCTGATTCCCCAGTATTCACTTCATCTACATAAAGATATAATGACACACACACACACTATTACATATCTCCAGGGGTCGGAGGAACAGTGTTTACACTGGAGGTTAAATCAGAACCCTCCTTCTTTGTCAGTCATCCTGTCCTTCTGTAGTCCTTTAGGATACTACTTATTTGAGTTTTGTATTGCATTTCTTTGGAGTTGATAGTCCAGAACACAGCTCCTGTTGAGACAACCAACAAAGGGCCTTTCATAGAATATGATCCAGGTTTTCTCTAGTCTCTAATGATGGGAGTAAAAATAGGAGGCTTAATCTAGACTCCATCACTTCTCTTCCTTACCTTCTATCTTGGTTCCACTTATTAAAATGTCTTCTTTTCCTTGACGGTTAAACTGATAGATCACCTCCTCATTGAAACCTTTCTGGATTCCCCAGATAGAATATACAAATGAATGAATGATTGAATTAATTATTAATGAACAAATGTGTATATGGCATAACTTTCATGTATGGGATCATAGTAGGTATTTAATACAGTCATCTGTCACTCTACAAACCTAGTCCTATAAACAATGGTAACTGAACACTTAGATAACAAAGAGAAGACAAGGAAGTCTAAAATACTGACCCAGGAAATCCAGTGTAAATTTTCAAAAATGCAGAGATAGTTGCCAACAAATAATGTTCCATAAAAATGGATGCAAAAAAAAAAGTGCTGGTGTGTTCAAAACTCTTAATGGGAAAAGCAACCAAAGATTAAATAAAGACAGTCTTGAGCTGAACAGGGGTGATATTTTAATGAATTCATAATCTTGTTAATGTGATCTGTACTGCCTACTCTCCCTGTGCCATATTGGGACATGGCTTACTATAAATCCTTCCCAGAGGGTCTAACCAATCATTGTTGGAGACATGTGTTCCTGTTTGTTCAATATTCACTGGGACTCTGATTTCATTAATGTAAGGAGTTTCTGGGTGAGAAAGCTCTCTCTAACAAGGTAGGTCAGCACCTTTTCCATAACTTCTAGTCTTAAAGAATTGCCTACAGAGGCCAAAAGATTTGCCCAGGATTACACAGCCATTAGATGGGTGTCAGCAGCAGGACTGAACTTGAATGTTCCTGGCTTCAAGGTCACCCCTACACCCACTATGCCATGTTGCTTCTCATTTATTATAGATCAGTGGTGTCAAACTCAAATAGAAACAGATCCCTGCCAGTACGTATTGACTTAGGAAACCACACCTGAGTGTGAATTTGACACCTCTGGTCTGGAAAAATGGTCCAGATGAACTCATAAAAGCAATAGTTAATTCTCACAGATGGAACAAGGAAGTAATTGATAATGTTGCTCTGAACTGGAAAGAGCCAGAATAGAAAAGGGTCAGGAGCTATAAGAGTATTCAGGGTAACCTGGGATGCAGGAGAAATAAAAAGGCATTCTAGGCAGGAAGGAAAGTGTTTAAATAAGCAAAATTTATGGCTGTTGATTATAAAAAAAGATGCTTAATTTATACTTTTGAAACTACTTATTTCTTTTTACCTTTGTTTCAACTATCATTTTATGCTGTTTTACAAGAATAAGAATTTAAATAATGTACCAGTTATTTTGTTATGCTAAAGGGTAGAGAAAGCCCATGCGAATGGAATAAATCCTATATACTCATGACTTCTCTCAGTCTATATCTGTGGAGTCAGGAAAAACATCCTAGTCATTACACTTAAGTTTATATTAACAGGCAGAACGTTTGCCTGATTACAACTAACTGAAGTGTAATAACACTGCTCAGTCTGAGCTATTGTATTAATTGGAAAAGAAAATAGCTTTGATTTTAATAATATGAAGAGTTTCATATTAAATTTCATACCATTAATCCATACATGTTAAATTGATGCATTTTAAGATAAAAATTTAATCCATGTATGCACATGCACATGTGTATTCATATCTCATGTGTTATACATATATATATACATATATATTAAATGGATTTAAACATGGGTAGGTGTGAGAAGAAGGGATATATAACATATAGTTGCCTCCCTTTACCTTTGTACGACCTTGCACTTTTTTTATGTCAAATGATCTGTAAATAATCCTTGGACTTTTTTTTCTGATATATATAGAAATTCATTGCCAAAGGGCTCACTTCTCATCTTTTTTTTTTTTTAACAGTGGCAAATGCTTAGTTCCTGCGCTTAGGGTTTCTGTAGGTACAAAGTCTTTAAAGTCTTATGCAAACACTTTAATGGATTCATAATCTGGTCAATGATCAATGCAGTTATTTAATCCTTCAAAGCAAATAAGGACATATCCATAGCCTCTCATTCTGTGTAATCCTTGTGCATATTCTTATCAAACAGGATAATAACTAGCCATAATAATGGTTGGCATTTACATATAGCACTTTAATGTCTGAAGAATGTTGACAAATATGATCTCTTTTTATCCTCAAAACTATGCTCTGAGATCGTTACAATTATTATCCCCATTTTACAGATGTGTTGATAAGGTGTTAGAGATGTTCTCACATTTCACAGGTATCAATGCAGCACTTGTACTGTCCATATATAATCCCTGATACACACTACCTGAATACTCCACTTCTCTTTATGATCTTCTGTTTCATGAATGACATTATTTAAGTGACTTCTTGCATGTTGGTGATTGGAAACATATTAAAGCTTACTTGTGTTCACTATACATCACTATATTGACATTACTCTGAATCTGTACTTCAAGAGGAACAAATATGTAGTATATGTAGAATAATCATTTTCAAATATTAGGTTTTGTGCATGTATATGTGAATGAGTATTTATGTTAGGGAGCTTCTTGAAATCACTAAGTCACTAAAAACCTTTCACAATTTCCAAAATGCATTCTAGGCTACTCTTCCTCCTACTTAGTAGTGAACGATTGCCCATTACTAAAGCATACTTGAAGGGGAAAAAAAATAGTGGGAAATAGCCCCTGAACTAAGTTTTTTTGGGTGATTTTTTTTGGAGGGGGAAGGCAGGGGAATTGGGGTTAAATGACTTGCCCAATGTCATACAGCTACTAAGTGTAAAGTGTCTGAGGCCAGATTTGAACTCAGGTCCTCCAGACTCCAGGGCCAGTGCTCTATTCACTGCACCACCTAGGCCACCCCTGAACTAAGTTTTAAAGAAAGCTTATGGTTCTAAGGGGCTAAGTTGAGCATGGAGACTAATAAATGCATAAAAGATATCTCTGCAAAGGAAAAGAGGTAGAAGATGGAATACCCAGTTTGGGAAATTGCAAGTAAGTCAGTTTAGCTGGAAATTAGAGTCATGAAGGAGAGCAGTGTGAAACTAGTCTAGAAAGGCATTTTGTGGAAGAGTAACTGGCTTTAAATATGAGACTAAGGAGTTTAGTCTTCTATGTTAGAGTCCAAGAGAAAAAAATAGTCAAACCTTACCTTTAGGAAAATTATTTTGTTGGCTATGTGAAGACTGAAATAGAGAGGGGAAGAACTTGAATTGTCTAGGAGATGAGAAAAGTCTGAACCATAATGGTGGCCATAAAAGTGGAGAAAAGAGGCTAGATGTCAAATTGGAAAAGATGTATCAATTGACTAGATACGAGAGGCAAGGAAATGGGAAACTACAAGGATGATTATGTGGTTGTGCAGAAAATGGGAAAATTTCAGTAGACAGGTTTAATTGGACAAAAAATAAGGAGTTCGATTTTGGCCAAGTTGTATTTAAAATGCCAATAGGATATATGAGGACATGACCCCACCCAACTAGGAGAGCTTACTTCTGATTGGAGTACAAAGAGAAAGCAAGCTAAGTGAATTTCAGCCCTAACATCATTAAGCTCTTGCCTTTGAAATGGGAGTAGTCTGGCTGGAGATGGATGCCTTTATCCAGCTAGCTAGAGACAGCTGAGTCTCATGATCAAGCCCATATTCAGCCCACCTCCATGTCTACACCCTCATTAATTGTTCACTAAAAAAGGTTGATTGTCACCTGTCAGAAGCACCCACTTTTCCAAAGGTATTTAAGCCTTTGATGATCTCCTTGGTTTTGTTTTTGGTTAACAGGAGAGATCACTGACCCTCAATTTATTGATTAAATTCTAGCCTAATTAAAAATTGATCATTAATTACCCAGAAACTCTATGTCTTGGGCTTTTCGTTCATCACACAAGAACTGGTTTCATCTTTTTAATCACATGAAATACAGTTTTTATGTAATAATTTGCAAAGTGACTTATTGATGCCAAAACAACTGTTCTCTAGTCCTACTGGGGTGTGCAAAAGTTCATAGACTAAACTTTTCACTTTTCAGTTTGGTGAAACTGAAAAACAGAAAAACATATTTCTTGCCCTTCCTATGCTTACAACCTAAAATATACTGTAATAGTCCAGAGAGATTGCAGAGATAATACACTAAACAAATATTTCACTAAAGAAAATTAGTGGAGTTATTTCTTTGTATGAATTTTAAGGTATCAAGGCTTTGGGAATGATTGCTGCAATTTTGCCGTCATTTTGGCTCATTTAATCTCAGAGAGTAAAATGGACAAGCCTCCAAATATTGGAAACTTGAACATCCTTGTATTCATTAAGAACATATACCTTGCTGGGCCAGATGCAGACTAAAATAAAAAAGACATAGGCTAACAGGGGTGTGGAACCTGCGGCCTTGAGGTCACATGTGGCCCTCTAGGTCCTCAAGTTGTGGTCCTTTGACTGATCCAGACTTTACAGAACAAATCTCCTTAATTAAAGGACTGTTCTGCAAAACTTGGACTTAGTCAAAAGGCCACATGCAAGGACCTAGAAGGCCACATGTTCCCTACCCCTGGGCTAGAACCATGTGCTGCCAAAACAGCTGGTGGTAAAAATAAACATGCAGTCAGTCAACCACCTGTTTTGTCTCTGTCCAGTGAAATCTTTCTTGAGATGTTACTCAACAGATCAATTCAATCAAGGGTCATATAATTAGAAGACAATGTAAAAGAAAACATTTTATTGTTTGATAGAGCAATATGATATATCCCTTTTACTTGTTGTTTACATTAAGAACACTATCTGATATGCACAACATAATATGTCAAAACTTTGAAGGGAGGCACTTTGGAACGGCAGAAAAAGCACTGGAGCCAGAATACATGGTTATAAATTCATTTTATCTGACATTTCCTACCTGTGTGACATTAGGCAAATCCCATAACTTCTCTGAACCTCAATTTCCTTATCTGTAAAATGAGAGACCAGACCTAGATGGCCTCTGTGGTCCAATTCAGTGCTAGATTTATGCTCCTATAATTACTTCCGTTCATTATTATGGTCATTTGTAGAATAGAATCAGAACTTTAGGAGGGCAGAGTGGAGGAAATTTAGAAAGAAAAGTATGTGACATTTATTTTAAAAGGCATCAGAGCCAAGGTGTCAGAGATAAAGACAGAGAAAAGATAGAGATAAACAGATCCTGCTGGGGGTAAGGGGTAGAGGGAGATTTCGAGACAGACAGAAACAGAGATGGAGACAGAAAGTACCAGAAGATATACAGTCATTCAAGACTTTTGCAATGCTTTTAGGTGCATTTCCATACCTCTCAGTGTATGTAGGCTCTTGATCATTATGCATTTGTCCTGTTGACCAGGTTAAATTGTGTCAAGTTTGGCTCCAGGGAGAAAAGAAAGATTTCTCATTCTGGGTCTATACAACACCAAGTAGATTATTTATTTGATGTTGTCTGAAATAAAAGTGCCAATCATTTGACTTGGTATCTGGTTTACATTTGGGAGTTTACATGTAGATATAGGTAGATGTGATTTATTTTAAAAAATCTACATCACTATTAATTATTCTTAAAACTAACTAAAATGAATAAAATCCTATGATAGGGCCAGCAATCTGCAATGTGCAACTTTTAGACAAGTTGGTTTTTTTTGTTTTTTTTAGGTTTCCAGGGCAGGGAGAGGTATTTTGGTGTGAATTGGTCCTTGTCTCTAAAGAGAAACCTTGTGCTACTCCTGGCAAGATTTACCTTTCACATATGGCAATGTGCTCCTGGGAGGTGTGTGTTATGCCTTTAGTGTGAACCTGGGACAGAGCCAGCACACAACAGATTTGGGATTGGGTAAACTCTGTTACCCAAAACACTTCATTGAGTGAGTAAGAGTCTCAGCTGGAATGAGCTCCCCTAATTCCCAGCTTTTCAAACTAACCACCAGACTATAACCACTCACAACAGATATTTACTTTCCATGTGTAAGGATTCATTTTATGCGCAAAACATTTCATAGAGTTCTAGTCACAGCTCACTGGTTGTTATTCTAAAAAGCATCTGTCTGAACCACTAGCTGGGACTCTCTTAAACAAGCTGCATTAGGCATCTCTTGATTTTGCAAATTTCTTGGAGAAACGAGATAAAACCTGAAAGGCATGGGGATAATACTCTTACAATCCCTTTTCCCCTTCATCTATAATGCCCACTGTAAAAGTTATGGTACAGCAAGTATAACAAGCATTGTAAGACCAATAGTAGATCATTCTTTGAGAGGCAGCCTAGTTCAGAGGGAAGAAACCTCCATCTCCTGGCTCCAAGAATCAAGAGCCTGAATCCCAGCTTTTCCTGTAACTAGCTATGGGACCTCAGGTATGTCACTTAATCTCTCTGGGTTTAGTGTCATTATCTGTCACTTCAGAAAAACAATACCCTGGGTGGCTAGGTGGCACAGGGAATAGAGCACCAGCCCTGGAGTCAAGAATACCTGAGTTCAAATCTGGCTCAGACACTTAACACTTACTAGCTGTGTGACCTTCGGCAAGTCACTTAACCCCAATTGCCCTGCCTTCCCCCCCTCCAAAAAGCAAAAAAAGAAAAAGAAAAGAAAAATAACACCCATGCTACCTATATCTCAGGATAGTTGTAAGGATCCTATAAGGCACCAAAAGTAAAAGTTACTTTGAAAAGTTAAAAGGACCATAGGAAAATATGACTTCAGTCTATGTTCACATGGAGATACTGGAGATACTATAGTTCAAGTGAGTTAGCAGTCAGTTCTCCTGCCTTTTGGAACTATCTAAGTTGGGCAGTATAAATACAGGCCAATACAAAACTATGAACAGAACACACAGTCCTCACCATGATCAGAAACAATCATTAATTACAATGGAGCCCCCTTCAAAGCACTGAGGTAAGTTATTGGGCTAACAACTCCGTCTAGCTTCAATTTTTATTATTTATGGTCATGGTAATTCATGCAACAAGGTATAATAGGATCCATGAAGAAAGAAACTTTATGTGATGGTCTTTCATTTTACATATAAATACATGGTACCATATGAACAAATAAATATTTCTATTCCATTGGATTTCACTTTCGCTGTATGTGTGGTTTGTAAGGGAAAGAGTTTTGAGGCTGTTGTAAAGCCAAGCACAAGCAGCTTTCCAGAAGAATGCTCCTGCGAACAGCTTTTCAAGGTTCTGATTACACAGTATAGGGAACACTCTATTTATTCAATAACAAATCAGAGCAAAACATTCACACAAATCAAGATACAGCATTCACAATGTCACAACTTATCACAGAAAATCAAAATATAGCATTCACAACAACTTATCATGGAAAATGGCCACACAGTTTCCACCACAGTGCTCACAAAGTTTTGAACAAAGAACAATCATTTAGTAACTCAATCATTCAATCATCCCTAAGGAGGTCTGCCTCCTTAAAGGACACCAAGTACAATAGCCAAAGTTGTCCTCTCATGGGGCATACTAAGTTACAAATCAGTCACTTATTCAATCATCAATCACTAAGTACAATCATTTAGTCAATCATTCAATCAACTCAATCATTCAACCATCCTTTATCATTCACTAATCATCAGAAAATACATAGGCCCTCCACCCCTAGGTCACTAGTAAATTTACAATTTCTCAGTCAGTACACAGTTTCCAAGTAAAGTTTTCTTTCAGCTTGACTTGGGGTGGTCTCTTGGATTCCCTAGATCCCCTTCCACATTGCCAGATCCTACCTGGATTCACTGAACTGTCACCGGAGTTCAAAGGCAGACAGCTCCCAGGTCCTTGTCCAGTTCTCTGTGCAGTTCCTGCTCCACATTGGAGCTCACAATGTCCAATCCATCTCAAATCTTCACAGTCTCTGTTCCTGGGAAGACAAACAAAGCCACAAACAGGTTCACTCAAAGTACCAGCATCACAGTCATGCTTCCTCAGTCTTTGGCAGCTCCAGCTGGCCCTAGGAAATCCTCAGCAGCCTCCTCAGGAGCTCTGGCTGACCCTCAGCTCTGACTGGCTCTCGGAAATCCTTAGTAGCTTTGGCTGGCCCTTGGACTCAGCAGAAGTTTCAGCTGGTTCCCAGAATAAAAATCACTTCATCCAGGTTCTCCAAATCAAAATCATTCTCTCCAGCAACCTTTCCTCTTCATCCTCCCCTGTGGCAGCTTCTGCCTCCACAAAGCCTGCTCTAAGAAGGTCTGACTTTCCCAGCCACAGTCTTTCCTTATATACAGACAACATTAGCTTCCTGTTTCAGCCAACCCCTTCCTGTTACATCAGCAACAGGGATTCATACCTTCTGTTTCTTTAACAGAGGCTCGATTAATTACTAAGTGCTAAGTACCTGTTACCTTTGCCAATACAAAAGAATCTTCAAATTCAACTTACATTATCATTACAGCTATGTAAGCCCAGGAATTATTCTTGTATTTAAGAGGAGCTGATATCAAGAGGGTGGTAGTGGGTTATGGTTTCAGGGCTCAGATAGCTAGACTTTCTACAAGTAAGATTTATTGAGTTTATACTACTCTTTCCCCAATTCCTAGATTTCTAAAACCTAGGAATGAAAAGGACCTTGAAGATCATCCAAATGTAAGTAAAACATGAGTAAAAGCACATTATGAACATAAACTTGTTGTTCTGTTCCTATATAAAATATGCAGAGAGTGACATTAAAATAACAAATGTACATAATGCTTCAAGGTTTAAGGAATAACTTTGCAAAGAACTTTGTATAAATCATTTCACTGGAAATCAAAATACAGTTGTCTCTCAACATTCAGGAGTTTTACATTCATGGTTTGGGTTATTTTCAGGTTGACCACTGATAATTAAATCGGAAATTTTGGAGATTCGCAAAGTATTATGAAAAATTACACAGTATGCACATATGTAAAGAAAACTTTAAAAAATTTAGTAAGTCACAAATGCATAAACATGGTATATTATTAATATACCTATCATTTACTACCAAAAGTATACATACATAAATTTATTAGAAACAGTTAAATTTTGTTAAAGGTTTCATTATTCTAAAGAACTCCAGGCTAAGCATTCTCTTTGGAAATGCTTCCTCTTTGTCTCTCTACCATCCAGACTTGTCACCACTTTGATCATTGTAGCACTTTTCCAGGAGACAGAAATTGTGAGGTGGTTGTTGCAGCTATACTGGTGACTGCAGAACACTTCCCACAGTATTGTTGTTGTTGTTTAGTTGCTTTTCAGTCTTGTCTAACTCTCCATGACTCCATTTGGGGTTTTCTTGGCAAAGATACTGGAGCAATTTGCCATTTCCTTCTCCAGTTCATTTTATAGATAAGTAGCTGAAAGCAAACAGAGTTAAGTGACTTACCCAGGATCGCACCGCTAGTAAATGTCAGAGGCCAGGTTTGAACTGAAGAAGAGGAGTCTTCCTGACTCCAGGCCCAGCATTCTGTCCGCTGGTCACCTAGTTGACTGCATAGTATGTGAAATACTAATCTCTCTCAGACAGTAATGACAACTTTTTATGGATGTGGTTTTTTTTTTTTACTTGTTTTGTGTATTGAATTAATATGATGAGAATCATTAAAAATAGCAGTTTGGGATGAGGACTACTGTTATCCACAGTCTTTCACAAACCTGGGATTATACACTCCTAACTGATGTGAATATTGAAGTACAATTAAATCATTAGATAGTCTTTTCACCAGGCTTTAAAAGTTCCCCCAAACTTAATCTTACATTGGTTTTCTCTGAGGCTGGAATAGAAATACTTCATTATATGTGCACCACAAGGACATCCTGCTTTTCTAAGGGATTTCTGGGAAGTCTCACAGGATCCTAACACAGTTCCTGGCACACAATAGTCACGTACTAAATGTCTGGTAAATGATTGATTAACTTCAAAAGCTCTTATCTGTTCTAATATATCAACCTAGTAATTTACTCACCCAGATTGTCCCAGTCAGTTATGAATCAGCTGACCTCAGAAATCACTGTAGGCTGACTTCACTAATCTAACTATCCCAACTACTAACTTTAATTTCAATTCCTCCCTAGGTCTGTTGTTTCAATATGAACATGCTTTTGGAATTATATGGCTTCCAGTTATATCAGTCAGTCAGTCGATAACCATTTATTATGTGCCTGCTGTGTGCTAGGTATGTTGCTAAGCTCTAGGGATATAAAGAAAGATAGTCCCTTTTCTCAAGGATTTCACTGTCTAATGGGGTGGGGGGCAGAAATAGCATGCAAACAAATAGGTACCCCCTCACACACACACACACCAAAAAAATCCCCTAAACTATACATAGAATGAATTAGAAAAAAACAGTAGGGGAAGTCACTAGAATTAACATAGATCAGGAAGGCTTCCTATGGAACTGGAATTAAGAAATACCCAAAGAGTTAATATAATGGGGAAGTTTTAAAAAATGGGATTCAAATTCAGGTCCTGTGTTCTTTTCACCAGACTTTAACCCTCTGTCCACCAATCACTGATCTTAATTAAAGGAAATACGAAGGGATAGAATTGTTTCATATTTGAGGTTCCTAGATAGTATGGTAGAGTTAGGAAGCTATAATGAGCAGATTCTCAAGCCCAAATATATCTTCTCATCATTCTTCTGAAAGGCAAATTCAAAAACTCAGGGAACAGAGCTAAAATGTATAACCATGATTTGAGGCTAACTAATGCCTGTTTAGAGGAAGAGAGGGAGAGTGGACAGTACCTAGATGTATGGATTTCTGAGAAATGTAGCCTTGGGTCCTAGGTGGGGTCTGCTGGAAGAAGCAGAACAATTGCGAAAACAAAGCAGAGTAAGGAAAATTTGTGCAATGGTTGTTTGAGGACTGTTGGTAGGAGAGGGTAGAAGCTCCAGCAGTCATTTTATGATTAAAGCACAGACTAGAGTGTGTGAAAACAGTCAGCTGGCCTCCTAATTAACTGCTGCCTCCACCTTTTCAGAATCCTGAGAATGTAGTGTAGTTGTAAAGGACAAAAGTTGATGACTTTTGTCACTTTCTGAGATCTGCAAAGAGCTGCTGAAGTACTTTAATTCCTCCCTACCCTGCCCCACCCAATTTCCTTTCTGCCTGCAAATGGCAGAGATTTATTTCCAAATTTCTTTTTTGTTTAAAGCTGTTTATAATTCCTCATTTTTGTGATACTATAAGAGTTGTGTTATTGCTGATTTAAAATATAATCATTAATAATTTCTTTGGGATTTGTGTGTGTTTTTAATTGTGAATAAGGGAGTGACAGAAGAAGGAAGAAGTAAATGGCTTGTGGTACTGATTATCTGTGAGAGAGAAAGAGAACAGACCTTTGGTCTAGATTTGTTGGGTCAGTAGGAAAAACAGCATCACCATATTCAAATGAGAACCTGAGTCATATAAAAGAGGTCCTTGGGGACTCTAATACTTTTTATTAGTAATCTCTGTAAGCTTTCCAATAGAGAGGAAAGTCATGCTGTTCTGTGTCCATCATTTTATTCTCCCCTTGGATTAAAAGGAGACCTGCTGATCATTACAACCTTGTGAGAAAGAGGGGTGATTGGGAGTCACATTTTTTCCTTGCCTTTTAATTTTTCCTGAACATGTTCCCTAGATCAAGGGTAGTAGTAACTAGAGAACAGATCTGCCCAGTGGAAAGAGGAAGTTGTAGTCTGGGAAGAATGATCACTTCTACATTCCAAAATTGGGGGATAGAGGGAAGCATGGGTACTTTTATTATTTTGCTTTCTACCTTAAACCTCAAACACTGGCCAGATGGCTCCATGTACTGATTACAAAGGGATGCTGCAAATGGCTTTTGAGATATGTAATGGTTTACTGGGATAGTCCCACTTCTTCCTGGGATAAGATGAAACAGCACAGAAAAACTTGCTACCACCTCATTTCACTCACATCTACTGTGGCACAGCAGAGATAAGGGACAGTCTTCAACCCACACTTTGCATTCCATTCAGCACCATCATCTAAAAATTTGGTACCCAGAAAAAGAGACAACTGAATGGGGGATTCAGAGCTAAAGGGCTCTGGGTGAGTTCAGGGCAAGATGGAAAAATTAGGAGGTAATGTTATTTAATAAGATTTGAATCAGGAGACCTGGATTTAAGACCCAGCTCCATCATTTACTATCTACATGACTTTGGGCAAATCACTTCACCTTTCCAGGACTCAAGTTTCTTGGAGTTCTAGGATTGGTTTAGAGTCCTATTTTATGGGTATTTTGGGGTGGCTATGTGAGAGCTGCGATATGTTGCTGCTGCTACGCCGCCATCTTGGCTCCGCCCCCCAGGACTCAAGTTTCTTTATCAATAAAGTGAGGAAATGAATCAGATGATCTCTAAGTCCACATCTGGCTCTAAGCCTGCAATACTATAAATTTGCTAATATTCAGAGAGCTATAAGGTTTCATGTTAAAATCCTCTTCTGTGGTAATACAGTTTCTACCATCTGCCCTGAAATTCCCTCCCTGATGATCTGAATGTCAAAGCTACCTAACATTCAAAGCTGTATAGTATTGCCGAAATTGAGGGAAATGGGCCTCTACTTTTAATGCATAAGGAACCAAAGACCTTTTCTGAGTAAGACAAATTACTGACCAATAATCCTAGCTCTTCCTGTCTTACCCAGACCTCTTTTGTCTAGGTCTACATGTCCATCTCCAGTTTCAATGTTTGGTCAAATCTAATTATCTGACTTTGCTTTAGGATTCTATTTCTCTAGGTTTGCTTCTTTATACTACAAAAGACATCTCTGGAGCTCTGATACATTGGGTGATTCAAGTGTCCTTGTCCATACTCACTTTTTGGAACTTTTTTTCTGGCTTTCACAAGAACTTGCCCTGGTCCTAGAACCTATTAGCTGCTGCAACAGGTCCCTGCATTTCCCTGGGGTAGCAGACCTTGGTGGCCTGGTGCTATCTTAGCTCCATCAGGCTGTGAGCTTCTTGAGAGAAGAGCCTTTTTTTTTCTTTTGTTTTTGTTTGTTTTTTCTTTGTTTCCTCAGTGTCTGGCACATAGCAAAGCAGCTAGGTGGTACAGTGGACAGGGCACAGACCTCATTTTGTGGAATTCAAATCCAGGCTCAGACACTTCCTAGCTCTATGACCCTGGGAGTCACTCAACCCTGTTTGCCTCAGTTCTTGATCTATAAAACAAGCTGGAGAAGGAAATGGAAAACCACTCCAGTACCTTTGCCAACAAAACCCCAAATGGGGTTATGAAGAGTCAGACATGACTCAAAAGACTGAACAGCAACACCAACTGGCACATAGTAGAAGTTTAATAAATACTTGTTGATTTGATTTAACTGCTGCTTTGCCAAATGGGTGCTAGGAAAGTATCAGTTAGCTGGATATCCTTTCTTTGGAGGGAAGGCTAATTGTAACCTCATCTACAGGCTAGAAGTGGCGAATTCTAGGTTATCATCTAGGATACCCTGTTTCTTACATGACCTTAATGTTTATCATCCTGACTGCTCATTCCAAGGATTTGCTCATTTCTGCCTCAGTCTAGAGGTTCTTTGTGGGATGGGGGGTAGAAATATATTCATATCTACATCAATATCTATATGTACCAAAATGCATCTCAATATTTCAATATCATCATATTGAAATATATGTATGTAAAGGTATACATATTCATACGTATTTATAGCACTTCCATTCATTTAGCTGTAGTACAAGTTTGTAGAGCACCCAGGTACAGAGAATAATTAAAATAGGTAGCTATGCATTTAAGCTCAGGTGAGACATACCTATAGTGAGCTTTTCCCTGTGGTTGGTCTTCCCAAAAAAGGCCTCTAAGCATCTAGAATTTCCTTTCTTCCACAACAGAATCTATCTTAAAGGACCCATTTCTGTTTCTTGCTCCAGGCACAAAAATGGTTAGTATAGCCCTGGGTCAAGTTCAGTGTCAGAGACAGGGCAGAGGTTTGAAACATTTGCAATTCTCTCAGAGTTAAGAGAGATTGTAATGCAGGCCATTGTGGGGCCTGAAGAAATCATAAAGGCATCTCTGTTTTCAGCATAGCATTTTGTAGACTATAAATGTCCTGTTTCCTCAGCATAGCATCCAATTGTTGGGGCTCAGGCCCTGAGAGGACTTATAGAAAATGTGGTTGAGAGAGAATAAGCATGACAATGGTCTTAACCTCTTTTTGCGTTTTATATTCCTATATTTCCATCAAATAGAGTCTATTAGAAGGGCTAATACAGTAAAAGCCAAGGTTGGATGAACACAAGCACACTTTGTGTTTAGAAATATCAAAAAGACATTAGAAGCTTCTGTTCTTCACTCTTTGAGCCTATGTGTATTTTCAAGCCCACTGAATCCCCATTCTGGATTCATTTACACTTACCTCCTCCAGGAGCCTTTTTTGCCAGTCCACTAATAGTACCTCTTTCCTGGGTCCTTTTTTCCCTTCCTCCCAAAGAGTCCCAGCTTGGCCGCTGCAATCCTACCTGATACGCAAAAAAAGATTTAGGTTCATTTTGCAACTGAGAATCCAAGAGAGTAGAGCAATGTGCCATCTTCCTAATCCCTTTGGAAATTTAAATAAAGTCGGATGATCCTTTTACGTAAGGATTCCTAACTTTCGGCAAATTGTCAGCCTTTATCTCTCAGCACAAGTATTTAAGAGCTTTGCAGCTGTGGATGCCCACTGCACAGAGAAGCTTCATACACAAGGAGTCTGACACCCTAATCTGAAAGCTGTCTCTGGGTGAACCCAGTTTACCCCACCTGGACCAGCTAAAGGAGGCAGGTCCATGCTGATCTCCGTTTTTCAGGCCTAAAGAACATTTTGGGGGTGTTTAATAAATTAAGTCTTTGGGGAAGGATGTAGAATACAAACACACACACCACAGAGAATACAAAAGGGAGGATCTTTTCTCAGCAAAAGTCTTTAGGCTTTTGTTCTTCCTCCCTTCACCCTCAGGTACACTATATCCCTACATCCCTCAGGCACCATTCAGTTCTAGTTTTCTGCCAGTCAACAGGGCAAATTTAGATTCCACAGGGCTTTTTAGGCATTGAGACTTTGGGTGCCTTTCCTTCTGTTTTGGCAAAAGGAAACAGATTTACATTGGATACTTCAAAAAGTCATTGAGAATTTTATTTTATTTAATTCCAGACTTGTGATTTTATTACTCTTGGAACCTCTCAGTGAAAAAAAATTTCCTCTTCCAATGAAGATCATAGGATCATTTATTTATATGTTTGTTTATTAGCCGGCTTTGATACAGGGCTTTAAGATTTTCAAAATGACTTAAAAATATTATCTCATTTTAACCTCACAATACTGAGGGGTAGGTACTATGATTATCTCCATTTCACAAATGAAGAAAGTGAAACAGAAAAGAGTGCATGTGAAAAGGCAGAAAGAGGTTAAGTGACTTGTCCATACAGAGCAGGATTTGAACTCACATCTTCCTTACTCCTATCTTCCTTCCAGACTCCTGCACTCTATCCACTGTACCAGGAGCTGGAAAGAAACTTAGAGGATAGAGCCTCTAATGTCCTCCTTTTAAAGATGGGGAAACTGAGGCACAGAGGTTTTCTTAAGATCATACAACTAACAAGTATTTGATAAAGAGCTTGAATCCTTCCTTATTCCAAGTCCAGTGCCCCATCCACTCTGCCAGGTTTCCACCTTATCTCTAATTGTGATTTGTTCCAGGTAAGCTGAGAGGTTCAGTGCCTTGGTCACAGAGTCAGTGTGTCTCATCTTCACCCTGAAATCCTGAAAACTCCTGACATTGGCACTGAGGTCAGCTCTATTTCCACCATCACACTTAGAAATATCATATCCCTTTAAAAATGGGGAAATATGTTCTCAATTAGCATTTTTACAAGGTGCTTTACAACATTGTAATTTAAAATAGAAAGCTAACTTTCTTATATTCTCAAGTGACTAGTATCCAGTCTCTGGCTGGTCCTAGCCGGTTGGTCTGTGCTGAAACAAAGCTGACCTGGATCAGAGGGTTAGTGAATCGATGCTCACCTCAGTCATCTATATCTCTTGGGGCCTCCTCCTCTCACCCCACCCTGACTATGCCTCATCCCGTCCAACCAAGACAAAAAGGGCCTAGCTAGCATGAGCATTTCGTCATTTTCCCTATGAACTACTCACCCATCAACCCACACCTTTTCCATCTTTTGCTCAGGGAATAATAATCAAATGAATATTGCCACTGTTAGTGGAAAATGCATGAAAATCGACTACTTTATGGTCTTCATAATCCATATAATTGTCTAGTGTGTGTAGAGGTTCTAAAAATTTTGTATCATGGTCCCCTTTGGCAATCTTGACAAGCCTATGTTCTTGTCCTCAGAATAACATCTTTAAATACAAAGGAATTCAATTTATATTAAAATATAGTATTAATATAGCTTAAGAAATACAGATTCACAGGCCTTACTGAAATCTATTCACACACCACTTAAGGGTATATGGACCTCAGGTTAAGATGGAGACTGAAGCAAAACACGCTATCGTTCTCTTTCATGTCTGGTTTTGCTTTTTTTTCCCAGTGATCACTCATTGGTTACAACCCTTCTATATAACCAAACTATTGCACCAAGTCATTTAAAAAAAAAAAAAGAACACCTAGCCTAGGCTCCTTTCCTTGGCCACTATTCACAAATAAGTGCTCTAGAAGAATGTAAACTCCTTGAAGGGCAGACACTCTCTCACTTTTATCTTTGGGTCTTCAACACTTGGCACATTTATTAAAAGGCAATTTGCTGACAGAAGGTGAGTGCAGAAGGAAGAAAGGATCCCTTAAGGCATTATTATCTCAGACCCCACCCCCCACTTTTTTTTTCCTGGGAGAGGGAAGTACCACAGAAGGATATAACTGGAACTGATTGACTGGAAACTCTGAGTAGCTGGAAATTGTGTCTTATACTTCCATTGTATTCACCATAGTGCTAAGCAAAATTCTGGTCATGCAGTATTTTCTTAATAAAGACTTGCTGATGGATTGATATCCAAAACCTGATTATAGGAGCAAAGTGGATTTTATTCTCTTTATTTTGTGGTATCCCATCCTGTAGAGTAAAAGTGTCAGTCCATTAGTTTTCCTGGAAGAGGGAAAATAAACAAATGAACGAATGAACAGATTGCTAAATAAATAGATGGATAGATAGCTGATAAATAGCTGAATGAACAAACAAATAAGTAAATAAGATTCTGACTCCAGTATCTAATTTTCATAGGATCACAGGCCT
Organism: Pseudochirops cupreus; assembly: GCA_028627135.1. Classification (NCBI taxonomy): domain Eukaryota; kingdom Metazoa; phylum Chordata; class Mammalia; order Diprotodontia; family Pseudocheiridae; genus Pseudochirops; species Pseudochirops cupreus. The sequence goes on along the minus strand of CM053580.1, from coordinate 272,023,408 downwards.
AGAGTTGGAAGGTGCATCGGAGTCTCCCCAGGTCAGTACTCTCATCCTACAGATAAGAAAACCGGGCTCCAGAGAGGAGATTAAGTCACACAGACAGTAGGCGTCAGAGGTGGGATTTCAAGCCCTGTCCCAGATCTGATTCCAGAGGGAATGTTCTTTCCATTTTCCCAGTCTGCCAAAGGAAGCAATCCTAGCTCAGCTACAGCATGAGAACAGAACTTGCTCTTCCTCCCACCCACCTCTATTTTTTGGAAAATGGGGCTCCTCCAAGCATGAGTTAAAATACTCTGTTACCATCGGTTTTAGCCAATCCTTAAACTTCCTACAACTTCCACCCCTGCCCTCCCCAGGACAGCCAACCTTCTGGGCCTTTCTTGCTATATTTATTAAATGGAAACAGAGAAATAATTGAGTCGTTTAAAAGGTCTGCACCTTGTGTACGATCGTCAGACAGTGTAACAGAGGGACGCCGAATGCAGCAGTCAAATTAATTGACCTGTGCTTTGCCAGAAAACCTATTATAAAATAGCCTCTACCTTCATTTTCAGCCTCAGCCTCCACTGACTTCCAGGTCTCCAGACATTTCCCAGAGCGGGGAGAAGGCAGTAGGGGGAGGCGGAGAAGACGTTGCCAGGTCCCTTAAAAAGAACATAAATGCAGCAGGTGAATATATCACTTACCATTCCTCGTGCCTAATTATCCAGATATCTATAGTAATGCTGCGCGTCTTCCTTCTGAAGCCATTTGCTTTTTCAGACTTCTCAATTCAAAAGCTGACTATGCATTAACTCCCCCTTGTTCTCTGCCTCTTCTTTGCTGGGGTTGTTTGTCTTCTTCTCAAATTTCATTTCCCCTTTTATGTATTATGCCTTTTACCACTTGGTCCTCACTTTATTTTTAATCCTTTTTTTCTTTGCCCGAGTATAGCTGAATCCTGCAGCAACGATGCAATTTAAGTTTAATAGTTTCAAACTTTACTTTGGAGACAGGACTGGCTTTTCAAGGTAGGCAGGGAGAAATGTGGCCTTAATGAAGCAGGCAGATGATACCAATGAGGGCTGATGGGGTTTTCCTTACTTGCTTTCATAAAATGAATAGAAAATGCTGTATGGAAGATCTAATATGTGGTCAGGATTTAGAGGGAGGAGGGAAAGAAAAACTGCCTCTAGCAAGGATTGATGACTATAGGACTCACAGGCACTTTCTCAGAGCTGTTCCCTAATCTCCCCCTGTCACTTTCCACCGCCACCTCCACCATTGTCCCATATAGAAAGGGATTGTCCTATTTCTTTGTTTTTTTGCTTTTTGGAGGTCAATTGGGGTTAAGTGATTTGCCCAAGGTCACACAGCTAGTAAGTGTATCAAGTGGCTGAGGACAGGTTTGAACTCAGGTCCTCCTGACTCCAGTGCTCTATTTACTGTGCCATCTAGCCACCCCAAGTGAAGCTAAGGGCTTTAGTTTCACTGTTAAAAATCACTTAATTACAGAATATGAAAATGAGCTATTCTTGACACATTTTGGAATTCATGTTTGAGGCCTCCATTGAAATCCTGGCACTTTGGCAACCTATATGATCTCGGGCAACTCATTTACACTCTATGGACTGCAGTTTCCTAATCTGTGAAATGAGAATTTTAAACTAAATGATCCCTAAGGCTCCATTTATCATTCATTCATTCATTCATTCATTCATTCAACAAACATTTATTAAGTGCCTTTTTCATGCCAGACATTATCTGACTTAGACAATAGGGATTCAAAGACAAATGAAACACGCCTGCCTCTTAAGGAGCTGACATTCTTTTCTGAGAGAATCCAGACATACAGATTAGATAGACAGACAGACAGATAAATAGAGATTTGGATATGTATTCCATTTGTTTCTACACATATGTAGATATATAGATATCTACAGATACATAGGGATATAAATACATGGACTGAACCTGTGATTTTTTTTTTCTATTTCTATTTCTTTTATTTTTAACTTATGGAAGAAAGTAAGCATTTCTATAACATACTACAATAAAAAAGATGATTGCATATCATATCACATATCAAAACATGATTGCATAACTGCAAATCTACAATGCATAACTTGCTATTCCTTTCAAATACACAAGAAAAAATACAACAAAATTATCATGTAAACTTCTTTATTTTCTTAGAATGGCTACCATTAGACACGTACTTTCACATACTCACATATGTGTGTGCGTGTGTATATCTATAGATAGATACACACACACATTATATGTATGTATATATATATATGTAAAATTATCCTATACATACTTCTATTTATTTGTTCTTTCTCTGGATGCAGATTATTTCCTTTTTGTACAGAACGCCCAGAGTGGAAAACTCCTTCTAGCAATTTGAATTGGCCCTTTCTCAACAACACAAAGCACTGAGACTTTTAGGTAACTTGCCCAGGGTCACACCATCCGTATATTTCAGAGGCGAGACTTGAATTCAGATCTTCCTGGATCCAAGGCCAGCTCTCTTTTCATAAGCCATGTTCTTTCACATAAATGTATTTTTATGTGTGTATCTATAAATATATCTATACATAAATATACTCATGTGTTTATATACATATGTTTGTGTTTCTACATAAACATGTATTGTGTGTATACATATATATACACACATATATATATATATATATACATATATATATATATATATATATATATATATAAACTATTATGTAAGCTATTAATTGCAAAGTAAATGGGAAGTAATTTCAGGTTTGCAGGGGAGGAGAGAGCAGTAAAAAGTAGTACAATCAGACTGGACTTCCCTCATTTGGGAAGGGGCACGTAGGCCAGTTTGGCTGAAATGTGGAACATGTATGGGGAGCACTATACAACAGTTCTGGAAAGGTAAATAGGAGTCAGACTATGAAAGGACCCTTCTAAATGTCCATGTAAACATCTGGAAGACTTTATAATGAAAGTTAGATTACCTCAGTTGTCATTCCATGGGTTGGCATATTGGGATCCCTAATGGAATCATAGAGTAATGGATAACAATGTTAAGTGCAACTTATACTTACATAGAGATTTATAATTTATAAAGAGCTCTTTTCTTGAAACAGTCTTGGTAGGTGGGTTGTAAGAGCATCACCATCATCATCATTATTATTCTAATGGTGAGAAAAGTAAAGTTTAGAACATTCATAATTGGGAAGGTTTTACCTTCCTTTTCTACACTAATACACCTATTAGGGATAGAGCTAGGAGCAGAAATTAAGCATCCTGACTCCCTTCCTCCCCTACTTTGTTGTTCTGGTATGCCACGTGATTCAATATCATACTTTTGGGTGGAAATGGCTCTCTGTTTTACCTAAAGAAGCCAGAACCTGACTTCAGTCTTATTTGAACTTCCTTCTCAATTCCTTTTGACCTCAACAGGCAGAAGAAATCGGAGGTGGGAGAAAGGTTGGGAAGAAGCAGTAGAAAGTAGGCCTTGTGTCAACTGCTAACAGGATGATTCCAAACAGTAGCTTTAGCCCTTTCTTTTTCTTTTAATTTTTGGTGTGTGGGGGAGGGAAGGAAAAGAAAGGGGGGACATGAAGGAGAAGGGGAAGAGATTAACAAAATTATTTTATCCTGAGAATTTCTCATAAATCTGAAGACATTTGAGACCTTAGTTTTATGCCTCATTTTTATTCGTCTAGAGCTATGAGCCCTGGACATATTTTCTATCTGTTTACTATCTGAGATTATCAGTGTTTCTTGTACAGCTATATTGGTATCTTTAGATTGCCTCTCCCTTCATTTTTTCATTTGTCTAGTTGATGAGTCTTGTCAGAATTACACTTTTTGGAGTTATTAATATTCTTTTTAGAACCTCAGGTCATGGGTTCTTCTTTATTTTTCTTCAGAGCAATTTTTAATCTGCCTTCCTCAAATATAGGGCACATGCTTAACCATGTCTATGACACCAAGCACGGTTGCTCCTATTGAGTAGACTTGTATAGCAAACAGCAAGTTTCCAGTTTGCTTTCCTTTGCCATCTGAAAAGCAAATCAATAATTTGTTTTATCTTTTGAATCTTACCCCTAACAAGACTGCAATCTTTCAGCAAGTTTGATCTTATTACAAAAAAGAAAACTGAAATAAATTTACTTGATCACCTTTTGTAAAAGAGCCTGGATTCAGATGTAGATTTTCTGATCACAAGCCTAATGCTCTCCACTACACCACAGTGGCTTTCGGCAAATTCCTCACAAACATTCCACAAAATACTTTTATTCCCATTTCAAAGGTGAGAATATTTTTGGCAAGTCTACATTCTATTTTGTCAATTATCTAAAAATTGTTTCGGTTTTCTACCTGGCTTACAGAGATGCATCCTTCAGGCAGGGAGGGGAAGTCATGAAAGGCCAATGAGCAAGCTGGGAGTGCAGCTCGTTAGCATTTTTCACAGGTGCTCCTCATTACTTCTACCTCCTTCCATGCCTGGGTCCGTGCCACCCTGACTTACTCATTTCCTCTAGCATCCATCACCTTTCAGATTCTATGGCTCTTGTAACCTGGTCTCTGTTTCTTCCTTTTGTCTAATAAAATGCTCACCACTCCTGTATCACTTGTTCCATTTATGTGTCCCCTCTAACCCTTCCCTTCCCTTTTATTTTGTGATTGACTCTCCCTGAGAAGCCATTTGTGATCCCATATTATGAAGGCTACCCTATAAAAATAAATTATAATGCACACTGTTCTGGCGATAAACTCGTTGGAGTCAACAGCTGTACACAGCAGCCCTGTGCAAATATGTTTAGAGAAAAAAATCCAACCAACTGCACAGCACGAACCCTCTGAGAGCTGAGATCAGCTGTTGCAGAACCTAACAGTTGTCCTACAGAAGAGCCAGACTTGCTGTGAGAAGAAAAAAAAAATGAAAAGAAAGAAAGATCAGTGCTGCCAGATGATTGGGATAGGGGTAAAAGAAATGATGCTGTCCAACGATGAGTGCAATTATTATAATAATCTGCTCATTTCTGTTGATATATTTAATGGGGTAGCGGGGAGGAACGAAACTAAAGTGACTTGAACGGTAGCTTTCCTCCAAATAGCCAGTGAGCCTGACAGGATTGGCATGTCTTGTTGCATATTTCTGCCCTGCCTTTTGGAATAAAAATCTGGAGGTTGGAGGAGAACTTTACTTCTAGTCGAAAGTGAAGCCACCCCCAGGGAAGGAAAGGAGAGGTATATAAATTTCAGGTAAAAAGCTCTCAAACTCAACTTTACCAATTTACGACATCTGCCTGCTGCTCTGTCATATTGGAATTTTTTGCTAAAGTTGTGAAAATGGCCTCATCATGCAGAAGGTACCTGCTAGAGTGGAGATTTGCTGGCAAATGTTTCTTTTAAAGAGGCAAATACTGTTTATAGCTAGGGTCAGGTACTTCCACTGGAAACCATGACTATGGGACCATGTTGCTGAAATATCCAATCAGTACCATAACTGATTAAGTGAATTAGGATGTGTATGCTGGTGTGCTGCTGTCCTAATCCACTGGTAAAGTAGACAACAGAGGCAAGCAATCATTAGAAAAAGCACCAAATATACAGTTGGAGGACCTTCATTCTAGTCCCACCTCTGCTACTTACTCCCTCTAACGTGAGTTGCCAAATACTTTACTTTATCTAGAGCCATTTCCTGTAGCTCTGATCTGACTTTGGGGCTAACCAGGGAGGTTGAGATGGATAATGTTCCATCTCTGCCTTTTTTTTTCAACCTCTTTCAGTCTGACTTCTGGTTTCCCATTTGAGGGTTTCACTTTCTCAAAGTTTAACGATTATCTTTTAATTATGCAATTAAATGGCCATTTTTTAGGCCTTATTCAACTTACTTTTTGATACTCTTGATTACTTCTTTCTGCTATGTATTGTCTTCTCCTTTGCCTTAAATGAGATGTTTGTCCATGGTTCTTTTTTGTCGCTATCTCACTGCTAAGCCTCATTTTCTGGCTTATCGTATTTTTCCTTACCCTTACATGTAAATTCCTAGAAAACTTTGTCTGAGATCCTCCTCTCTTAAATCTATACCCTTTCTCTTGGTGATCTGATCAGTTCCCATAGGTTCAATAAGCTCTATTTAGCTAATTTCCCAAACTACACATTTACTTCCAGTCTCTCTACTTTCCACCATCGCCAATTTCTGTACCTTTTTTTTTCAGTGTTTCTTATTAGTATCTCAAATTCAGCACATCTGAAACAAATATCTTCCTTTCTAAACCAATGTCTCTTTCAAACTTTACTATTTCTTTTGAAGTTAACAATTCCACAGGTACTTAACCTTGGCATAACTGTTGATTCTTCCTTCTCCCTCACTCTCGTGTTCAATCAGTTAACAAGTCTTGTTGATTCTGCCTTTCACATGATACTACCATGATCAGACTCTAATCAACTCTTTCTTGGACTGGTGTAATGATCTCCTAATTAGTATCCTTACTTCCGGTCTCTCTCTTTCCCAATCAATCTGCATAATTGCTAAAAATAAACTCCCTAAAACACAAGACATGTATCTTAGCTGCTCAGAATTTTTAGTGTTTCTCACTCTCTCTCTCTCTCTCTCTCTCTCTCTTTTTTAGGATAGATTTTAGCTGACTATGCTGGCAAAAATCATTTGGAATTTGATTCCAGAATACCTTTTTAGGCTCATTTCATGTTACTCTCCATGTACTCTGTGTTCAAATTTATTTGGCCTACAAGCTATTCTCTGAATTTAGCATCCCACCTTCTATCACCATACCTTGTTACAGCTTATCCCATATACCTGAACAAAGAATCCTCTTATCCAAACTTCTTAGGAAGCCTAGATTCCTTTAAGGCTAAGTTCAAATGTATCCTTCTACATGAAGTCTTTCTAGAACCATCCCCAATCTTGCACAGTCTTAGTGCTTTTTTCTTCCAAAAATTATCATGAATGTACTTATCTCTTTCTGTGATGTATCCTTCCAGATCCATGTAAGGTCTATGTAAGCAAGGACTGCTCCATTTTTTTTTTCTATTTATATACCCAGAATTTAACAGAGTCCTTGACACATAGTAGATGCGTAACAAATTTTTTATGTAGAATTTAATGGACTAAGCATAAAATATATACTAGTTCTTACTCCTCTATGTCTGCATAGCACAAAGAGAAAAGGAAACTTTCTAGTTATCCAGTTAGTTTTCTCAAAGTAGAGTGATATATAGTTCAGTTAAAAGTGAAATCCATGCTGAGACCTTCAGTATCTATGCTGGCTGTCTACCATTGATCAAACTGACCTTCTAATTGTCTAATTTCCATTTTATCATGTGGCGATAACAGTCTTTGAATCTCCACAACATCAAGACAAATTGAGGAACTAGAATTAAGGAAATCTGGACTCTACTATGGATATGTCACTAATTGACTATAGGAAACCTTAGGCAAGCAACCTATATTCCATTATCTGGAAAATGTGGATAATGGTGCATGCCTCACCTTTTATTTTTTTTTTTTTTGGTTGTTATGAGTATCAAAGGAAAGAATAATTTGAAAGGTTTTGATGATAAGTTGTATTGGGTTTTTGAAATCATAATTTAAATATTATTCTTATTATGTTATTAATATGGCTTAGTCAGTATTATATTATATAAAGAGACTCAGGCTTGGAGTCTGAAAATTCTGACTTCAAGTACTGTCTTGGACACATACGGCCAGGTTACCCTGTAGATCTCTAAGACTATGGGTCCAAGATAAGTTGCTGATACACATCTGGAAGGGAAGGTGTTTCCACACCAGAGAGCCCCAGACTCCAAGGAAATCCCAAGTATATGCAAAAATATAGTGATAATATGACATATCCTATAATAACAACAAGAACCACAATAACTATTACTATGCTAAACATTAACAATTGCTGTCTCATTTGAACCTAACAACTGAAATGCCATGCATGAGCAACTTTCCAGAAGAATGCTACTGTGAATAGCTTTTAAGGTTCTGATTACACAGTATAGTGAACACTCTTCATTCCATAACAAATCAAAGCAAAACGTTCACAGCATTCACAATATTACAACTTATCACAGAAAATCACAATATAGTATTCACAACAGCTTATCATTAAAATGGCAACATAGTTTTCACCAAAGTGGCCACAAAATTTTGAATAAAGAACAATCATCTGGTATCCCTAAGGAGGTTTGCCTCCTTACTCAGTCTCAAGGTACAATAGTCAAAGTCTTCCACTCATGGGGCAACTAAGTTAACTCAATCAGTCACTTATTCAGATTCACAATTATTAAGTATTATTAATCACTAAGGAAAATCATTATAAAATACACAAACCCTCCACCCCTAGGTCACTAGTAAACCATGTTATCATCATAGCATTCAGTACCCAAGGAGAGGTGTTTTCTTCATCTTGACCCAAGGCAAGTTCTCAGTAACCTCTGTTCCTGGGGGGACAAAGCTTAACAAAGCCACAATATTCATTGCCAGTATCCTCATCAATTCACTCTTTGCCTGTAGAACAGTCTCAGGGCCCCTGAAAATATCAGCAAGACGCTCTTCCAGGATTTCTGTAGACATACAACAAGAAAATCCTTCTTTAGGGCTTCTGAGCCAACAGCAAGGATCCAGGACCTTTGCAACTACAGCACTGTCCTTCATGAGCACACAAAGCTGGCAAAACAACATCAAAACAGACAGAATACTGGCACCACAGCCATGCTTCTTCAGTCCTCTGGCAGTTCAGCTGGCCCTAGGCTGCAGAAGAAATCTCAGCTGGCTCCCAGAATCAAAATCACTCCTCCCAGGTTTTCAAAATCAAAATTGTTTTCTCCAGGTGGGGGCTGGGGGTGGAAGGTGAGGGAGGGGGCTTTCCTCTTCAGCCTTCCTGGCTGTAGCAACTTCTCTCCAAGATTTTTGTCCACAGAAAATTCTGACTCAGTTCTCAGTCCAGCAGTAGCAGCCCAGCCTCCAGATGCTGCTGAGAGAAACTCTCTCTTCTCCCCAGCAGAGCAGATTCTGCCACCAGATTCTGGTCTCAAGAAATTCTGACTGTGTCTCTGGGGCTTTTCTTATGTACACAGTATTGGCTTCCTATTTCACCCAACCCCTTTCTGTTAAGTCAGTAACAGGAGACAGGAGTTTGTACCTTCTATTTCCAAACAGAGGCTTGATCAATTACTAACTGCTAAGTACCTGCTACCTTTGCTTAACTTGAAACAAGGTGCTAAGTACCTGCTTACTTGCCAATACAAAAAAGTGGTTTTCAAATTCAAACTAATTACCATTACAACAACAAATGTGAGAGGTAGTTTCTATTATTATCTCTATTTTAAAGATGAGGAAACTGAAGCAAATAGTGGATAACGTGATTTCCTCAGGCTTAGACAGCTAGCAAGTATATGAGGCTGGATTTGAACTCAGGTCTTCCTGACTCTAAGCCCAGAATTTTATCCATCACACTCCCTAGCTGGTCATGTATAACTGTAACTAAATTTTGGAAAGACACTGAAAAAAATGATGAATACTGAATATTAAGAATTCAAAGGGACATTCAAAAATCATCTGATTCAACTTCCTCATTTAACAGAAGAGAAAACTGAGACCTAGAGATAAGGAAGGATTTGTTCTAGTTCCCATAGTTAATGAGTGACAGAACTCCATAATAATCACTAGCATTTGTATATAGTCCTTACAAAATCCAGGAAGAATCAATAATGGGAAAAATTACATTTTAAATCACTGCAAATAAAATATAGGTATTAATTTACCAAGACACATGCAGGATTTTGTAAATATACCCAAAAAACACTCTACAGAAGCAAAGGGCAATTTAAATAAAGTGAGAGATACTCATTGCTTATAGTTTGGTCAGAGAAATATTTAAAAAAAATATATATATATATATATATGTATGTGTGTGTGTGTGTATATTATATATGTACACACAATATAAATATATATATGCACACATACATTTATACATGTGTGTATAGCTAAATTAATTTAGTGCCATATTCATCAAATTACCAAGAGGCTACTTTTTGGAATTAGACAAAAGTAATAACAAATTTCACTTGAAGAAGAAAAATTTCTAGGAAAAATTTCTGGGAAAACTGAAAAGCACTTAGGCAGAAATGATGTATACTACATATCATAATGAGTTCAAAATCAACATGCCACCTGAATATAAAACATTCCACTATCAAAAAATAATGAAAGAAAGATAAGATACTTTTCACAACTATAGCTAATGGCAGAATTCTTAGCTAAATAATGGGATAGGGTCTAGGAAATCTATTTGTAAAATACACTCCTAATGCAGTTTTAGGTGGGTCAGCTACTTAGGAATACAGAAGGTAACATCATTTGTCATGCACTTTCATAGGATCCTACATGTTGGAGCTGGAGAGCCTCAGAGCTTATCTAATAGCAATGTATGTTTTATAAGATGCCCTCACCCTACCTCGTCACCCTCATTACCCCTGATTTTTCTTCACAAATGGCAGTGGGCAAAATTCCAGCAAATGGGAAATGAAGTTAAATATGAAACAATGTGGGGCCAATGAGGTATGATTTTGGTTTCCCAAAAGAAGTTATACCTTTCTTCACTGTTTAAAGCACTCTTTCAATTAAGTTAGTCTTACTGTTCTTTGTACAGGACCCTACATGTGTTATCCCCATACCTTTGCAGTAGGTACCCCCTAGGCTAGGAATATACTGCCTCCTCACCTGGATATCTTAAAATCCTTAGCTTCATTCAAGGTCAACTCAAGTACCACTTTCAAGTCAAAATTTTCCCAGTTCTCCTAGTTGCTGGTGTCTGTCTCATAAATAATATTTATTTATTTTCTGTATACCTAAATTTGTAGGTGGTATCTCCCCTCACTAGATTATAAGATCCTTGAACACAGGCATTATTTCACTTTTGTCTTTGTATTTTAAGTACCTTTGACATAGCTGGAGTTTAATTAATCTTTGTTGATTGACTGACTGATTGGTTTCCTCAGAGTAACTCTCTGGGGGTAGGTGGTGCATGTATTATTTTCCCAAATTTAGGTGAGCAAACTGAATTCCCAAAAAAGTAACTTACCTATGGTCTTCCAGCTAATAAGCACTGAAACCAAGGTTTGAACATAGGTTATCAGACTCCCAGTCTAGTCCATTCTCCATGCAATTTATTAATAGCATTATTTACAAAGTAATAATATGAAATGACCTCTATCAGTGATTCTTTACAGTGTCAAACTCAGAACAAGAAAATTCCAATAATTATCCTTGTTTAATGGTAAGAAATAAGATGAAGTAGAAAACTATCAAAACAACAACAACACTTTGCTTCCAGTATCTGGATAATATAAGAAAATATTTTTGAGATTGAAGTCCCTGGAGAAGTGCTCAACTTCCTTTGCTATCACCACTCTTGTTGTAATGTCTAAGTTTTTTGGGTCACCGCATAATTCTCTACTTCAATTTGCCTACAATGTCCAACGCAGAAATTGCAAACTGGACTCAGGAACTAAAAAAAAGAAGATAAAGGAAAAATAAACCCCTCAACCTAGATAGGCAATTGCTGCATTTTTCTTCCTTGTCCCTGAATCAAACAGATTCATAAACACTTTTTTCAGTACATTTTCTTATATAAGCCCAGTTGGATTCCAGGAAAGCAGAATCAACTGCAAATGGGAGGTAGGGAGGGTGTAAAGACTTTTTAGTCTAAAAATGCATCCAGACATACTGGGCAAAGACTTCTGATTTAGTTTTGGACAAAGAGGTCGTTCAAGGCAGTAGGGAGAAGGGAGGGAACAAACCATGCCTGGAATTGAATCATTTCCCCTACTAAAGAGAATGCTTGGAAATTGTAAATTAAAATGGCCACTGACTATTGCTTCCTGCCCTTGTCCCACTGATAAAACATGTGCTAATGAAAATGACCGGGAGAGAACTTAAGGAGAGAGTAAGAGAGACACTTTTGTAAAAGATCATTGTTTATTTTATTGTTTTAAATTTCAGCTGGGGAGAATCAATAGCTCAGGGCCATCATGGAGACAGTAATAATGGCCAGGGAACACCAACTGCGCCATTTACCTCCAACTCTGGGATTGCTTAAAGTAACCAGTGTGAGCAGAACTAGCAGCAGTGGGCAAAATTCCAGCAAGGGGGAAATGAAGCTAAATATGAAACAATATGGGACCAATGAGGTATGATTTTGGTTTCCCAAAAGAAGGTATACCTTTCTCCACTGACTAAAGCACTCTTTAGCAGTATCATATATCATGAAACATATGCATAAGAAGAAGACTAAGGAAAAGCAAGCTCTCTGGTGTCATTGTGGCACAAAATTATCACTAGGTATGTGGCAGCTAGGTGACACAGTGGATAGAGTGTTATGCCTGGAGTTAGGAAGACTCATTTTCATGAGTTCAGATCTGGCTTCAGATAACTACTAGCTGTATAACCCTGTTTTCCTCAGTTTCCTCATTTGTCAAATGAACTAGAGAAGGAAATGGAAAACCACTCAAGTATCTTTGCCAAGAAAACACCAAATGGGGTCAGTAAGAGTCAGACAAGACTCAAAAAATGACTGAACTATAACAAAGGAGTTTGAAGGCTAGGGAAATGGCATAGAAACTCTGGTCATTCCCACTAATATGGAAAACCTTGAAGCATGACCTACAGGTAGCAGATTTACTGCAGTAGGGCTAATATTGCTAAGATTGTACAGGTTTATATTACTATAGAATAAGTGACTTAGAACTGCCATCATGCTATAGATGAGGACACTAAGGGCTAGAAAGATTAAAAGACTTTTCCAAGGTCTCACAGCTAATAAAAAAAACAGACCCAGAGCACTAGTTTAACTGAAGGACAATGAATTTTTCAGCTTTAACAATTTTTAAAATCTTCAACCTAATTATGAACGGATTTTGATGTATTTCTTTGGAAGAAGTACCTATGACAATCTTTAAATGTGATGATTGTATTCAATACTGGAGAAGCCATTGAAGTAAGAAGGGTGGAGGTCAAGTTCAGGAGAGAGAAGATATTCCAAGATTACCTCTCCTCCTCCTGACATGCATCTAGTACTTTCTGGAGATTTATCGGTATTTTAAGGCCATATATGTGACTGGGCAGTAGTTACTGGTAGGCTTGGCCAGAGATAAAAGAACAAAAGAAAATGATTGAAGCTGTTTATCCCCATATTCAGAGACATTCAGTGAGAGGCATGGACTGGGGATGGGGAGGGGAGTGGAAGAGGCACATTATGCCTGTTCTTTCAGGGAGGGAAGAAGTAGAGAAAACAATTAAATTGTCCTAACTCAAGTATGAATAAAGGCCAAGGTCCTTGACTGGAAGGGAAGCATCAGAGATGCTTCAAAGCTATCTGAGCAGTCCTTTTGAACACCCCTGAGAGAAGATTTTTAGGCTGCTTCAGGATAGAGCTGAAGATGTGTTGCTTAGCCTGAGTCACATGGCATGGGCAGTCTCACCATCACAGAATCACATTTTCCTGAGGGAATGGCAATCAGGTCAGTATAGTAACATGAAAGACTAGAGTAAAACAGATCCTCAGTGGATAACAATTACAAATTCAAAAGAACAGTAGCAGAATGGCAGAGAAGGTTCAGATAGCAACCATGAAGGGTGGGGCTTCAGCAGAATATAGCTATTGGAAGAGCAAAGAAGCAAGCTTCCCAGACTTGACTAGAGTTTATGAGGGTAAAACGCCAGACACTGAACTGCCCCTGGGTCACATCAAGCAGGAGGCAAAGCCTCATGGATTCAGGAAGGAAGAGTCCTTCCGCTAGAACAAAACACCTTTTTTCACCTTAGAATAATAATAATTTACTAGGGATATGTAACTTTCCCCCTGCTATGAGAATTTGTGAGACATAGAATTAATTTGTGTTCGGGGGATTGAGAATGCCCTTGCTAAATATGTCCCTGTTAAATGCTTTGCTATTCTGTCAAGCAAACAAACAACAAAACCCCCCTCCAAGCTTACAGTTTGATTGATGACCCCTGCACAGTTTGTTGATAAAGAAATCATTGAATGGGGACTAAAGTCTAATTCTGTCCCCTTACTGATCCCAGGTAGTCACAAGATTCCAGAGCTGAGATACCAATTATATATTTCAATACTCCAATGAGTCTGTTTGATGTGTAGATTGCTAATTGAAGAATTAAGAAAGAAAAAAGGCAAATACTGGCGAGTTTTCAAAAATGGATGAGTACCAAGTCTGAAAACTATAAGCCAGGGTAGGAGACTTCAATTCCTGGGGAAATTCTAGAATAGATCACTAAAGTGTTGGCTGGCAAACGTCTACGTAAGGAACCAGTGATTACAAAGAGCTAGCTTGGAGTCATTAAGAACAGGCATGCCAGACTCACCTCATTTCCTCTTTTGACAGGATTGCTCTGTGAGTCAGTGACAATAATGATGTCAATATAGTTTACCTAGATTTCAGCAAAGCTTTTGAGAAATTATCTCACATTATTCTCATGGAGAAGATGAAGAGATATGATTGAGATGATAATAAAATAGATGGATTCAGAATTGCATGGTTGGCCAGACTCAAAGAGTTATAGCAGTTAATGGTTAAATATCAATTTCATAAGAAGTCTGTGGTAGAATTCCTCAGGGATCTTGATTAGTCCTATGCCACAAAATATTTTTTTCAATAACTTGGATAAAGACAGATATTATGCCCATCAAATATCAGACGATACAAAGGTATTCAGAATAGCTAATACCTTCAAGATCCAAGAGAGTCTTCACAGGCTAGAACTAGTGGGGAGCTATTCCCAGAGAGTCAACTCTAGCTGGCACTGTTTTTGTTTACCTGTTAGCTAAGAATGGTTTTTACATTTTTTAAATAAAGTTTTCTTGGATTTGGGTCTTGTGTCATAGTTTGCTGACCCCTGGGTAAGAGCAGTGGCATCAGACTCAATTAAGGATGAGAGCCACTAATCCTCTACCCATTGACTTAGTTTAAAATGTAATTTCATCTGTGTTTTATTGTATTTTTATTCTGTAAAATATCTCCATATTACATTTAAATCTAGTTCTACTGCCCTGAGGAGTTTTGTGAGCCAAAATCAGTGTGTTTGATACCTCTGGGCTACGGCATTGGGCTGAATCCAATAAAATGGAATAGAATAGGGTTAAATGTAAACTCAGTGAGTAAAGAGTGGGACTTAGCAGCCAAAAAAGCTAATGTGAATTTAGGCTGAGTTAGAAGAGGCCTAGTTTCTAGGAAGAGGGAGGTAATAAGCCCTCTCTGCTTATGTGCTATTATCATATCTTATTTGGAGTACGACTAAGAAAGTCAAGTCATTGGTGAGCAATGTTTAAGCATTTTACCATGACCATTACTAAGTACTTAACAGCTAAGCACTGAAGATAAAAAGAAAGGCAAAAAGAATCCTTACCTTAAGAAGCTCACATTCTAATTCAGGAAAACACACACACACAAGATATAAACAGGGTTCAGTACAAGTAATCTCAGAGGGAAGGCACTAGCATTTAGAAAGATGGTTTCATGCAAAAACTGATAACCTAGATAGTATCCAGAGGAGGGCAACTCATACGCTGAAGACCTCTAAGTCCATGTCATGTAACAATCAGTTGAAGGACTTGTGAATAATTAGTATGCAGAAGAGAAGACTTGTGTGCTTATAGTTGTCATCAGGATAGGCTTTTTCTCTTTGGCCCCTGAGTGAAGAATCTGCAACAACAACGTATGGAAATGGCCAAAACATCAATTTAGGCTTGTGTCAGTGGCAAATTAATACACTAACAACTAAAGCTATATAAAAAGCTAGTGGGATTCCTCAAGAAGTAATGGGTTTCCCCTCCTTGGGAGTCTTTGAGCAGAAGATGAAAGAGAACTTGTCAGGAATGTAGTATTGGGGGTTGCTTTTCCATACAGGATAGACCAGGGGTGGGGAACCTGCTGCCTTGAGGCTACATGTGACTTTCTAGTCCTCAGGTGCAGCCCTTTGCCTGAATCCAAACTTCATAGAACAAATCCCTTTAATAAAAATATATGTTCTATAAAACTTGGACTCAGTCAAAAGGCCTCATGTAAGGACCAAGAAGGCAACATGTGGCCTCGAAACCACAAGTTTTCTTCCCCTGGGATAAACTCAGAGGGGTACTGAGATCCATTTCCACTCTCAGATCCTGTGTTTATTATTCTGTGATTAAAATCCACTGATGCTAGCCATACAATGTGACTCTTATCTACATTCTCCCATATATCTTAAGAGAACTGAGTGTAATGGTAATGGAATTTAAAGATCTCCCTGTATTGGCTTGGTTTTCAAGTTGAGTGTTAAAACCCAGAGCTTGTGAATCCCACTTGTGGGACAGACTTGTTGACGTGAAGAGGGAGGGCTGAACTGGGAGGAGCTTGTACCATGTATTTACAGAGAAGCCCAAGCAGAGAGAGGCCAAAAGAACTTTTGGGGAGCAGTATTGTAGAGGCAGAAAGAGAGGAGAATTGCCAGGGGCCAGAGCTGCTGAGAGAGAGACTGCTGAGGAAGAGTTGGAGCTGCCCAGGACTTTTGAGAACTGCCACCCAGAGCTGCCAAGAAATGAGGAGCATATCTATGATGTCAGTATTTTGTCTGTCTGTTGTAATGTTGTTTTGCCAGATTTGTCTGCTGGCGAAGGACAGTGCTGCTGTTGCAGAGGTCCTGCAACCTTGCTGTTGGTTCAGAATCCCTGAAGGAGGCTTTTCTTGTTGTATATTTACAGAAATCCTGGAAGAGGGTCTTACTCATGTTTTCAGGGGTTCTGGAACTGTTCTGCAGGCAGAGAATGGATTAATGAGGACACTGACAATGTATATTGTGGCTTTGTTAAGCTTTGTCTGCCCTGGAACAGAGATTGCTGAGAACTTGCCTCCTGTCAAGATGAAGGAATGACCTTTCCTTGGGTTTTCAATGCTGTGATGATATCTTAACCTTGTTGTAGCTTAAGGGTAGATGGCCTTTTGTACTCTCCTGCCCCTTTTGAGAAAGTGCTTGGCATTAATGGCTGTTAGTGTTATTCAGTTGTGATACAGGGGTGGGAAACTTTTGACTTTCTTTTGTGCTCTTTGACTGACCAAATGAATGTACTTTGTTTATGATTGAGAACTAACCTCCATTTGAGAAGAGAGACTGTGACTGGCTAAATGAATGTACTGTCCAGGGGTGGAGTAGTACTTGGATTGAACTGAGAACTTACTTGCTAAGTGAATGAGTTACACTACATTTTGGTTTTCCCTTTTGTGTGAATGGTTTTTTTTTTGTTTATTTTGCCTTAATTTGTCACTGAATAAAATAGAGTTACTATGCTGGTATTCCAAACCTTGGAAGTTGCCTTTGCTTGCCATTACATTGATCTGCTGAGTTGGTGGGTCATCCTCGTATTCTTTTGATATTATATGGATGTCTGTGTGCCACATGAGTCCTCAATCAGTTATCCTGGTTTTTTCTTACTTGGTACCCCACCTGTAGGTTCTTCTAGTGATATGTATCTCTAAGAAAATCCTTTACATTGCTTCTCTGGAAGCAGTTAGGTGGCACAGAGCATAGAATGTGGGGCCCGTAGTCAGGGAGTCTTAAGTTCAAATTTGGCCTCAGATACTTATTAACTGTGTGACCACCTGCAAGTCATTTCATATGTTTGTTTCTTCAACTGTAAAATGGGGGGGGAAACAGTACCTGTCTCTCAGGGTTGTTGTGAGAATCAAATTGGACAACATCTGTAAAGTGACCCTGAGTGCCTGGCATACAGAAGTATTTATTCCCCCTTTCTCCTGCATTATTTGCAATTGGTCACCTACTAAACCCCCACTATGTACCATTTGGTTGACTTTATATATATATATACATACATACATATACATATATATATACATACAAACACACTGATAGATGAGTTCTGTGGGTTGTCTAGCCAACTGTATGTCATCATATGAACAAAAGTTATTCTTCATGAGCTTCCCCCCTCCCCCTTTGTGGTAAGGCTACCCTTTTGAGTGATTATAGATTACATGTATCTCCCTACTAGACTGTAAACACTTTGAGAGTAAACACCACATTTCATTTGTCTGTTTATTTCTGCCCAGTTTACTATATGGTATCTTTCACAGAATAGCCATTTATTGAAAGTTCATATGTGTAAATTTGTTACTGTCCCATTGAGATATAAATTATGATGAGGAAGTCATTAAACAAAATAAGAACCAATATTGTAGCCTTGTTCCAGTTGGGTGCCAGCTGCCCTGAATTTTAGAGGCAAAGAAAGGTGTAAGGATCTTTTTGAAGGTGGAATGACTTGTGTAGTGCGGGCATTCATGCACAGCATCAGTTATTCAATCAATGAATGCTTTGCAAGCTGGCACATGTCAGCAGCCACCAAATGCCTTGGAAAAGTCAGGAAAACAACAGCAATAGCCGTATATTCTCTTGATCTTTCTACCTTCTTGGTAAAAGCAAAGACAGTAACAAATCAGTTGGGCTTTAAGAAGGGAATTAGTCTGAAAAAAATGGGAGAGAAGAAATTGAAGTTTTCAAAATGAGGTACTTCCTGCCAAGTCAATTGTCTACCTCTGTAAGAGGTTTTGTGTGCTTTTGTCTATTATTGTTTTACTTGGTCTGAGAACAGGTTGCCTGATCCTTTTTTCCATTTTCTTTTCAAAAATCTTCTCTGTTTCTGTCTCTGTCTCTCTTTATATATACATGTATGTGTATAGTCAATTCTGCTATAACATTTGTTTTGAAAATGCACATTTGTTCCAACAAGATTGATATATTACATAATCTTTTGAACATAGCATGAATTTTGGGATAGAAATGCCTAATTTCTAACACTGAGAATGCAAAAAACTGCACCATTTCACAATTACCTGTAAACTGCAACCTTTTCCACAATCAAAGCCTTTCCACAATCAAAATCCATGTCTCTTTCAAGGTAAAATGCAATATTTATCGTATGACTTCTGGGATAGTATGAGCTGTAGATACACGAAAGGTAGCATTGCTACCACCCACCCTCCTTTCCTTATGACCTTTGGCCCCTGAGTCTTGGTCTCATGGACTGCCAAGTTTGCCTGGGACTTTGCCAGCTGAGGTCCTGTGCAAATCCAGGAACCAGTCACACAGCAGCATGAAACCAGAGTCTGCCACTGTTTATTGTACTATTTATGTATTTCTTCATCATTTAACATGTATAAAACTGTGCTAGCATTTTTATTAGGTTCCTATCTTTAACATGTCACTAATGGAGTTTTTGAGCATTTTGCCCCTAACCCAATTTTTCTCATGAGACTTATGTTTCTTATTGCATCATTTTGCATACCAGGGGACAAAGCATGTGTCACCTTCTAGTAGAACTGACATCTGTGTTATATGTGTGTATACATATGCATGCATGCACACATACATATATATGTCTGTATGTATACCACATGCATATATATATATGTATGACTATAGTCACATATACATAAACTATGTATACACATATCCCTAGGTGCTAGAACCTGTACCTTGCCCACACAATAAATTCGCAGTTTTTTTTTCTGAAAATTCTTGCAAATGTTCTAAGGATCTTTAGATCATTGATCCTAAGATGTCCCTAGATGTCATGTAGTAGCATCCTCCTATTTTAATCATAACTAAGGATAGCTAGCATTTATAAAGTACCTTGAGGTTTATCAAAAGCTTTACAAATACCTCATTATGGAAAGGGAAAAATATTATCTCATAATGGAAACAGAAGATGAAGGCGGGGGGTGGTTGTGGAGTAACTGGGATGACTGCAATGGGATCAGTCTGATGAGGCTTCTTGGAGGGGGTGGGTTGTCAACAGAAGTAGGTGTCCTCTAATAACTTCTTGGTTTTCACAGATTTAATATTAATTTCTTACCCCTTGCTTGACTCATAGTCCTAGCTTCTCACTTGTATGGGTCTGTCCAACGAAAAAATGCAGGCCTCTTTCCCATTTAGCATTTAATAATAATTAGTGGGGCATATTTGTGTTTGAAAGTGTAAGAGGGGACCTACCAGTTTGCTAAAATGGTATAATCCACACAAAAGATGTGGGAGAGCTGCTTCTAGAAGAATAGGGAGGACTAGAGGACACAGTCACATTCTATGTTTACCTACCATGTGGATAGAAGGAGCATTTTAAAGTGACAGTATTTTCAAAATGGCCTGAGTCTTCTCCTAGCCATGGCTTTGTTGCATGATTTTTCATGAAACAAACTGACTCCTTCATGGCTGGTGAGACTAGGTGGTGAGAACAGAGGTTCTTAGAACCTTAGCCACCTGAGATTATATGAAGCAAGAAGCAAGCTTGGGGGTGGCTAGGTGACACAATCAATAGAACACTGGCCCTGGACTCAGGAACCTGAGTTCAAATCCAGCCTCAGACACTTAACACTTTCTAGCCGTGTGATCTTGGGCAAGTCATTTAATCCCAATTATTCTGCCCTCTCCCCTCCAAAAAGCAAAAAAAAAAAAAGAAGAAGAAGAAGCAAGCCTGGGTCATTCATTCATTCACCTCCACCCTCCATTTTAGGTACACAGGGTGAAAGAGAGACAAGTTTAATCTACATGAAAATGGGGCATGAAATTGGGTCAGTCTAGGACACCAGGAATCTAAGGTTGGTATTTAGGCTGATGAAGCATCAAAATCCTGAGGAACAAGAGTACAGGATTCCATCCCAGGAGAAGCTGGCATTGACAGTTGGATGTGAACTTGATAAAAGTCATGATGTACAGGAACTGAGATAAATCATGAGCCCCAATCTCCCAAGTTTATTGCCCTCGAGATATTGAGGGAATTGTTCTTGATATATCTTGGAAGTAAATATCCTGTTCTAAAAGCTAATATATGTTGTAATTCAAAGGAACTGAGTACTAGTTACCAGCCCCTTAAAACAGGACAAATTCAGCTTGTGGGGGCTTTTGCCAATGGTAGATACCCCCAACTCATCAGAGTACCTGAGAACCAAGTGGATGGGAGATATGTAGTAGACCTGACCATGAGAGAGTGGAGCTTAAGTCAATTATTACAAAACTAATTGCCATGAGACAGGGAGGTGTTTTTTTTTTTGTTTTTGTTTTTTTAATCAAAGGAACTAATTTCTAGTGATTTAGGTAGCTCAGAATTATGGGGTGGGGGATAGGGGTGGCAGGACACTTTAAAAGGCATCTTCCCAGTACGTTTTAAATGACAGGTATCAAACTCACTGCCTGAGTGATGAGGGAACCAGATTAAAATGTAATTGGGAAATGTTTAACAAAATAAAAAGGCAATAAAACATAGATAATGTTAACTTGCATTTTCTAAGTTCACATGTAACTCATTTCTATTTCAGTTTGACATCACTGCTTTAAGGCATATCATGTATCTATATATCTATTTTTAAAACTAGCTTTCATGTGGTAGATGATGACCTACTAGCATGTGGCAGTAGAAAGAAACTTGAATTTGCAATCTGAGGTTCTGGGTTTGAATCCTAGTTCTGCTACTTCTTGTCTTGTGAACTTAAGCAAATCATACCAGCCCTCTGGGTCTCAGTTTCCTCATTTATAAGGTAAAGAAGTTGGACTAGATGATCCCTGAGATCCCTCCCAGCTCTGAACCTATGATTTCATAATTCTATTAAATGATAATTTTTAAAAAACCCTCTGTCTCAATTATTCTCTTTGCCACAATTTCAGGCATTCATTCAGCATACATTTGGGTATAAAACACTCTACTAGGTACTATGAGCAGCTGATCAATAGGATACAATAATGCAAAATCAAGTGTAAAAGGATAATTAGAATTGTATAAAGTTCCAACAAGTCCAGATAATGGAGAAAGTTCTTTTTCAGTTTCAGGGATTAGAAAAGACTTCTTAGTCTAGTTAAATTGGGTCTTAAATTGAAAAGAGTGAAATACGACAGGTCATAAATTTGGGAAAACTTGATACCATGGAATGGACCGGTTTGGTTAGAGGTTAGAGTGCATAAGAAGTAGTGCAGATAGAAATTTGTGATGGGCCAAATCATAGATGCCTGGAATGCCAAGACTGAAACGTATTTGGTGGCCAGTTGAGAGCCATTGAAAATTTCTGAATTGCAGCACATGGATATATGAGGAGGGTAGGATGGAATATGAAGGTAGTGTCATTATCAAAGTTGTACTTACTGTGGTGTGTCTGTGAGTGAGAGGGATTAGAATTAAAGTCAGGTCACATGTTAGGAGGCTATTATAATAATTCAGACAAAACACAATGATAAATACCTGGATTAATGTGATGGTAGTGGGGAAAAATAGAGACTAAGGGATAGATGTCAGAGAAAACACCAAGGTATGGTAAAAATTATAAGACTTGGTGACCAATTGCTTATTTGGTAGGGGAGAGAAAATGGGAAAAGGAGTAAAAGACAGATATTTTCAAGCTTTGGAGATTGGGAGAATAGAACACCGTTGAGCAAATAAGTTAGGAGAAGGAATTGGTTTGGAGGGATGATAAATTTGCTTTGATATGTTTTGAGTTTGTGCAGGTGGAACATCTTGATGGAAACACTAAGGGGACTTCTGAAAATTGGGACCTGGTGCCTTAAGGAAATGTTGGGGACTTATAAAGTGGATTTGAGAGTCATCTATCTAGAAATAAACCCCTGAAGTCAAGGAGGCAAACGAAATTGGTTAAGAGTGTGGTCATTTTACTTTTTTTCAACATCTTCTCTCTCCATTTTATGTGAATAATATGGATAATTGGGGGTTAAGTAATAAAGCTAGATAAATAACTAACTGATTGAGCAACTGTATCCAAAGAACATAGATTAATGGATCTACGTTAACTTGGAAGGAGCTATCTGGGAGAGTGCTTCAGGTTTTGTCACTGACTCTGTTCTGTTTGATATTTTTAATTCAGTAATTCAAATTAATATATGGATAATTTCATAAATCTGTGAATGACAACAAAATGAAGACAACAGCTTATATACTGAAGGCTAATATCAGAATTCAAAAAGATTCTTACCAACCCAAATGATGAAACTAACAAAGTGAAATGACATTTAGCAGAAATGAACACAAGTCTTTCATATACAGTTCTTAAAAATAAATTGAACCAGAACCAGAGAGAGAAGACCTGATTTGACAGCATATTGTGTGAAATGACCAGGGACTATTATGCTATTGCCAGAGGTAAGAGGCCAGGTGGACAAGATCTGGGTTAAGGAACAAAGTTACTGGAGATCAAGGCAGGTGACACGTTAGAAATTGAGGTAGGTGACACAACAATTGTGGACCACGGAGTTATGAAATGGTAGGCTAAGGAGGTCAGAAAGGAGAATGAATACAGCACAACAATAACCTGAAAAAAATTATATATATGTATATATATACATATATATACATATATATACATATATATATATATATATATATATATATATATATATATCAGAAAATATATCTGATGTTGAAGCAAGGTTTTGGTCAAACCAAGTCTTTTTACAATACTTTCTAACAGTATCTTTCCTGTTGAGTGAACAAAGTCGCAAGAAAGGTAACTGCCTTGGAGTTGGAAGATAATAATGGACAGCATTCACATAGCACTTTGAATAGACAAAGCACTTTACCAATATTACCTTATTTGATCCTCAGAATAATCCTAGGATGTAGGTGCTTCCATTTCCTCATCTGTAAAATGGATATTGCCATTTTACAGATGAAGAAATTGAAGAAAACAGAGGTTAAGTGACTTGCCCAGGCTCCCACAGCTTAAAAAAAAGTGTTGGAAACAGGACTGGAATACAAGCCTTCCTGATTTCAGGTACAATGCTTTAGACACTGTACCACCTATTTGCCCTGATATGCATTCAAATCCTGCCTCTGATCCTTCATATCTGTGTGACTTTGGGAAAATCACTTATAACCTCCCTGACATTCGGTTTTCTCATTTATAAAATAAGGGGGTTAAGTTAGATGGCCTTTAGCTTTATAATGTTACAGTCTGACTCGAGTGTGAACAGTCCTAAGTCTGGAAGAGGAATGAGACCCTGATTAAATGTATATCTTTACAAAAGCTGAGGAACTTCCTGCTATACATTGGTGCTCTCTCAGTAGCTATCCACACATCTTTGGCCCTTAGGCAGCATTTCACTGATGCCCAATAAATGATTGTAGACAGCCTAAAACTTGACTGAAGTTGATCATCAATCAACTTGGTTAATTTGATTGAAGTGTCAGAGAAATAATTCTTAACATGTGATTTCAGCCTCTAGTCAATCTACCTTCCCAGCTTTCTTCATATATTTCTCCCTTTCTTATACTTTATCAAACTCAAACTGGAAGGAGAAGACCCTCACGGTTGCTAGTCAAAAGAGAAGCAGTTACCATTGACATTCACTCTGAGACAGGAGGGCCCAAAATATAGCCAGTAATTGGAGCTTGGGCCATCCCTTGACTCACTTCTTAAAGAGGCCTATTCACTGAAAGGACATTACCTCACTCTAAGTGAGTACCAGCCTTAGCCTACAAGGGCCAGGGTCTCATCCTGGGCCATATCCAGTTGTCCTGATGAATATCAGGCCACTGGACCCAGATGGCTCTGGAGGAGAAAGTCAGGCTGGTGATCTCCCACAACCCTCCCTCACTCAAATCAGTCAACTGCAAGTCATGTCATCATCTTTCTGATGTTATAGTCCTCTGCGAAAACAAGGGACAAACACAACAATAAATCACGTACTTTATGATCTCATAATGTCACCCTTCTTGCTGTTCCTCATTCTTGGTTCTCCATTTGTCAGCTCTTTGACTTTGCCCTGGTGGTTGCCTCCCATGCCTGAGATGCTCTCCTTCCTGGCTTCTGCTTCTTAGAGTTTCCTCCATGATTCAACTCCAGTACTGTTTTCTGCCTAAAGCTATTCCTGATCCTTCTAGTTTCCTGTGCTCTCTCCCAGTTATCTTATATCTATTTTCTATGTTGTAAACCTATATGTATGCATATCTATATATCTATATTTACACATTATACATATATATACATGTATATATATATATATATATATATATACATACATATATATATATGTATATGATGAGTTTTTTTTTATTTCCCTCCAATAGAATAGAAGCTGTTTGAAGTCAGGGATTATTTTACTTTAGTCTTTTTATCCTTAGCATCTCACACAGTGTCTGGCACACGCATAATATGCTTTTAATAAATGCTTGTTGATTGATTGAAAACTATGCCTAATCAAATCAAATTGAATTATTTTCTCACATGACAGAAAAGGGCTTTTAAGACCATGAGTCTCTCCTAAACACACCCATTGACCCAAGCTTACTAATTATCTGCCTGAGTAATATCACCGTATTTTATCTTCTCTAACTTCAGGAAGAAAGGTAATGCAGTAAGATGAAGGGGAAGAAAGAGAAAGAGTGAATTCTATAAAAGGGAGTAGGAGTGGGAACTAGAGAACAAATGCTCATAAAGAAAGCTGAAGTGATAGAAAGGCTTGATGTGGAAGACAAGTAATTCTGAATTTTTTTTTTAAGCAAATGATAAGTTACTAGAGGAGCTGGAAGAAATGATAGTGAAAGGTTGGAGGCAGCTAAGAAAGAAGACAAATGATTTGCACTTTTGTATTATGTAGTCCATAGAAATGAACAGCCCTGATGTGTTGACCATTACAAAGACTCTATTGATTATGCTTCTTTTGTTTACTTGATTTGGAAGATTGGTTGTACGCATCCCCTTTGTCTAGGATTTTAAAGATTTCGGAGAGTTACCAAAAGACTCCTCAGAATGAGAAAAGCAGACACAGTAGAAAAATACAATACTTTTACTGCAGGTAAATACATCTTGGCTTCCTGCCGTGCACTCTAAATCAAACCACGAGGAAGTATTTCAGAATATCATATTTATAACTTATTTGTCTATTTTAAAAACTCTATTTCAATTTGCTTCTCAAAGGCAATGCAATGCTGCAATTATTTAGATTTTCTTTTACACTTCTTATCCAATTTAGATTACTGCTAATTAGGTCTTTTTCTCTTCAGTGCCCCAGCAACCTAGCTGGATAAGTCGTATATGGAAATATACATGAATGCATAAGAGCTAAGGGTCTCTGTTAAATATTCATAGATTTTTATATGAGAAATCCAGTTTTCATATTTGGGTAAGTATTTCAGTTTAGAAAATCCATTTCTGTAATAGCTGATTAAGTCTTTTTTTGGTCGTAGGTGACTTGAAGTTCAAGCAAGGGAAAGCACTATCAGAATGCTGGTTGAATGAAGAAAAAGGGGTGTATGTTTTGGGGAGGTGAATATAACCTTGATTTTTACCTTAGGCAGTAAAGGTTCCCATCGCCTCATGTGTTTAATTGAACTATATCAAATATAATATTTACTCCAACATTTAATGAAGCTTTAAGAGGTAAGAATAGATACAGTTAAGGAGATTTTTATCTACCCAGTGTTCTATTCTCATAAATTAGTACTCCTTGCTAAAGGAAGGATAGACTTCTGGAACCCAAGTGTGATCAATGCTTTGTGCCTAGAGTTCTTTCCATTGTACTTAGCTACTTCCTTTTCTCCCCGGGTGGGAAAAACAGCCCAGTAGGCAGGTAATGCTAATAGTTAGCTCTTTCTATGATGAAAGGGTACCCTAATAGATGCTAAGTAGGTATGAATTAGTCTCCTGAGTCTTGCATTTGATATGTCATCCTGGGTAGTTAGTTCCTTCAGTGAAACTGACATTGTTCTCAGCTCATTCCCACGGTCCTAAGTATGATAGGACCAGTTAGGGAATGCCCAGAAACTGAACTCCCTCTTTTGGTTCAGATACAGCAGGAAATTATATTACTTTCAAGAGAGACAAAAGAAAAAAAAAACCATAAAAAATGGAACCCTGATACCATAGACTTTCATAATGTTAAAGCTGATAAGGATTCTAGTAACTCAGTTTATAGATGAATCCTATTAGATTATAGGCTATATGGGAGCAGGTATTTGTCACATCTATTTTTTTAATCCTAGTAGAGGGCCCAGAAACCACATAGGAAAATAATTATAAGTGAGGTCCAGAAAAGTTAGTTTACTAGTTCAAACTAACTTATCTTGTTGCTTCCACTGGGGTATCAGCACTTCAGATCCTGAGACATGGTCCCATGCTATCTTTACTGAATAGTACTCTCCAGTGACACTCTTATACAAACCTTATCAACATAATCATTTAGGTAGTGTCATATTCACTATTATCAATATGATACTGATGTTGATATAGATTTTCCCATAATCATTGAGGGAGGTGATACTTTCTATATACTCTGCCCTGATTGTACTATGTCCTCTACATAAATATACTGTGTTCAGTTTTGGAGGCATATTATAGGAAATATGATGTCAAGTTGAGAGAAAAAGAGAGAGAGATGGAGAGAGAGAGATGGTATAGGGGAGTAGAGCTCATCTATATGATAATTACTTGAAGACACTGGGTAGAGTTAGCCTGGAAAAGAAGGATAAGAACAAATCTCCAGAAGTCAGCTTTATTCAAGAGAGATGCCTTTATGGGAGGTACTATGGCAGCATTGAGAAAACACTGGGTTTAAAGCTGACTCTTTTGATTGTGACATTATTGAATATTTACTGAACCTCTCTAAGCTTCAGTCTCCTCACTTACAGAATCAATTAGTCAATTATAAAATGCCTATAAGTAGATACTTTGCTAATTACCTGCTATATAAATACCTCCTGTCCTCAAAGTACTTGCATTCAGTTTTGGGTAAATAGCCTGTACTTATATACAAATTTTGTATTTACAAATCAATATTCTTTTACGAGGGTAAAGGAATGGCACTAGCATGTCGGGTAATCAAGAAAAGGCTCATGTAGAAAGCAGTGGTTGAGTTGAGCTTTGAAGGAAACAGAGGAAGATGTGAGGAGGGTGTGCATTCCAGACATGGCAGACATTCCATACCTGTGTATGGAGACTGTGGATGGAGTTACACATGAGGAACTGTAAGAATATTAGCTTGGCTGAAATGTACATATCATGTCCTTACTTTATGGCAATTAATCTATATGTGAATAGTGTCCTCTATATCCAAACCCAATCACTAACACAGGTTTCTTGACTCCAAATTCAGAGTTCTTTCTATTTTATCACACTTTATGGAAGGAAAAAAATTCTAGAAAGAAATCCATTTCCTTTCCAAATTTCTTACTAGTTTAGTTTTTTTCTTTTATATATCAGAAATACAGTTTTTTAAAAATAATTTCTACTAGTCACTTTTACAATATTTTCAGTTTTCAATAGGAACATCTTAGCCAGAAGAAAGCCAAGACCTAAAGATATTAAGTGACTTGCTAAAAGATCATGCAGCAAAAAGAAGAAAAATCATAATTTATTCTTGCATTGCCTGTAATTTAGACTATTTAGATTCATCAACCTGCAAGAAGATATTTTCCCCCCCATCTCTTGGAACTGAATCAACTGAAAACTTCTAACAAGGTGTCAGAGTATAATGACTTTAATTTGGACGTAATGTCCATGGCCTTGGCTGCTAAGGTGGAGAGGGCCGAGGTGATGGAATACCTCTACAGAGGTCCTAGCCCTAGGATTGCTCATAGTGCCATGCCATAAGTGTAAGGCTATTTTTGACTTGGATAAGTCAGCATCTATGACATGTCAGTCAAGTCTGAATGAATATCCACATCGAAAACAACGTGAATGATACGTTATTTTTCATTTGCTCTAGAAGCATGAGATTTTGGGGCTTTTGTTTGGCTTATTTTACCCAATATTCTATCCAAGGACAGTTTTCCCCTAATTCACAAGGAGTAGCATGGAAGAGTCATGTAGGTTGGAAATTGATATTGACAACCTGCCCGTATGATTACTGTAAATCCAAAAGAGCAACTAATTTTCAATTTCTCAAACCCCCAAATACTCAGTGGCTGAGCCTTTTCTTGAACAGGAAAAAAAAGGAGGAAAAAAAAAAGCCCTTGATTGGTTTGCAGCCAGTCAGACTTAGGATCCAATCTTGCCATTTATGTAAGCTCTATAACCCTGGAGGGCTTAAAAAAAGAGTATTACTTTGATGAAAGCTAACCTTTTGTTAGTTAAACTCATGGAGTCTGCTTAAAAAAGAGAAACTGCACCAGAATGAAATATAACATGAATGTGACCAGAGGTATTGGAAGTAAATGTTTTTCCCTCTTTCTTGCGCAACAAACTGCAAAATAATATGATCTGCTCAGTGACACACTTAGCCTGGAAGACCACTGCAAAGAGAACTTAGCACTCCACTAGGGATCACAGAACCTTAGAGACACCAAGGACCCCAGAGGTCTCTAGGCTATTGGTCCCGCATTTAAAATCCCTAAGTGACATGTTTATATTTTTTAATTTATTCGCAATACAGCCAACATGTGTCTTAGGGAGACGAAGTCTTAGCAAAGCACTTTGCATATATTACCTACTTTGATCCTTATCACCCTGTGAAGTGTGGCTATTATTATTCTCATTTGATAGATAAGGAAACTGAAGATAACCCCTAATGGGTTTGTAGGCATAGTGTCTAAACCAGAATTTCAACTCAGATCTCATTCATCTACTGTTAACCTAGTAACCTATTATTATGTAAGTCTTTGTTTCTGGATACAGACTCCCCCCTCCCCCTTTTTTAAAGTAACAATGATAAGGGTGGGACTGATATTTACACCCCATATGGAGATCTTTTTCTAAAAAAAATAAACCTCTCTATCCACAGCTGGATAGCCCAGCAAAACAAATTTCCACATTAGCCATGTTTGAAAATACATAGTGATTTCATTTTGTCACTTCTTTATCAGGTGCCTGCATGTTTCATCTTCATTGTATTGGATGAACAAAGATATCATTAATCTGAATACACATTCAAGTTTTAAAAAGGGAAAAACAGGCCATAAATGTGACTTGGCAGTGGGTAGTGTACAAGGAACCCAAATCACAGACCTAGAATTTGACACTTTGGTGGATAGCAACCTTCTGACTCAAAGCAGAGTTTATAATCCAGCCTCAGGTCCTTACTGGCTATGTGATGTAGGCAACTCACAACATCGGGCTCCTCAGTTGTAAAGGAGGATACTCATAGCACCTACCTTTCAGGATTGTTGTGAGGATCAGGTAAAATAATATTCGTAGAGTCTGGCACATAGTAGATGCTATATAAAATACTAGTTATTGTTAGCTATAACTAGCCAATTGGGTACTCTGGGAAAGGTCAAACTCAGGAACTCGTTACTCTAGTAGTTATACTTTGTAGCCTACAAATTGCAGTGCCTTGGTTCAAAGCTCCAGTTATTACGTCCCAGTTGCATCTGGGTGCTCAATTTTAGGAAAACAAAGGCCAGAGAAGGAAGTAACTTTTTGGGGGGGGGGGGGGCGGGTGGTGGTGATGGGGTTGGGGCTCAGACAACCTCCTTGAATCTTCCCACTTGATGAGGCATTGGCCTGAGGCCACAAACCTTTCATTATCACTCTTAAGCTAGCCTAGCCCTCCATTCTCCAGCTACTTCCCACCCTTGATCCTATCAAAATATCTATACCAAATCTGTTACCCTTAAGCTAGCCTCATCCTCCATTTATGTCATTTCCTGGTAGCCTTAAGCTATTTCCCACCCTTAATCCCATTCCTGGACACTGACCTAGGTTCCATCAAGATCCTTCTTAGACTCCTCCTCAAACCCCTCTTCTAGACAACCCCTAGATCCCTCCCACAATCTTTCTGTATATAAGATCCATGTTGCTTCCACAAAGGGGCTGAGATTCAATCTAGTGCAGACTCAGTCTGTGTCAAATTTTTCTGGCCTGCTTGTCAGTAAAGCATCATAAATACTTAGGCTCCTTAAGCTTCTGCCTGTTATTGTGAATCTTTAATAAACTTTGCCTTCCTTTGGCTGAGAGAAGGCTTGAGTCTAATTCATCCAGCAAGACCCAGCATATTGGTATTTTGGGGTCCCGAGCACTCCTAAGCCCCCAAACTTCAACAGTGGGGGAAGAGTCTGTTTCTGTTACATCATCAGTTACAACATCAGTTTGTTGAAACTTACTAACTTCTCTATAATTTATAGTATTCCAGACTTTATCAGGTTAAGGAAATGTTAAAAGTTGTCTGTGACTACCTAGTTAGTATGTGAAAGGGAAAGGATTTGAATGTAAGAGTTCTAGACACCAAGACTAGGACTCAACCAACTGTGATAGACTCTTGTTTCTTTTAAATTATAGGACTTGGAAAGGAATGTGATTCTTCAGATGTCATGTCACCTGAAGAGACAGAAAACCTGGACAGTATGTTCAGTTAGTGTCTCAGGTGATTATATTTGGGGTTATTGATTTCCTGATTTGAAGTCCTATGTACTTTATGCCATATGATACTAGATATATATTGGCTTATTCTTTCCTGTATTCACCTCTTCCTGAAGTTAGTCTAGAAGATGCAAATTTCTTAACTGGTTGTAGACTTTCTAGATGGATTAACTATTCAGGGTAGAAAATGAAAATCTTACATTTCTTAGCAATTTGATTTTTTATTAAATTTGCATATTCAAACATTCAGCATTTTCTGTCTGATCACTAAAAAGAAAAATCACTAAATTCCTGACTCCTCTCTCTCTCTCTCTCTCTCTCTCTCTCTCTCTCTCTCTCTGTTTCTCTCTCTCTGTCTATCTCTCTTCTCTCTCTCCTTGGCTAGGGCCAAGAATTTGAGGAACAACTGAGAGAAAGCAGAAGTTCCATAGTGCTTTCATAAATGAAATTAGCAAGTTTCTACAATTTGAAGGTTCTATTTATAATTCTAAAAACCTTTTCCCATTCCTCTTGCTTAGCTTGGGGCAAGAATAAAAGGGGGAGGGGTGTTTACTTCCTCTTAATGGACAAGAGATAACTAAATGCTGAATTTACAAAACACTTTGCCTGTTGTGGGTTTCATGCATAAGTGCAGGATTAATATCTTGGCTTGGATCTTAACTGAGTAATATGGGCAAAGTCACTTTGCTGTATATATGAAAAATCTACATTGTTTAACTCGACAAGCTTCTCAAATGATATCCACAAGTATTTAGCATTAAAAAGCTTTGCTAGGAATTTGAATTGCTAATGCTAAATTTCCTATCTTCTGTGCCAGTCTTTTACACAGCCCAAAACAGGCTTAAAAAGGAAAAACAAAAAAGAACAAGCATAATTGAGGAGAAAATTTTAGCACTGGACCTCATTTGGTTAAGACACTTGCAGGCAACCTAACGGGCCTATGCATTGTGTGATTTTTTCATTGCCCCACATTCAACAGAATTCTTGGTGTGCAACATCCTGAGGAAAATATTGACTTTATCCTAGGCAAATAGATGCACCAAATTCAAGAGGGGAAAAAAAAAGTCATCCAGATTCTCATAGACACATGCATTATCATCATTAATTAATGTCTTATGTTTCCCATATTATGTTAGGTAAAGAAAAGAACTATTTCTATCCAAAATTGTGATGTTTGTCATTGGGGTCATTTTACTGTCTCTTTCTCTTTATGCTTCTACCTTCCCTTCAGCCTTCCCTTATCTATTTACCTGCCCTAGGAGGAGGATTTTGCCCTGGCTAGTTAGAAATTCACTCCCTTGAAGTGATACTTGACAGATAAGGGCCCAAGTTGTTGGCTCTCCTAGGGCTATTTGCAATTTTAGCAGGACATTTAAAGTCTGAAAGCTTACAAGATGCCAGAGTCTCTAATGGAAGAATTTGGCCAATGAGTCTTATGTACTGGGTTTTTCTTTGGAAACAATCAAAGCAATCACCAGTTATTTTACACATTCTAGGACTCTGAATTCTAGGAACCTTAAAGGATCCAAAAATAAATCAGCCTGCTTCTGTCCACTAGCTGTCTTACTACTATGATCATGAAGGAAGATTTTAGTTAAAATTCAACAGTTCGTAGTTACCTTCTATGTATAAGGCTCTGTGCTTTGCTAAGCACTAGGGTTATGAAATAAAAATTTAGATAGATTTTGCCGTTAAGGAGCTTGAAATCTGTTAGAGGAAAGAGATACACATTAATAATAATGAGTTTAAAAATTATTATGTACATAGGCAAGGTCAGACTAGGTGATCAAAGATATTAAAGGCAAGAGGGATTACACAGCTAGGAAGATCAGGGAAGACATTAATAGAAAGGTATACATAGAGCCCTTTGATTAGGACTTTAAAGAAAGGGAAATGATGTCGCTATACAAAAATAGGGTTTTAAGGGGAGTCTAATTTAGTCACCGGTGATTACATGCATGGAGGTACATGGGAGGAGATGGAAGAAAGAAAGAGAAATTTAAGAACAGAGTAGGCCAGAATATAAGCTCCTTGAATGCAAGAACTGTCTTGTTTTTGTATTTTTATATCTAGAACTTAAAAAAATGCCTGGAACATAGTAAAAACTTTATCATTAATTTTATTATCTGACAGTCTTTGCTTATTTCTCATGTTTCTTGAGCTCTCTATAGCATTTGACAAACACTGACCACCTTATCCTTCTGTATGATCTCTTTTCTGGGTAACTACACATTTTTCCTTGTCTCCTGCTTTGTGTTCTAGGAGATCCATCTCATCTTGAAGTTAAGAATTTGGGACCAGTTACCATTCTCATTCCATTCTATGAGGGTGGAAGTTGAGCCAACTTAGCTATGATGACAGCTAAGACTACAGAGGGAAAGAAGGATGCCTAATTTTGATTTGCTTAAACTCTGGTGGAGGGATGGAACTTTGAGTATTGATAGTCCTATTCCTCCTCAATCACCCTCCTAGCTTCAAGTATAGCTGTTCCCCTAGCAGATATCACTACTAGACATTTTCATTCTAATTTTGTCACTTGAATGTTCAGTGACCACTTTGTTCCTGTCCTGCTATCAGGCTAGAACACTTCATTACAGAGGTAGATTTCCTATGCTACTGTGCCCTAGGTAGAGTCTCTAGTTTAAGGAATGTTCTGTCCAAGGCTTGTGAGTCTCATTATTTCATTTCCATCCCAAACCTGTTCTTCAACTTCCTGATTCAATCAATTTCTTGGCCAGTATTTAGCATCAAGAAGGCCTGCTTTGCTCTCAGCTGTGCCAAGTACTCCAGGAGTCAGAGAATTATGAAAAATAATGCCTGACCCTCAGAAGCTTCTCATCACCTGTTTTAAGAAACACAAATATGAAGCTCAGGGTGGCTAAGGCTACCACTCACAGTAGAATGATGTGGTTTCTAATGTCTACCAATCTGCTTCCAATATTCTCTTTTCACTAGCATAAAATCTTCTTTTGTCCTCCCTGTTGGGGAGGGGGATCTATTAAGGTTCCCATCAGACTTTGCTCTTCTACACTAAAGATATGGGTACACAAATACACAAAAGACTTTAGGGACCTTAAATCTGTAAAAGATGATACTATTGTCATTATCTACTTTACAGAACTGTTAAGAGGAAAGTATTCTCTAAATTATAAAATGATACATAAATATTTGTGTTAAAAAGAAATGATGATCTACAAATCTGTTTCATCAAGAACAATACTCGAAACTATACCCTTTAGCTGTCTAGCCTCCATTATGGTTGAATATCTCCTTCTGTTCAGTTTTCAAGAAAGAAGAGGGGATGGCCCAGTGAGACCCTTTTAAATTTTCAATAGGGGTGATTCTCAGGCAGGGAAACACTCAGAGGGGCAGGGAAACACTCAGAGGGGCAGGCAAATCTTGAAAAAATAATGGAGTCATTTGATTGAGAAACCTATCAGACCTCCTAAAAGAAAATCCCATATATAAAACAAACTTACTTGCTACAGTTACACAGATTGTAAATTTATCCAAAACATAGGATAGGGTCACCTGTGCTCTTATAGTTCATGACCATTCTCTCCTCCATTCAGTAAATAGTTTGGCTGTAAGGGAGAAAGTGAAAATAGAAGTTAGACTCCAAAGATCATAGTTAATGTTTCTCTGATACCTTGTGAAAGAAAATGCCTGAGTATGGACTTAAAAAATCTTTAGTTTCTCACAAATTGCCCATTCTCTAGGCTAGAGATATGGGGAAACTCAGACATCTGAAATAGCTCAGTTGAATGTGAGAGCTCTCTTTGATCCCTTCATAATCTAACCCTTCTGGTAGCGTTCAATTAATTGTTCGGGGAAATATGTTAACCATTGTAATAAAGTTACTTTGCACATTTTTATATTCTAAATCTGTTTAATCCTTTTATGGCTCTCTGAAACCCCATCCAACAGAAAAGTGACTCTTCTGTCAGCTATTGAAGGCCAAGTACCATTAAGGGAAGTCATTCAAAGAATGTCACGTGGCCAAGCCAAGGACAATTCCTTCTTTGCTGAGAACAAAAAAGAGAAATATTCAGAAAAGAATGTTCCCACATATCAGATAAGAACACAGTGCACAAAGGGTATGTCATCATGATTTAAGGATGTTGTATTTGTACTGAGTTTCTTGTGCCAAAAGTTAGAAACACAAAATCATAAAATTTAGAGTCAGAATTGACCTAGCCCAACCTTTTACCTAATGAAAGGATCCCTTCTGCAACATGGATTCCAGCTTTTGTTTGAATATGGGAGATAGCCTGGTACAGATTCTGATGTCTGACAACTTTGATTCTAATCCTTTTTCTGGAACTCACTACCTATATAACCTTGGACAAGTCACTTGACATTCCCTGGACCTCATTTTCTTCATCTATACATTGGAGGGTGGGAGTGGATCTATGAGCCTATGGCCTTTAGTGTTGAGAAACTGTTTTTGGATCATAAGACATTAGAGAGGAAATTGACATTTAGTATACCCCACTTTCCTTGCCGTTGAAGAAACTGAGGTACGTGAAGTTTAGAAACTTCCTCTGACCCAACAACCAATAAATGGAAGAGTAAAGCATATTGCTACTAAAGTCTTATAGCTCCTACTCTGCTGCTTTCCCACTACAACACTGGAGTTTATGATGTAAGTTGTATTTTCATTATCATGAATATCCATTTGTTCTAGTCTAACCCTTTGGAAAAATATTATGCAGATCTGCTCTTATTTTAACATCACAGTTCTGCAAATAACTGTAGATGGATTTATATTGTTGTTTAGTCATGTCAGATTCTCTGTGACCTTGTTTGGGTTATTTTTTTGCAAAGATATTGGGGTAGTTTTCCATTTCCTTCTCCAGCTCATTTTACAGATGAAGAAACTGAGACAAAGAGGTTTAAGTGACTTGCCAGGGTCTTATGCTAGTGAGTGTTGAGGCTGGATTTGAATTCATTGAGATAAGTCTTCCTGATTCTAAGACCAGTACTTTATCCCCTGTGCCACCTAGCTACCTGGGAAAGATGGATACCATTCTTCATTAACCTTTGCAAGGCTGAACACATCCTAATCTTTTGAAACTTGCTTGAATGATATGACTTCCTGGTTCTTCATGACCCTAGTTGTCTTCATCTTAATATACTATTGTTTTTTCCTGTTTTACTTTACTTTTTATTTTTTTGGGGGGGGAGGGGTGTTGTTCTTATTATCTCATTAATTCCAACATCAATGTGTTAATCTACTGAGGCAGACAATTAACTTCTCTATAATTAAAAGTATTCTAGACTTTCTCAGGTCAAGGAAATGATAAATGAATTGCCTGTGACTACCTAGTTATTATGTGAAAAAGAGACGACGTGAATATAAGCGTTCTAGACACTAAGATTAGGCCTCAACCAACTGTGGTAGACTTCTGTTTCTTTTAAATTGTGGGACTCAGAAATGAATGTAATTCTTCAGATGTTATATCACCTGAATAGACAGAAAACCTGGACAAGATGTTCACTTCTCAGTGGCACATGTGTACTTTATCACCCTTCTACACTATAAGTTATTCAGCTATTCCTAACTTTGTGGACTTCCCCTCAGTTTCCAATTTTTTGCCACCGCAAAATGAGCTCTTACAATTATTTTGAACACAGGAGAGGCCAGGATGGTGGAATAAGAGAAGCACTCAGTCAAGTTCTCCCAAATTTCTCTCCAAATAACTCTAAAATTTTGCTTCAATCAAATTCTGGAGTGGTGGAAACAACAAAATTTCAGGTAAAGCAATTGTCAAGCCCAAGACAACTTAGGAGGTTGACAGTAAAGGTCTATCTCACTAGGATGATGGTTGTTCCAGAAGCATAGCTCAGGTAGACAAGGAATTGGAGGCAGCTGCATTAGTACCAATAGCAGCTTTAAGAGTTCTCAGCCCTCGGTGTTGGGGAGGAATGGGACAACTGATCAAAAAATTTCAGGGGACCCTTTGATGGCACTGGATTCAGGACCCTGTTGCAATGCCAACATGCATTTGTGGGTCATAGTTCCAGGACCAAAAGGAACAATAGCATTTGTCCAGAGGATCAGAGGCTTAGGTCACAGTTCCAGGGAAGAGTGGAGTACTTATGGTCACTTACTGGGGAGTAGGAACCCTGGTCTAAATTCCAAAACAGAAGAGAACACTAGCAATTGTGGCTGCAGGAGACCAGAGGATCTGATCACAGTCTAAGGGCTGGGAGGAATGCTAGCACTAGTGATTACAGGGGAACAAGGTTCCTTCCTTCATAAAGACCAGCATGCAGACCAGAAGGGAAGTGACCACAACTGTCCTTAGAGGATGATACCTTGGAAGCACCGAAAACTTATAGAGCCCCAGAGCTAACTCTGAAAACAAAAGCAAGAAAAACCTGAAACTTGAGACATTGCCACCTCCATTTTGGCAACAGAGCCCAACTTTTCTGAAAAAAGATGGCAGAAAGAACCCAGGAAGTTGCCAAAGATCTTCCAGTTGCCCTCTGAAGCAACAATACAAAAATATATCAAGAAAAGGGGCTTGATGTTAGGCAGAATAGAGAAGTAAGAACTGCACCCTACAGATCTTCCTGAACTGTTGTATCCAAGTTTGTCACATCTTCAGGGAGACTCAGAATAAAGAAGTACTGGGACAGGTGGGAGTAGTCAGTATGTTGGACTTATGACAGTACATCAAGCCATTAAAACAGAACAAGGAGGACAGTGTCATATATTCACTGATTCATGGGCAGTAGTTAATGGGTTAGCTACATGGATGCCCATGTGGAAAAAATCAAAATTGGGAAATTCATGGTAAACAAGTTTGGGGCAAAGAATTATGTGAAGATATATGGGACATGTCTTTGGTTACTAATTTGTCAGTTTTTCACGTAGATGCTCATGTGGCCCTCACCATGCCAGAACATGAGTACAATGTACATGCTGATCAACTAGCAAAGATTGCTACTCAACATATTGTTCCTGCTCTGACACCAAGTGATGATCCTGTGCCAGCAAAATGGGTCCATCAAATGCTCAGTAATTTAGGGGTCCAGGGCACACACCGGTGGGCACAAGATTGAAGTATGAGTATCTCATTGTTAAAACAAGTAGCAGAGGAGTATCATATATGTCAACTGGAAAAGGAATGAACCTCACCTCAGAGGTATATGTAGCCTTCTCCAGGGCCAGAGTACATCACAACCATCACGACTCACTTGACTACAAAGTAACAAAAGTTGTGACTTCCTGAAAAACAAGCCTCTCACCACAGGCTCCCAGTGAGCACATGCAGCCTATTAGGGGGCAAAGTATATTTCCAAATCAAGAAAGGTCCTCAAATACAACTTAGGCTTATTAAAGGTCAGGGAAGAGCTTCAAATTTCTAATACCATTATAATAATATATAAGATTTCTTTCTATCTTGAAGAAGGGGGATAGAAGGGAGGAAGGAAGAAAAAAAAATTGAAATGAATTTTTTTTTAAAAAGGAACTATAGAAAACTATCTTTGCATGTAATTGGAAAAATAGTATTTCAAAAAGAAAGTATTCAAGTTTGGAAAAAAATAGTCTGGTAAAGACACAAGAACAAAAAGAATTTCTCTACAGAAAACTGCTATGGTGACAAGGAAGATCAAGACACAAATCCAGAAAAAGACAAGAAAGCTACATGCAAAGCTTCAAAGAAAAATGTGAATTAGTTATAGTCTCCAAAACAATTCCTGGGAGAGCTCAAAAGGATTTTCAAAATCAATTTAGAGAGGTAGTGAAAAAAGAGCGAAAAGCAATGAAAGTAATGCCAGATAATTATGCAAAGGGAATGAACAGTTTGGCAAAAGAGACAAAAAATACTGAAGAAAATGATACCTTAATAAACAGAATTGACCTTGTAGAAAAAAGAGGTATGAAAGCTCACTGAAGAAAATGTTTTTTAAAAATTAGACCTGGAGAGAGGATTCTGGTAAGATGGAGGAAGAGGTCAGAATATTCCAAGCTCTCCAGGTTTTCTCCACAAACAAGATAAAATAGAGTGGTAAAAATGCACAAGAATTTGGGTAGTGGTCCTCCTGGGACAATCAGAGAAGATTCAAAGAAAACCCCCCCAGGGTGGAGGTTGGGTTCCTGTGAAGTATGGGTTCCTGGGAAGTATAAACACCTCAGGCTAATTTCACTGAACTAGCAAGAGGCAAGCACTGAGGCTAGCTGTGTTAAGAGGTAGCCTCTGTTTCAGCCACAGAAACTTTCACTTCCCAGACAGTGTAGGAGTCTGAGTCTGAGCTGGGGAGAATTAAAAGAACTTCTGCTGATAAGCAACACCAGATCCACCAGTGCTGCTAAGTCATCCTGGGCAAGAAGGAACCAACCAATGGCAAGTGAGTACACAAGCAGTAGTATGGGGATACCACTGGCTATGGGCACTTATAGGAGTGCAAAGTTCTTGGTTTTCATTCTCAGTTGGAGGAGAGAATTGAAGGAGGATCTGAGGCCAGAGGCACCATCTGCAATTCTCCAGTACTAGAGGTGATTACAAAAAAATAAGCTGCTACCAAAAAAAAA